>CAWUFW010001775.1:0-1200000 GCA_963921515.1 Calotriton arnoldi
GTCTCTCCTGATAACAGGTGAGTAAATCGGAATTCGTATTTCGGCTGATTTTAGAGGAATATTTTAAAGTTCCAAAACTCCACACTTAGAAGAATTTCCAAGTGAAACCAGTCAATGTTAGCCTATGAAGGAAATTCAAGTTACCGGTAAGTACGGTTAAAATTACTTTTGAGGACCAGTACTGGGCTGAAAGATGCAGCACTGAGGTCTCTCCTGATAACAGGTGAGTAAATCGGAATTCGTATTTCGGCTGATTTTAGAGGAATATTTTAAAGTTCCAAAACTCCACACTTAGAAGAATTTCCAAGTGAAACCAGTCAATGTTAGCCTATGTAAGGAAATTCAAGTTACTGGTAAGTACGGTTAAAATTACTTTTCAGGACCAGTACTGGGCTGAAAGATGCAGCACTGAGGTCTCTCCTGATAACAGGTGAGTAAATCTGAATTCGGATTTCGGCTGATTTTAGAGGAATATTTGTATAGTTCCAAAACTCAACACTTAGAAGACTTTCTCAGCGAAAAGCAGTCAATGATAGCCTATGGAAGGAAATTCAAGTTACTGGTAAGTACGGTTAAAATTACTTTTGAGGATCAGTACTGGGCTGAAAGATGCAGCACTGAGGTCTCTCCTGATAACAGGTGAGTAAATCGGAATTCGTATTTCGGCTGATTTTAGAGGAATATTTTAAAGTTCCAAAACTCCACACTTAGAAGAATTTCCAAGTGAAACCAGTCAATGTTAGCCTATGTAAGGAAATTCAAGTTACTGGTAAGTACGGTTAAAATTACTTTTCAGGACCAGTACTGGGCTGAAAGATGCAGCACTGAGGTCTCTCCTGATAACAGGTGAGTAAATCTGAATTCGGATTTCGGCTGATTTTAGAGGAATATTTGTATGTTTCAAAAATCAACACTTAGAAACTTTTTCAGCAAAAAGCAGTCAATGATATCCTATGGAAGGAAATTCAAGTTACTGGTAAGTACGGTTAAAATTACTTTTGAGGATCAGTACTGGGCTGAAAGATGCAGCACTGAGGTCTCTCCTGATAACAGGTGAGTAAATCGGAATTCGTATTTCGGCTGATTTTAGAGGAATATTTTAAAGTTCCAAAACTCCACACTTAGAAGAATTTCCAAGTGAAACCAGTCAATGTTAGCCTATGGAAGGAAATTCAAGTTACTGGTAAGTACGGTTAAAATTACTTTTCAGGACCAGTACTGGGCTGAAAGATGCAGCACTGAGGTCTCTCCTGATAACAGGTGAGTAAATCGGAATTCGGATTTCGGCTGATTTTAGAGGAATATTTGTAATGTTCCAAAACTCAACACTTAGAAGACTTTCTCAAGCGAAACGCAGTCAATGATAGCCTATGGAAGGAAATTCAAGTTACTGGTAAGTACGGTTAAAATTACTTTTGAGGATCAGTACTGGGCTGAAAGATGCAGCACTGAGGTCTCTCCTGATAACAGGTGAGTAAATCGGAATTCGTATTTCGGCTGATTTTAGAGGAATATTTTAAAGTTCCAAAACTCCACAC
This sequence comes from Calotriton arnoldi, assembly GCA_963921515.1. Lineage (NCBI taxonomy): Eukaryota > Metazoa > Chordata > Amphibia > Caudata > Salamandridae > Calotriton > Calotriton arnoldi. The sequence continues at coordinate 1,539 of CAWUFW010001775.1, forward strand.
TTAGAAGAATTTCCAAGTGAAACCAGTCAATGTTAGCCTATGAAGGAAATTCAAGTTACCGGTAAGTACGGTTAAAATTACTTTTGAGGATCAGTACTGGGCTGAAAGATGCAGCACTGAGGTCTCTCCTGATAACAGGTGAGTAAATCGGAATTCGTATTTCGGCTGATTTTAGAAGAATATTTTAAAGTTCCAAAACTCCACACTTAGAAGAATTTCCAAGTGAAACCAGTCAATGTTAGCCTATGAAGGAAATTCAAGTTACCGGTAAGTACGGTTAAAATTACTTTTCAGGACCAGTACTGGGCTGAAAGATGCAGCACTGAGGTCTCTCCTGATAGCAGGTGAGTAAATCGGAATTCGTATTTCGGCTGATTTTAGAGGAATATTTTAAAGTTCCAAAACTCCACACTTAGAAGAATTTCCAAGTGAAACCAGTCAATGTTAGCCTATGTAAGGAAATTCAAGTTACTGGTAAGTACGGTTAAAATTACTTTTCAGGACCAGTACTGGGCTGAAAGATGCAGCACTGAGGTCTCTCCTGATAACAGGTGAGTAAATCTGAATTCGGATTTCGGCTGATTTTAGAGGAATATTTGTATGTTTCAAAAATCAACACTTAGAAACTTTTTCAGCAAAAAGCAGTCAATGATATCCTATGGAAGGAAATTCAAGTTACTGGTAAGTACGGTTAAAATTACTTTTGAGGATCAGTACTGGGCTGAAAGATGCAGCACTGAGGTCTCTCCTGATAACAGGTGAGTAAATCGGAATTCGTATTTCGGCTGATTTTAGAGGAATATTTTAAAGTTCCAAAACTCCACACTTAGAAGAATTTCCAAGTGAAACCAGTCAATGTTAGCCTATGTAAGGAAATTCAAGTTACTGGTAAGTACGGTTAAAATTACTTTTCAGGACCAGTACTGGGCTGAAAGATGCAGCACTGAGGTCTCTCCTGATAACAGGTGAGTAAATCTGAATTCGGATTTCGGCTGATTTTAGAGGAATATTTGTATGTTTCAAAAATCAACACTTAGAAACTTTTTCAGCAAAAAGCAGTCAATGATATCCTATGGAAGGAAATTCAAGTTACTGGTAAGTACGGTTAAAATTACTTTTGAGGATCAGTACTGGGCTGAAAGATGCAGCACTGAGGTCTCTCCTGATAACAGGTGAGTAAATCGGAATTCGTATTTCGGCTGATTTTAGAGGAATATTTTAAAGTTCCAAAACTCCACACTTAGAAGAATTTCCAAGTGAAACCAGTCAATGTTAGCCTATGAAGGAAATTCAAGTTACCGGTAAGTACGGTTAAAATTACTTTTCAGGACCAGTACTGGGCTGAAAGATGCAGCACTGAGGTCTCTCCTGATAGCAGGTGAGTAAATCGGAATTCGTATTTCGGCTGATTTTAGAGGAATATTTTAAAGTTCCAAAACTCCACACTTAGAAGAATTTCCAAGTGAAACCAGTCAATGTTAGCCTATGTAAGGAAATTCAAGTTACTGGTAAGTACGGTTAAAATTACTTTTCAGGACCAGTACTGGGCTGAAAGATGCAGCACTGAGGTCTCTCCTGATAACAGGTGAGTAAATCTGAATTCGGATTTCGGCTGATTTTAGAGGAATATTTGTATGTTTCAAAAATCAACACTTAGAAACTTTTTCAGCAAAAAGCAGTCAATGATATCCTATGGAAGGAAATTCAAGTTACTGGTAAGTACGGTTAAAATTACTTTTGAGGATCAGTACTGGGCTGAAAGATGCAGCACTGAGGTCTCTCCTGATAACAGGTGAGTAAATCGGAATTCGTATTTCGGCTGATTTTAGAGGAATATTTTAAAGTTCCAAAACTCCACACTTAGAAGAATTTCCAAGTGAAACCAGTCAATGTTAGCCTATGAAGGAAATTCAAGTTACCGGTAAGTACGGTTAAAATTACTTTTGAGGATCAGTACTGGGCTGAAAGATGCAGCACTGAGGTCTCTCCTGATAACAGGTGAGTAAATCGGAATTCGTATTTCGGCTGATTTTAGAGGAATATTTTAAAGTTCCAAAACTCCACACTTAGAAGAATTTCCAAGTGAAACCAGTCAATGTTAGCCTATGTAAGGAAATTCAAGTTACTGGTAAGTACGGTTAAAATTACTTTTCAGGACCAGTACTGGGCTGAAAGATGCAGCACTGAGGTCTCTCCTGATAACAGGTGAGTAAATCTGAATTCGGATTTCGGCTGATTTTAGAGGAATATTTGTATGTTTCAAAAATCAACACTTAGAAACTTTTCAGCAAAAAGCAGTCAATGATATCCTATGGAAGGAAATTCAAGTTACTGGTAAGTACGGTTAAAATTACTTTTGAGGATCAGTACTGGGCTGAAAGATGCAGCACTGAGGTCTCTCCTGATAACAGGTGAGTAAATCGGAATTCGTATTTCGGCTGATTTTAGAGGAATATTTTAAAGTTCCAAAACTCCACACTTAGAAGAATTTCCAAGTGAAACCAGTCAATGTTAGCCTATGGAAGGAAATTCAAGTTACTGGTAAGTACGGTTAAAATTACTTTTGAGGATCAGTACTGGGCTGAAAGATGCAGCACTGAGGTCTCTCCTGATAACAGGTGAGTAAATCGGAATTCGTATTTCGGCTGATTTTAGAAGAATATTTTAAAGTTCCAAAACTCCACACTTAGAAGAATTTCCAAGTGAAACCAGTCAATGTTAGCCTATGAAGGAAATTCAAGTTACCGGTAAGTACGGTTAAAATTACTTTTCAGGACCAGTACTGGGCTGAAAGATGCAGCACTGAGGTCTCTCCTGATAGCAGGTGAGTAAATCGGAATTCGTATTTCGGCTGATTTTAGAGGAATATTTTAAAGTTCCAAAACTCCACACTTAGAAGAATTTCCAAGTGAAACCAGTCAATGTTAGCCTATGTAAGGAAATTCAAGTTACTGGTAAGTACGGTTAAAATTACTTTTCAGGACCAGTACTGGGCTGAAAGATGCAGCACTGAGGTCTCTCCTGATAACAGGTGAGTAAATCTGAATTCGGATTTCGGCTGATTTTAGAGGAATATTTGTATGTTTCAAAAATCAACACTTAGAAACTTTTCAGCAAAAAGCAGTCAATGATATCCTATGGAAGGAAATTCAAGTTACTGGTAAGTACGGTTAAAATTACTTTTGAGGATCAGTACTGGGCTGAAAGATGCAGCACTGAGGTCTCTCCTGATAACAGGTGAGTAAATCGGAATTCGTATTTCGGCTGATTTTAGAGGAATATTTTAAAGTTCCAAAACTCCACACTTAGAAGAATTTCCAAGTGAAACCAGTCAATGTTAGCCTATGTAAGGAAATTCAAGTTACTGGTAAGTACGGTTAAAATTACTTTTCAGGACCAGTACTGGGCTGAAAGATGCAGCACTGAGGTCTCTCCTGATAACAGGTGAGTAAATCTGAATTCGGATTTCGGCTGATTTTAGAGGAATATTTGTATGTTTCAAAAATCAACACTTAGAAACTTTTTCAGCAAAAAGCAGTCAATGATATCCTATGGAAGGAAATTCAAGTTACTGGTAAGTACGGTTAAAATTACTTTTGAGGATCAGTACTGGGCTGAAAGATGCAGCACTGAGGTCTCTCCTGATAACAGGTGAGTAAATCGGAATTCGTATTTCGGCTGATTTTAGAGGAATATTTTAAAGTTCCAAAACTCCACACTTAGAAGAATTTCCAAGTGAAACCAGTCAATGTTAGCCTATGTAAGGAAATTCAAGTTACCGGTAAGTACGGTTAAAATTACTTTTCAGGACCAGTACTGGGCTGAAAGATGCAGCACTGAGGTCTCTCCTGATAACAGGTGAGTAAATCTGAATTCGTATTTCGGCTGATTTTAGAGGAATATTTGTATGTTTCAAAAATCAACACTTAGAAACTTTTTCAGCAAAAAGCAGTCAATGATATCCTATGGAAGGAAATTCAAGTTACTGGTAAGTACGGTTAAAATTACTTTTGAGGATCAGTACTGGGCTGAAAGATGCAGCACTGAGGTCTCTCCTGATAACAGGTGAGTAAATCGGAATTCGTATTTCGGCTGATTTTAGAGGAATATTTTAAAGTTCCAAAACTCCACACTTAGAAGAATTTCCAAGTGAAACCAGTCAATGTTAGCCTATGAAGGAAATTCAAGTTACCGGTAAGTACGGTTAAAATTACTTTTGAGGATCAGTACTGGGCTGAAAGATGCAGCACTGAGGTCTCTCCTGATAACAGGTGAGTAAATCGGAATTCGTATTTCGGCTGATTTTAGAGGAATATTTTAAAGTTCCAAAACTCCACACTTAGAAGAATTTCCAAGTGAAACCAGTCAATGTTAGCCTATGAAGGAAATTCAAGTTACCGGTAAGTACGGTTAAAATTACTTTTCAGGACCAGTACTGGGCTGAAAGATGCAGCACTGAGGTCTCTCCTGATAGCAGGTGAGTAAATCGGAATTCGTATTTCGGCTGATTTTAGAGGAATATTTTAAAGTTCCAAAACTCCACACTTAGAAGAATTTCCAAGTGAAACCAGTCAATGTTAGCCTATGTAAGGAAATTCAAGTTACTGGTAAGTACGGTTAAAATTACTTTTCAGGACCAGTACTGGGCTGAAAGATGCAGCACTGAGGTCTCTCCTGATAGCAGGTGAGTAAATCGGAATTCGTATTTCGGCTGATTTTAGAGGAATATTTTAAAGTTCCAAAACTCCACACTTAGAAGAATTTCCAAGTGAAACCAGTCAATGTTAGCCTATGTAAGGAAATTCAAGTTACTGGTAAGTACGGTTAAAATTACTTTTCAGGACCAGTACTGGGCTGAAAGATGCAGCACTGAGGTCTCTCCTGATAACAGGTGAGTAAATCTGAATTCGGATTTCGGCTGATTTTAGAGGAATATTTGTATGTTTCAAAAATCAACACTTAGAAACTTTTTCAGCAAAAAGCAGTCAATGATATCCTATGGAAGGAAATTCAAGTTACTGGTAAGTACGGTTAAAATTACTTTTGAGGATCAGTACTGGGCTGAAAGATGCAGCACTGAGGTCTCTCCTGATAACAGGTGAGTAAATCGGAATTCGTATTTCGGCTGATTTTAGAGGAATATTTTAAAGTTCCAAAACTCCACACTTAGAAGAATTTCCAAGTGAAACCAGTCAATGTTAGCCTATGTAAGGAAATTCAAGTTACTGGTAAGTACGGTTAAAATTACTTTTCAGGACCAGTACTGGGCTGAAAGATGCAGCACTGAGGTCTCTCCTGATAACAGGTGAGTAAATCTGAATTCGGATTTCGGCTGATTTTAGAGGAATATTTGTATGTTTCAAAAATCAACACTTAGAAACTTTTTCAGCAAAAAGCAGTCAATGATATCCTATGGAAGGAAATTCAAGTTACTGGTAAGTACAGTTAAAATTACTTTTGAGGATCAGTACTGGGCTGAAAGATGCAGCACTGAGGTCTCTCCTGATAACAGGTGAGTAAATCGGAATTCGTATTTCGGCTGATTTTAGAGGAATATTTGCACAATGGTGAAGGGAGGGGGCGGGGCCTGAGGTGACATCTGTGCAAACGCGCCCCGTGGTGCGTTTTAAGTTGGGGGATTAAGTCCCCTTGAATCATGAGGGTCCCTACGGGCCAACTAGCCCACCAGGAACCTCCAGTATGCGCTAGGGGCTGCGTTGCAGAGACATGTACAGAGGCCACACCCCTTTTTACACCTCTCTGCAACGCAGCTCTGTGGCGCTTTCTGGACGTACCTGTTGGGCTAGTTGGCCCCAGGGACCCTCAGGATTGAAGAGGATTTAATTCCCCATCTTAAAACGCGCCACGGAGCCTGTTTGCACACATGTCACCTGAAGCCCGCCCCCTCCCTTCACCACTGTGCAAACGCGGCCCGTGGCGCGTTTTAAGTCGGGGGATTAACTCCCCTTGAATCCTGAGGGTCCCTGGGGTGCAACTAGCCCACCATATACCTCCAAAAGCGCCATAGAGCTGCGTTGCAGAGAGGTGTAAAAGGGGCGTGGCCTCTGTACACCTCTCTGCAAGGCAACCCCTGGCGCATACTGGAGGTTCCTGGTGGGCTAGTTGGCCCCCAGGGACCCCCAGTATTCAAGGGGATCGTTCCTCTCTGCAAACGCGCCAGGGCGCGTTTGCAGAGTGGTGAAGGAAGGGGGCGGGGCCTGCGGGCCCGATCGTTTTTTTGTTGTTGTTTTTTTGGGGGGAGGGGGGCCGCGTGGCCCCCCTCCCGGGCCACTACTTGCCCCGGGGACCCCATCCCCGGGGCTGGCCCTCTCGTTGGGGACTGTGGGGGGGTCCCCAATCCCCCCACAGTCCCGCCGGCTCCCCGTGTCCTACGGGAGCCGGCATTGCTTTACACATGGGGAGCAGCTAACATGCTGCTCCCCATGTGGAAAGCGTCGGCTTTGGATATTGGAAGAGAGAGCAGGTTTCCTGCTCTCTCTTCCAATATCCAAAGCAGTTTGTAATGACAGGACGGGAGCCGCGAGGCTCCCGTCCTGTCATTGCAAACAGCAGTGTCCTGGGGTAGGCACCCCGGGACACTGCAGGAGCCGGCCCTGGGGGTGGTGGTCCCCAGGGCCATCAAGGGCTCCAGGAGGGGGCCGCGCGGCCCCCCTCCCATTCAGTGCACAGCACCGGGGAGGTGGTGGTCCCCGGGCTCTGGGGTCCAAAACGGACCCCCATTGTAATTTTCTTAGTGCCCCGGGGAGGTGGTGGTCCCCGGGCGTGTGGGGGCTGGAGCCCCCACACAGGTTTTTAATTAAAAAAAGAAGCCCCGGGGAGGTGGTGGTCCCCGGGCTGCGGGAGGGCTCAGAGCCCTCCCGCACCATTCTACATAAAGCCCCGGGGGTGGTGGTCCCCGGGCTTGGTGGGCCCTTAGAGGCCCCCCACACATAAAATTAACCCCCCAGCATGCCCCCGGGACTTGGCCCACCCGGGGGCCAATTAACATCAAAGTGCGGGAGACCGCGCTTGATTTTTTTTTTCGGCAGGGTTCGCGCTCCCTGAGCGCATCCTGCCGATTTAAAAAAATTTTTTTTTTATTTTTTTTTGCCCAGGGGGTCCTTGTGGGACCCCCTGAGCAGACCTAGGGGGTCAGGGTGTTTCTACCCTGCCCCCTTTGTGCGCTTTGCGCACTTGTTTCTGTCCCTCGGTTCTACCGAGGGACAAAATGGCTGCCAACACTTCCTGAGTGTTGACAGCCAATTAACATAAAGCTCGTGCTCGGGAGGATCCGCGGCCCTAGATATATCTATCTTTTTTACTTTTCATTTTCTCAGCAACTACTGAACGGATTTACACCATTTAACAAAAAGGGTTCTTTCTGAACCAAGAACTACCTCTTTGCCAAATTTGGTGTAATTCCGTTCAGCAGTTCGGGCTGTAGCCGTGTCTAAAGTTTCCTATGGAAAATTGCATGGGGAAAACGCGTTTTGGGACCCCCCTTTTTCTCGGCCCCCGCTTGACCGAATCCCCCGAGACTTTCAGGGTAGGAGCGGACCGGAGCGGGCCACAAAGTTTGAGAATTTTGCGAAGATACGTCAACCGGCAAGAGAGTTATTTCAAATAGAATGTCGCGGATTTCCTATGGATAATAGGTTGTAACTATAACTATCTACTGGCGACCGCCAGTAGATAATATATATATTCACTGAAAAAACCATAGGTTTCAGGCACGTTATAGTTAGAAATTAGCATTTAAAAACCTTACAAATTCACTGAAAAAACCATAGGTTTTAGGGAAAGTTATAGTTAGTTGGACATTTCACTCGTACAAAACCAGAGAAATTCCCCCGTTATAGTTAGTTTAGCTAACTATAACTCGCGCCCCCGCAATGCACTACTGATGACGTCACATATTACATCACTCATGACATGGTCAGTGACATCACTGATGACATCACTGATGACATCTCAAATGACATCACTGATGACATCATCTATGTGATAATTTCATGCATCTTCTCACACCCTAATATAACCTTTGATACACCCACTCTAAATTACAGACTGCCATTCTCAAAACCATAGACACTCCAACACAAATAACTACATACCCACTCACTGATTCTTAGGTCTACACACACATCCACTCACTCACCCGTACAGTCACTCATACTTAAGGTCACTCAGTACAGGACTATCATATGCACTCATACACCTATATAGACACTCACACACCGCCACTCATCCATAGAGGTACTCACACACCTAGTCAGTCATGCAAATAATTAATCACACTGCCATTTACTCACCTATACAGTTATACACACACCAGCTCACTTACTCATACAAATACTAGCACATTCTTACGCTCTTATACAATCACTGATACAAGCACAAACTCATCCATACAGCCACTCTCACAATCACACACTCTCACTTATAGCCATTTATATACTCCAACACACATATATACTACCTTTCACATATGTAGTTACTCACACATGTACCACTGAGATATACATTCACTCACTAACACACCCATACACACACTCACCCACCCATACAGTCCATCACAGATGCACTCTTGAAACCATGCACCCAGTGAATCACCCACTCACACATCTATGCACAGAGTCACACACACCCCACCCACACAAACACTCAGGCACCCATACAGATACTCAGACAACCAATCAATAACCCATATAGACACTCATGTAGCTATTCACAAACCCATGCAGCCGCTTACACACCAACAGACAGACGGATACAGACATTCACACAGTTTAGTCACTAACCCATGCATTCAGTAAGATACGTTCAATCACTCACTTATAGAGTCAGTCACGCACCTACTAAATCATCCATTCAGACACTTATTCACCCACTCATTCTTCAATACGCCTTTCCCTTTATATATTAAACATATTTAAACTTTACAGAAACACACAGTCACTGGATGATGTCATCAGTGATGTCATTTGAGATGTCATCAGTGATGTCATCAGTGATGTCACTGACCATGTCATGAGTGATGTAATATGTGACGTCATCAGCAGTGCATTGCGGGCGCGAGTTATAGTTAGCTAAACTAACTATAACGGGGGAATTTCTCTGGTTTTGTACGAGTGAAATGTCCAACTAACTATAACTTTCCCTAAAACCTATGGTTTTTTCAGTGAATTTCTAAGGTTTTTAAATGCTAATTTCTAACTATAACGTGCCTGAAACCTATGGTTTTTTCAGTGAATTTCAAAGGTTTTTAAATGCTAATTTCTAACTATAACGTGCCTGAAACCTATGGTTTTTTAAGTGAATTTCAAAGGTTTTTTAAATGCTAGTTTCTAACTATGCCTACAGAGGTAGGACATGTGAAGAAAGAAGAAAAAACACACAGAAAGAAGCAAAAGAAATGCAGAAAGAAGCAACAGAAGTCCACAAAGACGAAGAAAAGTGCAGGAAGAAGCAAGACATGTGCAGAAAGAACCAACAGAGGAGCAGAAAGAGGCCTTGTTGCAAAATCATCCTTTGCCCACAATTTTTTCAGACGGGTACTGGTGGTAACTGACTCTGACTAACCAGGCCTAGAGCCAGTGCTATGCTAAAAGACACTTAGAATACAGTGAAAACACCTACATACACTAGGGAAAACTATGCGTTGGGGTACCCCTGTGATTAGCATGACCTCCTCTGTAAGACCCTAGTACATAATAGGGCAGGGGGATTAAAACTACCTCTAAGTTAGAGGTGCAGAAATATGATACTTTAACTAGTAGTCGCGTTTGCAGAGTGGTGGAGAAAGGGTGCTGGGCGTCCAACCAACGCTCAGGAATTCCGCTGCGTAGGACTTACAGGAGGTACCAGGAGGGATTCTTGGCCCCCAAACTCCCTCAGGACTAAATTGGACTTCATCCCCCATCCCGTAGTTTGCCGCGAGGCACGTTTGCAGAGTGGTAGAGAAAGGGGGCCATGGCCTCCGAAGACGTCTTAGCAATCCCACTGTGTGGGACTTACTGGAGGTAACAAGAGGGGTAGTTGGCCCCCAAGGACATCCTTCGGGGCCAACTTCCCAAACTATTACCTCCAGTCAGTCCCACACAGCAGCACTGGTAAGTACTCGTACCAGGCCTCGCCCACTTTGCCCACCACTCTACAAACGCGCTACCTGGCATGCTCTTGGATGGGCATTGAAGTCCCCTTCACTGCTGGGGGTCCTTTAAGGGCCAACTAGCCTACCTTTTACCTCCAGTAAGCCCCACGCAGTGGGATTGGTGAGAGGTAGACAAAGGCCATGCCCCCTTTCTCCACCACTATGCAAACGCGCCCCTGGCACGTTGTAAGTTGGGGGATTAAGTCCCCTTGAATCCTGAGGGTCCCTGGGGTCCAACTAGCCCACCAGGTACCTCCAGTAAGTGCCACAGAGCTGCATTGCAGAGAGGTGTAAAAAGGGGCGTGGCCTGGCCCACCTCTCTGCAACGCAGCGCAGTGGCGCTTACTGGAGGTACCTGGTGGGCTAGTTGGCCCCCAGGGACCCTCAGGAATGAAAGGGAATTAATTCCCCAACTTTAAACGCACCACAGGGCGTGTTTGCACACGTCACCTCAGGCCCGCCCCCTCCCTTCACCACTGTGCAAATGCGCCCCCTGGCGCGTTTTAAGTTGGGGGATTAAGTCCCCTTGAATCCTGAGGGTCCCTGGGGTCCAACTAGCCCACAGGTACCTCCAGTAAGCGCCACAGAGCTGCGTTGCAGAGAGGTGTAAAAAAAAACGTGGCCTGGACCACCTCTCTGCAACGCAGGCCTGTGACGCTTACTGGAGGTACCTGGTGGGCTAGTTGAAATTTGAAATTTGTACTTGTAAAGCGCACCCATACCCCCAAAGGGGTGTCTAGGTGCTGTACGCATACCGCTGTGGAACCCTTCCTGGCTTTTCCCTGTGAAATGTCCACTCCTGGGCACCCCCAGGGTGAAGCCAGGCATCCCAGCGCTGTTGGGGCCGTTGTGGAGATTAAGCAAGCTATTGCCCAGAGTTGCAGAGTGGGACCCATGATTAGAATAGGCACCAAGGCGAGAATTATCAGGTCCGAGGAAATTGAGCCCAAGACCCGCTGAGGTGGGAATTGAACCCTGGTCCGGGCCAGATCTCTGCATCAGGGTCTGCCGCTCTAACCATTGAGCCACACTTCTCCACCCTAGTTCTGGTTGGCCCCCAGGGGCCCTCAGGATTGAAGGGGAATTAATTCCCCAACTTAAAACGCGCCACAGGGCGCGTTTGCAGAGTGTTGCTGGAAGGGGGCGGGGCCTCGGTGATGCCGGTCTTTTTAAAAAAAAAAAAATTTAAGAAGGGGAGCTGTGTGGCCCCCCTTCCTTTCCTATTTTATGGGCCCTGGGGACCCCATCCCCCAGGATCTGACCCCTATTTTTTAATTTTTTTTAAAAATGGAAGGGGGCCACGTGGCCCCCCTCCTGAGGCCATATTCGGCCCCGGGGACCCCATCCCCGGGGCATGGCCAGTGTTTTTATTTTATTTTATTTATTTGGAGGGGGGCTGCGTGGCCCCCTCCTCAGGCCATTTATGGCCCCGGGGACCCCATCCCCCGGTGCCGGCCTTTGCGTGTTTTAAAAAAATATATATATTATGGGGGAGGGGGGCCGCGTGGCCTCCCTCCCGGGCCACTCCTTGCTCTGGGGACCCCATCCCCCGGGGCCTGGCCTCTCGTTGGGGACCGTGGGGGGAGCCCCAATGCCCCCACGGTCCCAGCCGGCTCCCTGCCTCCTGCGGGAGCCGGCATTGCTTTTCCACATGGGGAGCTGCTGACATACAGCTCCCCGTGTGGAAAAGCAATCTGCTTTGGATTTTGGAAGAGGGAGCAGGTTTCCTGCTCTCTCTTCCAAAACCTAAACCACAGTTTGCTACGGCAGGGCGGGAGTCGCGAGGCTCCCGCCCTGCCATAGCAAACAGCAGTGTCCCGGGGGTGGGCACCCCGGGACACTGCAGGTGGCGGCCCTGGGTGTGGCGGTCCCCAGGGCCATCACAGGCTCCAGGTGGGGGGCCGCCCGGCCCCCCTCCCATCCAATGCACAGCCCCGGGGAGGTGGTGGTCCCCGGGGCTCGGGGGTCCTTGACGGACCCCCAAATTTGCATTTTAGTGCCCCGGGGAGGTGGTGTTCCCCGGGGCATGTGGGGGGCTCGAACCCCCCACACAGGTTTATTTCTTTTAAAAAAATCAAGCCCCAGGGGGTGGCGGTCCCCGGGGCTTGGGGGGGCCTTGGAGGCCCCCCAAACATTAAAAAAAAAGACTCTGGGGTGGCGGTCCCCGGGGCTGCGGGGGGGCCGTGTGCTCCCGCAAACATTTCAGAAAAGCCCCAGGGGGTGGCGGTCCCCGGGGCTGCGGGGGTCCCCCTGGGCCCCCGCAATTACATGTCTCCATGCCCCCAGGACTTGGCCCACCCGGGGCTAAATAATAAGGAAGCGCAGGAGCCCGCGCTTCATTTTTTGAAAATTTTGGCCAAAATTCGCACTGGGTGCGCGAATCTCGCCGTTTTTTTAAAAAAAAAATGCTTTTTTTGGCCCTGGGGGTCCTTGTGGGACCCCCTGAGCAGGCCTAGAAGGTCAGGGTGTTTCTACCCTGCCCCCTTTTCTTGTTTTTTGCGTTTCTTTTTCTGTTTTCTTGTGCCTCGGTTACCGAGGCACAAGATGGCTGCCAACACTTCCTGGTTTGGAGAGTTGACAGCCAATTAGAATAAAGATCGTGGTCGGGAGGGTGCGCGGATCCACCGCACCTCTATATATCGAAACTTTTATTTTTTGATTTTCTCAGCAATTACTGAACAGATTTACACGATTTAAAACAAAGGTCTCTTTCTGAACCAAGGGCTACCTTTTTGCCAAATTTGGTGTAATTCCGTTCAGCAGTTCAAGCTGTAACCGTGTCTAAAGTTTCCTATGGGAAATTGATTTTCCGACCTCTATTGTTTGAATTTCTCATGAACTACTGAACGGATTTACTCCATTTAATTTGCATTTTATTGCCCCGGGGAGGTGGTGGTCCCCGGGGCGTGTGGGGGGCTCGAGCCCCCCCACACAGGTTTATTTCTTTAAAAAAATCAAGCCCCAGGGGGTGGCGGTCCCCGGGGCTTGGGGGGGCCTTGGAGGCCCCCCAAACATTAAAAAAACAAGCCTCTGGGGTGGCGGTCCCCGGGGCTGCGGGGGTCCCCCTGGGCCCCCGCAAATTACATGTCTCCATGCCCCCAGGACTTGGCCCACCCAGGGGCTAAATAATAAGGAAGCGCAGGAGCCCGCGCTTCGTTTTTTGAAAACTTTTGGCCAAAATTCGCACTGGGTGCGCAAATCTCGCCGATTTAAAAAAAAAAAAATGCTTTTTTTGGCCCTGGGGGTCCTTGTGGGACCCCCTGAGCAGGCCTAGGAGGTCAGGGTGTTTCTACCCTGCCCCCTTTTCTTGTTTTTTGCGTTTCTTTTTCTGTTTTCTTGTGCCTCGGTTACTGAGGCACAAGATGGCTGCCAACACTTCCTGGTATGGAGAGTTGACAGCCAATTAGAATAAAGATCGTGGTCGGGAGGGTGCGCGGATCCACTGCACCTCTATATATCGAAACTTTTATTTTTTGATTTTCTCAGCAATTACTGAACGGATTTACACCATTTAAAAAAAAGGTCTCTTTCTGAACCAAGGGCTACCTTTTTGCCAAATTTGGTGTAATTCCGTTCAGCAGTTCAAGCTGTAACCGTGTCTAAAGTTTCCTATGGGAAATTGATTTTCCGACCTCTATTGTTTGAATTTCTCATGAACTACTGAACGGATTTACTCCATTTAAAAAAAAGGTCTCTTTCTGAAACAAGGGCTACCTTTTTGCCAAATTTGGTGTAATTCAGTTCAGCAGTTCGAGCTGTAGCTGTGTCTAAAGTTTCCTATGGGAATTAACATGGCGAAAACCCGTTTTGGGACCCCCCTTTTTTCTCAGCCCCCGCTTGCCGAATCACCCCCAAACTTTCAAGACAGGAGCTGACCGGAGCGGGCTACGAATTCTGAAACTTTCGCGAAGATTCGTCAAACGACGCCAAAGTTATTGGGAATAGAATGTTACGAATTTCCTATGGATAATAGGTCCTAACTATAACTATCTACTGGCGACCGCCAGTAGATAATATATATATATATATATATATATATTATCTACTGGAGGTTGCCAGTAGATAGTTATAGTTAGGACCTATTTTCCATAGGAAATCCGCAACATTCTATTTGAAATAACGTTGGCGCCGGTTGACGAATCTTCGCGAAAGCTTCCAACTTGTTGGGGCGCTCCGGTCCGCTCCTATCCTGAAAGTCTCGGGGTGATTCGTCAAGCGGGGGCCGAGAAAAAAGGGGGGTCCCAAAACGCGTTTTCCCCATTCATTTTTCCATAGGAACCGTTCATCGCAGCTACAGCCCGAACTGCTGAACGGAATTACACCAAATTTGGCAAAGAGGTAGCCCTTGGTTCAGTGTCGTGCCTTTTGCTTAAATGGTGTAAATCCGTTCAGTAGTTCCTGAGAAAATCAAAAGTAAAGTCACATATATATCTATGGCCGAGTAGGGTCTGCGTACCCTCTCGATCACGAGCTGCATGCTAATTGGCTGTCAAGTGGCTGTCAACACTCCAAATCAGGAAGTGTTGGCAGCCATTTTGTCCCTCGGTAGAACCGAGGGACACAAACAAGTGCGCAAAGCGCAAAAGGGGCAGGGTAGAAACACCCTGACCCCTAGGTCTGCTCAGGGGGTCCCACAAGGACCCCTGGGCAGAAAAGCATTTTTTTTAAACGGCGGGATGCGCTTAGGGTGCGCGGATCCCGCCCGATTACAAAAAAAAAACACAAGAAACAAGTGCGCAAAACGCACAAAGGGGGCAGGGTAGAAACACCCTGACCCCCTAGGTCTGCTCAGGGGGTCACACAAGGACCCCCTGGGGAGAAAAAATCATTTTTTTTTTTTAAATCGGCGGGATGCGCTTAGGGTGCGCGGATCCCGCTGATTAAAAAAAAAACACAAGAAACAAGTGCACAAAACGCACAAAGGGGGCAGGGTAGAAACACCCTGACCCCTAGGTCTGCTCAGGGGGTCCCACAAGGACCCCTGGGCAGAAAAAAAAAAAAAAAAAGACCGGCATCGTGCTGGAGGCCCCGCCCCTCCCTGCAGCATTCTGCAAACGCGCCCCCTGGCGCGTTTTAAGAAGGGAAGTAATTCCCCTTGAATACTGGGGTCCCTGGGGCCAACTAGCCCACCAGGAACCTCCGGTATGCGCCAGAGGGCTGCGTTGCAGAGAGGTGTACAGAGGACACGCCCCTTTTACACCTCTCTGCAACGCAGCTCTGTGGCGCTTTTGGAGGTACATGGTGGGCTAGTTGGACTCTAGGGACCCTCAGTATTCAAGGGGCTTAATCCCCCAACTTAAAACGCGCCACGGGGCGTGTTTGCACAGT
Source organism: Calotriton arnoldi (assembly GCA_963921515.1). Classification (NCBI taxonomy): domain Eukaryota; kingdom Metazoa; phylum Chordata; class Amphibia; order Caudata; family Salamandridae; genus Calotriton; species Calotriton arnoldi. Next base: position 17,020 of record CAWUFW010001775.1, read on the forward strand.
GGTGAAGGGAGGGGCGTGGCTTCAGGTGACATGTGTGCAAACAGGCCCCGTGGCGTGTTTTAAGATGGGAATTAAATCCTCTTCAATCCTGAGGGTCCCTGGGGCCAACTAGCCCACCAGGTACCTCCAGTAAGCGCCACGGAGCTGCGTAGCAGAGTGTTGTAAAAGGGGCGTGGCCTCTGAACACCTCTCTGCAACGCAGCTCTCTGGTGCATACTGGAGGTATCTGGTGGGCCAGTTGGCCCCTAGGGACCCTCGGGATTGAGGAGGAATTAATTCTCCAACTTAAAACGCGCCACAGGGCGTGTTTGCAGACATGTCACTTCAGGCCCCACCCCTTCCTTCACCATTGTGCAAATATTCCTCTAAAATCAGCCGAACTACGAATTCCGATTTACTCACCTGTTATCAGGAGAGACCTCAGTGCTGCATCTTTGAGCCCAGTACTGATCCTGAAAAGTAATTTTAACCGTACTTACCGGTAACTTGAATTTCCTTCCATAGGATATCATTGCCTGCTTTTTGCTGAAAAAGTTTCTGTCGATTTTTTAAACATACAAATATTCCTCTAAAATCAGCCGAACTACGAATTCCGATTTACTCACCGGTTATCAGGAGAGACCTCAGTGCTGCATCTTTGAGCCCAGTACTGATCCTGAAAAGTAATTTTAACCGTACTTACCAGTAACTTGAATTTCCTTCCATAGGCTAACATTGACTCGTTTCACTTGGAAATTCTTCTAAGTGTGGAGTTTTGGAACTTTATAATATTCCTCTAAAATCAGCCGAACTACGAATTCCGATTTACTCACCTGTTATCAGGAGAGACCTCAGTGCTGCATCTTTGAGCCCAGTACTGATCCTGAAAAGTAATTTTAACCGTACTTACCGGTAACTTGAATTTCCTTCCCTAGGATATCATTGCCTGCTTTTTGCTGAAAAAGTTTCTAAGTGTCGATTTTTGAAACATACAAATATTCCTCTAAAATCAGCCGAACTACGAATTCCGATTTACTCACCGGTTATCAGGAGAGACCTCAGTGCTGCATCTTTGAGCCCAGTACTGATCCTGAAAAGTAATTTTAACCGTACTTACCAGTAACTTGAATTTCCTTCCATAGGCTAAGATTGACTGGTTTCACTTGGAAATTCTTCCAAGTGTAGAGTTTTGGAACTTTATAATATTCCTCTAAAATCAGCCGAACTACGAATTCCGATTTACTCACCTGTTATCAGGAGAGACCTCAGTGCTGCATCTTTGAGCCCAGTACTGATCCTGAAAAGTAATTTTAACCGTACTTACCGGTAACTTGAATTTCCTTCCCTAGGATATCATTGCCTGCTTTTTGCTGAAAAAGTTTCTAAGTGTCGATTTTTGAAACATACAAATATTCCTCTAAAATCAGCCGAACTACGAATTCCGATTTACTCACCGGTTATCAGGAGAGACCTCAGTGCTGCATCTTTGAGCCCAGTACTGATCCTGAAAAGTAATTTTAACCGTACTTACCAGTAACTTGAATTTCCTTCCATAGGCTAAGATTGACTGGTTTCACTTGGAAATTCTTCCAAGTGTAGAGTTTTGGAACTTTATAATATTCCTCTAAAATCAGCCGAACTACGAATTCCGATTTACTCACCTGTTATCAGGAGAGACCTCAGTGCTGCATCTTTGAGCCCAGTACTGATCCTGAAAAGTAATTTTAACCATACTTACCAGTAACTTGAATTTCCTTCCTTAGGATATCATTGCCTGCTTTTTGCTGAAAAAGTTTCTAAGTGTCGATTTTAAAACTTACAAATATTCCTCTAAAATCAGCAGAACTAGGAATTCCGATTTACTCACCTGTTATCAGGAGAGACCTCAGTGCTGTATCTTTCAGCCCAGTACTGGTCCTGAAAAGTAATTTTAACCGTACTTACCAGTAACTTGAATTTCCTTCCATATGCTAACATTGACTGGTTTCACTTGGAAATTCTTCTAAGTGTGGAGTTTTGGAACTTTAAAATATTCCTCTAAAATCAGCCGAAATACGAATTCCGATTTACTCACCTGTTATCAGGAGAGACCTCAGTGCTGTATCTTTCAGCCCAGTACTGGTCCTGAAAAGTAATTTTAACCGTACTTACCGGTAACTTGAATTTCCTTCATAGGCTAACATTGACTGGTTTCACTTGGAAATTCTTCTAAGTGTGGAGTTTTGGAACTTTAAAATATTCCTCTAAAATCAGCCGAAATACGAATTCCGATTTACTCACCTGTTATCAGGAGAGACCTCAGTGCTGCATCTTTCAGCCCAGTACTGGTCCTGAAAAGTAATTTTAACCGTACTTACCGGTAACTTGAATTTCCTTCATAGGCTAACATTGACTGGTTTCACTTGGAAATTCTTCTAAGTGTGGAGTTTTGGAACTTTAAAATATTCCTCTAAAATCAGCCGAAATACGAATTCCGATTTACTCACCTGTTATCAGGAGAGACCTCAGTGCTGCATCTTTCAGCCCAGTACTAATCCTGAAAAGTAATTTTAACCGTACTTACCAGTAACTTATATTTTCTTCCATAGGAATCCATTGTCTGGTTTTCAGCAAAAAAGTTTCAAAGTGTTGATTTTTACAAACTACAAATATTCCTTAAAAATCACCTGTATGACTTAAACGCATTCTTTCAACTGTTTACAGGAGATGCACCAGTGCTGGATCCAGGATCCAACACTGAGTAAGAAAAAGTAACGATAACAGTTTTTACCTGCTAAGTGAATTTCCTTCCATAGGATAACATTGGTGATTCTATGAGAAAAAAGTTTCTAAGTGTCAACTTTTAAAATACAATAATATTCCTTAAAAATCACGACTGTAACCAAAACGCTTTTACTCAACTGTTTACAGGAGATGTACCAGGACTGAATCTAGGATCCAGTCCTGTGGTTAGAAAAGTAATCCATAAAGTAACTAATTGCATTTAACTAGAAATTCACATTGAGCTGAATGTTGCATTGTGTTTGAAAATGTGTTGCCCATTGCAACAACTGTAACTACTGTACTTAAAAGTCTATTGCCTATGTGCAAAGTATTTAAACTAAAGTAATTCATTCTGAGAAAGTATTTTTTGTAATGTAATGTATAATGTAATTACAATGTAATTTAAAAAATAAAATCTGTAAAAAAAAATTGTTTCTAAAAATGTAGTAAATCAGTATGAAAAAAATTAATATAACAATACATTTAAAAATTGTCATTTACAAAACCTTTGAAATTCACTGAAAAAACCGTAGGTTTCAGGCACGTTATAGTTAGAAATTAACATTTAAAAAACCTTTGAAATTCCCTGAAAAAACCATAGGTTTCAGACACGTTATAGTTACAAATTAGCATTTAAAAAACCTTTGAAATTCACTGAAAAAACCATAGGTTTCAGACACGTTATAGTTACAAATTAGCATTTAAAAAACCTTTGAAATTCACTGAAAAAACCATAGGTTTTAGGGACAGTTATAGTTACTTGGACATTGCACTCGTACAAAACCCGTGAAATTCCCCGTTATAGTTAGTTCAGCTAACTATAACTCGCGCCCACAATGCACTGCTGATGACGTCACATATTACATCACTCATGACATGGTCAGTGACATCACTGATGACATCACTGATGACATCTCAAATGACATCACTGATGACATCATCCACGTGATAATCTGATGCACCTCCTCACACCCTAATATAATCTTTGATACACCCACTCTAAATTACAGACTGCCATTCGCAAAACCATAGACACTCCAACACCAATAACTACATACCCACTCACTGATTCTTAGGTCTACACACACACATCCACTCACTCACCCGTACAGTCACTCATACTTACGGTCACTCAGTACAGGACTATCATATGCACTCTTACTCCTATATAGACACTCAAACAACGCCACTCATCCATAGAGATACTCAGACACCTAGTCAGTCATGCAAATAATTAAACACACTGCCATTTACTCACCTATACAGTTATACACACACCAGCTCACTTACTCATACAAATAGTAGCACATTGTTATGCTCTTATACAATCACTGATACAAGCACACACTCATCCATACAGCCACTATCACAATCACTCACTCTTGCTTATAGCTATTTATATACTCCAACACACATATATACTGCCTTTCACATATGTAGTTACTCACACATGTACCACTGGGACATACATTCACTCACTAACACACTCTTACACACACTTACCCACCCATACAGTCTATCACAGATGCACTCTTGAAACCATCCACCCAGTGAATCACCCACTCACACATCTATGCACAGAGTTGCACACACCCCTCCCACACAAACACTCAGGCACCCATACAGATACTCAGACAAGCATTCAATAACTCATATAGACACTCATTTAGCTATTCACAAACACATGCAGCCACTTACACAGCAACAGACAGACGGATACAGACATTCACCCAGTTTAGTCACTAACCCATGCATTCAGTAAGATACGTTTAATCACTCACTTATTGAGTTAGTCACGCACCTACTAAATCATCCATTCAGACACTTATACACCCACTCATTCTTCAATACGCCTTTCCCTATATATATTAAACATATTTAAACTTTACAGAAACACACAGTCACTGGATGATGTCATCAGTGATGTCATTTGAGATGTCATCAGTGATGTCATCAGTGATGTCACTGGCCATGTCATGAGTGATGTAATATGTGACGTCATCAGCAGTGCATTGCGGGGGGGCGAGTTATAGTTACCTGAACTAACTATAACGGGGGAATTTCACGGGTTTTGTACGAGTGCAATGTCCAACTAACTATAACTGTCCCTAAAACCTATGGTTTTTTCAGTGAATTTCAAAGGTTTTTTAAATGCTAATTTGTAACTATAACGTGTCTGAAACCTATGGTTTTTTCAGTGAATATATATATATCTATATATGCGTGGTATTTGTATAGCGTGAACATAGCAATATGGGTTCCAAACCACACAGAGACTCCAGAAATAGTCACCTTCTTGGCAACGTACACAGATGTCCAAAGTGCATCACTCACAACGGGAACTGATAACACCTAGATACCACAATGGTGAAAAGATTGTACCTTTAAAACCTGACTACAAGCTGAGCACGATCAGAGCTTGGACCACTGTGCGTAAGTCAGCTCCTGGAATACAATTACAAAACTACCACAGCAAAAACATTTGTTAGCCTGCTGAGTTTGTTTTTAATTGCATATGAGACTTCAATATCAGCCCAGACTCCAAGATGACACCTAACAATATTGCATGCACAATCAGCATTGGAGATCCCCATTCCGAACTAGCTCACCTATCGAAGATTGCACCAGTTGTCACAAGAAATACTCAAGATCGGTCACACAGGCCTCAGTAACCCAGATTCTTGTACCGTCTTTCTTGAAAACGTAAGTGTTTTTTGTTATTTATATATTGATGAAGGGAAGAAATCCATGATGAAACCAGCAACTGAGACTCCTGCTTTACTCCGTCACATTGATAAGTGACCTCTTGTTTCAATGTATTAAAAATCATGGACCAATCCAACAGGACCAAAAACATGCACCATATCATCTAGCAGAGTAGACAAATTCCAATACCAGGAATGGGGCTGTTCCTGTGCTAGAATCTGCTTAATTGCTGGACTGATCACTGTCTCTTCAAGAAGTCAACAAACCACTCAAGGAAAATTAGACAGTTACCATCTGGTAATAATACAATAGTGCACTGTATGAAAAAGAATAACTTCAGATTATGAAGGGTCTGAGTAGAAAGAGTGGGTGGAAAGTGACCAAATCCTTAGACCTTATCTCCTTTAAAATGCTATGCTTCTTGGCTCTCTTTATTTTTTTGTAACTCCTTGTTAGGCCCACAAAAGGAGATATGTCAAATATGAGGCAGCAACCAATGGAAAATAGCATTTACAACACTGTCAGAACAACGCAGTGCCATTACAACGCAGGCACTACAACAAACGCTTTGTTACCATGCGTTCCATTACAACGCAAGTCATTTCAACGACTTGCTTTAGGGAACCTTCCTTACTGTTGCACAGACTGGAGTTGGAATAGTAAAATATACTATTCCAAACTCAAGGACTTCCCTAAAGCAAGTCGTTGTAATGACTTGCGTTGTAATGGAACGCTTGGTAATGGCGCATTCGTTGTATAGCCCGCGTTCTAAAGGCATGCGTTGTAAACGCATGCGTGAAGACGTGGTCTATTCGTACCCAATGTAGCCCTGACAAATCAATTTAGGGTGCTATTGATGTTGCGGTATGTTCCTTGGATATTTATGTCAAAGGCTTATCATATCTGAATTCTGAGTACGATTTGTATCACTACCAAAATGTTGCAATAATAAGAAAAATGTATAAGCTTTCAATTCAATTCAATATTTTATTTGTTTCATGACCTCCACAGGAAGTGAACATATCTGCAAGCATTATGAAAAAATACCACAATAAAATGTTGTTAATATAATAATAAAAAGGCTTTTAAAATTGTAAACATTTAATAACAATCAGATTTAGTGGAAGGAATCATAATTTACTTTAGTACTTCCTCATAACGAAAGTACATCTGTTTCAAGAGAAGTACTTGTAGATTATGTAACATGGGCATATAATCAGCTTGTAATTCATATCTCAAGATTCATGTTCACATAAAAGATAAATACATTGTTTAAATTGTTTTCTTCCAGTCAATGGATTATCAGTTTGAAAAACAAACCTCTGCTTCTCATAATCAGAAGTAATTGTTAAAAATCATGGGCATGTAATAAATATAAATCGGTTTTTCTCAGTATTGGCCCTATGGATCTAAACATGTACTATTGCTCCTAAAAGTAGGGATTTGTTAAACCAACCAAGATTTGCAAAGCTTGGACAGAAGACTCTTCCTCACCAGTTTATTCACAGTCTATTCACAATTGTCCCTTCTTTTGTATCGAGGAATGATAATTTATAGTTTTTGTGGAACTCAGTAGGAAACACTAGAGCCAGAGAACTCTTTGACTCATTGACTTTTAGCAAATGGCTAGATTGTCTTTTTTCCATTGCACTACACACCAGTCTTACATCCGCCGCCCCCACCCAAGCCCTAATAATTGAATGCTCATTTATTGAATGTGGGTGGTTGCAGAACTATTCTGAGCAAGAAAATCCCAAGATAGTTTACTCTCTTTCTCTCTCCAATTTTTTATTATTTGGTTTCCAATTTAATTGTTCCAGATTGTGAAATTTTACAAAATGTAATGTTTTTTTTTCAATATTCGATTTTAAGAAGTGGGATTTTGTGTAGATTTGCACTGTGCTAAAACTTCAGTGGAGGTCAGTGGGATTTAAATAAAAAATAATCAAATCATCAACATAAAGTGTTAACCACTTTTTTAGCCAAACTTGCATGAAAGATTTTAACATCTCTTCCAAATGTCTGGTACCAGGCAAGGCAACAGAGAATCCCCACTAATGGGGTCCTTTTCCGTTACCATAATGGGTATCCGTTCAATGCTTCTTTTCCACTTTATCTTTACCCTTTAAATTAATTGATATATCACTTCCACTTTTCCTTGTAGCTGCCTTTAAGTTTTCTATCATTCTAGGACTAAGAAGCTCAAATGTCAACATAAATTATCCATCTTAGACAAGTTGTCTGAGTTGGCAGGAGATGCTTGATTTCTTGAAAATTGCACAAAATGTATGGGGTCTAATGGAACCTACTAATAGACGTTTCTATAAGACCCCCTCCTCAACCACATTCAAGCTCATATCATGAAATATTTTATTAGAAATATAACATAATGTCAGTTTATGGTCACTGAAATTAGTAAGGGACATTATCAACAGGGAAAACAATGGACATAAGGCACACAATAGTATCACATAGTCAAACAGAGATTGACCATGCACCTCTAAACTTGTGTATTAAAAGTAAAGGATTCTGCAAAAATGTGAGACTAAATTGGATTCACAAAACATAACTTAGTTATCCTAATCATTTCATATTTCCATGCAATAGCTGTATTTAATAAAATAGCCAAACAACCTGCAGAAAAAAACAAAAGTGGCAGGTGCCCACCTTAAGCAGGGTGGAGTGGCCATTACTGTAACCTGGTGGACAGTGTTGGATGGGCCCTCAGGTCAAGGGTATGTTCCTGCAGATCCTGCTGAGGTCTGCTGTCAGAAATGACTGTATGTCAGAATATTGTTCACAAAAATGTTGCAAGCAACCCAAAATAGCCAAACAAATATTTTCATTTCATCAATCAATCAACCAATCTTTAATTCACATTGATAAAAATATGTGTGCTTAACATGGAAAATGCCACATACAGTCACATTAAAAAGACAAAAAAATGATAAATAATATACAAACGTAGCAAGCAAAGCAATCACCACAAGAGTGTAAAGTGCATTCTGCCTTCAATCTTGGTTGCCCCAAGGATATAAAGTGCATTGTGCCCTTGATCTTTAATCCTCACAATAATGTAAAGTGCAATGTACCCTCAGTCTTGGTATCGATCATCCCCAGTTTGCTTCAATAGTCCAATCTGTCGAACCTATCTTGTAATCAGATATTAAGACTAGATAAATAAATATATAATGTGACAAACCTCATAAAATGTTATAAAAAAATGGTATATAACAAAACCATTGCTAAAACAAAAGATAAAAAGCAACCCCTGCAAAGTATACAAAACAGTATGCCCTTGGCCTGCAAGACCGTCATCACCCTTTTAACCTCCCCTATCCCATTCTGTCAGAGCCCTTCTACTAGACCAGGAGGCCCATAAAAACAATGGGCCCGATTCACATAAGTAATCTGAGACAAAATCCTAACTTTACGACTTTTGGTATTCACAAAGGGCATTTAGTAGTGGTAAAGTTAGGATTTTGTCTTAAGTTTGTCTTAAGTTTTGGTCTTAAGACAAAATCCTAACTTAAGTTTAACTTAAGTTTAACTTAGGATTTTGTCTTAAGTTTGTCCTAAGTTTTGGTCTTAAGACAAAATCCTAACTTAAGTTTAACTTAAGAACAAAACTTAAGACAAATCTAAGACAAAATCCTAACTTTACTACTACTAAATGCCTTTTGTGAATACCAAAAGTCGTAAAGTTAGGATTTTGTCTCAGATTACTTTTGTGAATCGGGCAAAATGCCGTGCTGTAGCAGATAAAAGGAGTAGATAATTGTTTTATAAAACAAAGCGCAGGACTGCATTGTTTAAATTTAATTTTCGCAGAAGGGGAGATTGAACCTTTTCCTATGTGAAGTATAAAACCCACAAAAGAAGAATATGTGAAGATTGGACTGTATGGGCCTTTTGACACAGAGACATGCTAGAAGATCGCTTAATGTAAAAATATTCTTGGAAAAAACCAACATTATCGGTAGATAACTCATGCTAAATCTAGTTAGTATAAAACAGTGTTGGGAATTTGTCACAAATATCAAATAGGACTCATCCGCCTGGGTGCGGAGGGGGCAAGTGAAGTATTACTTTACTGAATTTTTGATGGAACTAGCTTCTACTCCTTTGTTTGCCGACTTCTCCAGGAATATTTGTTTGATTCTTTCTTTAGACATGGTTCTACAACTGGGAGTGTTAGCAAATAGATCCCCCAACCCCAGGCTCCCTAGTACTGTTTTCACATATTGCAACCAGACGACCTTATGTACATTCTCAAGGGCCAGGCAGTCCTTAATGATATTTTGAGTAACACTAACCATGTCTCTCTTCCAGATTGAGTGCCACAGCATAATCAGAGAAAGTCTCACTACGTCTGAAATGTACGGGGCTTCTAGCTCAGGGTGACAAACATAATTTACACAGTTACTTGAGAGGGCTAACAGTCTCTTAAAAAAACATCCTCTATTCTTTTGTGTTGATCAACTGCCACCGTCCCCCAGACCCCTGCTCCGTAGGATGCTTCAGTGACAGATTTTGCGGCATACACCTTTTTTATTACCTCGATCCTCTTGGAACCTAGCTTCTTGATGAAGCTAAAATGGCCCAAACCCTTTTCTCCATGGCTAGGGCCCTATTACCCACCATATATGACCAGGTGTATTTACTATCAAATAGAACCCCTAGGTATGTAAAGGAGTCTACCACTATCAGTTTGCGCCGCTCTATATGAAACATGGGGAGATTTTTTAGGCCGGGTCCCTGCCACCAGCACAAAAGATTTCGCTTTGTTTACACGGAGATCCAGGCTAGTCATAAATTTCGAATAGGCCTCTATTAGCTTCTGTAGCCCTACCCCAGTTCTTGCAATGAACACAGAGTCATCTGCATAAAGCAGTATTGGAAAAGATGCTGCGTTAAACGTGGGTAGATCTTTTGTTGCTCCCATCACAGCTGCCTGCACCCCGTTGGTGTATATTGAAAATAGGAGAGGGGCCAGTACAGAACCTTGTCTTTCCCCCCTGCCTTATTTTAAACAACCTTGAGCATTCCCCATTGCTACCATAACGGACGCAAGCTAAGGCTTGGGAATACACTTGACATATAAAAACAATTATCGGAAGGTCAGTGCCCATTTCCTCCATGATGGCCCATAGTTTGGGGTGGGAAATGTAATCAAATGAAACCAACAATTCCATAACAGCCATATAGGTTTTCTCAGATCTTACCACTGTATATTTTGCTATGGTGAGGCTTAGGTTGAGACATTGGTCTATTGCTCCCTTACCTTTTTGAAACCACATTCACTGGAGTTAAAGTGTTCTTCTCTATGGTCTAAGTGTGAGATGGGTCGATAATTTTGCGGGTTGAACCTATCACCCTTTTTAAATATGGGAATTATTATTGATGTATTCCAGGAGGCTGGGGGCCCCACTTTGAATATAGTGTTAAAGATATTTGTTAGACAAGGGATCCTAATCTCTTCATAGGCTAAAAAAAAGTCTATTGGGACCCCGTCTTGTCCAGGAGCCTTTAAGGGGGTACATTGAGCCAGTCCCAGTCTCATCTCTTCGATATTCAGCCAGCAGAGGTTATTTTTTTACCTCCCCCAATATATCTGTGAAAGCGGTCATTAGACCTGTCATATCGTTAGTTGGGTCTAAACATATCAGGACTTCACTCAATTGTTTTGAAATTATTAGCGAGGTTATTCGTTCTTTATTGATATTAATCCATTTGAGAGAGTACCTGTATTTCCTAGCTAAGATTGGTTTGGGTATCTTGTCCATAGCCAGACTCATATTTTTTTTTGGGCCATACCATGTTGCAAGATAGAGCTACATGTTCACCAAATAGGGAGAAAGATGCCTCAAACTGAAATATTCTTCCAGCGAGGGGTACGGAGGCTAGGATATAATCAATGGTGGAACTAGATTCCACATTCCCAAATGTCTTTTGGAGCTGTCCTGAGACAGGGTCAGGCTTATTTATTATCTCAAGATTCCAGGTAGTCGAGAATCCGTTAAGCACCTTGCCATATTCACTGTGAGTAAAATGAGAGAGGCCCTCGCCCTCTATGTCGACTATTCCACACACCGAAGCAGTCTCAATATCACAACAATGCACATTAAAATCACCCATCATTAAAATATAAATACATTTCTGATGCACTTCATTGATCATCTTTATTTCCCTTAACATAAGCTCTACAACTGAGGCCATATTTCCTGTGAAGTTATTATTATAGTAGTTAATCAACAACCAATCCCAGTCACCTAAGCCCTCACAAAGTAAGATGTGATAATAAACGGAGGAATTAAAAAACTTCAGCACATTTATCCCATGTGTGTTTGCAACTAGCGTGACAATGCCACCCTTCGCTTTACCCCTCATAGATGGTATAGCTGCAGTTTGAAATGATCTAAAACCCTCAATGAATGATTGGTCACTTTCCCATATTTCTTGAATGCACAGGATGTCATATTTTGTTACATGTCTGTACCAGTCTAAGTTGCCCCTCTTTTGTTTTAAGCCGGCTACATTCCATGAGGATATTTCTACCACGTAATTGGAAGGCTCTTTCCTCACAACCCGCGTCTCATCCAGGTTACTCGGGGAAGTGATTATGTTGGAAACAGTAGGGACAATATTCAGTCGATCACAGGATTCCAGATCTTGGAGGGGGGTATAACGGTTATCAATCCTTAGTTCATAGCTCCCCATATTTGGGCAAGGTTTCAGAGTTAGGGGAGGCAGGCTAAGAGAGTGAGTTACATTTCTATCCCTCACACTCTTCGGAGGGAACTGCCTGGGGGGTCTGAAGAAGTAGCCCAAAGAGAGGGCATGGATCCTTAGTCCTTGGGGGGGTATGTTTGGTAGGACCCTGAGTAGATCCCCTACCACTTTTTTATCATTGAAGTTAAGGACTATGCAATCGTTCACTAGGGCTTTCAGAGACCAACCCAGCCAGTCCACTCTCCTTGCCATGATCAGATGCCTGGAATATTCAACCTCCCCCTTCGTTGTTCTCGACAGCCAATGCTGGTCTTTAGTCATAAGTTGTATAGTGGATACCTGCTGACCCTCCCTCAATACTGGGGTGTCTGCCAATATAATGACTAAGGGACAGGCCACCAGGGGGAGGTCTAAAATGCATGGTCTCTGATCACCCCTTGGGTATTTGACTTTCTTCCTGTCCACCTGGGTGGGGAGAGGAGGGATAATAGATTCTATAGATTGTGTCGGCGGCTGCTGCTGTGTAGCCGCTCATGGTAAGGGGGGTGGGGTGGGCATTGTAGGGTACCAAGAGGTCTTAAATTTGAAGATCCTACTATTTACCCCTGTGTGTTAACGCCACATGGGTGTATGGCCGCTAGTTCTGATTGTTCCAACCCCCTGCCCCGCCAATGAAACAGGCTCCTTCTGATAATGTGGTTTGGTAGCAGCCTTTGATCCCCGCGCCACCACAATGCCCTTGGTCATCCCCTGTTCAGTTAGTGCATCTAGGGTTTCCTCAATTTTGCCTAGCCTTAATGAAAGCTATTGGATTAATGCTACCAGTAACTTTTCCAGTCTTGTGCATAAATCTTCATCATTATTCTTTAAGAATAGGTCTTTTCTCCTTGCACCCAGGACCACTGTAGCAGGTGCTTCTGAGTTCTTACTCAGTTTGGCCTTTGGACCGCCCCTTCTCTTTTTAACTGGAGGCTCATTAGAGGATTCCAGGCCCCTACTGCCCTGGACAGAGACGATATTAATTGGACTTACGGGGGATCTTCTAAGGTCATCACAGATGATTGTGCTATAAATGACATGCTGGTGGAGGCTTCCGCAGAGACTAGTTCTCCACTTAGTAAACAACAAGGGGGACAATGAGGGCTTGATAAAGGTCCACCATACTTGCCCTGGGTAGAACTAGAAGACAAAAGAGGTACGGTGTTCCTGGGTGGCAAGTTGGCCACCTGGTTAGTACTCAGAGTGGTGGGGAGGTGGGAAATACCTCCTTTCAGAACTAGGACCCTCACACACCCAGCAAGCTAGGTGTCATGCTTCATCATATGGGTCTGCTCCTCGTCGAGCCGGCGCTGCAATGCTCGACGGGCACCCATAAAGGGGCTCTTTATCGGAGACTATTTTGTTTTAATCTGACAAAAATTACGCTCTACCCCTTAGTGGTCAACATGTTTCTCGCCTATAAAATGTCTCTAATAGATCAGTTGGCGATTCCTCAGGACCTAGTGACTAAATGAAAACTATCTACAGTGTGTGGTGTGGTTCTACATACCACTTCTTCTCTCGGTAGGATGTTGCCCCGGAGAAAAGCATCCAACCTCTTAAGGATTCAAGTGCTGCTTCATCAGACCGCAGCGGAGTATGTGGACACTCAACGTAGTGTCGCTGCTCCCGCTCAGAGCAGTCCGGCTCACCTACCCGCTCCGCTGCATCAGATTAAAACAAAATAGTCGCCCTCCTTCTTCTTTTTACTTTTTAATCAGGTTGTGACCTCTCCAGAATAAAAATAATTATAGAGGATTCCCTTACCTGTTTTAACCCACACACCACATCTACATCTTACCAGGCCCCTCACACCCATGGCACCTATACGGCAAGGAACAAAAGATCTCCGATAAAGAGCCCCTTTATGGGTGCCCGTCGAGCATTGCAGCGCCGGCTCGACGAGGAACAGACCCATATGATGAAGCATGACACCTAGCTTGCTGGGTGTGTGAGGGTCCTAGTTCCGAAGGAGGTATTTCCCACCTCCCCACCACTCTGAGTACTAACCAGGTGGCCAACTTGCCACCCAGGAACACCGTACCTCTTTTGTCTACTAGTTCTCCACTCCCTTCCCCAAGAGATAGGCAGTGTTCCGTCAGTGCGATCTCGTTAGAGAGGGCATTCGCTAGCCTGGTCAGGAAAGAGTCCAAGGTGTTAGGTATTCCCCCCCTGTGTCTCTTTCATCTATTTTGAGCTTACCCATATTCTCGTGGTTTCCAAAGGGTCCACCATAACAACTGTCTTCCACCATGACTTAGAGGGGTGGCCCGGCCTCTTCTGGGCTCCGACGGGTGCAGACGGGCCTGTCCTTGGCTCGGGCGTGGCCCAGGCATGGCCCGGGCACGCCCGCATGTGTCCCCGTTTGCGGCACCGGAGATGTGCCTTTACGGCAGCGGTAGGGCTGTCTGTCGCATCCCGCGCCGCACAGAATGCTGGGGGACTGAGTCCCACCCCAGCCAGCCACCAGAAGAACAGGTACGTTTTATTGCAGGGGCTCGGATGGCCTGATATGTAATTCATTTTATCAACTGGGCTTATTCTCCTTACATTGAGTTAAAATTAATATGAACACTCAAAACTAAGGGGCTGATTATGATGGCGGTGAGACCTCCAGCAACAGGCTGTCGGTCACATATCCCTGCACATAGTGCAGGGATATGTAAAGTGACCCCTTTTTGTATTGCGGCATGTGCTGCAGCCAGCAGCACCCACCACAATACAAAAGATATGCCTCTTACGGGACTGCCGACAGCCTGTCGGGCGGTCCCGATTTCCGATAGGGTGGCGGGCAGACGTAAGTCCGCCCGCCATTGTAAACAGCCCCAAAATGACTAAAGAAAATGTTAGCAGATGCAACACAAAAAGATGATGGACAGAATGTTGAGCGTTGTCAAACATTCACCCCCAGTCACAGATCTGGGTTTAACCCCTTGACCGCGATCGGAATTCCGCTCGTATGCTGGACATTCCGATCGCGGGTGTGGTCGTGACGAGCTCAGCTCGTCATGCGCACAGCGCTACCGCGCAGCATGACGAGCTGAGCTCGTCACGCGCATCGAAGGGGTTAATCCATTGCTATTTTGTTATGTCACCAGGTGCCCAAAGTAAACATGGCTTTGCAGATGCACTTGAAAAAGCTGCATACATCCAAAACATCACCCATCTGAATATTATAATGCCTTATTATTATTCAGTCTCTTTATAATAAGTATTTTGTGTTTTAAAATATTTATCCAGCGAACCTATGAATAATACAAAAACAAGGGTGAAAAATTGTACTTAATGTAAAATCAGGTAAACGAAGGTAATACATTCTCAAAGCGAAAGAGCCAACGATAGAATCACCAAAGATTCCTTTTAAATGTACGCTTTAAGAAAAGACCATGTGCTCTTGTCACTAATGTATTTTAGGCTAAAGCATTGTTCTTCAGAAGAACAAGTGTATTTTAACCCATTACCGGCCTTTAAGGAAGAAATGATTCGAGAAACAGACAAGAACACGTGAAGAAAACATGTCCTAATACTGTGTTTCACTCCTAAGAAAAATGTAACTGCGTAAAGTCTAGAGCTGTGCTCTTGGAATTATTGGGAAGGGCCCAGTCTGGTTGGAGGGGAGGGGGTGGGGGGGTATCCACAAAGGGAAGCGTGAGACACTTGCAAGAAGCAAGGCTGGCTCTACCACTTTGCAGGCCTCTTTGAAAACCAATTGCAATTTGCCAGTACACTTGCTGCAATAGGTTTTTAATCAGAAAAACAGAGAATCATTGCAATATTTGAAATGTTGACTATGTCATTGTAAGAAAAAAACATAACAATGCATTCTTGTACAATATCTCCCCATCCGCCAAAGCTCCCTGGACATTTTGCGTAATTTGCTAGAAATGTTTTCAACGAAGACTTGTTCATCAACGTTAAAATATAACAACTGGGACCCTCTTTTACGGGTATTGGCGTAGAGTAGCGCCGCAAGTCTTCTTGACAGTGCATTCCTGCCCTTTCCCCTTGCGCTGGCGCACAATTTGCTGACTATCGCCAACACTGGGGTGTCTGTGTTGCATGCAGGATTGTTTTTGTGCAGGAAGGAACACCTTCCTGCACAACAAAAATCCTGAGAGGCTTTTTCCTCATTGTATGTGTGCTGCAGATTGCAGCTCACATGGAAAGAGGAAAAAAAAGAGGAAAAATAAAAATATTTCTCCTCGTTACGCCTGCTCTAGTAAGTTTTTGGCGCTGCCCTAGGTTTACGTGATAAAGTAAATCTGGAGCAGCATCAAAATCCATGGGAGTTGTGTGGGAAAACCCACTGCAACGTCCATGGAACGCCTACCTGGCACAGAGAAAGACAGCGCAGCGACTTGCGCTGCCTTGCCTTACTCCATATCTATGAGGCCATGCAAAGACACACAAAGTGGGTTTGTGTGGCCTCATAGATATGGTTGAGAGGTTTGCGCTGCCGGAGCATCAGAAAAAGTGACGATCCAGCGGCCCAAACCTCTCATAAATAAGCCCCTCAGTGTAGGGTGACCAGACGTCCCTGTTTTCCCCGGACGGTCCCCGTTTTTGGAGAAGTGTCCTGGTGTCTCGACACTTTTCTCCAAGTTAATGAAATGTCCGGGTTTTTAAACAGTGTCCGGGTTAAACATAGAAATGTCCCGGTTTTTTATTGGTGTTTCGGTAGAGCATGCACGCGCATGCTCTCTTTGCTTAACGTGACGTCACTTAGGTGAGCGTTGTAGCAGGAAGGGAAATCCTTTGAAGAGAGACACTTTCTCTCGGGATTTCCCTTCTCTTTGTACAACGCAGCGCCACCTACGGGTTAGGATCAAACTTGGTGATGGAAACTGCATATCCAGGAAGGTATAAATGACTTGAAACAGGGTTATATGCTTGCCCCAACGTTGTTTAATATCTTCATCTGTAATGTCCCGGCCGAATTAGACTTTGCAAACACTCATGTTCCGACAATCAGAGGGAAGTCCTTAGCGAGCAGGACTACGCAGACGGTATTATACTCCTAGGTCAGACCAAAGTCGGCCTGCAAAGACTTCTCAATATCTGGGTGTTTGTACTGCTAAAAATCGTCTTGAAATCAACGTAAACAAGACAAAGGTGGTCCCCTTCACAAGGAACACATCAATGTTTGTCCCTTAGCATTTAGACAACAGCAAGGTTTCTCATGTCAGAGAGCCCAAATACCTTGTCATAAACATTGGTTCTAGATGTTCTTTTTCCTCCCAAAAAGCAGAAATGAAAACCAAGATGGCCTCTTTATTGTCAGCCTTATTCACATTACAAAAAGGAATCGGTGGGGGGGCAAGTCAATGAGGCCACTGCTGCAAGTGCTGAACGCCAAACTGCTCCCCCATCTCTCCTATGGGTGTGAATCCATGTGTGGCCAATAGGCAATACGATGGAGTCACTCATTCGTAAGATCTACAGGCAGCACTTCCGTTTGCCTCGCCACACCTCTCCTTCCCAAATTCAACTTGAGTTTGGCCTTGTAAGCCAGCAGAATGGGGAGGTCCACACGAGCGGGCTCACTGCTTAGTGCTAGAGTGCAGTGACAATATGCACTTCAAGCTGATTTGCACTTGGTCTTAACAGCATCAGTACTTTGGGCATGATTCACAATGGTAACCTTAGACCAAAAGTCTAAGGTTTATGAATTTTGGTAGTCACAAAGGGACTTGCAAGTAGTAATAAAAGACCTCTGATTTGTCGTCTGTAATGCTTCATCTCGGTCTGTGGAGGGAGCTGTCATTGTAGTCCTTTTTCTATGTCTATGACAGCTGTCAAATAGTCCTACTTTTATGTCGATGGTTACTGCAAACCGTAGTCCTACTTCTATGTCTATGACCTGTCCCCGTTTTTTGTTTTGAGAATCTGGTCACCCTACCTCAGTGTCCTTTTTATTGAACATTTTTTAGTTTTCAGTCTTGGTCAACAACGCTTCACATCCACTGTTTTTCGGAATCTTCATTGATCCCTTCTTCCGGAAATTTGCCTCATTTGTGTAATTATATATGTGGTGGAACATATATGTATACAGTTATCCTTAGTTGTTTCATATATAATCAAAAACATTACAGCAAATTACGCTTTTTCCTAACTGTGTTCCCAGTGACCATCCCAAAGAATGAAATAAGAGCTATTATCTAAAAGCATAAATCATGTAAAGCACTTCATACATCAAAATTAAGTCAGTTGTTACTGGCACATAGTGCCACATGTTGTGCCACATGTTGTCCCTACTGTTCATAATTGTAGCACAAGAAAGTTAATTCGGCATATGGTATGTTCATCCACCAATATGTTATTCCCGCCATCCTGTCCTACTAGCGTAATAGGTGCCTGTTAGTCCTGAAATATTGCAGTACACTTCAGTTTCATGCTCCTGTCAAAGAGCAGCAAAACTAGTAATATTTCTTCAATGTACATTATTATATTAGAAATGTTAGAATGTTAGTCTGTCTTCCTCTATTTTTTTCGAATACCTGACCTATGTAATGGAACTTAAAATGAAACCATATGTGGTGGGTATTTGGGCAGAGACCACCTGATTTTTCCCCGACAGTTCCAGGGTCCTATGTTGTGCAGTGCTTCCTGGTTCTGCACAACTCCATACCCATAGAGTGAAAGGGAAGAAACAAACTGCATGAGTGATGGACTGTTGATCTGTGCTATGCGTGCCACAAATTCACAGTTTGTGCTTTTTAGAAGTGTGGGAGCATTAGCAGTTTGTTAGAGAGCTGGGGGAGGGTTTGAAGTCATAGCCAGTACCTCTTCAGCAGAGCCCTGTAAGCCAATGAGCCCAAGCAGTTGATCTACATCACACAGTGTCATTGAAAGCACAGGGCCCATAACATAGCCAGTTAACTTTATCTCAAACAGCATGGAGGTCGTCTGGGTTCTGGGCCATGTGCTGTTACCCATACAGTTAGTGTGTTCACAATGCCTGCCATGTGGTGGTACTCAGAACCACATGGGAGCCACAGAGAGAAGCGCACTCAGTACAAAGCCCGAGAGTCAAAGGCAGATCAGACTGCAAAAAAGGCAGTGGTGTAAAATAAGCCCCCACAGACCCGCGGTGCGGGGGCCCCCGAGCTTCAGGGGGCCTCCTCAACAAAGCTACTTGGAGATGGGCCATGGAGTGGGGGCCCCCTCCGTGCATTTGCAGGAGGCCCTCTCAAGTTTCGTTAGGCCACTGATTATAGCGTGTTGTACTGTATTACACTGTATGGTTTTGCTCTGAATCGCTTCTTGTTGAACAGGTTTCAGGGTACTCCATTCACTGTGCATGGTTGATAGAATGTGAATTTATAATGTGGCCTATGTGGGAAGAGTTTTGTTTTAGTGCATGAGGATCTGAGTAGTGTTTCTATTGTGTTGCAGTAAACTATCGCATGGTGTGAAGTGTACCGATAAACATGTACGCTTATTTTAAAAATACATACCATCTTTTTGTATGTGATTAATTCTTCTGTTTTACAGCAGCCAGATCTTTACCACCTTCCTGAATTCCAAGTGACCTTGTATGTTCCTTATTTTTATTCAGCAGTGAGTTCCAGATTGGTCTGCGGTGCTAACGATAAAGAGTTCATCTCTTTTAGAGCAGCAAAATCTTTGCCACCTTCCTGAATTCCAGGTGATCTTGGGCATTGTCCATTTATGGTATACATGATTATTAGTCAATATGGATGAGGATTTGTGCCATGAAGGTAATAATGAAGGTAATCGAGTAGTCGGCACACCCAAGATGTCTGCCGCGGTTTGCGGTCCAGTGTTTAATAAGGATCACGGGAGATAAGAGCATGCCTACCCCAGCGCGCCCTGTTTGTCTTCCAGCTTTCAGATGCAGACGTGCTGAATATACCGTCCTGCATTTGACGACCCGTTGGATCGTGATAGACATCTATTGTCTATACAGCGGTAAGGTGCGAAGGCAACCATTTGAGGTCCCTCATGTAATATTCTAGTTGGTAATTATTTTAATACATGAGCATAGAGGAACACTTAATGGTGTTTGAATACTGATGGATTCACTATCTTTGTTCACATTATTGGAGGGGACTGTCCACCATTACAATATACAGGATTAAGTGATATTGCGAGGGTTTACAGGCAATAGCATTAACAATGCATGGCCCTCGAGGATTTACAACAATATTAAGGTGTTTATATAGTTGTGCATTAATCTCCCATTTGGGTTAGCATTTTGATTATTGAATGTAAGCAGAAGTATCCATATTTTGGAGTCTTTAATATGATGTGTCTGTTCTCTTTAGTTGGGATCCAGAGGCAAACTACCATTGACCACCCAAACACATGAGCAATGTACGTTGCTTGGAGGTAGGTCTTGGCTTATTAAGTAATGTTTCATTAAGACAGGTATGTCTGATGCACATAGTAAATTAGCCTCTCTAAGCATTCTGCACTGATAGGTGTTGAGCCAGACGGCATGTTTTTGTCCGTGGAGAGATCGGTGTAAATTGCATGTAGGGTCAAGATGTCAACAATTTTAAAAGGGATTGTTTGATATCCAATCAAATTGAAGACAGGAATGAGCGAATACATTTTGAACTGCTGTTTGTCAATGGAACTTTGTAAATGTTGCACATCACTGCACCTTTGATCACTGCGCTGCCTGCACTGAGATTATTCATATATAATAAACAATACCTATTCTGGAGAATACATTGAGTAATATGCTTTCTGTGTCAAGAGAGCGAGTTATATTGACTGAATAAGGAAAGAGTCCCACGGAATCATTCTGTTATTTTTCACTCCTTATCTTCATTGAGTAGTGAGTTCTAGAGTTTGACTGTTTGAACAGAGGAAGCTGTACTATGAATTCATGTTTTCTTCAATGATGGTGTGGGAAGTATGGGTGCAGATCAGGAGCATACAATACAGTTTGCATGAATGGCTGAAGTTTTGCTTGGATGAAGGATGGTCTGGTGTTGTAAATGGCACAGTGGATCTTGAGAGCTATCCGCAATATCACACAAAAGAGCCTAAATGGAGCTAAGTCCAGAATTATCTTGCTGCTCTTTCTGAACTGTCTGTTTTTTTTATAACAAGCAGAATGGGATGCCATAATAATATCATAATATGTTCTAATAGTTCAGGCACAGCAGTACCAGGCAGATGGGTGCCTGAACACTGTGAACAAATTTTAGCAGAAGATTCACATGTTGAAGAAGTTATGTCTGATAGGCATGAGTCATTTAGGCAATAGGGATAAGTCAGATTCCCTGATCACTCTGTCATTTACAACTTCACAAAGAAATGCTTCGAATGCAGAAATTATATTCACTTAAGCAGACCGGCAAATATCATGACAACATTATTTAACAAAACATGACCCTACCTGTATGTTGAGCTTGAAGTTATTTTCCCAATCAAGCCTTGCCAAAATCCCAGAGACTACCAAACTCATAGAGTGAAACACTTGTCAACTAATCAACAAACAGAAAGAAGTTCAAGTCGTAAACCAGATACTGTGTATAGGTTGTACAACCTAGTAGTTACAGAAAGAATAACACCTCTACAATAATAATTCATCCATAATTCAAATCGTCTCTGAAATCCTTTACATAGGAAGAAGATAAACATCCCTTGAATCTGGATAATGCATCCAGTGAATATCAGTGTGATCTGTTCCCATATAAATCAACTCTAATTCATTTCTAAGGTTCAGAGGCCCCTCCTGGAGGATACATGTTCCACATTTACATTTGAGAGTCAGAACTAAAGCTAAATCAGGATGCCAGTTCTCCACTGTCCCCCTTCACATTTCAGTTTCCTTACTTCTGCTGATGACTTTGAAAGTGGTGCAAATTCCAAGTCCAGGTAGTAGTATTAGTAGAAGTTCCCCAAAGTGCAGCAGCTGAAGATCTAGGTTTTTATGAGTTTGATAAAAAGCAACTATTGGTCCACTGATTGGTAGAAATGATTCTAGGTCAGAGGAGTCTAAGGGGCCGATTCCGATCTCGGCCGGTAGGGCTCCGAATCGGATTCGGCTTTACCGGATCCGATTCGGAGCCCTGTTTCCCGACCGAACCGTACGCGGGTCCGGCCGAGCGAGTACGATGCGAATTCGCCGACCGACTCGTCCGGGCGTCCCGACCGCTCCGACCGACTCGTTCCCGGCTCGAACCGCACCGACCGACTCGCTCGGACTCGACTCGCACTGCGCAATGGAGACGTTCCCCGGCCGGGTAAGTACGATGCGCGCCGCGAGCAGTCCGACCGAGCCGCGCATTCCGGCTCGAAAGAGCTGTCGGAGCCGTACTTTGGGGGTCCGTGTCGGACCCCCTGTGCTCGTAGCCGCGCGAGTCGCACACAGGGGGACCCATGGGTCCCCCTACCTGTGCGTGTACGGCGCGAATCGCTTCGCCGTGTACCCGCTGTAGGGGGCGCACTTGTCCGACTCGCACCCATTGAGTCAATGGGAGCCCGCGTACGCGTTGTACGACCGGCTCCCATTGACTTCAATGGGAGTCCGACCGACTCGAGTCCGATAACATACGGACGCATCGTACTCGTTCGGTCGGACTGCACGGGTCCGATTCGGTCGGAAATCTCTCCGGGTCCGGCTCGGTCGGTGAAATTTCCGGCCCGAATCGGAATCGACCCCTAAGTGTGCTTGGCAATCAAGTTTGAGGATTATCTGGGTGTCACCTTCATACTTGTGGCAGGTCAGAATTTGGAGTTTCGTGAGTTTTATTAGTAGGTTGAGGTGTGCATTGAAGAGAAATGGTGAGATGATCCTTGCAGGATGCCAGAGTTGTGGAAAGGGTTAACCATTGAAAATCTAGGATGCTAATGGGTGTGCATGTGTGTATCTGTGTGTGTGGGGGGTGTGCATGTGCATGTGTGTGTGTGTAATTGTTCTGGGTTTTTAGGCATACTCCAGAAAGATTCACATTACTTTTTCAGGCATAGCCATATTCCCAATATCCATTGGTAAAATCGGGTGTTGCTGTACAGTTCCATACACTATTCTTTTTTTCTCTGAAGGGAAAATGTTTTTCAAATACATAAATCACTTTCCTTGTTCTGTTTCCATTCCCACATTAAAAATGAATTTACTCCTTTACTTGACAGAAACATATCTCTGATCATTTCTAGAGTTCAAAAAGGTAAGAGAGCAGTTTGTGAATGTTCACAAACTGCCTTGTTTGTGGGTATTTCCAAACATACAAAGCTAACCACAACTTGCGCAGCCAACTTACTTCCCCTTGTTTGGGATTTACAGCATAATTGGATCTTCACATGCTCGGTATTCTTTTTTTTAGTATTTAGCAAGGTGTCTGGGCTAAATATCATTTTTTTAATATTGTCATACTAGAATATTGTGGCAAGAATATCATGATGTAAAGAATATGGTTGATAGGAATATCACAGGTAAGGATCTATTTTTTAGGGTTGTTTTTAATATTGTTGTTAACCCCTTTACCGCGGCCGAAATTCCGCCGCGGGGCGGCGGCTTTGAAGAGTGGGCGGGGCTGCGTCGGCCAACGGACGTGCGCAGCACTACGGAGGTAGTGCTCGCGACAGCCGTTGGCCGACAGAAGCAGCGAACGGGTTAAATATTTCATGGTTAAAATATTGTTGTATGATATATTGTTTTCTATTTCTTTGTAAGTTATAAGTGTTATTGATTATTTAATGTTTTTATGTTGCAAAGGTTAATATTTTTTCATTAGTTAGTAATAATGTTCTTTATAGAAGATTTTATATTTTTTAATTGAGAATATTCAAAAAATGTTTTATAAAATAAAATATTTGTTCATTTTTCTTTTATTTAATTATTGTTAGTAACAGGATGTTGGGTGAAGAGAATGTTTAAAGTAAATGTTTTTTAAAATAAAACTATTTTAAAATGTGAAATATTTAGATCTACATGTTAATTATTTTTTATATGAGAATGTGTACTGTTGGTATGTTTAGTAATTGGTGAAGCTAAGGTAAATACTATTAAATGTTTTTAATTTTTTTATTTGGTATTTATAGAATTACTATTTATTTATTAATATCAAAATGTGTTGTGTATTCATTAATTTAAAAAATAATTTAATGTTTTTACATTTTAATGTATAGATATTTGTTTTCTAATAGTTGTTAATTTATGTATCTTCCTATATTTTCATTTACAGTTTGAAAAAATGTATTTTTATTCAAATTAAAAAACTGTTTTGAAAAAAATCAATTTTTATGTGCATTATGTGTTTTCTATTGTGATTATTTTTTTTATTTATATAAAATGCATATGTAATAGTGATTAAAGTGTTTAGCCTTTCTAAAATGAAATACCAAGCTTAGTCTACTGCAGTTTTGAGTTGTAGTAGTATAAGATTCTCCAAATCCAACTGTGCATGGCAGCTTCCACTTCGGGAGCTAGTAGCCTTCTACTTTCTGAGGAAGTGACCAAGGAAGTGGAAAGCTCCCTCCTTCGTTTAACTCTGTTCCTTAGAAGTCTTTAGTAGCCATTAAGAGTCTTAAATCTGGCTCACCAGTGAACCCCTGCCCCAATAGTTTGTTAATAATGAGTGCAGAGGTAATGAATTGATTGGTAAACAAGTTACTTAATGATTCTCTTGCCACAGCGGTGGGTCCTATAGGCTAGAAACAGGCTAAAATTCTTCCCCTTTTGAAGAAACCATTGGCTGACCCCAACATTCCAGGCAATTATAATCCTATCTCCCTGCTCTCAGCACTGTCAAAGATCCTGGAAAAATTTGTAAACATTCAACATTCCTGTTATCTTGAGACAAATGCCCTTTTGCATCCCAGTCAGTCAGGCTTCAGGCAGAATTTGAGTTCTGAAACAGCCCTACGTGAGGTAGCTGAGCAAATCAAGGGCACCTTGGACTCAGGGGTCAAGGCAGTGCTGATTTTGTTAGATCTATCAGCTGCCTTTGATACTGTACCTAATTTTTCTTTTTTGGGCCACCTCCAGACGATTGGAGTATAGGGGTCAGCGCTTAAGTGGATGGCCTCCTTTCTAGAGAATAGAGATAAGGAGGTCTCACCCCCTTTTGCCTCCGGCAATAAGGCGTCAACAGTTGGGGTCCCTCAGGGTTCCGCTCTCAGCCTCACTTTATTTAATATCTACCTTACCCCCTTGCCTTTTTGGTCAAATTATTTGGTGCCAAGATTACATCATACGGGGATGATACTCAGATTCTCTTCTCCTTTGATGAGGGTGTTGATATTGCACCTGATTCAATCAGACCTTGCCTGACTGCTGTGTTCACCTGGATGCATCAGGAACAGCTGATGTATAATGCAGATAAGTGAGAAATACTTTTCTTTTGCCCTCCGACTCCTATTAATTGCAGCCTTTTCAGTTTCTCCAACCGAGGTTGTTAAGAACCTAGGAGTTAAGTTTGATAATCGGTTATCCTTCCAGCGGCAGATTTGATCTGTGGTTGGTAAGTGTTTTGGGCTCCTCCGAGCACTGAAAAAGATTTTGTTATTTTCGTCTCTTTCATCCAGGAAAACTGTTATTCAGGCCCTTATTATTTCTTGGTTGGATTACACCAATGCTCAGTATCTTGGACTGCTGGATTATGTCATCCACAAACTTCAGGTGGTCCAGAATGCTGCAACACAACATTTATTTAGTCTTCCTTGGAGTACCAGGGTCACTAAGCATCTTCATTCCTTGCACTGACTGTCTGTTTTGTGAAACAAATCCTATCCAATACCCTGGTGCTGACATCTCGTGCTCTGCATCAGATTGGCCCAAGTTACTTGTCTAGCAGAATCCAGTTCTACTGCCCTGCTAGGAACTTCCAGTCCTCAAATAGAGTCTTAGCAAAGGTCCCTAGATTCTCTCGGTCTAGGAACGGTGGGCAATATTTCTCCTTCTTTGGTCCTTCCAAGTTGCATAAACTTTCCCTGAATCTTTGGCAGGAGTGCTCTGAGCATACTTCCAAAAAGAAGTTAAAAACATGACTTTTCACCCAGTATTAACTAAATTGCTGACTGACTAAGCCAGGAAACTCTCTTAGGAGCATCTGTGCACTCTTCAAATCCCACTCATCATCATCATCAATTTCCAACACCTTCCCCAAAATGTCTTAGATTGGAGTGGGAATAATAAAACAAACCCTTTTAACGTTTAACATCTTCCTCAAAATAGGATATATTGGAATGGGAATAGTAAATCAGACTCCTTTAATATTCAACACCTTCTCCAAAATGTCTTAGATTGCTGTGGGAGTAGTAAAGAAGACCCGTTTAATATCCAACACCTTCCCCAAAATGGGTTAGATTGAAGTGGGAATAGTAAATCAGACCCCTTTAATATGTAACACCTTCCACAGAATGAATTTGATTGGAGTAGGAATAATTAATGTGACCCCTTTAATTTCCAACACCATCTTCAAAATGGCTTACGTCAGAGTGGGAATAGTAAATCAGATCCCTTTAACGTCCAGCACCTTCCCCAAAATGGCTTAAATTGGAATGGGAATAGTAAATCCAACCCATTTAAAGTCCAAAACTTTCACCAAAATGCCTTCGATTGGGTGGGAATAGTAAATAGGATCCATTTAATGTACAACACCTTCTTCAAAATGGGATAAATTGGAGTGGCTATAGTACATCAGATCCCTTTAATGTCCAACACCTTCCCCAAGATAGCGTAAATTGAAGTGAAAGTAGTTAATTAGACCAGTTTAATGTCCAAAACCATCCCCAAAATAGGTTAGATTGAACTGGGAATAATAAATCTGAGCAATTTAACCTCTAGCACCTTCCCCAAAATGTCTTCAAATTCAGTGGGAGCAGTAAATGAGACCTGTTTGTGTCCAACATCTTCCGCAACCTGGGCTAGATTGGAGTGGGAATACTATATCAGACCCCTTTTTTTGTCCAACACCTTCCCCAGAATGGCATAAATTGGAATGGGATTAGTAAATCAGACCCCTTTAATGTCCAGCACCTTCCCCAAACTGGTTTAAATCGGATTCAAAAGAGTAAGTCAGACCCCTTTAATGTCCAACACTTTATTCAAAATATCTGGGTTTGGCCTCAGAATAAGATCACTTTAATGTCCAACACCTTAGATTGGAGCGGGGATGGCAAATCATACTCCTTTAATGTCCAAAACCTTCCCCAAAATAGCATACATTTGAGTGAGCATAGTAAATTAAAGCCCTTTAATGTCCAAAACGTTCCCCAAAATATGTTAGAATGAAGTGGAAATAATAAATCATACACCTTTAATGTCCAACACATTACCCAAAATGTCTTAGATTTGAGTGCAAATGGTAAATCAGACCCCTTACGGTCCATCGCCTCCCCCAAAATAGCTTACATTGGACTGGGTATAGTAAATAAGACCCCTTTACCATCCAACATCTTCCACAAAATGCCTTAGATTGGAGTTCGAATAATATATTTCACCATTTTAATGTATAACACCTTCTCCAAAATTCATTATATTGTAGTGTGTATAGTACACATTATTATTTAAGTGTGAACCTCATTGCTAATTGTTTTTTAAGGAGGTATAAGAATTATAACGTAATTGAAATGCATTGTTCTTTGTTTTGCAGTTTTTGTGTGGTTTGTATTTGTTTCTACACAAAAATATACTTTTAAATATATTTATTACTATTTTTAAAATAACTTCAACATATTGATTTATGCAGTTAATTCTGTAAATATAGTTTTGTTTCCATTAAGAAGTTGATGCATTTATTTACATTTTATTTTTACATGAAAAATGTTGATACATTTATTAATTGATGTCTGTATTGCCATACACTTATATATAATTATTTTAGGTCAGGACTTAAAATTAAACCCCATTAAATTATTTAAAATTGTTAAAAATATACCAAAATATAAATTAATGTTAAAAATATATAAAAAGGAACGTATTTATTATTTAATTATAAAATGTATTTTATTACGAAATAATGGCGTTTGTGGTCAGCAAGACAACATTTTCCTTTGTAATCTTCAAGTGGAAGCTAAAGTTTGGAGATATAAATAGAGAACTAGATTTTAGTTGTTTATTTTAAATTTATGTGTAAGTAATTAGTATCAGTGCTTTTAAGTTAGTGTGTTTATATTACTTACTTTTGGAGGCAGATGGCCAGTTTTTGTGGAGGTTAGCTGTTGGAATTTCTCTCTGGAATCAGGCATTGTTACTATCCTCTATGTGTAGCAATTTTGCGGCAAAATGTAGCTGCTTTCTCTGCCCTTTCTGTAGCATTAATTTAATTAGTTAAAGAAGACTATTGGTTACTTTGTTTTATCTTAAAGGTTTTTGGTTACTTTGTCTTTAGTTTGCATTTATTTACAGTTAGTTCATTCTTTAGAGAACGCTAATTAACAATTATGTTTATGTATTACATTTTACATATATAGAAAGTATTTTTAGTGTATATACTTTTATATAATATTTTAGAAGTTAATGGTTTTGACTTATGTTACTTTATGAGTTTATATTATTTTTATTTGTTTAATGTGTAATATATTTGTATTAGTTGTTTTGTGAATAGATATGGTTTTATTAATAATTTTAACAACTTTTTGTGGTTTATATGTTAAGTAATTTTTAAAAGATTTTTATTTGTGGTTTATGAATTAGTAGGCTCTATATAGGAGTTATAAATGATTAGTAATAATTTGTTTATGTATTTAAGCATTCTACAGCTCTGAAAACCCTTCACTGGCTCCCATTACACAAGAGAATACTCTTCAATATTCTCCTTATCACCTTCAGAGCCTCACTCAAACTGGGGCCTCAATATCTTGCATCAAGATTCACCCCCTACAGTACAACCAGAACCCTCAGGTCATCATCACACAATTTACTTAAACCTCCCAGCTTCAGATGCAAAACCAGGGGAGGAAAAACAATTACAGCATTAGGCACCAAAGCCTAGAACCTACTGCCACCGCATCTGAGAACGCATAAATCTGAAACACAATATAGGAAAGAACTAAAGACTTGGATTTTCGGAGCCCCAGATGAACTTTGCCTTTCTCTCATCTAAGAATTTCTGAGCAGCCGCTCACCTTCCATACCAGCGCCAGGATGCTCCTTTCGGAGTGGAAGTTAGCGCTTTACAAATACCAATTTTCATTTCATTTCATTTCATTCTTTTTTTTGACAATGTTGTTTTCATTATTTTTGTTATATCATATATATTTAATGTATTAGAGATATTTTGGAGTTCAATATTTTAGTGTTTGTTATTGTTGTAGTTTAGATATTTTTATAGTGATATTTTGGTTATCGATATTTGTTAATTTTGTGTTTATGTATAGGTTGACAATAATTTGGTTAACAATTTATTTTGGCGATATTATAGTAATTCTACATTCTGTTGGTGATACTGGATTACATAACCATTTAGCAGGTGTAAATTCTACTACTTCTGCCTATAAATTAGGTTTACGAAGTTGTGACTAGGGTTCCTAGTGTTTTTATTATGAAAATGATAATGTTTGTTTTTAGGATCTTGAGTGTAATTTTACAAAATGAAAAACCTGTATTTGATAGCAAAATATATGTATTTTCATAAACTGAAAGGCTGATGTCAGGAGGCAATATTACTGTAATTAACATTATATAATTATAGCTCATATTTGGGTGCTAATCGCTATTGCATTCTGAGTCCCTAACTACAAAGATTGATCAACTATTTTGGCATGTAAAGTTTCTGTACCGTGAGAGATAGAAAACCACTGAGTTTGTGACGTTTGTGTAGCTACCGTTTTTTCCTCTCTGCTCCTTCTGGGGAGAATTGTCTTGGAAGGGGCAGGATGGGAAAAGAAAAGAAAGTGAAATATAGAAATGAGGAAAGATGATATATGCCACAGAGGCCAGTTATTGAGGTAAAACACAAGGAAATGACTTCTCATTCTGGTAGTATATCTTCAATAATTTTAATGGAAGTTTGTCTTCTCAAGAGATTTTGCAGTTTTTCTTTGCAGTTTTATAAAGTGCCAACTCAACCCAAAGTTATTGGTGTGCTTTACATGAGCACCAGTTACTAAACTACATTCTAATAGAGTTCCAGCCTTGGTCTTTTCAGTCCATGATGGCCTCAGTAACTATTTCTCTCATAAAGTAGAATATTCCTTGGTATCCTTTTTCAGTCACCCTTAGAGTCTTAATTTTATCCCCAAGTTGGTGTCATCTGTCTTCCTGAGAAGGAAGTCCCCATTAGGGGTCACTCCTTACTCCTAATCCCCTGAAGGAGTAAATCACCTTTCCTGGGAGAAACAAAGAAAGTCAGCAGTCAACCCCAGCTCCAGTTGGGAAGATTCAATGCTATCCTCCTTCACTCCTGGGCTTTTAAGTCTGCCTGGGATCTAGCTGCTCTGAAAATGATGCCTTCCCTTCAATGATTTATCCTTATCTCCTCCCACAGACCGCACCCCTACTCTGTGCTCCTCTGATTGGCTGCTGAAGAACAAGGTTCATACATGACTCCACACCATTTTAAAAACACAACCCATCACTTCCTCTTGTCCGGGAAAGACAACATGGCACCTGTATTAGGCGTTCTCTCGCCACCGGTCATGTCCCTGATTTTGCTCCTTTCAGGAACTGTTTAAAATCAGTTCCATTCCCTGAATACTTTGTCCACTCACCTGCTGTCAGGACCTGGCCACCTCTTCTCTGCAGCTTTGGGTTGACAAGGATAATGGGTTGTCTGCTTTTTTTGTATGTTCTACCTTATTCTCTGTATTTCTGTTAAGAAGATTGGAAAGTGAAGTGTTCTATGTTATTTCCAACCTGGGCCCTAAGTGACTCCATCACAGTATGAAGTGTCAGGACTGTGAAATTGCATTTGCTCTCCATTTATATTGTGTGCTTTTAGTTTTCTAGTGTACGCAATGAGTTATCAACTGCAAAGTTTTAAGATTTGGCATTTTGCTTAGAGTCTCATATTCTTCCAGGTTCTCTCTCATAATGCTTAAACATAACTCTTTCAGAGCTCTCATGTATCCTAGGTCCATATTTGAATGGTGTATCTAGTCCAGGTTTTCTTTCCATTCTTGTACTTGTAGTCCGACATTTAAAATACAATGAGGAGTATGAGAATGCAAAGAAAACAACCCTAGCCTGAATAGTTGCTCATACATGGAGCTGGGAAACATAAGTCTGCTGTATTAGGCGAGCCCAATGTGCACAGAGCTATTCGACGAAACACACTTTGTGATGCATTAATGGGGTTGGAGAGCTGAAGTAATCGGAAGCCCCTTAAGTAGTAGTGATGGCTATTTATGAGTAGCACTGATTTAGAGTTTGAGAGATGGTTTCTCTGTCACAAGCGTGATGGATATTCCGTCCACCCTATTGCAAGTGCCAAATTTACATAATGTACTGTTAGTAAGGCAGTTGGTGCATCTGCCATGTTTGTCGCAGAGTGATCCGTTTCTCCAAATCTACACCAGTCCTTGTTCTTTCTTTGAATTTGGGTACTTGTAGTACTTTGGCAAAAATTCCAAAAGCAAGTCCATAGGCACTAAAATGTAAGTAGAAAATCATATTGAATGATTTGCTAATTCCTGGCATGGAATAACTTGAAATTCGTATGTAGCAAAGCCTACTTTAGTTAAAACATATCTTTCTTGTAACCATCAGTGTTTGACTAAATTCCTAATGAGCGCTGAGTAAAAGGCAGTTAAGTACAGCCTATGGCACATTACCAAACATGTTCTAAATGAGCAAATAATACTTGCATTCCATCAATATGTTGATCAGATCTTAATGAAAAACTTGCAAAATATTTGTAGCATCTTACTACTTGGCAAATGCTGTATTGCCCCATGAACCTCCCCAACATTGTTTAATTGCAGTGGCAGTGCAATCATTAAATATGGTTGGCAGGTGGAACCTCTTTAGTCCACATAGTAAAGATACCAACCATGCTTCGTGTCCTGGGCTTTCATTTGCAACCTAATGTATTCTGGGAGCTGTACACTTTAGTTCCTTCTATTGACCCAGGAGACTGTTTCACCTCCTTGCAATGATTTTCAACACAAAAGCCCAGAGTTGGACATACTGCACCTGATGATACAGAGATAGATGGCAGCCATGCTTGGCAGTTATGTGAAAGGTTACTTTTAAATTCTGCTCTGGCTAAAATATCTTAGCTTTTTCAGCCCAATCACACTCTGTCACAGCTCTACCTATTAGACATTCCAGGCTATGCTCCAATGTTCCCTGTAGAGTTGAAGAAGAAAGAAGTGCAAGACAAGAAGAGAAGAGTGACACGGGGAAGCCAAATGACTGTGAGACAGCACAGGAAAGGGGCCTTGCACATGAGTCATTTTGCTCCATTATGAAGATAGACGGTGTAATGATCCACATGAAACAAAGCATAAATTTCAGGTCAATGAACCTGAAAATGCTAGCAGTTCTGTGAAAACTGCAATTGCAGATTTCTTACACCATTTTAAATTTAATTATCCCACATTTCAGAGCCTTTTTAGAGTTTGCAAAGCTCAGAACAGTATGCTTTTGTACAGGGATAAATGTTTTGCATGTTTTGAACAAGTAGAAAATATGAATGTACAAAACACACCAAAATCAACGGTATTGCAAATAATATTTGAAGAAGGATTTGCACAATATGTTTCATAAGCACATAAGATTTTTTTGGTGTACTACATACGAAAATGATACCATAATTGCCCTGTATTTTCCCTGGGAACATCTGATTCCTATACAATAAAAGTAGCATAGGCCTGTTATTAGGTTAGTAGCTCTGGTATCAGTCACTTATCTCACTGGGCAAAAATTATCCGGTTGGGAAAAGGTTCATTCCACAGTTGAATATATTGCTATAATATGATAAAAGAGGATCTTTCTAAATTAAGCTTAGTTAACATCACCTTCTCTGATGAGACACCCCAATTGGAATGTAACATTAGTGTACAAAACTAAGAGGGGAGACCAAAGGCATTTATAATATCTTTTTGTCTAATTTGTTTTTGCTACAAAAATGTTTATTTGCTGTCTTTTAAATTTGCTTGGAAAAATGTACAGAAAATTTGACAATCAACTTATTTACTTTTGAAGGTTTAATAGCTTAGCTGACCAAAGGTTACCAATCAACTTTTACTGTCTGCTACTTCCTTTCATGCTATGGCAACTAGGAAAGGAAATTGATCTGCAGTGGATTTCCCTAAATATAGATGTATACAGTTAAGATGCACAGCCACATCACTCAGCACTTCCGCGACCTTGACTGGCTCCCAGTTGACAAAAGAATAACCTTCAAACTCCTCACCCACGCATACAAGGCCCTTCGCAATGCCAGACCCGCATACCTGAATCACCGCCTCACCTTCCACGTACCCAGCGGACACCCCCGCTCCACCCAGCTTTCCCTGGCTACCGTCCCACAAATCCACAAGACCAGAACCGGAGGAATGTCCTTCTCCTACCTCGCCTCTAAGACATGGAACACCCTGCCATCCACCTCAGGAAATCACCCTCGCTGACGCAATTCAGGAAGGAACTCAAGAGCTGTCTCTTCAGATGAACTTAGCACTTAGTCTGATCTGCCCCGCCGCGCCACAGCACCTTGAGATCCTCACGGGTGACTAGCCACACTTTTTTAAACCCTGATTGATTGATTGATTGATCGACTGTATAGGGTTGTGTGTTTGAATTTGAATAGTATGTTTTTGTGAAGTCTACTAAGGGAAATCTTAAATGAGTACCAGTCTCTAGAAAGGGAGATCTCATACACGGGCGCAGGTAGGCAGAAGAAGTTGAATTTGCATGTCACTCATGGATGTTTTGGTGTGACAAGATGGTCTTGGTTAGCTGTTCATAGATTTTGGGTTGGGGTGGAACGAGTTATGAAGGTAGTTTAGGGTGGTGTTGGAGACAAAGATTAGACATTTGTAGATAGCTCATAGCCAGCCATCTTACTCACAGTAACATGATGTAGGGATGTGGTTTAAATTGTTGTAAGTGGTCCTAGTGGCAAAGTTTAGAACATTGTCTAATTTTGTGAAAGAACAGAGAGAGGCTCTACTTAGAATGCTGTCACAATAGTCCACTTGCTAATGGCCAATGAGGAAAGAAGTGCCTTGGCTGTGTGAAAGGAAATGCTTGAACAATTTTACATATGTTTATTCAGTGGACTCTTGGGCTGGACGCTTTGTTGTTTGTGAATGTTTCCATGTTCAGTTTGGAAACAAAATGTACACCAAGATTTCTGGCTGAGAATGTTGTGATTATGATGTCTGGGGAAACTAATCAGGAATGGGGAGAAATGTAAGTGTTGAAGTTTGTGGATGATTTCAAAATAAGTGATTGGGTGGTCATTCAGTGATGGATGTTTGTGAATCGGTGTGAGATATGTTCCTGTAGTTGCAGAGTGAAAGAGGCATATTTGACTATTATGCCCAGAGATGCTAGGAAGGTGCGTGGGTGCATTTAAATATAAAAGAATGCCGTTTGGTCTTGTGTCTGCCGCGTCGGTTTTTCAAAGGGTGATGGCTTCAATTTTACAAGGAATAAAATCAGTGAAATGTTATCAAGATGACTTACTTATTTTTGGAGCTAATCAAGAAGAACATGACAAAACTCTGAGATCAGTTTTAAAGAGGTTAGAATGTGCTGGTCTCACCTTAAAATTTGAAAAATGCAAATTTTCAGTAAAGGAGGTAAATTATTTGGGGCATTGTATTTCTGCCTCTGGAGTTGTTCCTAAAAAGATTTGGTAAATACCATTCAAAATTTAACTTCTCCTAAGAGTAAAGAAGAGATAGTTTCCTTCTTAGGAATGGTTGAGTATTATGGGAAATTTGTACAGAATTTGGCAAGTAAATCAAGCAACATGAGAAATTTACTTGGGAAGAATAAGGAATTTAACTGGTCGGATGATTGTCAAAATGAATTTGTAGAGATCAAAAGGATCTCGTAGATGCACCTAATTTACAAGCTTTTATTCCAACTGATGAAACTTTTGTTGTAACTGATGCAAGCTCAAAAGGATTAGGTGCTATATTGAAACAGAATAGAGGTGGACAAGAAAAATTGATCGCGTGTGCATCTAGAAGTTTAAGGGGTGCAGAAATCAATTATTCTGTAATTGAAAAAGAGGCATTGGCTATTTTTTGGGCTCTAAAAAAATTTAAAAAATTTCTTTGGGGTTTACATTTCAAAGTTTGTTCAGATCATAAGCCGTTAAAATAAATATTTACAAAGAAAGGTTTGGATTCCATTTCCTCACAGATAAGGAAATGGGTCATTGGTTTGCAAGATTTCAATTTTTCTGTGGAATACATCCCTGGTGTTGATAACATGACTGCCGATTGTCTTTCACGTCTGGTTTGTGATGTTACTGAAGAAAAGTTTGAGGAAGAGATTTTGAGGACGAGGTTAGTGTGTGTGAAGTCACCTCAGGTGTCATACAGGAAGAAGAGTGGAAGGAGGGTCTCAAAAATGACAGTGAAATTACCAAAGTTATTGATACGATTTTAAATAAAACTTCTTTTGATAATTCTTTGTCTAAGGTGTGGCATTTGGTTACAGATGAATTATCTGTTGAGAATGAGATTTTGTTAAGGGGTACTAAGTTAATTCCTCCCGATTCTCTTAGGAAAAGGCTGGTTGAGGAAGCTCATCAGGGTCATTTGGGCATTGTAAAAACCAAAGAAAGGCTTAGAACTTCATTTTGGTGGCCTGGAATGGATCTTGAAATTGAACGTGAGGTGAGAGAATGTTTAAAATGCAGATTAAGTGATAAAATTCTCACTCCCCGTACTCCTCCCATGGTATGTCGTAATCTACCTAATGGACCATGGGAAGATGTTGCTATTGACATTGTGGGTCCCCTCAATGGTGAACATCGTACTCCCTATCTCATTGTTTTAATTGATTTATATTCAAGATGGGTTGAGATATCTTCTGTTTCAGAGGTCACATCTTCTTGTGTGATTGCTTTTCTGAAAGATATATTTAGGAGAGAAGGGTTTCCCAAAACTCTTTTGTCAGATAATGGACCACAGTTTTGTTCAGTTATGATGTCCGAATTTTTGTTATCCTGTGGTATTTTACACAAAAGATCTTCAGTTTATCATCCTGAAACTAATGGAGCTGTGGAAAGATTTAATAGGGTAATAAAGGAAAATATTCAGCTCTCAAGAGTAAATTCTTTGAATTGGAAGGAAGAATTACAGAGATGCATTTTGGCTCATAGATTCTCTCCTCACATGTCCACACACAAGACACCTTTTGAATTGTTTAAAGGTAGAACTCCCAATACTAGTTTGTGCCCTGGTTGGATGACTTGGGGTAAAGGTGTTAAAGATAACAGCATTGGTACATGGAGACTTAGAGAGGAAAAACTTCGTTTAAAAAACAAATTAAGTTACGATGAAAGAAAAAGGGTCAAAGATTTTTCTGTTAATATAGGTGATGTGGTGCGGGTAAAAGCTCCTGTAGGAGCTTTATCTTGGTCTAAATATGCGTGTCATTAAATGTTTTAAAAATTCTGTTAAATTAGAAAATGGTAAAATTTGGAATTTGAACCGTGTTACCATTTTTAAAAAGAATTCCTCAAATTGTGTGTTTGATCAAAGTGTGGCTGCTCATTCATGTGACCCTGCCAATGCTCATCTGAGGATCAGTACTCGGGAGAAAAATGTACCCAGATATCTGAAAGACTATGTAAAGTGACTATTTAATGTGAATTTGGTTTAACTTTTCACTTTCAGTTAATTCTGTACAAGAAGATTTTCATATGTAGTTCTCATATTTCTTTGGACTGTAAGGTATTTCCTTTTGTTATAAGAATGGAGATGTGTGGTGTTTCCACAGGTCTTCCTGATTGTACAAGTTCCTTGGAACTTGGAATGTTTAATGCTGAAGGTTCTTGTCGGTCAGTTGCTCCCTGGTAGCTGATGGATGAGGTGTTT
Organism: Calotriton arnoldi; assembly: GCA_963921515.1. Classification (NCBI taxonomy): domain Eukaryota; kingdom Metazoa; phylum Chordata; class Amphibia; order Caudata; family Salamandridae; genus Calotriton; species Calotriton arnoldi. The sequence continues at coordinate 54,166 of CAWUFW010001775.1, forward strand.
ATCAATAAACCTCTGTTTAATCACATCACCAGATTTATGGTATTTATTGAACATTTCACAAGGTATACGAAAATATGTTTCTGGAGAGGATATGGAAAGGAGAGGAGCAGTGGGTCAAGGACCTCACCTTGTGGGATGTCTACTAGTAAAGGTATGGGGGAGAACCAAGAGGAAGACCAGGAGACAGAAAAAGAGTGGTCAGAGGTATAGCATGTAAGTGAGTCAAATGCAGAGTCAATGATAACAAAGTTGATCAAATAAAGACCAAAGTTGGGTGATCAGTGTTAACAAATTCTGCAGAGAGCTCAGCAGCTATGAGAACAGAGGAGAGGTGGTTAGGATGGGCAATTTCAGTGGAGTGCAGTACTTTGAAAATGGATTAAAATGGACGAAGTAAATTGTATGGGGTAAGGAAAGTGCTGAGATTGTGTGCTAATCAGCCCAGACGTTTTGAGAAGAATGGGAGTTGAGAGATGCGATGATAGCATTGCAGGATGAAGACTCAACAATATTTTTATAAGATCAGGACCAAAATGAATTTGAAAAATGGAGCGTTAGTGCATGTATGAAGAACGTATGACAAGCTCAAGAAGAAAGGGCTCTTTTTGTTATTTGGATATTCTAGCTATAAGTTGGCCTGAGTGCTCTGATATAGAAATTGCCATCCTCTAATTTCACCTGTGCCATCTGTTTCAAATTTTTATTCTTTGAAATAAAATGAAGAACCTATCTAGCTTTGATATATGGACCAGCCTCAGTAAATGGAGCCTTTAGTTGCAAATGTGTAACGCTTGTTGCAATATAAGTAGACAAAGGTCCCCTCAGTATGACATAATGATTTTTTATTCTCTGTTTAAGATAAGAGTGAATGTGTATGTGAATCTTTGGCTTAGGGCACACAGAAAACTATACTGCTCCTTGTTGAGATGTGTATAGTGTGTACCTAATTCAATGCCCTCGCACTGTTGAGGTAACAAATATATACTCAACATGCTTGCACAGTTGAGTATATCCTGAATCTCAACAGCACAAACATAGCCAAACAGGTCAACAGGCACACCTAGGATGGTTATATTGAGGGTGGTCCTCATTCCTGGATAAATTTATGGATGATATTTCTGCATTGTCTTAAAGGTAAATTAGAGGGGGTGTTGATAAGATTGGCCCCTGCCTTCCCGAATGTGTTCTATTGTATGGGTGTGTCAAAGTCAAACTAGATGAACGCAGGAGACTCTTTATTTCAGACACAATGTGTTGTATGTCTGTGTTTGTGAAGACGGCCGATGGGTCTGGTGTCTGTGCTGTTGTTAAAGGAGGTTGATGTGGGTTATTGCTTGTGCCTGCACTGTATGTGTGTGTGTGCGTGTGCCCATGCGTGTGTGTGTGTGTGAGAGCCTGCGTGTGTGGCAAAGAGAGAGTACGAGAGCGAGGGCTATGTTGTGGAAAATCCATGATGTCCTATTCCCGCTGTTCAACCAGTAACAATTGTCGTGAGCAATTTAAAATACAAGCTCTGGTATGGCATACTGTGTAATAGTGAGTATTACTAAATGGCTCAGAGATGTCAGGAATGGGACATGTCCAATTCATTGGGTGTTGCACTCCTAGGTTCATATCTGGGTGGAGTAGGGATGACACATAGCCAGCAGCTTCTTCGACTCCATACTGGGTATGGAGAATGTGAGGGTGCATTCAGTAAAGATCTTTCAAAGGCCTTTGACCCAATTGTTAATAGAACAGATCAGTCCCAGCACTAGATTTAAACTATGGACAGAACATGAACTGCACACCATGGAGACTAAAATTTCGAATATCAAAAATTGTTTAGGTCTCAAACATGCAGCTGGATTGCCTTACTATGAACTTTGCCCAATGTTAGACCTTTTCTGTGCAAATGAATTGGGCCATCTTGAGCCCCTATCTCTCAAGTTGAATTGGTCTCAAACTGTTGCTGTCTTGTTCTCAATTTAGACGGAGGCTATAACCCTTTAACTTCTTGTTCAAATTGTTATTTTTGCCATTTACACTTACACGTCAGTTGTTGTATTTATTTTTTATTACAAAAACCCAAATAAGTCAGAAATTGAAAAAGGAGGAGCAACATATTTTCGAATAACTCAGCGAAATGTATTTTGCTTCTGGAAGGATAAATGAAGCATCTGACATGGAGCCCTCACTCAGTTATGAAAGAGTAAGGTAAGGATCGCTAGTCGATTTTTGGTCATAATTAAAAACAAAGGGGTATATTCACAAGAACGTGTGATAACTACCGCAAGAGTAGCGTAACGCAACTTTCAATAATGCAGCCTAGCACGGGAAAATAACCCCGTGTCAATGTGGAATTCACAACAAGGCGGTAGCATGCGATAGTCACCAGATAACGCGTCAAATGTCAGCATGTAAATGAACACCACGCCCAAAAAATGCGAAACGCGAGAAATCATGCGATGAGGCCAATCGCGGTACAAAAAGCTGGGAAAGCAGCCTCAGGCCTGCAACTCCCACGCGTCTGGCGGGCAATTGCACCATAAAAACCACAGGCACAACACACTAGGAACAAGCCAAAGCACGTAGCAACATCCATGCACCCTGACCCAGCGCAGAGGGCAACGCGAACACCACAACCCCCACAGACCACCAGCAAGGAACAAGTGGGTCGGGGAAGGCCAAGGAGAAAATGGAGAGGAAGATTGGGTGCAGACCGCAGGAAAACAAGACCAAGGCCACGGAGGCGACAGAACACTACCAGCAAATGACCCACAAGCAGACCGCCTGGAATGCAGTCTCAGAGCCCAGGAGGCCAAGAGGCGCCGGCAGGACCTGACAACCTAAACCAGGTACAAACCCGCTGCCAACAGGAATGAAGCAACGGTGACAGGAGGTGGCAGTGCAGCACCACAGGAAGAGCAGGAGGAAACCCAGGCCACAGTCATCAGTGTGGAGAGGGTGCAAGGAGTAGGGAGTACGGACACAGCCCGACAGGACCTGACACAACAACAACAGGGTGAGGATCCAACAGGGACAGGGGGGACGGTGGGTGATGGGCACAATGCCACACATGCACAATGAGGTGCAACACACTGCACACCCACAATTACCCAGGGACATGTCCCCCATTCCCGTGGCACACTGCAGCACACACACATAGCAATCACAGCACATACCATGACAATGTGGCACAAAGTGCAACACCCACACTGCAGAACAGGGGACACAACTGGGTCCAACCAGGCACAGTAACAGAACAATCACTTCGGACAGAGCAGGGAACTGTGAGATGCACATCTACCCCTACAACCCCACATCAGCCATGTAGGCCAAATGGACACTGTCCCAACTCAAATAGCCACCACCGCCCAAACACTCACAATGTACATCGTCACACAGTCTGCATGTCGACAAGAACAAGGCGCCAACACAATGCCAACATGCACCTCCCCTTCACAATGCAGAGGGACAAACAACACCTCCAGCAGGTCAGAACAGACAACCCATCAGTGATGCCCGAGACGAACACCACAGCCCAGACACCGATGCCCTACAACAGCCCATGGACATCCCACACAACCCACCACCAGGACCATGGCAGACAAGCCACTCAGAGGAGAACCCAGCCCCTGCAACAGACCACACAGCATGAAGCACCCGCAACCACGGCTGGCTCACACCACTTCACCCACCCACACATGGCATCCCAATGCCAGGTGGCAGAACGCCAAAAGGAGGTGGCCCAACAGGTGAGAGTGTTGCCGAACCCATGGAATGCGAACTAGAATACATACGTGGGTGTCCAATACACTTCAGGGTCCCCCCACACCCCACAAAGGAGACCCACACCTCCACAGAGACACATGCACATATCATGTTGAACTGGGCACGTGCGCCCGGCCCCTTTATTGGCAGGGCCACATGTACAGTGACGCCTGTGCTGGATGTGTGTGGGGTGAGTATAAGCCAGCCCGCACGGAGTGCTTGGTGCTGCCAACAACCTGAACAGTGGACACCAGTGCAATGGAAACAGAAAACACCAGCATAACAGAGTCAACTGCAGAGCAACATGGAGGGATCCGGAGTAAGGACAGAGGTCACCCAATATTCAGTCTGGACGTTCCTTGAGTTGCAGTGCACTGAGGCAGGGGCACTAGAGAAGAGCGTGCTCATGTGAAGAAATTGCTGGGATTGTGTCCCTTCGGATCAGTCCTGATGCAGATGCAGTGGGGTGTGTTACACCTGCATCAACTTTCTCAACAATGTCCCAGGTCTCCCACAGTGCCTGAGGTGACAGTTGTGTCCGCAGTCCACAGCGCAATACCCAGCAATAGATATGGGTGTGTAGCTTGACTACCACCACCAGTCTGCATTCCTGCCGTGGGGCTGTTGCCTCCTGCCCTCCCATTGTCTGTGCCCTCTCCCTTCCACACACTTGACACATCTTCCTCATCATAGTCCCAGGTCTTCCCCACTGCATGAGCTGACATTGCTGCGCAACCTCACAACAGCAAAAAACTCAATCAGTAACTGATAATGGCTTGCGATGCACTGAGTCACTGGCACCTGGAGTGCTGAGCAGGGTATCAGTCCGATGATGGCATCCACGACAGGTCTGAGCAACTCCTTAGGTCTGTCAGGACCACCGTTTGGACTCTGGCAGATGGCGGTTGAAGCTGGTCCTTGCGGTGGTGGCGTGTGCCTCCTGCGGTGATGCGACGTCCAGGCCGGTCAAGACTCGATGCCATGTGTGGGCCCTGGTGGACCGCAGTTGGGGCCGGAGGAGGCAGACAGCGCAGGGCCACAGACACATGGCGTTGATGACCCCAAGACCATCGCTACAGAGGCCATTCAATGACTCAGAAGAAGGGGTCCCAGGCCTGAGCAGCACAGAGTTAGTGGCCCCGGATGCACTGCGGCTGGCACAGGCACCCAGCCACAGGACGGTGACTTGCGGTGCAGTCAGATGGGCCATGCGACCTGAGCGGGTCCCCATCAATGTCCGAGGTGTATGTTGCGGAGGGTTTCGGGGACAGTGGAAGGTGTCCTCCAGGGCATGATGCGGAAGGTCTGATGTTATCTGGAAGCAGCAAATGGAGGAGTGGAAAGCGCAACCCTCGTCCTCACCAACAATTTGGGATCAGCTACATGAGGATGAAAACTAGCCCCTAGTCCATGGACTCAAACGCCACCAATTTCCGACCAGTGAGTGTCCATGAATGTCGGGGAACAAACTTAGTGGCACAGGTGCTGTGAGGGGATGCAGTCTGCGATGATGTCCGTACACAGATGTGAACTCCAAGAATGCCAAATCAAGGCTCTGTGACCTACTGGACTGCAGTGTAGGCCGGAGGCAGCGGTCAGCACGGCCCATTCACAGAGTGTCGCCGGCATAGGTTGGATGACCCCACCGGCCTGCGTAGTTCAGGTTCAGTGGCACCACGTGTAGCAGCCTGGCGTTGAACAGGGTTAGTGGCACCACTTGTAGCAGCCTGGCGTTGAACAGGGTTAGTGGCACCACGTGTCGCAAGATGCCCATATGGAACTATGCCTCACTGAACTGGGGGGGTCTGGTGCTGTGGCCGCTGGCCGGGATATGGGGTCACTGCCATTCATGACTCAAGACACAGTTCCACATGTGGGACCTACTGATCCGAAGAGTATGCCGGGGGCGGCAGTGGAGTACGTCAACGAAAAAGGAATAAAGCGGGCCGGTGTTGTGGCAGCCGTGATGGTCTAAGGTGGCTGCCAAGGTCTCGGGCCTCGGGCTTGTGGCTTGCGCCGGCACGTGGTGGGCCCTCCTTGACACACGCCGGTGTCGGAAGGTGATCAGTGTGGCCTAGCTGCGAAGGGGCTGGCCTGACCGGTTCGTGGACCAGCGTGCCGTGATCCGGCAGGCGCACAGCATTTCAGGCAACTCCGCTCACGGGGATGGCGTCGGCCTCGTGGCAAGGTGGGAGGCACCGCCCTGGCAGAGATGTGGGTCTTTCCAGAAGTGGACCACGCCCAGGCCTACGTGGTTTTTATTCACACCCCTACGCTGGCGTGGCGTACGCCGGGCCATCCCACTCCGCTGATGCTTAGGGGGGGGCGTAACAGGCAACATTTCCGCGAGGTCCCCCACTGACTGTGGTGACATGGTGGTGTCCACTGGCCACTACACTCCATACGCAAGAGGTGTATGTCGCCATGGATATGGGTGTGTTCTGCATACTGCGAGGTGTCCAGCACATCTCCGGCACTGTTGGCATTGTTTACTTTCCCAATCATGGTTCTAGTGCATCCTTCACACATGCCTGGTTGCCTCCTCTCCCCACATTCGGCTAGTATGTGGCTGAGGTGCCATGCCGTTGCTGGCTCATTTTCAGGGCTTGCCCATGTGGACATTATAAGTTGTTCTGTCGTGTCTGGTGGGTGGGCATATTGTTGTGCCTGTTGTATGTGATTTTGTGACGTGTGCATTGCCAGAGTTGTGAGTTGCATGGTTGTGGTGTTGAGGTGTGTGGGGTGTTCATTTGTATATTGCCATGGGGCTGTACATTTCCCTTGTTGCCATCCTGGGAACGCTGGTTGATGATGGACTGTCGGAGGATGAAGGTATCATGCACACTGGCTGTGTATTTGAAGGCGACATTGTTGGGTGTTCCACGGTGTTCTGTTGTTGCCTGCACATTGGTGTGAGATGTGTGCTTCCTGTTGCGGTGATTGTGTCACCAGGGGGCACAGGTAGTACATGGGTGCTGTGTGTTGCCCCCAACACGTGCGTGCATCCTGCTATGGTGTATGGTCCTTGCTTGGTCTCCAGCGGATCCTGCGCATTGTCTTGTACGAATGGGGACTGGGGTACCAGGGTGATGGTGATGTCCAGGACAGGTGTGGGGGACTTGGATGTGGCTGGCTGTGGGACTCCTCCGACTCTGGCGGGTGTTGGATGGGGGATCTCAGGGGCCAACAGGTGCAGCCACGACATCAGCTTTGTGTGGGGTGGGATGTTGGTTGTCCGCTGTGTTGTTGCCGTAGGCCTGTTAGGCGATGATGGTCAGGATGCGTAGGTTGGGTGTCCCTTTCAGCCTGGAGTGGAAGGTGACATTGTCAGATGTTGGGTCTGTGCGGCTGGTACGTTTCCTGGGGTTCCGCTGTCTTTGTCTGCGCTGCGTCTGTGTTGGTCCGGGGGGGGTGTTCTGGGTGTGGGATGGGGTCCTGGGGTGGTGGGGGTGGGTGTTGTGACCCTCTTGGGTGTCCGGGCTGCATGATGTTTGGCTCCATGGCATCTGTTGCTCTTCGGTTGTGGCCCTGGGCTGTGCTCCCTTTTGTGGTGCTGGCTGCCGTCCGACTTTACACCAGGTCAGAGCAGGTGTAGATTTCCTGGTGCTAACGCGCCTTATCGCCTGTTTTGTGTTTTTATCGCGGATGTGGCTGGTCGTTGTGAATGTTGAGGTGTGCTGTTGTCTCGGCTTTTGTCACGGGAACGCCTACTCTGCATCTCATTAGCGATATTTGCGAGGGTCCTCTGTGGCAATGTTTTTTGCGGCTGCTATCGCGGGTAAACTGGTGCTGTGGGCTGTTAACACCGGCTTGTGAATGGGGGGGTAAATTTATCACGACTTTGGCAGCGATAAAGTGCCGTTAATTCGGCGATAACTCCTTGTGAATATGCCCCAGAATATGGCAGCATATTTCAGTTGTAAACACTCTAGTCTGAGTATATAAATGAGCTGTCATGAAAATAGATGATAAACATAATGGTTTAGGGAAACATGTCTTCATCTGCATCAGTTGAAAGGAGTCAATTACATCCTAATGTTCCTCTCGCACCCAAATGGATAATTCTTTCGACCTCTTTATTGTTTCGCCCAAAAGCAGTTTCTCACTTCTTTTAGTTTATGACCCTAGAGCAGAAACCAAATGAACATTCAACACTTACAACATCTACTGATGATCTTTCTCTTTCAGCCCACTGCCAATCTGAGCCATGCAGGTTCAGCTCAGTTTAAAGGCCGATTTTTTTCTTTAATGAAGTAGTAACTTCACTTACTCACATTCTGGAGCGCCTGTGTGATTTGATCTCTGTCAAAAAAAGACTAAATTGAGGGGCGTGGCCAGGTGCGCGGCTAAGATGGCTGCTCAACTCTGAGCTCCGCAGCACCTCCGGTACAGATTGCCGTCTGGGACACCCACCATGTGAAATAAGAACATTTACAGTCAGCAGAATATTTCAGGACCGTGGAGGTGTAAATGAAAATCCCCGAGCATCTCTAGAAGAAGCGTTTTCACGTCTTGCTCTTTTCACCTCGATTGACTCAAAATGGCAGCAGCAGACCATAGCTCCAACCCGGAGAGTAGCGATATCGGTCTTGAACCTCATTAAAATGTCATGACGGACTTCATTCTGGAAACGGACATGCTAACAGTGGCGGCTCGCCGAGGGAGTGCTGCGGGGTGGCGGGGCGGGGGAGGGGCAGGGTGGGGGGGTAGTGGAGTCCGACATACAATGGACAGGAGTAAGGTAAGTAATTAAATAAATAAAACTATTTACCTTGCGCTCGCTGCATCGCCAACTTGGCGATGCAGCAAGCGCAATGTAAATAGTTTATTATGCCTCTTCTACTCACTAAATTACCTAGTGTCTGCTCTCCACAGGAGCTCCCTAATACGGCAGAACCCAGACCTAGATTAACTCAGTACGAAACTCTAGAAGAATGAGAAACCGAGGCATTTGAGCGGGATAGATCTAGAAGTAATAGGAGTTACCCAGGATTTTTCCCCAGATATTTACGTGAGTCTAGAGAGGGTCAGATGAAACAATGGAGAAGGGCAATGATTACAGAGGGATTGTATCCATTATTCACAGAAGGACAGAAATCAGGAGGCAAATGTACAGAAAAGACAAAACATTTAATGAGAAATGAGGATTCAGAAGACGAATTTATGGAAGAAATGTTAAGAAATCCCCCACCATATCAGGAAGGGACAAGTGGATGCACCCCAAGTGCACCACCAAAAACTCCATTAGTGCCACAGGTAATGCATGAGTTCACCCCGACTAGAATACTTCATGACAAAGAAGAAGAAGCCCTAGAAAAGACCAGAACAGAATTAATACAGAAAATAACTCAGATAAAAGTACATCCTGATTCGTTGACCATACCTGTAACAATTGGTCCAGTGGTTCCATTATATGGTACTCAGGGAAATTGTCCTCAACCCATACTTGCACCTACTCCTGTGAGTAATCCCAGACCTGAAGCTCCAGTTATAATTGAGGATCAATTTAGTGACTGTGAATCCACAATATCACTTATGGACTTGCCTATTCGAGGTTCTATAAATAGTACTCCAAGAAAAGATGTACCTGGAGGTTCAAAAGATGTAAGTTTAGTAACTTCATCGGGAGCAAAAAGTGCTACCATAGTAACACCTGAAGATCTAGAAAGATGGGTGCAAGGGTCAGTTAAACAGTGCACACCTCCGAAAATAATGGACATTCATAAATTAAAAGTCGAATTAGAAGAAATAATAGCAGGAAATGTAGGACTAGAACGATTAAATACTTATGATGAAGAAGAATTATTGTTCCTGTGCAGGAGTATCACCAGAAATGTAAAGATATTCCATGAAAAATTGTCCAATTTAGCACTACAGATGGGAATCGAAATAGGGAGATCAAAGGTACTACAGAAACCCTATAGAGCAGAATTTTCAGACAAAGATTTAGAAAATATGAATGCCTCTGGAAGAAGATTACAAATAAGAGAATTAATGTTAGTTTTTCAAAAATGGGGAGACCTAGATAAATGGAAAACTAGGTGGGCCAAGAAAAAGGAAGAAGCACGAACAAGTAGAATAGCATCAGAATATGTGATGAAGGAAGCAGGAAAAGCAGATCAAATGTATCCAATGTGAGAAGTTGCAGGAGGAGGATATGTACATGTCCCATGGAGCAGACAGGATATTTTATCATTTACGAATGATTTTCCAAAACTGAGGGAAAAGCCAATTGAATGGTACAAGCAGGTTGAAAGGTTTGTGAAGGTGTCAAAGGTATTGTTGAAGGATTTGGATGGTCTGTTTGACATAGTGGTACCTGCCGATTTATGAACAGATTGTAAGATCACAGTCGATTGGCCTAGTGATGAATATCCCAGAGATCCGAAAACAGGTGCCCCGTCAAATGATGTGATGAAAAAGTATCAGCAGGTGATAACATACCTGAATGGGAAAATACCCCCGAAAGAAACAGATTGGGTGAAAATAGATCGAACCACCCAAGAAGCCAGTGAAACAGTACATTCCTATTATGAGCGTCTATTGCAGGTGTTTAAACAGTATAGTGGATTTGAGGACATTGGAGACAAAAACATGAGTCAGTTTGTGTATCGGTTTGTTTACGGTCTGAAACCAGAGATTTGCCAGATGATTAAACAACACATGCTGTGTTGGCAGGGAAAGCCCATAGATGAGATTCTGAAGTATGCAAAATATTGTGGAGACGATATTGAGGATAGACACAAGAAATTACAAGAAAAGGTGATGTGGGCACAGGTGAAAATGGCAGAAAAGCAGGGAATTAATTTGGAAAATCCGAGTGAAAATCAAGGAAAAGATTCTGGAACGAGTGGTGATACGGGAAATGGTGGAAAATTTAGAGGACGAATGAGTAGAGAAGAAGCTAAAAGAAATTTCCTTGTCATGGATGCGGAAAATTGGGGCATTGGAAGGATGAATGTAAAAAGATTCGGAATAATAATGGCCCAAATCAAAACTTAAATCCACAGACGCAGAATGACTCACAGCAGGGTGTAAATCTCCAGAGTCAATTGCCACCTCCACCTGTTCAGGGTCATGTAAGCAGAGCAAAGCATGGTACAGACATTGGATACCCAGGAGGGAGTGGTAGGAATGATTATATGACATCACAATTTCTTTTGCAGGACAATTACTGTGAATTCAACTCATGACGGTGCCTAGGAGAGGGGAAGAAGGAGTGCGTACTTGGCGCATCCTTATAGGTAGATCAGTCTGGTCCATATGTTGAAGGAAATTTGAAAGGTAATGATATTACTTTCCTTTTGGACACAGGTGCTACCAGGTCTACGGTGAGATCAGCAGATATCCCAGACCTTCCTCTCTCTGGTGAAGATATCCAAGTAGTAGGGGTAGCTAATCAAAGAATTAGAACGCCTCTTACAGAACAAATGGAAGTCAAAATAGGAAACTTCAGAGAAATGCACCAATTTGTAGTGTGCGATTCTAGCCCAGTGAATTTATTAGGTAGGGATTTATTGTGCAAAATGAACTGTACAATTTTCTGCACGCCAGATGGTGTGGCAGTTCAGACAACTACATTTGCAAAGGTAGGGAATGCACACCTCTTTTATTCAATATTCTTCATTACTAGTCCGCAATATTAGTCCAATGTCGCGTGCTCACGGATATGGTGCCTTGCCCTGGTGGCACCTGAATACTAGATCCATAAGTACAGGGGCTACTCTCCGCCCCTAATCCAGTGGCACAGCAGAATGCTCCTCGCACAATTCTTCCATTTATACTGTTTTAGTCCTGGTTTTCTTTCCTTTCATCCTATTTTATTCACGAATCCCTCTGTTTAATTCCACACGCAAGGTATTTTGCCAATTTCCTAAGGTTTCTCATGTTCCAGTTTGTCCATCCGGACCTTTTTCTAAGAACAAGTACAGACGCAAACGTTCATCAGAAGCAGTATTTTATTAGCCCAATGCATTTCGAGCATTTCATGCTCTTCGTCAGGGGTGTCTAAAAATAACAATGAAACAAGCATTATTTTTTTAAAGTACAACACTGTACGATCCAACCATTACAGTAATAACTAACAAAGTCACTGCGCCCCATTCTCATTAATTTCACATGTTTCACAAAGTTTTAAATTCCTATCCAAAACTCAAACTACTAAAATGCAATATGTTACCACCACCGCTTTAAACCATAACTGGAACCAGCTCTGTACCCCCTATTGAGCTACCCTTTTCATATCCGGTGATTACCTATTTCTTTACACCTGAGTCCTGACTCTCACTTGTTCTTAGAAAAAGGTCCGGATGGACAAACTGGAACATGAGAAACCTTAGGAAATTGGCAAAATACCTTGCGTGTGGAATTAAACAGAGGGATTCGTGAATAAAATAGGATGAAAGGAAAGAAAACCAGGATTAAAACAGTATAAATGGAAGAATTGTGCGAGGAGCATTCTGCTGTGCCACTGGATTAGGGGCGGAGAGTAGCCCCTGTACTTATGGTGGCAGTTCAGACACCAGATGAGGACCATGTATATAAAATTATGGTTGCAAAACAAGGTACAGAAATAGACGAAATGTTTTCGTTAATAACAAGAGATGAGTTGCCAGAAGAAATAAAAGGTACAGTAAACCCCATAGTATGGGATTTCACCAGAAAAGAAGTAGGACTTATGGCAAAAATAGATCCAGTTCAAATTACGGTAAAAGAAGGTGCAATTTTCCCAAATACCAGACAGTACAAAATGAGTGCAGAAGTAAAAGCAGGAGTCATTGAAGAAATAAATCGAATGGTAGAACAAAACATCCTAAAAGAAGTAATGAGTAGCCCATGTAATTCACCAATCATGGGACTAAAGAAACCTAGTGGAAAATATAGGATTGTTCAGGACCTGCGTAAAATAAACAAGATTGTGGAACCATGTTGTCCCATAGTACCAAATCCTGCAGTAATTTTATACCAGATCCCTTGGAATGCAGGATGGTTCACAGTAATTGATTTATGTCAAGCATTCTTTTCAATACCATTGCATCCAGACAGCCAGTATCTTTTCTCATTTAAATTTGAGAACAAAGTCTATGTGTGGAATCGTGTTCCTCAGGGGTACACAGAAAGTCCTTCCATCTTCAACCAGATACTGAAAAAGTGCCTGGAAAAACTAGTGATGCCAGGAAGCTCAGTCTTAGTCCAATATATCGACGACTTATTGGTGGCGTCAACCACCAGAGAAGACTGCGTTGTTGACTCCATAGCATTATTAAATCTTTTGGCTGAGGAAGGGCATAAAGTCTCACCTGAAAAGTTACAGTTTTGCAAGATAGCTGTTAAATATCTGGGACATCAAATTGAGAGGGGAAAAAGAAGAGTAACCTCTGAAAGAGTAGAATTAATAAAGAGAATGCAAATGCCTGTAACCCAAAGACAAGTGCGAATGTTCCTAGGAATAGTAGGCTACTGTCGACAATGGATACCAAATTTTTCCATGTTAGCTAAGCCATTAATTAACATGACGAAAAAGAAAGCAAAGGACCCTGTTGAGTGGGAAGATGAAAGTGTAGAAGCCTTTGTAAAATTGAAAAACGCACTTTGTTCAGCACCTGCCTTAGGTATGCCTGATTATAAAAGAGAATTCGCATTATTCTGTCAAGAGAGAGAAAATTGTGCACTTTCTGTCCTAACTCAGAGACATGGACTAGACAGATGTCCTATAGCGTACTTTTCTGCTACATTGGACCCAGTAGCAGCCGCGTTGCCAGGATGCTTAAAAGCAGTGGCAGCAACTTGTTTGAGCATTGAACAAAGCGAGTCAATTGTGATGGGACATCCTGTAAAAGTGTATGTTCCACATGCAGTTGTCATTTTATTGACAAGAACCCGAACTCAGCATCTTACTCCTAGTCGGCTGACTAAATATGAGAGGATAATAATGGGTGCTGAAAATGTGACCATGGTAAGGTGTACGATAATAAATCCAGCAACTTTATTGCCGGACCCATATCATGAAACGAATAAAGATGACGAAGAAGATGAACATGATTGTGTACAAATTACAGAATTATGTACAAAACCACGTCCAGACATAGAGGAACAGCCTCTTAAAAAGCCAGACAGGGAGCTATTTGTTGATGGTTCATGTCAAAGACATGAAGATGGTAAACTAACTGCTGCCTATGCGGTATGTGAATTAACTGGAATAGTCGAAGCATCCTATTTACCAGGAGTAAAATCTGCACAAGTAGCTGAATTGATTGCTTTGATAAAAGCTTGCAAAATTGGGAGGAATCAGAGAGTAACTATATTTACTGATAGTCAATATGGGTACGGGGTTGTGCATGATTTTGGCCAACTGTGGATGCAGAGGGATTTCATGACTTCTTCAGGATCCCCCATTAAAAATGGACAATTTGTAAGGGAATTGCTAGAAGCAATACAATCACCAAAAGAATTGGCTGTGGTGAAATGTGCCGCACACCAGTCAGGAGATGACTGGGTGGTAGTCGGCAACAGATATGCAGACTTGGTGGCTCAACATTGTGCCAAAACCAGAACGTCAGTCAATAAGAGGGTGGAACGAATGGGAATCAGCTGCCAACTTATGCTGTATGTGCCACCTGAAACTTGGAATGAGGTGAAGAAATTGCAAGATGAGGTTGATGAAAGTGAGAAGAATTTGTGGATCAAAGTGGGTTGCTCCCAAAGAGGAGAAGATGAAGTGTGGATCAGTGCAGATGGCAGACCAGTCATGCCAGACTGTTTACTCTCACAAATGGCCAGAATGCATCATGTAGACACACACATAGGGAGAGATGCAATGATTAGGCTGTTCAGACAAAATTGGTACAATCCCAAATTCAGGGCTGTTGCAGAGAGTCTTTGCCAGAGATGTCTAACTTGCCAAATGCATAATCCAGGCAGGAAAACAATAATTGGGTTTGGAAAGATTGGAAAGGCAGAGGGCCCATTTATAAGACTCCAGTTCGACTTCATACAGTTACCACCATGCAGAGGACTAAAATATGTACTAGTCATAGTATGTCTGTTTTCAAAGTGGGTGGAGGCTTACCCTACTAGGAGAAATGATAGTATTACAGTTGCAAAACTGTTGTTACGTGAGCTCATACCTAGGTTTGGTTTCCCAGTATCTTTGGAATCAGATAGAGGAAAACACTTTAACAGTGAAGTAATCAAACTAATTTGTGAAGCATTTCAAATTAAACAGAAATTGCACTGTGCATATCGCCCAGAGGCTTCTAGAGTGGTTGAACAATTGAATGGCACTATCAAGTCAAGATTGGGAAAAATGTGTGCATCAACATCATTAGAGTGGCCAGACGCATTGCCACTTGTCTTGATGGGAATCAGAAGCATACCTGACAGAACAACAGGATTGAACCCCCATGAAATAATGATGGGAAGAGCAATGAGACAAACACATGTTCCCACAAACAAATTAGTAAATATATCTGATGATATGGTTCTGGATTATTGCAAAGGATTGGCTGACCTAGTGCGTTCTGTCTCTCATCAGGTTGGAGAAGACGCAGTTTCCAGGCAGCCTGAACTAGAACATGATCTGAATCCTGGTGATTGGGTGGTAGTGAAGAATCACACCAGAGAAACGTGTTTATCACCCAGGTGGAGCAGACCTTGTCAAGTTATATTGACCACCAATACAGCAGTGAAGTGTGCAAGATTTCCTAATTGGATTCACGTAAGCCACACAAAGAGAGTACCAGAACCTGAAGAAGAGAATCCACAGACAACACCAATCACTGAAGAAGCTGAAGGTTGCCCAGCTGAGGAATCTCAGGCTAGAGGTTCGAGAGAAGCTGACGGAGAACAACCGAGCACAAGTCAGGATTGGATACCAGTGGTAGAAGTTCCTGAAGTATACCACAGAACAAGAAGTCAAGCGAAATTGGAAGAAATAGAAGAAGATCAGATAGGTGAAGAAGAAGCAGCTCAGGTACAAGAAGAAAAGACAATAAGAGAACCTGAGCAAGGTCAGATAGGGAAAGAAAATTGGACTCAAAACAGTGAAGATTTAATAGACTTTACACAGGGAAAGGCAGGTTTAGAAGAATCCGGTCAGGCTGCAGAAGTTCACAGTGCAATAAGCCCTGATCAGAAGCAGTTAGATCAAGAAGAATTCACTAAAGAAAAAGGGGTTGATACAAATGAACATAAAGAAATAAAAGGGAACAAGGTCAACATCTTGAAAGTCATTGTGGAACTACTGAAGAGAAACCAATCAGACCTGAAAAAGGACAAACAAAAGAGGCAGTAATCAAAGAAAACAAAACAGTATTGAGTAGTGAAAATAACGAGATCTCTGAAGACGTAAACAGAGGAACAGTGCCAACAAAGAAAACAAGAAAAGGAGATCATTGGCCAAGTGTCATTAAAAGAGTAAAATACCACATAACAACCAGAAGTGAAGATCCAGAACAAGTACCTGAAGTGACAAGTCAAACTGAACAAGAGAAAAAGTCAGGAAAAAGAAAAAGTAAAAGACTGAGACTTGTGAATAACAAATTCAAGGGACCTGACTGGACTTATATCATTCTTGAAGATTTTGAAAGCTCAGAGTCAAGTGACAGTGGTGGCGAAGGAACAAGTGCAGAACTAACATACGAAGAAGAAACAAGACCACCCTGACTAAACAAAAGAATCCTCTAAAGAAAAGAAGAAGAGATAAGAAGAGCAATCTTCCTTGTCGAAAAATGCCTGACGATAGAGTTACTGGGAGACCAAAACGAAATTGTTGTAGGAGATGCTGTGCAATCTGCATATGTAGTCTAGTATTGGTGCTTATAGTATGGTTAGTCCTGATTGTAGCAGTTCCTTACCTTATGATAATAGATAAGAAGATAAATAATGAAACTAAAGGGAGGACAGCAAACATGAAGGGCAATAGAGTAGAATTAATGGCAGAAGATGAGGCAGAAATTCATCATGAAATAGCTGATAACGACACTAGTTTAAATGTTTTCACAAAGTTATTGTTTCAGTATGTAGACACAATGGAAGTTAGTAATTGTTATGTCTGTATGAAGTTACCTGAATCAGTAGCGGAAGGATTAACATACCATCATTTACCACTGACATATGGAATCTCATGTAGTGTATTAACAAGTTTATTTTATAGAACAGGTAGGCTACAGTATTATTATTCAAACTTAGATGTGATATTTTCTGAGGTTCCGATTCACAAGAGTATGAACCCAGTGCTTAGTAGTCAAGACGCACAGTTTATGGGAGAGTTTTTCTTAACAATGAAATCAATAGACATAACACATGCACATAGACACAATCTAACATGTTCTTTACTAGAAGAAGAAAAGATATTTTTGAATTTAGTAGAAGATAGAAGACATGTTTTTCAAAGAAAGCTTCAGAGCATAAGGCTCAGTTGCCACCTTGGGCGGAGAAGGAAGGGAGTTATACACCTGTTAAAGCTCAAGCTGCAATGGCTCTGGATTTCGTAAAGAAGGGAAAATTTGTCTTCATAGGTTAAAGACTGATTATAACAATGTTTTCATCGGTACCAGTGAATGTGAACACAATTTTTTAATCCTTGGAGGTTGGGGACTAAAAGGAGGAACAAATTCAGTTTTTCCTGGAATTTATTATGTATGCGGGAATAAGGCTTACTTTAAGCTTCCTGCACGGTGGTATGGAAGTTGTTATTTTGGAATAGTTTTTCCAAAGATATACCACGTAAAAGAAACACTGGAAGCAATGAAAAAAATAATGAATTAATACGTAGTAAAAGAGCTAGTTTTTCAGAAATTGTAGGTGATATATTTGGTGCATTGATACCTTCAGTGGGAATAATTCTGAACTCAAGGAAAATATGTAAATTGTCTACAGTGGTTGATCGTTTATCAACGGATACTGCTGGAGGTTTTCTAATGATTAATACGGAGATGGTTGCGATTAGATCTATGGTAATGCAAAATCGACTTGCTCTTGACATTCTATTGGCAAAAGAGGGAGGAGTTTGTAAATTATTGAAGACGAAACATTGTTGCACTTATATTCCTGATAAGAGTGCAGAAATTGGAACGATATATTCAGAACATAACTAAACTTGAGAAAGAACTTAAACCACTGGAAGTTGATAGTGTATGGAAAGATTGACAAATAGTATTGCGTCAATTGGAACCTGGTTTGCTAAAATAGGAAAAGGACTTATAGGTCAAATATTAGTACCCCTAGCAGGGATAGCAATAATAATATTGGCAATAACAATATGGTGCAAATGCTGTAGAAAGAATGGAACATATAAAGTGACAGGAAAAGGAAAGAAAAGAAAACTAGATGAAATAGAACTTGAAGAATGGAGAAGTGATTTATACAAAAAGTTGAAAGGGGATGTGAAAAACAGAAAATGTAAAAATGAGAATGAAGCGAATTGCTAGAAGTTGGCATCTGATTGAGGGTAGTATTTTGATGGCTCAGAAACGCCATCAGAGAGGGGATTGATGGAGCAAGGTTTCAAAAATGAAACTTGCTTGTACGCAATCTTCCTCATAGTATTAATTTATTAAACTTGTATTGTCAAAACTAAACTTTGCATTCACAAACCCAAGAGGGACAGAAGCTTGCTTATGTGTTTTACTAATGAATAACGCTTGTCTGTAATCCAAAATGTCCGCTAAAGCGCGGAACTTCATTGCGCATGTCGCAACCTGATCACATGGTGTGACGTCTTTCTTTGCTTGGTGGGAAACTTCTGCTTCTGCGCAGTGTGCTCTAAAATGGCCGCTAAATGTTTTCACATGCTTCAGTTTGCTCTCATGTCATTATTAAATTGTCGTTTTCTTAATGCTACTAATGCAGGATAGTATTATAATTAATTGGGAATAGAGTAGGGAAAGTGGGTATACAGTGAAACATTTTATTTGTGATTTTAATATTTTCTTCTTGCACTTTTAGTAATTCGTAAACTTGGGCCTGGGTTGGTGACTTGAAACTCGAGAGACAGATGGTTCTGCGCATGTGTCCTGTGTGCCTGCCAAGTGAAGTCAACTTGGACGTCTTCCAAGGCCATGACCCATTGGCCGAAGATGCTGTACTTCATGTTTCCGGAGGACAAAAATGATACTTTTCCCCTGTAAATTGTATAACATTTGTCGTGAGACGGGTGGGAAATAAAGCGAATGTATTAATTTGAAGGGGCGGGAACGTAAAGACAATAGGCTTTACAATTTAGGCCAAATCGATATGGTGCGAGAATCCACCCCCTGTCCCTGCCCAATCAGAAATAGTGGTCCCATATTTTAGCAACATTTAGGGGAGGTCCATGGGCGTAGAAGGGTATAATAGAATATAGCATTAGTTAATTAGTCAGAGCATACTTTCACGAAGAACAGGCGTCCATGCTGCGAGAGCTGACTCTCAGAACACACAGAAGAGCCCCAGACTGCCATGTTGATCGGTTGCTGACTGAATCCCTGTCCAGAAGAGGTCCTGAGGAGGGGCGGCGGAGTCCATTAGAAGGAAGGCACGGGAGAATCGAGAGAAGTCGAGTATCAGAGAGGGAACGGCGCAGGCGTCGTTGTAGAGAGGTCACCGGTCCTGTCCTGATCCTGGAAGAAGTCTTTACTCTTCATCCTTCCTGGATCCTATCTTTTCCAACTCCTTGGCCAAGGGGCTTGGTTCTCGCATTTAGGTAACTATACTGCAACCTTTAGTTGCGCTGCTGTCTCTATCTTCTCCTCTTTCTTAAACACCGTCAATGATTAGCAAAATCATTTCTATGCTTTTTCTTGGGTATTTCAATCAAGTACCGTGTTTTCTGTATTTTACTCTGCTGAAAATTTAGATAAACATTTTAAAACTTCCTGACTCAGCGGTTATTTCAGGATTATGTACTATAATGAATGTCACTCATTTTAACTTCCCAATTAGCAAAGAATCCATTGGTAAGTTATTACTCTTCAATCAGAAGGTAATTGGTAGCAGGGACTTTGATAAAAGAGTACATCTGACACCCAGCGTAAGTATTAGTGTAGTGTGAATGTATGGGCCCAAGTGAGTATATGGTGTATGAATGTTGTTGGCTAATATTGCGCTGGATCAAGTCTGTCCGTATGCTGACCCTTGCTCCTGTTTGCCTACTTACCTAAGTAATAGGTACTACCTAGAGCAACACCAGATAGATCAGTCGGTCTTGCTTAAACCACTTCAACTGAGACAATTAATGTGGTCGCAGAGGCTGTTCACGGCTCTGAGTTTATGTATACAGGCCCAGGCTATGCTTATTGTATATACCATATATGCTGTCGTTCTTCTTAATTATATATCGCAATGTGGTTAAGACGACTGTTAGGTTATATGCCTACTGTAATTTTCTCTGCCTCAACTTGTTCTTTAATATGCAGTATGTTGATTTTGAATATCTCATTTTGGATGTCTATGTTTTGGACATGATATTGCCTGGAACATCTTTGAAATGGTTATGAAGCATAAGATGCTTGGAAGAGAGTATACGGTCTTTTAGAATTATCTATGTATGATGTTCCTCTTTTTACAATGGTGTTACTATATTGTTTAAGGTTTGGATACCATGCACTTTGTTAGTTCTCACTGCACTCAATGTTTCCCACCTCCCGCTGCCTACATGTTATTTTCCAGCGGGATCTTCTGTACTGGTCTTAGCAGTCCTTGCTGTATTCCGACCATATTTTTTCTCATGCAATACGTCTATTACAGACACCCCCTGGTGGGAAGGGGCCCTAATGCTTCTCTAGAAAGGTCTGGAGAATGTGAAACCCCATTTGTTGTTCTCTTTTCCCTAACCCCTCTTTTCCTGCATTTCTCTCCAGTGGGATATCTGCTTCACCACATCTGCCCCTACAACCCTCACAGACTTACACTGAGCCCAATACACCAAATCGTATATCTGTTACCCAGAATCTGCCCAAATGCCATGTATGAAAGTTGTTTCCTTGAATACCAAGGGATTGAATCATCCTGTTAAAAGAGCCCAACTCTTGGACTACTGCAAGGGACTAACTGGGGACTTAATACTCCTTCAAGAGACCAAGATAGGCTCCAAAGATGCCCTGCTAATGAGGAAGGGATGGGTCTCGGATGTAACGTGCTCTGAAGCTAACAGGAACAAAATGGGGTTCTCACACTTTTATCTAAGAATTCAGGATTAACCATAATCACAGCTGAGCATGACACAAATGGGAGATGGCTACTTACTAGACTAATTAAGGGGATAGATGAGATATATGCTATGAATATATATGCCATCAATGTAGATGATTCTAACTTTTGGCATACAATTAACAAAAAACTAGCAGATATCCTGCGAGGGTCCAAAACAATAGTGTGGGGGGGTTAATCTTTCTTTAGATCCTATTTTGGATCGGCACTCAGCATTCAAGTACACAACTCCCAGGGCACACAAACAACTGCTTAACCTCTATTCCTCACATCATCTACTAGATGCCTGGAGATTACATAAGCCAAAAAGTAGTGACTTCACAGTCTACTCCTCCCCTCACTCCAGTTTTTCCCGCATTGCTTGTCAATGTCTACCTTTTAAAAGACACGTCGGATACAATGATTCATCCAATAGTTGTTTCTGATCATGCTGCAATCTCAATGTCCAATCTTAGCCTTGCTGATAAAGGTGGGAGGGGAACCTGGTGCCTAAATACTGAGATCCTAGAGAACAAAGCTGTGGTTATGGATCTCAATAACAAGATTGACCGTTTCTTTAGGAAAAATGGACACTGTGTTAACTCACCGATAATATTATGGGATGTATTTAAATGTGCTATGAGAGGACAAATCATTTAAAGAACGTTCATGAAAAACAGTAAAATTAAGAGAGCTCTCCAATCTCTTGGGGACAAAATTAAAAGGAAGGAGTAACTATACAAACACTCCAATAAAAGTTCATTTTGCAGGATATAAAACAGTTGAAATACTCCTTTAATTCCATTGTCAGTAAAAGAGCCTACCTTGGTGTCCACGCCCAAAAATCTTGACAATTGCTATTACGCAATAGAGAAGGTAAACTATTAGCCTCTACTCTTAAATTCAGAAACCTCAACACACAAATTGCCCACATCATGGACCAGGATGGTTCACAATAATTCCACAACCAAGAGATTCTTGAAGTTTTTAGAGAATTTTATAAAAAGTTGTACACCCCGCAATCGTCTTGCGATAAATCAAAATGCCAAGAGTTCCTTAGCTCTCTTCCTATGACCACAGTCTCTGAAGAAGAAAAGTTGCGCTTAGATAAACCAATTGAAACAGAGGAGATTGTTAAAGCGAGTAAGGCCATTCGTTCAGGCAAAGCACCCTGCCCGGATAGCTACCTTATCGCCTTCTATAAAACATTTACACCTTCGATCATCTAGCACCTTAAAAATATTTTTGATCAATATGCTCTGTCTGGCAAAGTTTCAGGTGCGGCCACTGAGGCTACTATAGTGGTCATACTCAAGGAGGGCAAGGATCATTCTGATCCAAATAACTTTCATCCCATTTCTTTACTAAATATGGAAGTAAAAATCTTTGTGAAAATCCTAGCCAATAGGCTGGAAAGTTACATACCTAAACTTATCCATAACTCCCAAACGGGTTTTGTCAAAGGACGGCTTGCAAAAGATAACATTTGCACTTTTTGCCACATTCTAGAAAAAGCTTGACTCTCTTTGCTGCCAACTGCAGCGATTGCTCTTGACATGCATAAGGCATATGACAGAGGGTCTTGGCCTTTTATACACGCGGTTCTGGAGTCTCACACCTTTGGTAACTCTTTCATTAACATGGTCTTGGTGTTTTATGAGAATCCCAAAGCAAATATTAGGATTAATGGCACGATCTCCTCAAACTTTGACGTCCACCAAGGGTCAAGACAGGGATGCCCTCTTTCACCCTTGCTCTTTCTACTATCTATCGACCCATTACTTAGACTACTTAATGCGGACTGGAAAATCAAAGGCTTTCAATTTGGGACACACAAGATTAAAACAGCTGCATACGCAGACAACTTCCTTATTTTTCTGAGGGCGTTGAATCAGCAATCCCTCTTATAATCAACCTTATCCATGCATTTTGGGAGGTCTCTGGTTATACCCTAAATAAAGACAAAACTGAGGTATTCCCCTTAAACCCACTTTGTATCCCTTCCCACCTAGGTGATTCAGGTCTTAAGTGGCAATCCACGTGCCTTAAATATCTGGGGATCTGGTTTTGTAGGGATCTCACGGACACAGTACTTCCTAATTAATCTTACACTATCACAAAAGTTAGGGATCTCCCAGCTGCCTGGTCACCCAAATATATCTCCTGGTGGAGTAGACTCCAAACACTCAAAATGATGATTACTCTGATAGTTAATTTTTTATCATCCATGCTCTCTTTAAATTCCCCTCCCCCTCTTTCTTCCAAGAACTTTATAAACTCACTTCCAAGTTCCTTTGGAGCGATAAAAGAGCAAGGATTTCCTACAAATTTCTCAGGAAGCCAGCTACATTAGGGGGATGCAGTCTCCTGAATTGGAGCTTATACAACTTAGCCTTTCTAGTGACACAAGGGGCTGCCTGGTTGCTCCCAGACTCACAATGCACTCCACCATGGGTGTATATTTATTGCGAGCTTTGCTCCCTGTTTAGAACAAATTCACCACATCACACTCTCACCGTAATCTCTCTGATATGGACAGTGCTTTAAAAACCTTAGACAAATGACTTTTGGAGTCCATCCATAACTCCAGATGGGTGTCATTATGGTTCAACCCTAAACTCAATATTGATGTCGATCTTAGCATTGCAACTGAGTGGTCGTCCAAAGAAATCAGGCTAATAAAAGATCTCTATGATAATAATTATGATCCGCTCCCTTTTCAGCCCTAGCTAGGAAACACAATCTCACTAACTTGGACTTTTATACCTTTCTAAAAATCAAGGTTAGAATATCTAAACTTGTCCTTTCTAGAAAGTCGGTCCTAATCACACACCTTGCTTTCTGGCAATGCTCGGGGCATATAGCATCCAAACTCTACAAATTCCCATCTGACCCTCAATCCCCACAGGACTCAATTACTTGTACCAAATGGACCAAACATTTTGACAAGGGGGTTTTTCAGCATATTACACCTGATGCCTGGCATATGATTGGAAGAATTTACTTGTGCAATATAATTGCCCTGTCTCTTATTTAATACAAATTCTTCACAATGAATCTGTTACATTGGACCCCTGCTCGCCTACACAAATTAAAATGACAAGATAATGATAAATGCAGGAACTGTAACTTGGAGCCTGGAACACACCAACGAATAGGACACGTTACAACGCACGCATCTACAATGCATGCCATTACAACGCATTTTTTACAATACAAAATCCATTACAACGCATGTCATTACAATGCAAACCATTACAACGCATAATCCATTACAACGCAAATTACTATTCTAACTCCGCTGGGGCATTACTTTGGGGAATGCGTTGTAATGGCATGCGTTGTAATGACATGTGTTGTAATGGATTTTGCGTTGTAAAAATTGTGTTGTAATGGCACGCGTTGTAACGTGTGCGTTGTAAATGATGTCTTCCCACACCAACACAAAAACATACTAGGTTTCGATTCAGAAGCATCTGTCAATAATCTTTAATATGCCCATAACCCTTTCCTTCTCTATGGTTACGTTGGGTCCCTGGGCCTCATCATCTCCTCTGTCCTTAGATACTACTGATATGACGCTGCTGGAATTACTCCTACCCAATGCAGTCAAAGCCACACTTACAGAATTAAAATCTTTCCAACATCTAACGTATCACACTTGGTGGGCTTGGGTGTCATACCTCCGAGGAGCTCACACAATTCAATCGGAAAGGCAATCTGCGCCACCAATTTCTAGCATTGTTTGGTGATCCCTGGATAGATACAGGGAACTAAGCGCTCAGGGTCTTGTGGCTCAGCCTACTATTGGGCCCTTTCCTTAGGGTTTGGTACTATGCCCATGAAGCAGGTATCATGCCAAATCCCCCGTACTCCTTCTCCTCCCCCCTCTTCTTTTGCTTGACGTCTCATGATAGACAGGCAATACAAATGTTGCTGCAATACTTGGTGCTGTGCCTACCTGTTAAATCCAGGCCATACATGTTACGGTACCTTTGGGGCCTTTAGTTTGCATTCTGTGTTAGCTAGATAGCAGACACAGCCCACTGATTTTGTCCATTTACACCTGAACTTTTCTTAGACACTCAACTGTGAAAACTGCCATATGCAAATCATTACCTTGTCATGTCTACACTGTACCTCATTCCTTTTGCTTGCATCACACTATCATCTGAGTGTATGCCCTTTTCCCAACATTAATAAAACAATTTGAACAAAAAAAAGACTACATTGACAATGAAGTAAATTCTAACATTTGTGTGGTCTGAGTACAAAGATGTTATTTTTCACCCCTTGTGCAATTTTAGCACTGGCAAACTATTTGCAGCATCCAAAGTTCAGGTCATAGTCAGCCTTTAACGCATTAACCAATGAAATATGACGCCTCAGCAATGTATCACCTCATCTGAGTCCCATGGTTGCACCATGATTTGAGTGATAGCTCTACTGCATGCTCCCTTGTAAATATCTCGGTACCCTACAAACCTAACTACCACAAAGCAACACAACCACATAGTGAAAATTAGATGGAGGAAGCTGAAAATTGGGTATGATTTCAGCATTTCGGGATCTGTTTTTGCAAAAGGTGTTTTAGAAGTCTGTGTTCTCATATGGAACTAAGTGGCAGCAACTCTCAACAAAAGTTGATCGCTTTTGACAAAGCGCCTGGGATTGCAGGAACCAACAGTTGATAATAATTTCTAATAACAGAAGACTGATAATATAGTTTCCATTGAGCAGAAAAGTCTGCTACGAGGCAAGTGAGCAAAAGCATCCTCTGTGTTACCCATGTGCACAAGATCGAGGTTTTAGCATAAAGGAAATGCTGATGGATGCTGTCACCATCATAGGTTGCCTCAAGGGTCAGCCACCTAAGGGGTGACCATAGCAGCTTATTCCCTTTTGTTTTTATGCCATTTTAGAGTGAAAGGGGTGATACATCACTTCCCATTTGTTATAAAAGGTGTAAGGGTGTGACCTAACAATCTCCTTTTAACCTGACACTGAATACCTAACCCTCATTTTTGTTATTCAGGGTCAGCAATCAATGATTTTCATTATTTTCCAAATATCTTTTACCAGATTATGCTTTGTGTGGGGGGCTCTGCTAGCTGCCCTAGTCACAGGGCATTTTGCAAAAGGTGTTTTCAAGCCACACAGGTGAAGCCCGTCTTTTGGTCACACAGTGGACCATGAACAGAGGACAATGCCATATTCCCTCCATACTTGGGCAATGATAATTGAGGAAGGGATCCAAACTGATCACCAAAGAAAGTGCCCAGAGACGGGGCTAATGCTGTCAGCCAATTTGGCGTGGCTGTTTGGTTGACTGCTCAATTACTTCCTGGTGAGGATTTAATTGAAATAATCTGAGGGAGGGCCATCGTTTCTTTTCAAATCTGAGTAATATCCCGTCTGCAAGCTGCTTGTTTATTGGTAATTATACTTGGTCTTTTTATGTCCATTTGCTTTTATTTATGGCCATGCCCAGTTGGAATTCCTCATCTTTTACTTGGGACCAGTTCTGTATGTGAGCGCATTTCATTAGTTGCTGCACACTTGGAATAAAAATCATTTTACTGTAAATGCTAAGTAATTTGTAATTTGATTCTGTCTACTAAGAGCTCGTGATCAAAGCAGCGTGACATTTCTAAATTGATGCAAATACATTAAAATAAATTGAAGGGTTCAGGTATTTAGTTGTACAAGAGTTAAAGCAATGAAACCAACTACCTAGAGCAGATAAAGTTGCATTTAGTAATGTTGCTGCATTTTCTGCTCAGCAATTAGGACAGAACTGCATTTTAGCTCCAAATTAAGGAACTGGTACAATATTTTGATGTGTTTAGGGGTACAGTGTCTGATTTTAGAATTGGCCTTTGTCAATAACACTGACACTTCCTCTTTAAATTCTAGGGGGGATATGTACAATAGGAGTGGCGGAGCGTGTCGTTAGCCTCCTGGGTTTAACGACATGGTCCACCACTTCAGAAACGCAAGGCTGCACCATATTTACTAGAATGTGGTGCAGCCTTGCGTTTCCCCCTGCGATGGCGCTAAGTTTAACAACTTAGCGCCAACGCAGGCACCCTTGCACCAGAGTGCAAGGGTGTCTGTGTGCAGGGGAGGATTGTTTATGTGTAGGAAAGTGTCCCTTCCTGCACATAAACAATCCTAAATTGCCATTTTGTAACTTTCATGTGTGCTGCTTCATGCAGCACACTTGAAAGTTACAAAATGGCATTTTTTAAAAAGGTTTGTTTATGTACAGGAAGGGACACCTTCCTGTACATAAACAAACCAGGGCATTTGATTTTTCCATGTGTGCTGCACAAGGCAGCACACATGGAAAAAGCAAAAACGAGGAGAAATAATGCATTTCTCCTCCGTTCGCCACCTTAAGACCAGGGTTTTCCTGGTCTTAATTTTGGCGTTGCCTCCTATGTACGCCACCCTTGTACATAGGGGGCAGTGTCAAATACAATGGGTGTTGCGGTTAAACGCCCACCACAACACCCACTGCATGCCCCTTTCCCGCTAAACATAGCGTGAAAGGGTGCCTTATGTACAAGGCAGCGTTAAGCCACGTTAAGTAGCTTAACGCTGCCTTGTACATAAGGCAAGGCCCCTATCGCCACGGGAACGTCACAAAAAGTGAGGTTCCCGTGGCAATAGGGGCTTCTACATATGCCCCTAGGTTTCTTGATAATTAAGGAAATCAGAAATTTCAATGGCTCATGATTTAACCAAATAAGAAGAGCTAAACATTATTATAATAACTTTATGATGAGTAAGCATCCTAGTCGATAGTCTAGAAAATATATGATTTTTAACAAGAGCCTGTGTCAGTGTTTGACTGGGACTTCAGCATGGTTTTTAAGATACATGAACATCATCAAAGGTATAGTGAACCAAATTCAGTAGAATTATAGATACCCTAAACATGCCACATGTGCCATCTTCTTTTGACATGGGACCCCCACACACCAAAAAATAGTGGCATGCTTCATCATGGCCTCCAGTCCACTTTCAGGATACATGTTTGCCTGAATGGGCTCACAAATGTCTGAGCTCTTTTAGATGATGCCTCTAAACATCGGGTGGGATCTGGTGAATATTGACAACATTATCCACCAGGTCACCAACTCAAGTTTTTTCAGAGTGTCACTGATATGATTCAAAACTAAAAAAGGGAGGGGATGGTAGGAATATTTCTACATCCCCCATTCTACATGTTACAACCGGCTTTGAAGGCCAGACAGGTTAGTGGCCTTGTTCAGGACCAGAAATCCCTAACACTATCCCTGCCATAAACAATGTGTATTCTGTAACCATGTAAGGTGCAGTGACATGATAGGAATGAAAATAATACAGATATAAGCATTCGCACTGTGGTAGATCACATAAATCAGGTAATTCTTGGTAAATAAAAACAAAGAATGATGTCACATAATTGCACTAATTAATAGTTAACAATGTGGCAACAATACAGCAGAGATTAAAATTGTGGTCCCATATTTTTGACCAATGTCCTTCTTAGAAGGGAATAAGTCTCTGAGTCCCTTATATTTTTCATGGCATTGGCTAATGTGCCCTGACACTAGTTTGTTAAACACACTCAGTGGAGTTATGAATATTTTGGGTGTGCTTGGTCCATGAGCAATAACCCTTCCTATCTAACTCTTGAGCTTGAGGTATTGTTTTAGTACTGTGTGAATTGGTGTTATGTTTTATTTTGTTAACTTCATTTCCATTGAGATTGCAAGAGGAGTTACAGGACACATTTAACACAATAAAGAAAAGAGTCCATAAAAATAAATGAAATGTTGCTGCAGTTCAAAATCTCAGGGTCAAGGTACTTTTATGCT
Source organism: Calotriton arnoldi (assembly GCA_963921515.1). Lineage (NCBI taxonomy): Eukaryota > Metazoa > Chordata > Amphibia > Caudata > Salamandridae > Calotriton > Calotriton arnoldi. The sequence continues at coordinate 82,953 of CAWUFW010001775.1, forward strand.
TTCTGGGGATTATACTGAAAACGCAATCAATTTTTCTAAACCACAGTTGGTGCGATAAAAGGCACAATGAGTTAAGCACTGGTGTAATTCTGTAACTTCATTAGCAGTGCATGCCCAGTTCAAATCAGCATAATTGCGCTCGTTTTACTTTTTTACTTTTTGTGATACATATTTTCCTTTTTCTAATTTGTAATAAATATTCTATTATACTTAGCATTCATTGTTGAGTTACTTTATACAGTTACGTTTTTGTCGTTTTCTCTACATGGAGATTTCTCAGCTAGTTCTGTGGTCACTTCGAAAAGCACAGGATGAAATAAGGATAAAATAAGGATATATTTCTTTCCATTTTTGTTCTGACTACCTATATTCAAAGCCACTGCAATTAAGCATCAGTGGAGAGCAAGATAATGGGGAAGTGAAGACTAAATTATGTGGCAATGAAAGGCAAATTATGTTACAAATATACAGATAAAGGTGACCAGTTAACTTTCGCATAGAGCTTGGCACTGATCCATTTGAGTTAGAAACTATTTTCTAAAATGTACAAATTATGCCGCACGCAATGGATTATGTGGCAAGTGTGGCAAATGCATACCGAGGAGCTCCAAAATCGTGTTTTTGCCAAAGACCCTACCTATATTTCTGTATATTCCTGCTAAATCGGTCTCTTAACATTCAATTTATTTCTCAGAACTCTGTCTGAAGCAATGTCTGTGCCCAAGACGGCCATTTGATATTTCTAGCATAGTTTGCATTGAAAGGCTGTTGCAGTCTTACCGCTGTCCATGAATTCCGTGGGTGTTGTATATTCGCAGCATCACAGTCAGACTTCAGTGGCGAAACTGCGGATGCTGATATCTTTATTGGCTCAAATTGTCACAGATGCTTGGTTTCTGGTAGTTGAGGGACAGGCGGCTCCCTCTGTAGTGCATCTATTTTCACGTTTCATTGATCGGAGCCGAGTGTGTGCAATTTGCATTGCATCACGCAGTGTCCTTCAACATCTTTTAGTTAGTGTAATGACAACAGAAACATCTCCACTGGCCTTCATTGGCTATTCGCTCTGTGAGAACCATCACTGCACAGCATCCTTGGCACTTAAGTGACGTGGTCTGCTTTTGATTAAATCAGATATACTCTGATTGGAATCCTGCCTCAATTTCTAGGCCTATTAAATCTATCCATAAAACTGGGCTATACTTTTTACTTTACAGTGTGTGAACAAGTAATGGCCTCATTTGTGTATTTCTTTTATGATGCGACCGATGTTTAAAACCTGACTTTTACTTTCAAAGTGAGGCTTTTACGTACTTCAGTGAACAAACTGTTTACTTATTTCCGTGTTTGGCTCATGATACAAACCCATGTTCAAAATATGTAACATTTGTTTGCAAAGACGTCCTTTACCAAAAAGGTAGACTATCCGTAAACCATCTTCAAATAACTATATTCATTGGTTTATGGACAGGTCCTATCAGGAAGGTGGGAGTCTCAATGCTTCTCAACGTAGGGGTAGTGATGTAGCAAGGGTGCCATTGGCCCTGGGGCAGCAAGGAAAATGGGCACTGGCTGCTGTGTTTGTAATAAAAAAAAGTGCAACAATCAGATTTTAAAGGGACCCTGGCCTGTTGCGTTCCCTGCGAGAGGCATGGGAAGACGATATAGGGCTTATTGAGGACAATAACAGGGTGGAAGCCATTTAGTGCACCAGAGAAATAGCCATAAGAGCTTGCTTCCATATGATACAACTACGAATATTGCGCAGGTCCTATTACTCTAGATTCTTGCTACACTGTGTGGGCTGGTGTGATACCACTCTCTGTGCTACGGGGTATGGCATGGTGGGGTCCTTTTGCCACATACTCTTGTCTTGTGGTTTGTGGCCTCCTGGCCTGCCTGGATACGTTGGCATGGGCCTGGCTGCCATGATGACTTTTGCGCACGCTACTCTTAGCCGTTGTTCTGTCGCCCTCTGCTCCTGCCAAGTTATTTTACAACTGTCTACATTTTCTGTCTCTCACCTTTTCTCCTGTTCCCTTTGGGCTCAGTCTGAACAACAGTTACAAGGTCGAAAAACAACGTCCCTAGTTCTTGCTGATATGGCCAGTCCCTCGCACCTAGACATAACACTATGTACAGCTGCCATGGAGAAATTGGTGTGCTTTTAATATTGCGGTTTTCCCGCTTAGGAGGGACTTGGAGAAAATCCTTTCCAGGGAGAAGAGCTGTGATAGTCTGCTGATGTAGTCTTTGCATCTAGAGACTGAGGTATGGGGGTTCGCTAGTCAAAGCCCAGAGGTCTTCTATGTGTATAATAAACTAGCTTCTAGCACGGGGAGGGTGGTAAGGTCATTTAGCCATATAGCCACTGCTTTATGAAATGCTTTCCCCGTTTGTATTCTATGGAGTTGTAACTATGCTGATTATATTATTCTTATGCATTATGTTGATAGTACTGACACGTGTACTGCATCTTAGAGCACGTATGTTGAAATAAACATTTTAACCTATACTGTGTCTCTTCTTACGCCCGTTGTGGACAAGTATGAGTGAGTGACGAAAGGGTGTTCTTGCTACTGCGAGTCCTGAGAGAGAGAGATACCGTGTTCTGGGTTGTCTAATCGTTGGTACATTGCTACTAATGGGACGCTAAGGCTAGTTGGGTTGGGGTTTTAGGTGCTACGGCTTATGGTAGGCCCACCACTATATTCCGAGGTCCTATTATCCTGTGCATAGCTCTGTGTGTGCAGAATCCCTATAACACTCTGGGACTGTCCCGGAAAATGGCGTTACTGGGAGGGAGTGGTACAAGTCATGGCCAGGGTCACAAGCCTTACGGTCCTGTTGGAAGCCAGGTGGTTGTTGTTATGTAAAACGAGGGAGAACACCTGGCCCTGGTTTTCTAAAATTTGGTTACGACTGGCGGCTGGGGTGGCTAAAAGAAATATAGCGAGGGCGTGGGGAGCGAGTAGATCTCCGAATGTCCAGGATTGGGAGGAGGACTTAGACTGATGCCAACAGGCGGAGCGAGTGATCTATCGTAGTCAGGGCTGCCCGAAGAAATTCAATAAAGTGTGGGACAAACGGAGTTTGTATAGAGGGTACATGAAGGACCAATGAAGGAAGTCAGGGGGTGTGGAGGGTGAGACAACGGGCATCCGGGGAATCAAAGACCATAATATTTGTATGTGATCACACCTATGCCTTCATGATATGTTCTACCTAAAGTCCTCCTGTGACGTTAATACAGTTCTGCATTGCGTTTTGTACAAGTAACATTGACTATAACTGATGGTATCCTTTGTTGTGTAACGAGCAACTGTTTAATAAAAAGATTATTTAAAAAAAATACAGACCACGAGATGTTGATATCATGTTTACGTATCTCACTGTACAGATTTATTTTATGTTTTTTGATTTTACATTGATATGTCAAGGTCTGACTACATTGGATTTATTTTGACTTTTGTCCATGCATCAGGGTGAGAGAAGAGGGAATATTTCTTGGTGATCTATGCTGAGATGTTGTTGTCGTTTTTATATATGTCAATGCACGACCAGACTTATTTTGTGATTTTACACTGATATCAATAAAAAGATCTATATAAAAATACAGCAACACCATAAACTCTGCCCTCTTCCCCGTGGATTGTATGATTTGAGGATTACCACAGTCCTAGAGACTTACTACAGCCTTCAGGTTGCAGACCACTCAGCTCAAGAAAAGAAACTTCACTGAGGAGGAGACGTAACTTGTAGTTACCATCTCTTCATGTCACTAAAGGGAGCAACATGGTCCTCCCGTTGCTTTTGATTGTTTCTTGGCTGCATGGGCACCCGAGAAGCCATGGAACTTTGCACGGTACCACTGTTCCTGGGGTTAAGAAGACACCATACAAAGTCCACACCTATGGGCTGAAAGAGTCTCTCACCTAGGTCTGTTTCGTCTTGTGCTCCTGGTTGCTACTCCTTCTCTCTTCAACTCCAAAATGGAAATCACTGCTTGAGATTTACACCTCAGGCACTCAGGGACTTTCAGGTTTCCTTTTTCTGTACCCTTTCCATCATGGCGGTTCCTTCCTTGGTATCTTCCTGACTTTCCCAATCCATTACGTCTTCTGTCATGTGGTGCTTAATCTAATTTCCTTTTCCTATTCCTTTACTGTTTAAAGGCCTCAGTCTGGTTGAAGGGTGCATCACAACAAATCCTTGTCCTTCACTTATTTTGTGACTCCCTCCACTTGTTGATCCTGACTATTCTCTCATGGGACTTGCTCGCCTGGATTCCTGACTCATGATTTTATACCACCCTGTGAAGACTTCATCAGCAAGGAGGTTTTTTACACCTTTGGCTTTTTCCAAAGATGGCAGCTTATCAAGGGCACTTGAAACTTTTTTTATTTGTCCTATACTTTACAATGTGGAGATCTCTGCCCCAACAGCGGAGTCTTCCTATGGTAGAATGTAGGGAAAAATCAAAAATATATTTAGCTCGAAAATAAATATTGAAAAAATATTTATGATAAATAAATTTTAATGTTAAAATAATTGGAAATATATTATTTAAATGTAGAACAAAATAAAAAGTTACAGCACAATAAATACATCTTTAGTTGCATTTGTAATTAATGAAAATACATTAAATTAAATTAACATGATTTTCCTGCAATTAAAATTAAAAAATAATTCCCACCTAGAGTGCCTGAATAATTGTTAAACATGATGTATAGAATTAATTAAAATGAATCTATTTATTTTGTAATAAAATGTATTATTACATATTTTATTAATTATAAATAAATGACATAAATATTTTATAATTAAATAATAAATATGTATACTTTTTATATATTTTTAAACATTACTTTATATTTCTTTATATTTTATCTAATTTAAATCATGTATTTAATTTAACAATATTTCCTATGGGGTTTTATTTAAGTCCCTACCTCCAATATTTTTGATGGAGGGTGTTGCAGTACCATGGCTGGCCCAGTACTCAAAAGTGTTAGTTACCTTTATGACTCAGGCCCCGTCTGTAAAATTAAAGTAAATCAACTCAGAATGCATATCAGTAGCAAATGCTAGATATTGAGGGGTATAAAGGATGATCTACTCACAGAGAGATAATGTATACACAGGCACTAAAAATAGAACTATTCAGAAAAGCAGTTAGCAGAAATTAGTGATATCAGTCCTAAGGTACAAAAAGAAACAATCGAATCAATGTAACTAACATGCTCAAAATCGGTAAAGAATAAAAGCTAAATCTAACACATAACTAGGTCATTCCAGAGCAAAGCTTCTCCAAAATGGCTAGTATCCTCCTGAAGAGCCATGGTGTCCCTTATCTCATGGTTTCAGCATACTGTTTGGGTGCCATCTTAATCACTGTTTATTTAGATTAGAAACTGTCGAAGGACAATGAATGTCAGAATAGGGCCAACATCATGTTGGAAGTACAGATGTAATGTCCCACTTCACCTGTTTGCTAAAAAGATGAGCTCACCCAAGAGAGGTGGTGTCTGCCCGATGAGGCTGTAATGTAATGTAACTCGTTATTTCAGTGTATAGCTGGTACGCCATTCCATCAGTTGTTGACAAGTGAAAAAGACCAACGGAAGACACTCGTACGAGGACTAGACCAAGACTTATCACAGTTTGTTTTCGGCTTATAGTTAATCAAGAGTATGTACATATTATTCTAGCTTCTGATGAAGTCATCGGGCTTATTACAAAAGTGTTGGCAGGAAGCATATCGTATTGGATTTTGGAATAAATTAAGCCTAGCATGACCTGAATCTGCAAAAGACTCTCTTTCCACTCAAGAACTATTTTAGCAAGTGAAACTGGAGTGTGAGTTCATGTTTAGAGAAAGTCTGGAGCACAGGCCGGGCCTCATGAATGGCACCAAAGTACACCACTTATAGCTGACACTTCACCCAAAAGCCTCTTTAAGTTGTGCACAATCAACAGAGGTGCTACTAACACTACAAAAGAAAAAACCCATCAAGGAGTATGAAAGTGCTAAGTAAATGCTACAATACAATACATTGCAATATCCTATTATGAAGTATCATCTTCAAATGTTTCTTTTTTTAACTAATTGCAAAATAAAGAATTTTGAAAATGGGTTTTACTTTTCAATGTAGCAGCCTAAAATGTATGTTCTTCATCTTCTTTCAGCTCTTTGAAGGTTCCTACTCAGTTCAGAGCCTACGTGTATATATATATATATATATATTCACTGAAAAAACCATAGGTTTCAGACACGTTATAGTTAGAAATTAGCATTTAAAAAACCTTTGAAATTCACTGAAAAAACCATAGGTTTTAGGGACAGTTATAGTTAGTTGGACATTTCACTCGTACAAAACCATAGAAATTCCCCTGTTATAGTTAGTTCAGCTAACTATAACTCGCGCCCCCGCAATGCACTGCTGATGACGTCACATATTACATCACTCATGACATGGTCAGTGACATCACTGATGACATCACTGATGACATCTCAAATGACATCACTGATGACATCATCCAGTGACTGTGTGTTTCTGTAAAGTTTAAATATGTTTAATATATATAGGGAAAGGCGTATTGAAGAATGAGTGGGTGTATAAGTGTCTGAATGGATGATTTAGTACGTGAGTGACTGACTCTACAAGTGAGTGATTAAATGTATCTTACTGAATGCATGGGTTAGTGACTAAACTGTGTGAATGTCTGTATCCGTCTGTCTGTTGGTTTGTAAGCGGCTGCATGGCTTTCTGAATAGCTACATGAGTGTCTACATGGGTTATTGATTGATTGTCTGAGTATCTGTATGGGTGCCTGAGTGTTTGTGTGAGTGGGGTGTGTGTGACTCTGTGCATAGATGTGTGAGTTGGTGATTCACTGGGTGCATGGTTTCAAGAGTGCATCTGTGATGGACTGTATGGGTGGGTGAGTGTGTGTATGGGTGTGTTAGTGATTGAATGTATATCTCAGTGGTACATGTGTGAGTAACTACATATGTGAAAGGCAGTATATATGTGTGTTGGAGTATATAAATGGCTATAAGTGAGAGTGTGTGATTGTGAGAGTGGCTGTATGGATGAGTGTGTACTTGTATCAGTGATTGTATAAGAGTGTAAGAATGTGCTAGTATTTGTATGAGTAAGTGAGCTGGTGTGTGTATAACTGTATAGGTGAGTAAATGGGTGTGTGATTAAGTTTTTGCATGACTGACTAGGTGTGTGAGTACCTCTATGGATGAGTGGCGGTGTGTGAGTGTTTATATAGGTGTATGAGTGCATATGATAGTCCTGTACTGAGTGACTAAGTATGAGTGACTGTACGGGTGAGTGAGTGGATGTGTGTGTAGACCTAAGAATCAGTGAGTGGGTATGTAGTTTTTGGTGTTGGAGTGTCTATGGTTTTGAGAATGGCAGTCTGTAATTTAGAGTGGGTGTATCAAAAGTTATATTAGGGTGTGAGAAGATGCATGAAATTATCACATGGATGATGTCATCAGTGATGTCATTTGAGATGTCATCAGTGATGTCATGAGTGATGTCACTGACCATGTCATGAGTGATGTAATATGTGACGTCATCAGCAGTGCATTGCGGGGCGCGAGTTATAGTTAGCTGAACTAACTATAACGGGGAATTTCTATGGTTTTGTACGAGTGAAATGTCCAACTAACTATAACTGTCCCTAAAACCTATGGTTTTTTCTGTGAATTTCAAAGGTTTTTTAAATGCTAATTTCTAACTATAACGTGTCTGAAACCTATGGTTTTTTCAGTGAATTTCAAAGGTTTTTTAAATGCTAATTTCTAATTATAACGTGCCTGAAACCTATGATTTTTTAAGTGAATTTCAAAGGTTTTTTTAAATGCTAGTTTCTAACTATGCCTACAGAGGTAGGACATGTGAAGAAAGAAGAAAAAACGCACAGAAAGAAGCAAAAGATGTGCAGAAAGAACCAACAGAGGAGCAGAAAGAGGCCTTATTACAAAATCATCCTGTGCCCACAACTTTTTCAGACGGGTATTGGTGGTAACTGACTCTGACTAACCAGAGCCAGTGCTATGCTAAAAGACACTTAGAATACAGTGAAAACACCTACATACACTAGGGAACACTATGCGTTGGGGTACCCCTGTGATTAGCATGGCCTCCTCTGCAAGTCCCTAGTACATAATAGGGCAGGGGATTAAAACTACCTCTTAAAACGCGCTACAGGGCGCGTTTGCACAGTGGTGAAGGGAGGGGGCCTGAGGTGACATGTGTTCAAACGCACCCCGTGGCACGTTTTAAGTTGCGGGATTAAGTCCCTTGAATTCTGAGGGTCCCTGGGGCCCAACTAGCCCCCCAGGTACCTACAGTTAGGACCACAGAGCTGAGTTGCAGAGAGGCGTTCCGAGGCCACGCACCTTTTTTCACCTCTCTGCAACGCAACTCTGTTGTGCTTACTGAAGCTACCTGGTGGGCTAGTTGGCCCCCAGGGTCCCTCAGGATTCAAAGGGAATTAATTCCCCAACTTAAAACGCACCACAGGGCGTGTTTGCGCACATGTCACCTGAGGCCCCGCCCTCCCTTCACCACTGTGCAAACGCGCCCCGTGGTGCGTTTTAAGTTGGGGATTAGGTCACCTTGAATCCTGACGGTCCTTGGGGCCCAACTAGCCCACCAGGTACTTCCAGTAAGCACCACAGGCCTGCGTTGCAACGCCTGTAACAAATTGTGCAGTTGTGTTTAGGTAGTGAAGAGGGTCGTGCTGGGGGTAGTGTTTTAGGGTTTAGGGTAGTGCAGTGGTGTTTGTGTAGTGTAGGGGTCATGCTGGGGTAGATTTAGGGTTTAGGGTAGTGCAGTGGTGTTTGGGTAGTGTAGGGAGTCGTGCTGGGGGAGTGTTTTAGGGTTTAGGGTAGTGCAGTGGTGTTTGGGTAGTGTAGGGGGTCGTGCTGGGGGTAGTGATTTAGGGTAGTGCAGTGGTGTTTGGGTAGTGTAGGGGGTACTGCTGGGGGTAGTGTTTTAGGGTTTAGGTTAGTGCAGTGGTGTTTGGGTAGTGTAGGGGTACTGCTGGGGGTAGTGTTTTAGGGTTTAGGGTAGTGCAGTGGTGTTTGTGTAGTGTAGGGGGTAGTGTTTTACGGTTTAGGGTAGTGCAGTGGTGTTTGTGTAGTGTAGGAGGTCGTGTTTTAGGGTTTGGGTAGTGCAGTGGTCTTTGGGTAGTGTAGGGAGTCATGCGGGGGTAGTGTTTTAGGGTTTAGGGTAGTGTAGGGGTCATGCGGGGGGTAGTGTTTTAGGGATTAGGGTAGTGCATTGGTGTTTGGGTAGTGTAGGGGTCATGCGGGGGTAGTGTTTTAGGGTTTAGGGCAGTGCAGTGGTGTTTGGGTAGTGTAGGGGGTCGTGCTGGGGGAGTGTTTTAGGGTTTAGGGCAGTGCAGTGGTGTTCGGGTAGTGTAGGGGGTCGTGCTGGGGGAGTGTTTTAGGGTTTAGGGCAGTGCAGTCGTGTTCGGGTAGTGTAGGGGGTTGTGCTGGGGGTAGTATTTAAGGGTTTAGGGTAGTGCAGTGGTGTTCGGGTAGTGTAGGGGGTCGTGCTGGGGGTAGTGTTATAGGGTTTAGGGCAGTACAGTGGTGTTTGGGCAGTGTAGGGGGTAATGCTGGGGGTGGTGTTTTAGGGTTTAGGGCAGTGCAGTGGTGTTCGGGCAGTGTAGGGGGTCGTGCTGGGGGTGGTGTTTCAGGGTTTAGGGCAGGGCAGTGGTGTTCGGGCAGTGTAGGGGGTCATGCAGGGGGTGGTGTTTCAGGGTTTAGGGCAGTGGTGTTCGGGCAGTGTAGGGGGTCGTGCTGGGGGTGGTGTTTCAGGGTTTGGGGCAGTGCAGTGGTGTTCGAGCAGTAAAGGGGGTCTTGCAGGGGGTGGTGTTTCAGGGTTTAGGGCAGTGCAGTGGTGTTCGGGCAGTGTAGGGGGTGCTGCAGGGGGTGGTGTTTCAGGGTTTAGGGCAGTCCAGTGGTGTTCGGGCAGTGTAGGGGGTCATGCAGGGGATGGTGTTTCAGGGTTTAGGGCAGTGCAGTGGTGTTCGGGCAGTGTAGGGGGTCGTGCTGGGGCTGGTGTTTCAGGGTTTAGGGCAGTACAGTGGTGTTCGGGCAGTGTAGGGGGTCGTGCTGGGGCTGGTGTTTCAGGGTTTAGGGCAGTGCAGTGGTGTTCGGGCAGTGTAGGGGGTTGTGCTGTGGCTGGTGTTTCAGGGTTTAGGGCAGTGCAGTGGTGTTCGGGCAGTGTAGGTGGTCGTGCTGGGGCTGGTGTTTCAGGGTTTAGGGCAGTGCAGTGGTGTTCGGGCAGTGTAGGGGGTCAAGATGGGGCTTGTGTTTCAGGGTTTAGGGCAGTGCAGTGGTGTTCGGGCAGTATAGGGGGTCTTGCTGGGGCTGGTGTTTCAGAGTCTAGGGCAGTGCAGTGGTGTTCGGGCAGTGTAGGGGGTCTTGCTGGGGCTGGTGTTTCAGGGTTTAGGGCAGTGCAGTGGTGTTCGGGCAGTGTAGGGGTCGTGCTGGGGGTGGTGTTTCAGGGTTTAGGGCAGTGCAGTGGTGTTTGGGCAGTGTAGGGGTCATGCTGGGGCTAGAGTTTCAGGATTTAGGGCAGAGCAATGGTGTTCAGGCAGTGTAGGGGGTTTTGCTGGAGGTGGTGTTTCAGGGTTTAGGGCAGTGCAGTGGTGTTCGTGCAGTGTAGGGGGTGGTGTTTCAGGGTTTAGGGCAGTGGTGTTCAGGCAGTGTAGGGGGTCTTGCTGGGGTTGATGTTTCAGGGTTTAGGGCAGTGCAGTGGTGTTCGGGCAGTGTAGGGGGTCGTGCTGGGGGTGGTGTTTCAGGGTTTAGGGCAGTGCAGTGGTGTTCCGGCAGTGTAGGAGGTCGTGCAGGGGGTGGTGTTTCAGGGTTTAGGGCAGTGCAGTGGTGTTCGGGCAGTGTAGGGGGTCGTGCTGGGGTGGTGTTTCAGGGTTTAGGGCAGTGCAGTGGTGTTCGGGCAGTGTAGGGTGTCGTGCTGAGGGTGGTGTTTCAGGGTTTAGGGCAGTGCAGTGGTGTTCGGGCAGTGCAGGGGGTCGTACAGGGGGTGGTGTTTCAGGGTTTAGGGCAGTGCAGTGGTGTTTGGGCAGTGTAGGGGTCGTGCAGGGGGTGGTGTTTCAGGGTTTAGGGCAGTGCAGTGGTGTTCGGCCAGTGTAGGTGGTCTTGCTGGGGGTGGTGTTTCAGGCTTTAGTGCAGTGGTGTTCGGGCAGTGTAGGGGTCTTGCTGGGGGTGGTGTTTCAGGGTTTAGGGCAGTGCAGTGGTGTTCGGGCAGTGTAGGGGGTCTTGCTGGGGCGGGTGTTTCAGGGTTTAGGGCAGTGCAGTGGTTTTCGGGCAGTGTAGGCGGTCGTGCTGGGGCTGGTGTTTCAGGGTTTAGGGCAGTGCAGTGGTGTTCGGGCAGTGTACGGGGTTATGCTGGGGCTGGTGTTTCAGGGTTTAGGGCAGTGCAGTGGTGTTCGGGCAGTGTAGGGGGTCGTGCTGGGGGTGGTGTTTCAGGGTTTAGGGCAGTGCAGTGGTGTTCGGGCAGTGTAGGGGTCGTGCTGGGGCTGGTGTTTCATGGTTTAGGGCAGTGCAGTGGTGTACGGGCAGTGTAGGGGGTCGTGCTGGGGGTGGTGTTTCAGGGTTTAGGGCAGTGCAGTGGTGTTCGGGCAGTGTAGGGGGTCATGCTGGGGGTGGTGTTTCAGGGTTTAGGGCAGGGCAGTGGTGTACGGGCAGTGTAGGGGGTCTTGCTGGGGGTGGTGTTTCAGGGTTTAGGGCAGTGGTGTTCGGGCAGTGTAGGGGGTCTTGCTGGGGGTAGTGTTTCGGGGTTTAGGGCAGTGCAGTGGTGTTCGTGCAGTGTAGGGGTCGTGCTGGGGGTGGTGTTTCAGGGTTTAGGGCAGTGCAGTGGTGTTCGGGCAGTGTAGGGGGTCGTGCAGGGGTGGTGTTTCAGGGTTTAGGGCAGTGCAGTGGTGTTCGGGCAGTGTAGGGGGTCGTGCTGGGGGTGGTGTTTCAGGGTTTAGGGCAGTGCAGTGGTGTTCGGGCAGTGTAGGGGGTCGTGCTGGGGGTGGTGTTTCAGGGTTTAGGGCAGTGCAGTGGTGTTCGGGCAGTGTAGGGGGTCGTGCAGGGGGTGGTGTTTCAGGGTTTAGGGCAGTGCAGTGGTGTTCGGGCAGTGTAGGGGTCGTGCTGGGGCTGGTGTTTCAGGGTTTAGGGCAGTGCAGTGGTGTTCGGGCAGTGTAGGGGTCTTGCTGGGGGTGGTGTTTCAGAGTTTAGGGCAGTGGTGTTCGGGCAGTGTAGGGGTCTTGCTGGGGGTGGTGTTTCAGGGTTTAGGGCAGTGCAGTGGTGTTCGGGCAGTGTAGGGGGTCTTGCTGGGGTTAGTGTTTCAGGGTTTAGGGCAGTGCAGTGGTGTTCGTGCAGTGTAGGGGGTCGTGCTGGGGATGGTGTTTCAGGGTTTAGGGCAGTGCAGTAGTGTTCGGGCAGTGTAGGGGGTCGTGCTGGGGCTGGTGTTTCATGGTTTAGGGCAGTGCAGTGGTGTACGGGCAGTGTAGGGGGTCGTGCTGGGGGTGGTGTTTCAGGGTTTAGGGCAGTGCAGTGGTGTTCGGGCAGTGTAGGGGGTCATGCTGGGGGTGGTGTTTCAGGGTTTAGGGCAGTGCAGTGGTGTACGGGCAGTGTAGGGGGTCTTGCTGGGGGTGGTGTTTCAGGGTTTAGGGCAGTGGTGTTCGGGCAGTGTAGGGGGTCTTGCTGGGGGTAGTGTTTCGGGGTTTAGGGCAGTGCAGTGGTGTTCGTGCAGTGTAGGGGGTCGTGCTGGGGGTGGTGTTTCAGGGTTTAGGGCAGTGCAGTGGTGTTCGGGCAGTGTAGGGGGTCGTGCAGGGGGTGGTGTTTCAGGGTTTAGGGCAGTGCAGTGGTGTTCGGGCAGTGTAGGGGGTCGTGCTGGGGGTGGTGTTTCAGGGTTTAGGGCAGTGCAGTGGTGTTCGGGCAGTGTAGGGGGTCGTGCTGGGGGTGGTGTTTCAGGGTTTAGGGCAGTGCAGTGGTGTTCGGGCAGTGTAGGGGGTCGTGCAGGGGGTGGTGTTTCAGGGTTTAGGGCAGTGCAGTGGTGTTCGGGCAGTGTAGGGGTCGTGCTGGGGCTGGTGTTTCAGGGTTTAGGGCAGTGCAGTGGTGTTCGGGCAGTGTAGGGGGTCTTGCTGGGGGTGGTGTTTCAGAGTTTAGGGCAGTGGTGTTCGGGCAGTGTAGGGGTCTTGCTGGGGGTGGTGTTTCAGGGTTTAGGGCAGTGCAGTGGTGTTCGGGCAGTGTAGGGGGTCTTGCTGGGGTTAGTGTTTCAGGGTTTAGGGCAGTGCAGTGGTGTTCGTGCAGTGTAGGGGGTCGTGCTGGGGATGGTGTTTCAGGGTTTAGGGCAGTGCAGTAGTGTTCGGGCAGTGTAGGGGGTCGTGCAGGGGGTGGTGTTTCAGGGTTTAGGGAAGTGCAGTGGTGTTCGGGCAGTGTAGGGGGTCGTGCTGGGGGTGGTGTTTCAGTGTTTAGGGCAGTGCAGTGGTGTTCGGGCAGTGTAGGGGGTCGTGCTGGGGGTGGTGTTTCAGGGTTTAGGGCAGTGGTGTTTGGGCAGTGTAGGGGGTCTTGCTGGGGTGATGGTTCAGGGTTTAGGGCAGTGCAGTGGTGTTCGGGCAGTGTAGGAGGTCTTGCTGGGGGTAGTGTTTCAGGGTTTAGGGCAGTGCAGTGGTGTTCGGGCAGTGTAGGGGTCATGCTGGGGGTGGTGTTTCAGGGTTTAGGGCAGTGCAGTGGTGTTCGGGCAGTGTAGGGGGTCGTGAAGGGGGTGGTGTTTCAGGGTTTAGGGCAGTGCAGTGGTGTTCGGGCAGTGTAGGGGGTCATGCTAGGGTATGTGTTTCAGGGTTTAGGGCAGTGCAGTGGTGTTTGGGCAGTGTAGGGGGTCGTGCTGGGGGTAGTGTTTTAGGGTTTAAGGTAGTGCAGTGGTGTTTGTGTAGTGTAGGGGGTCATGCTGGGGGCAGTCTTTTAGGGTTTAGGGTAGTGCAGTGGTGCTTGTGTAGTGTAGGGGGTCGTGCTGGGGGTAGTGTTTTAGGGTTTAGGGTAGTGCAGTGGTGTTTGTGTAGTGTAGGGGGTCATGTTTTAGGGTAGTGCAGTGGTGTTTGGGTAGTGTAGGGGGTCGTGCTGGGGTAGTGTTTTAGGATTTAGGTTAGTGCAGTGGTGTTGGGGTAGTGTTTTAGGGTTTAGGGTAGTGCAGTGGTGTTTGTGTAGTGTAGGGGTCATGCTGGGGGTAGTGTTTTAGGGTTTAGGATAGTGCAGTGGTGCTTGTGTAGTGTAGGGGGTCGTGCTGGGGTAGTGTTTTAGGGTTTAGGGTAGTGCAGTGGTGTTTTTGTAGTATAGGGGGTCATGTTTTAAGATGCAACGCTCCAATACCTGACCAGTCTGCACTACATAAAACTGCAAAAAAACTAAAAATAAAAAGTGTTTTGCACACTTTTGTCATTGGGCTATATGTGGGCTACATCTGGGTAATATTTGTGCTACATTTGGGCTCTTTTTTCACTGGTGGCCATCTTGGAAGACTTCTTTGTTATGAAGTTTCCTAATTTCCTCATTTACTGCAGTCTCCTCAGTAGGAAATGCTTTCAGTTTTTTACTTTGATTCCATCAAGAAGGCATTCAGATGTGTCACACATTTGCCATAAATTCAGAATGTTATTACTCTAGTTGTTCATTAGATCACTGTAGTAAAGCTACTGCTCACCAAGGAGTTAACTGGAAGTCTACTGCTGGTATTGAAAGTGATTGTTTCAGTCTGCATGTCAGAATTTTCTAATGAAATAGAAGAGGATTTGAGATCTCACTTAAAACATGCACTAAATTTTCTTTTGCAGCACTAACCATAATTTCTATGGCAAAATGAACCCCCTCATTTTGTTCCTTTTTAAATTAAATGTTTTAAGTGTTACCAGTTTATTCCAATCAAGATGGCTTCAGGTGTGCCATACTTTTGTCATAAGTAAGGCTGTTAGCATTCTAGTTGTTCTTTAGAACACTCTGGGAAGCTGCAGTAGAACACAAAGGCATCAACTGACAGGCTGCTCCTGTTGAAATATAACAGGAAGATATTTGAGATCTCACTTAAAACATGTCCTAATTTTTCTTTCTACAGCACTAACCATAATTTCTATGGCAAAATGAACCCCCTCATTTTGTTCCTTTTTAAATTAAATGTTTTAAGTGTTATCAGTTTATTCCAATCAAGATGGCTTCAGGTGTGCCATACTTTTGTCATAAGTAAGACTGTTAGCGCTCTAGTTGTTCTTTAGAACACTCTGGGAAGCTGCAGTAGAACACAAAGGCATCAACTGACAGGCTGCTCCTGTTGAAATATAACAGGAAGATATTTGAGATCTCACTTAAAACATGTCCTAATTTTTCTTTCTACAGCACTAACCATAATTTCTATGACAAAATGAACCCCCTCATTTTGTTCCTTTTTAAATTAAATGTTTTAAGAGTTACCAGTTTATTCCAATCAAGAGGGCTTCAGGTGTGCCATACTTTTGTCATAAGTAAGACTGTTAGCACTCTAGTTGTTCTTTAGAACACTCTGGGAAGCTGTAGTAGAACACAAAGGCATCAACTGACAGGCTGCTCCTGTTGAAATATAACAGGAAGATATTTGAGATCTCACTTAAAACATGTCCTAAATTTTCTTTCTACAGCACTAACCATAATTGCTATGACAAAATGAACCCCCTCATTTTGTTCCTTTTTAAATTAAATGTTTTAAGAGTTACCAGTTTATTCCAATCAAGATGGCTTCAGGTGTGCCATACGTTTGTCATAAGTAAGGCTGTTAGCACTCTAGTTGTTCTTTAGAACACTCTGGGAAGCTGCAGTAGAACACAAAGGAATCAACTGACAGTCTCTGCCCTTGTTGGATGTACATGTTTTACTGAGAATGTCAGACTTCATTCTCACATGACTGAGAAAGATAATGTGAATTTACAGAAAATATGCTCTCATTTTAGCTTCTGGAGCACCTTCCAAAACTGTATGGGACAAGCATGTGAAAATAGTTTTCTCTCAAACATGATTCATGATATCCCAGCAGAAGGTTTTTCACAGGGTAAAATCACCTTAGAACACACCACAATTCCTGAAATTAGTATGGTACCATCAACAAATTAATTCTAATGTAACTAAAGTCTGTTATCACCCTTTATAGTTCTCCTTTTGGTAACCCTCAAAATCTTCGATTCACTACAATGCATGTCAATGGGGTACTATCATTTATATTGGTCCCAAGATGGCTGCCAGCAATTCCAGAATGAAGTGCTGACAGCCAATCAGATCTCACGATGACATGTGTGGTTAGGCTCCGCCCAGATATCGATATGTTTTCTTTTTCAAATTTCTCAGGAACTACTGAGCAGATTTACACCATTTAACAAAAAGGGTTCTTTCTGAACCAAGAACTACCTCTTTGCCAAATTTGGGGTAATTCCGTTCAGCAGTTCGGGCTGTAGCCGTGTCTAAAGTTTCCAATGGAAAATTGCATGGGGAAAACATGTTTTGGGACCCCCCTTTTTTCTCGGCCCCCGCTTGCTGAATCACCCCGAAACTTTCAGGATAGGAGCAGACCGGAGCGCCCCACAAGTTTTGAGAATTTTGCGAAGATTCATCAACCGGCGCCAAAGTTATTGGAAATAGAATGTTGTGAATTTCCTATGGAAAATAGGTCCTAACTATAACTACCTACTGGCGACCACCAGTAGGTAAT
Source organism: Calotriton arnoldi (assembly GCA_963921515.1). Classification (NCBI taxonomy): domain Eukaryota; kingdom Metazoa; phylum Chordata; class Amphibia; order Caudata; family Salamandridae; genus Calotriton; species Calotriton arnoldi. The sequence goes on from CAWUFW010001775.1 coordinate 99,719, forward strand.
ATATATATATATCGCCAGTAGTTAGTTATAGTTAGGACCTAGTTTCCATAGGAAAAGCATTTTTTGATTTGCCAATATCTTTTGCGGCGGTTGACGAATCTTGGCGAAATTTTCAAAACTAATGGCCCACTCTGGTCAGCTCCTGTCTTGAAAATTTTGGGGTGATTCGTCAAGTGGGGGCCGAGAAAAAAGGGGATCCCAAAACACGTTTCCTCCATGTTATAGTCCGAACAGCTGATCGGAATTGCACCAAATTTGGCAGAGAGGTAGCTCTTGGTCCAGAGTGCACTCTTTGCTTTAAATGGTGTAAATCCGTTCAGTAGTTCCTGAGAAATTCAAACATAAAAAATATCGATATCTGGTGATCGCGGTGCATCCGTGAACCCTCCGGACCACGAGCTTCATTCTGATTGGCTGCCAACACTCCAAACCAAGAAGTGTTGGCAGCCATCTTGTGACTCGGTTGAACCGAGTCACAAGCAAAGGGCCAAAAAAATATTAAAAAAGAAGATAAGGGGGCAGGGTAGAAACACCCTGACCCCCTAGGCCTACTCAAGGGGTTCAGACTTGAGGGCCCAAAAAAGCCTTTTTTTGGGGGGGCGGGATTCGTGCTCGGTTCCCGAATCCCACCGAAAGTTTTTAAAAAAATGAAGCGCGGACTCCCACGCTTTGTTTTGTAGAAGCCCGTGGGTGGGCCAGGTCCTGGGGGCAATATTATTAATATTTGCGGGCCGCATGGGCTCCTGCAGCCCCGGGGACCGCCACCTCCCCGGGGCATGATTAATAATGTGTGGGGGGCACGCGGCCCCCCCGCAGCCCCGCGGACCACCTCCTCCCCGGGGCATTTTTGAATTTTGGGTGGGGGGGCCTAGCGGGTCCCCCAAGCCCCAGTGACCACCACCTCCCCGGGACTTCGATGTTTAAATGCAGGGGGTCGTGCCCCCCGCAGCCCCAGAGACCGCCACCTCCCAGGGGCTATGTAAATATTGGGAGAGGGCTGCACGGCCCCCTCCTGGAGCCCTAGGTGGCCCTGGGTACCGCCACCCCCAGCAATATCCCGGGGTGCCTACCCCCGGGACATTGCAGTTTGCCCGTAGCGGGCCCCCAGGATGTTGGGGGGGTGGGTGGTGCACATGGGTACCCCCCTGCATTGGCATGGACAAGGTGGCAGGCACCGTGCGGTGCCTGTCACCTTGTGCATGCCAATGCACAACGTGCATTCCCAGCATTGTGGCGGGCGGTGCTGTGAACACCGCCCGCCACAATGTTGGGAATAGGGGATGCCACCGTGGCGGTGGCATCCTAATACTCGCGGCAGGACCGCCGCTCCTATGGCGGACGGTCCCATTCACCGCTACGGTGGCGGGCGGACTTTGTCCACCCGTCATCGTAATGACCCCCTAAGTTGGGGGATTAAGTCCACTTGAATCCTGAGGGTCCAACTAGCCCACCAGGTACCTCCAGTAAGCCCCACACAGTGGGATTGCTGAGAGGTGGTCCGAGGCCATGCCCCTTTCTTACACCACTCTGCAAACGCACCTCTTGGCGCGTTGCTGGTGGGGCAAAGAGGTCCTCTTGTGTTCTGAGGACCACAGGACTAAAGTGGACTTCATCCCCCCGGCAGCAGTGTGCCAGGAGGCGAGTTTGCAGAGTGGTGTAAAAAGGGGGCATGGCCTCAGACCACTTTCAGCAATTCAGCTGTGTGGAGCTTACTGGAGGTACTTGGTGGGCTAGTTGGCCCCCAGGGACCCTCAAGATTCAAGGGGACTTAATCCCCCAACCCAGAACGCACCAGGAGGTGCGTTTGCAGAGTGGTGGAGAAAGGGGGCATGGCCTGTGTCCACCTGTCAGCAATCCCACTATCTGGGACATACTGAAGGTATCAGGTAGGATAGTTGGCCCCTAAGGACTCCAGCAGTGAAGGGGACTTTAATCCCCATCCAAGAGCGCGACAGGAAGTGCGTTTGCAGAGTGGTGGGGAAAGGGGCGTGGCCTGCTATGAGAACTTAGAAATCCTGCTGTGTGGGACTTACTGGAGGTAATAGGAGGGGTAGTTGGCCCCCAAGGTTGACCTTGGGGGCCAACTACCTCTCCTGTTACCTCCAGTAAGTCCCACACAGTGGGATTGCTAAGAGGTCTTCGGAGGCCATGCTCACCTTTCTCCACCACTCTGCAAACGCGCCTCCTGGCACAGTATTGGTTGGGAGATGAAGTCCACTTTACTCCTGAGGGACTTTGGCAGCCAAGTAGCCCTCCTGGTACCTCCTGTAAGTCCTACGCAGCAGAATTCCTGAGTGCTGGTCGGAGGCCCAGGCCCCTTTCTGCACCACTCTGCAAATGCGACTACTACCTTATAGTTAGAAATTAGCATTTAAAAAACCTTTGAAATTCATTGAAAAAACCATAGGTTTCAGGGACGTTATAGTTAGTAATTAGCATTTAAAAAACCTTAGAAATTCACTGAAAAAACCATAGGTTTCAGGGACGTTATATTTAGAAATTAGCATTTAAAAAACCTTAGAAATTCACTGAAAAAACCATAGGTTTCAGGGACGTTATAGTTAGAAATTAGCATTTAAAAAATCTTGGGAATTCACTGAAAAAACCACAGGTTTCAGGGACGTTATAGTTAGAAATTAGCATTTAAAAAACCTTTGATATTCACTGAAAAAACCACAGGTTTCAGGGACGTTATAGTTAGTTGGACATTTCACTCGTACAAAACCAGAGAAATTTGGCCGTTATAGTTAGTTGAGCTAACTATAACTCGCGCCCCCGCATTGCACTACTGATGACGTCACACATTACATCACTCATGACATGGTCAGTGACATCACTGATGACATCACTGATTACATCATCCACTTAATAACTGATGCACCGCCTCACACCCTAATATAACCTTTCATACACCCACTCTAAAATACAGACTACCATTTTCGAAACCATAGACACACCAAGAGAAACGCGCTAAACCACACCAGGTGGTTTGGGACTACGCGCTGTAAAGTTTTATGTTTTAGCCTGTTTAAAATTTGAATCTCTGTGTTACATGGTACATTTAAACTTACCTCAGGATTTTTACACTGATAGCCTTCCTGCTCACTCGAGTTAACCTCAGGGCACCAACTCTCACGCACTTCCACTGCGGCGACGCGGTCTAGTGCTCATGGGGACATCAGCTGCTGCACAGCAGGGCTGATTGGTGGGGTGGGCAGAGGGAATTGCTCATTAACCGGGCTGGAGCGGACGCGCAGGCAAAGAGAGACGCGCTAAACCACACCAGGTGGTTTGGGACTACGCGCGGTAAAGTTTTATGTTTTAGACCATTTTAAAATTTGAATCCGTGTGTTACATGGTACATTTTAAACTTACCTCAGCATTTTTGCACTGATAGCCTCACTCGAGTTAACCTCAGGGCACCAGCACTCACGCACTTCTGCCGCGGCGATGCGGTCTAGTGCTCTCGGGGACATCAGCTGCTGCACAGTAGGGCTGATTGGTGGGATGGGCGGAGGGAATTGCTCATTAGCCGGGCTGGAGCGGATGCACAGGCAAAGAGAGATGCGCTAAACCACACCAGGTGGTTTGGGACTACGCGCGGTAAAGTTTTATGTTTTAGCCTGTTTTAAAATTTTAATCTGTCTGTTACATGGTACATTTTAAACTTACCTCAGCATTTTTGCACTGATAGCCTTCCTGCTCACTCGAGTTAACCTCAGGGTGCCAACACTCACGCACTTCCGCCGCCGGGACGCAGGGCTGATTGTTGGGGTGGGAGGAGGGCATTGCTCATTAGCCGGGCTGGACCGGATGCGCGCCGCTGGCGCCCATAAGGCGCACTAAAGGCAAGCCCGTCCGCGTCCGACCGGGGCCAGGGGCCAGGACCCCTGGTCAATTTCAGACATACTCAGCAGAGGAGCTGCGGGCACTAGCGCATTCTGATCACCCACTGGACAAACAGGTGGAAGATACACTGAGGTCTGAGGACATACTTGGGAAACAAGGGGGAGGATGGAACACGGCCACACAGTCGCCTCTCCCTAAAGACGCAGGTCCAGGCAACCCTCAGGGACTAAGGGTAGCGGTTCTGAATACCCGCTCCCTGCAGAAACACAGCCTAGAGATCTTCTCGCTTCTCCAGGAGGACACCCCGGACATCCTAGCGGTAACAGAAACTTGGCTAGAGGAAACCTCAGCCCTGGATGTTGTAGCAGCCCTTCCTTTGGAATATGATGTCCTATGGCATAACAGGCAGGAAAAGAAAAGAGGAGGGGGTGTAGCAATGTTCTACAACAAACAGTTAACAGTAGATAGGCTTGTTGCAGAGAGCCTCGACGGCGCAGAAATTTTAGGGGCGAAACTTTGCTTTAAATCCTCATGCCTAGCACTACTGGTGGTGTACCGTCCCCCTCGATCGACTCCCCGGTTCAATGAGCTATTCACGGAACTAGTCAGTGACCTACGCTCACGGTACCAACGACTCCTGGTGGTGGGGGACTTTAACTACCACTGGGACCAGGTGCCCAGAGAGTTACAAGCCAGCCAGCTGGAGGAGGCCATGACCACAATGGGTTCCCCTACCCATGATAAGGGTCATACCCTTGACCTCATCTGGACCACCCAGCCACCGGCTAGCCTGACGGACATCAGACCTTGCGCTTGGTCGGACCACTGTCTGATCAGGTGCTAGCCAGTCGACCAGCGCAACCACCACCGAAATGGAGAGTGGTGTGAGGGTGGAATAAAATTGAGGCAGACAGCCTAGTGGATACGCTGCGCAGAATTTCCCCTAAGAGACACCTGACGGGGAACCTTGATCAGGAAAGTGAGTCCCTCACTTGCAGGCTGAGAGAGGCCATAGATAAGGTGGCACCTGCTCAGAGGGAAAGAGCCAGGAATATGGGTAAAGGGGCCCCCTGGTTCAATGAGGACCTGAGGGGAAGGAAACAAATTCTACGCCAACATGAGAGGCAATGGCGCAAATCATATGATCCAGCGGCGCTTGTAGAATACAAAGCAGTGTTAGTCACATACAAAAAAGCCATTATGACTAGGAAGGCCGAATATTATGAGGCCAGGATCATGGAAGCTGATAATAAACAGAAAGAAACCTTCAGAATTTTAAAAGAACTTGGGGCCAGATGTAGGTGGCCAAATACCGAGCGCTAACGCTGAAATTCGCAGAATTTCAGCGTTTGCGATCGCTATTTGGCTGCGAGCAATGTGGGTGAGTTTAAACCTACTAGCAAAATAAGGAATCGCAAAATTGCGATTCCTTATTTTGCTCTTGCATTTAAGGAATCGCAAATTGCGATTCCTTATTTTGCTCTTGCATTTAAGGAATCGCAAATTGCGATTCCTTAAATGCAATGTAATAGCACACAAAGAAAGTGCACTTTAGCCTTAAGGAATCGCTAATTACCACCAACTTCAAGTTGGTGGTAATTAGCGATTTCCTTTAAAAAAGCACTTTTTTGCTTTTGTAAAGTGCCATGTGGCACACATTCATGCCCTTAGGGCATGTATGTGCGCCACATGTGCACACATGCACATTTCAGGGTGCAACAGGGTGTCCTTTTGACACCCTGGCACCCTTGAAATAGCTCCCGCTATTTGCGATTCTTTAATAGCGAATCGCAAATAATGAATATCTTCCCATTCATTCCTATGGGCCCCTAGCCCATAGGAATGAATGAGTAGGTATTCCTTATTAACGAATCTCAATTTGTGATTCGTTATTAAGGAATGTTAAGGAATCGCTAATATTTAAGCGATTCCTACCTACATTCAATTTTGTGAGTCCTTAATAGCGAATCGGTAACATTCGTTATTAAGGACTCGCAAATTTGATTTTACCTACATCTGGCCCTTAGTCAAAAACAAGAGCAGAAATCCACTGCCAGTCCAGCAGACTGCAATAAGTTCCAGTCCTTCTTTCTACACAAAGTCAGGGACATCTTAACTGACATACACCACATACCTACCAACCAGCGCCTCCTGGCGGCGGAACCAGCGCCTTGCGCCCATGGTAAGTCTCTCTCCACCCTTCCGAGGCTGGACCGAGACTCTCTGTCCCATTTGATGGACCGTATCAAGTCAGGTTCACCAGCGGACCCCTGCCCACCAAGGGTGTTCCGAATGGCCCTACCTGGGGTGGAGACGGAGGTCCTCGACCTGATCAATCGATCATTGGAGATGGGTAGGGTTCCCGCTAACTTCAAGGAAGCTAGGGTCACCCCCCTGCTGAAAAAACCAGGGGCAGATGCAGCCGATCTTAAGAACTATAGGCACATCTCCCAGCTTCCCTTCCTGGCGAAAGCAGTGGAATAACATGTCCTCAAAATCCTATCACTCTTCATTGAGGAACAACAGCTCCTCCAGGTGCGGCAGGCAGGCTTTAGGGCCCACCACAGCACAGAGCTGGTGATGCTGTCGGTGCTGGATGAACTTAGACTCACAGCCGACAGCAGGAAGCCGTGCGCCCTGATTCTACTAGACCTGACAGCGGCGTTCGACATGGTTAATGATGACCAACTACTGTCCCGGATCTCAGAGTTGGGTATCTGCGGGCTGGCACATCAATGGATTGCGTCCTTCCTGACAGGTCGGTCACAAAGGATCCAATTGGCTGACCGGGTGTCTAGCATTGGGGCACTAACATGCAGAGTCCCCCAGGGTTCGGCGCTGTCCCCCCTACTCTTCAACGTCTATCTCCGGCCACTTGTGGATACCCTTGCCCGCATGGACTGCCAGGTGTTCGCTACAACCCCCTCACTGTGAGGGAGGAGCTCAGGGATGTTTTATGAGTATATTCCCTATCTAAGGTTTACTAAAAACCCAAATGATGAGTTGTTGTTAAATGTGAGTGATGAGCGCAGTGCTTTAAATTTGAAAATGTGAAATAAAACTAGCTATCAAGAGACATTAAGAATTGTAATATTTGTATCTTGATGTCAGGATTAAAAACAGTGCATAATGCAGTTTTAACATAATAACTGCTGTTATTATGTTAAAACTGCATTATGCACTGCGCTCATCACTCACATTTAACAACAACTCATCATTTGGGTTTTTAGTAAACCTTAGATAGGGAATATACTCATAAAACATCCCTGAGCTCCTCCCTCACAGTGAGGGGGTTGTAGCCCTCGGCTGTACTAGGTTTTACAGCCGAGAGGAGTCCCAGATGATGAAGCATGTCACTTCGGTGAGTGATGGGATTCCGTCTTTTAAGTGAAGACTTCCTGTGTAGGTTTAAGTATTCTTGTGCACTTTAGGCACACATGTTATCATCATTGTAGGTGATGTGGTTAGACCCTCGGACTTGTTTGTTGTGTATATGGTTCAGAAAGCACCCTTTTCAAAAATGGTGTAAATCCGTTCAGCAGTTTTGGAGAAAATCAAAAATAAAAGTTTCAATATTTATGGCTGCGGTGGATCCGCGCACCCTCCCGATCACGAGCTTCATGCTAATTGGCTGTCCACACTCCAAACCAGGAAGTGTTGGCGGCCATCTTGTGCCTTGGTAGAACCGAGGCACAAGAAATGAGAGAAACAAGTGCGCAAACCGCAAAAAGGGGGGGCAGGGTAGAAACAACCTGACCCCCTAGGCCTGCTTAGGGGGTCCCACAAGGACCCCCAGGGCCAAAAAAAGCATTTTTTTTTTTTAAATCGGCGGGATGCGCTTAAGGTTGCGCGGATCCCGTCGTGAAAAAAAAAACAAAGCGCGGACTCCCGCGCTTCGTTGTTATTTGGCCCCCAGGTGGGCCAAGTCTCGGGGGCATGCGGGGGTTAATAAATGAATGGTGTGGGGGGGCCTCTAAGGCCCCCCCAAGCCCCAGGGACCGCCACCCCCCAGGGCTTTGAATTAAAAATGGTGCGGGAGGGCACTGGGCCCTCCCGCAGCCCTGGGGACCGCCACCCCCGGGGCTTCTTTTTAAAAAAATTAAATTACCTGTGTGGGGGGCTCGAGCCCCCCACATGCCCAGGGACCGCCACCTCCCCGGGCACTAAGAATTTTAATGTGGGGGTCCGTTTTGGACCCCCGAGCCCGGGGACCACCACCTCCCGGGGCTTTGCACATGTTGGGAGGGGGCCGCGCGGCCCCCTCCTGGAGCCCGTGATGGTCCTGGGGACCGCCACCCCCAGGGCCGGCTCCTGCAGTGTCCCGGGGTGCCCACCCCGGGACACTGCTGTTTGCTATGACAGGACGGGAGCCTCGCTGCTCCCGTCCTGTCATAGCAAACTGCTTTGAATTTTGGAAGAGAGCAGGAAACCTGCTCTCTCTTCCAAAATTCAAAGCAAATTGCTTTTCCACACAGGGAGCTGCATCTAAGCAGTTCCCCGTGTGGAAAAGCAATGCCGGCTCCCGAAGGACGCGGGGAGCCGGCGGGACCGTAGGGAGATTGGGGACCCCCCACGGTCCCCAACGGATAGGGCCAGCCCCAGGGATGGGGTCCCCGGGGCAAGTAGTGGCCCGGGAGGGGGGCCACGTGGTCCCCCTCCCCCAAATTATCAAAAAAAAATAAAAAAATTTAAAAAAGGCCATCCCCGGGGGATGGGGTCCCCGGGGCCTAAGGAGGCCTGAGGAGGGGGCAACGCAGCCCCCCTCCATGAATTTTTTTTAAAAAATATGTGGCAATGACCCGGGGGATGGGGTTCCCGGGCCGAAATTGGCCACGGGAGGGGGGCCCACGCGGCCCCCTTCCCGTTCCGTTTTTAAAAAAAATAAATAAAAGGAGGTCAGGCCCTGGGGGATGGGGTCCCCAGGGCCCAAAATAATTAAAAAGAAGGGGGGCCACACAGCCACCCTTCTAAAAAGAAAAAGAAAAAAAAGACCGGCATCGCACCGGAGGCCCCGCCCCCTTCCTGCAGCACTCTGCAAACGCGCCCCCTGGCGCGTTGTAAGATGGGGAAGTAATTTCCCTTGAATACTGGGGGTCCCTGGGGGCCAACTAGCCCACCAGGAACCTCCAGTATTCGCCGGAGAGCTGCGTTGCAGAGAGGTGTTCAGAGGCCACACCCCTTTTTACACCTCTCTGCAACGCAGCTCTGTGGCGCTTACTGGAGGTACCTGGTGGGCTAGTTGGACCCCAGGGACCCTCAGGATTCAAGGGGACTTAATCCCTCAACTTAAAACGCGCCACGGGGCGCGTTTGCACAGTGGTGAAAGGAGGGGGCGGGGCCTGAGGTGACATGTGTGCAAACACGCCCTGTGGCACGTTTGAAGTTGGGGAATTAATTCCTCTTCAATACGGAGGGTCCCTGGGGGCCAATTAGCCCACCAGGTACCTTCAGTAAGCGCCACAGAGCTGTGTTGCAGAGATGTGTAAAAAGGGGTGTGGCCTCTGACCACCTCTCTGCATTGCAGCTCTGTGGCGCTTACTGGAAGTACCTGGTGGGCTAGTTGGGCCCCAGGAACCCTCAGGATTCAAGGTGACCTAATACCCCAACTTTAATCGCGCCACAGGGCGCGTTTGCACAGTGGTGAAGGGAGGGGGCGGGGCCTCAGGTGACATGTGTGCAAACACGCCCTGTGGTGCATTTTAAGTTGGGGAATTAATTCCCCTTGAATCCTGAGGGACCCTGGGGGCCAACTAGCCCACCAGGTACCTCCAGTGCGTGCCACAGGGCTGTGTTGCAGAGAGGTGGTCCAGGCCACGCCCCTTTTTACACCTCTGTGCAATGCAGCTCTGTGGCGCTTACTGGAGGTACCTAGTGGGCTAGTTGGACCCCAGGGACCCTCAGGATTCAAGGGGACTTAATCTCCCAACTTAAAACAGCCACAGGGCTTGTTTGCACACATGTCCCCTCAGGCCCCCCCTCCCTTCACCACTGTGCAAACGCGCCTCGGGGTGCGTTTTAAGAGGAAGTTTTAATCCCCCTGCCCTATTATGTACTAGGGCCTTACAGAGGAGGTCATGCTAATCACAGGGGTACCCCAACGCATAGTGTTCCCTAGTGTATGTAGGTGTTTTCACTGTATTCTAAGTGTCTTTTAGCATAGCACTGGCTCTAGGCCTGGTTTGTCCGAGTCAGTTACCACCAGTACCCGTCTGAAAAAGTTGTGGGCACAGGATGATTTTGCAACAAGGCCTCTTTCTGCTCCTCTGTTGGTTCTTTCTGCACATGTCTTGCTTCTTCCTGCTCTTTTCTTCATCTTTGTGGACTTCTGTTGCTTCTTTCTGCATTTCTTTTGCTTCTTTCTGTGCGTTTTTCTTCTTTCTTCACATTTCCTACCTCTGTAGGCATAGTTAGAAACTAGCATTTAAAAAACCTTTGAAATTCACTGAAAAAACCATAGGTTTCAGGCACGTTATAGTTAGAAATTAGCATTTAAAAAACCTTAGAAATTCACTGAAAAAACCACAGGTTTGAGGCACGTTATAGTTAGAAATTAGCATTTAAAAAACCTTAGAAATTCACTGAAAAACCATAGGTTTCAGGCACGTTATAGTTAGAAATTAGCATTTAAAAAACCTTAGAAATTCACTGAAAAAACCATAGGTTTTAGGGAAAGTTATAGTTAGTTGGACATTGCACACGTACAAAACCCGTGAAATTCCCCGTTATAGGTAGTTCAGCTAACTATAACTCGCGCCCCCGCAATGCACTGCTGATGATGTCACATATTACATCACTCATGACATGGTCAGTAACATGACTGATGACATCACTGATGACATCTCAAATGACATCACTGATGACATCACTGATGACATCATCCAGTGACTGTGTGTTTCTGTAAAGTTTATTTATGTTTAATATATATAGGGAAAGGCGTATTGAAGAATGAGTGGGTGTATAAGTGTCTGAATGGATGATTTAGTAGGTGCGTGACTGACTCTATAAGTGAGTGATTAAACGTATCTTACTGAGTGCATGGGTTAGTGACTAAACTGTGTGAATGTCTGTATCCGTCTGTCTGTTGGTGTGTAAGCGGCTGCATGGGTTTGCAAATAGCTACATGAGTGTCTACATGGGTTATTGATTGGTTGTCTGAGTATCTGTATGGGTGCCTGAGTGTTTGTGTGGGTGGGGTGTGTGTGACTCTGTGCATAGATGTGTGAGTGGGTGATTCACTGGGTGCATGGTTTCAAGAGTGCATCTGTGAAGGGCTGTATGGGTGAGTGAGTGTGTGTATGGGTGTGTTAGTGAGTGAATGTATATCTCAGTGGTACATGTGTGAGTAACTACATATGTGAAAGCAGTATATATGTGTGTTGGAGTATATAAATGGCTATAAGTGAGAGTGTGTGATTGTGAGAGAGGCTGTATGGATGAGTGTGTACTTGTATCAGTCATTGTATAAGAGCGTAAGAATGTGGTAGTATTTGTATGAGTAAGTGAGCTGGTGTGTGTATAACTCTATAGGTGAGTAAATGGGTGTGTGATTAATTTTTGCATGACTGACTAGGTGTGTGAGTACCTCTATGGATGAGTGGCGGTGTGTGAGTGTCTATATAGGTGTATGAGTGCATATGATAGTCCTGTACTGAGTGACCGTAAGTATGAGTGACTGTACGGGTGAGTGAGTGGATGTGTGTGTAGACCTAAGAATCAGTGAGTGTGTATGTAGTTATTGGTGTTGGAGTGTCTATGGTTTTGAGAATGGCAGTCTGTAATTTAGAGTGGGTGTATCAAAAGTTATATTAGGGTGTGAGAAGATGCATGAAATTATCACATGGATGATGTCATCAGTGATGTCATTTGAGATGTCATCAGTGATGTCATCAGTGATGTCACTGACCATGTCATGAGTGATGTAATATGTGACGTCATCAGCAGTGCATTGCGGGCGCGAGTTATAGTTAGCTGAACTAACTATAACTGGGGAATTTCACGGGTTTTGTACGAGTGCAATGTCCAACTAACTATAACTTTCCCTAAAACCTATGGTTTTTTCAGTGAATTTCTAAGGTTTTTTAAATGCTAATTTCTAACTATAACGTGCCTGAAACCTATGGTTTTTTCAGTGAATTTCTAAGGTTTTTAAATGCTAATTTCTAACTATAACGTGCCTCAAACCTATGGTTTTTTCAGTGAATATATATATAGTTAGGACCTAGTTTCCACAGGAAAAGCATTTTTTTGACTTGCTTATAACTTTGACACCATTTGACAAATCTTTACGAAAGTTTCCAAAAAAAGTGCCCCACTTTGTCTAGTTGTGCATGGAACGTTACGGAGTGAACCATCAAGCGGGAGCCTAGAAAAAGGGGGGGACAAAAGAAGTGTGATTTCCATGTTAATTCCCTTAGAGATTTTAGACATGACTACAGCTCGAACCACTGAACGGAATTACACCAAAGTTGGCTGAAAGCTAGAACTTGGTCCAGAAAGCATGCTTTTTGTTATTTGTGTAAATCCATTGAGTAGTTTTTGAGATAATAATGGAAATAGAAATATAGATATCTAGAGGTGCGAACCCTCTTTTTGGGACTCGGACTCAGCTGAGTCACAAACAAAAAGATTAAAAAAAGAGAAGGGGGCAGGGTACGAATACCCTGACCCCTAGGCATTGTGCTCGGGTCCCCAGGAACCACGATAGGGCCAAAATGCATTTTTTATTTGAATTTCTGCAGCGAAAATCACGAAGATTCACAAATCCCCATGAAAAATCTGAAAAACAACAAGTGCGGTCTCCCGTGCTTGTTTGTATTTGAGCCCCCTGATGGGCCAGCTCACAGGGGCATATTGATTTATATATTAGGGGGAGGGGAGTGCATTCCACTCCCCCTTCCCATGGCCGATATGGGCCCCGGGGACCACCACCTCCCCGGGGCCAGCCAAATGTGTAAATATGAGAGGGGGCCATGCGGCTCCCCTCTGTAGGCTTTTTTAAAAACCCCAGGGACCTCCACCTCCCCGGGGCCAGGCCGACTGAAGTTAAAGGGGAAGGGGTGCCACCCGACCGCTCTCCTGAGCCATTTACAGCCCTGGGGACTGCCACCTCCCTGGGGTAGGCCCTAAAATAACAAAGGAGGGGGCCACGTGACCTCCTCCTGGAGCAATTAATGGCTCTGGGGACCGCCACTCCCCAGGGCCGGCTTCCTATGTCCCAGGGTGCCCACCCCCGGGACATAGCTGTTTGCTCTCACTTGGCAGGAGCTTTGACAGCTCCTGCAAAGTGAGAGCAAACAGTAAGTCTGCTCCCAGCAGGCAGGAGCAGAAAAACTGGTCCAGCTCGCTGGGAGTGAACTTGTCATCTGTTTTCCTGCCCACAGTCAAGCGGGCAGGAAAACAGACAAAAACATTGCCGGGTGTGTGAGTAGTTGTATGGGTCTATAAGTGGGTGTGTGAGTGGTAGTATGGGTGTGTGAGTGGTTTTCAGTGGTTTTGCAATGATGTCATCAATGATGTAATTTGAGATGTCATCAGTGATGTCATCAGTATTTAATATGTGCGGTCATGAGCAGTGCATTGTGCGGTCATAAGATATAGCTGACTCAAGTAACTATAACTGCTAAATTTCTATAGTTTTGTGCGGGTGAGATCCGAGCCGTCCTATAACGTCCCTGTATAACTTTTATTTCAGTAAATATATATATATAGGATTATGTATATATGTATATATAATGCTATGTATTATAGCTTAAATTTCTCAACTCCCAGTTTGAATTTTAAACTCACCATTTCAAGTAGCAGATAGTTTGATAATATGGTCTTCCCTTTAAATAAAGTGGGAAGTACTAGATGATGTGTTAACCTCAAATTTTATCTGTCTAAAAGCGATCTTTACTCTGTATGGCACAGAAATCCAGCGAATTCATGAAATGTAACCTACATTGAGTTAGAATTATGGGATTTCCATGATTCCATCTAGCGCAGGTAGGACTGAAATGTGTGCCTCAATCTTTTTAAGTTGTAAACTCCTAAATTACTTTAGAAACTTCAATTTGAACATTTAAAAAACTGTGCATCAATTTGTCTAACTAAAATAGTTATTACAATCCTTGTACCAGGACCTCATTAATATCTATTTTCATTATTTGAGGTAATCTTCCAAGTTGAATTCCTCATTTGTAGTATTAGGGCCATTTGCTTATACAATGGAAGGTGCTCTGATTGGTCACTTCTGCTCAGGAGTAAGATGGCATTTGCCATCTGTAACATCCTTGATGCTGGAGGCATTTCACCCGAACAGGTTATAAAGCTCCAAGTTATCATTCAGTTTACTCTGAAAATTAACAGCAAGCTTGCAAAGAGTGCATGCGGGATCAGGGTACTGGATAACAGGAACATGTGTTTGACAGTGAAATTGAAACTATTCACCACAAGCTACACTTGCAGATAAAAGACACCCTCAGCACATTTAGTACATTTGCATTCTCAGTACAATGATCAGGTCTGGCTTGACACTGTAGCTGCCTGTTTGCTACCAATTCTTTCAAATATACATAGAGACGACTTTGGCTCGCTCCCACCCAGCCCTGCAAAGTGCCTTGATGTCCTCCACCTCATGATGAGTTGGCATGCCACTGATAGCCTCGGATATGGGCGCTTCAGTTTTAAGCCCTGAAGTGCCCAGAGCTGAGTATCACTCATCCCACAGTGAGCTGGGGTCAGCAACTCTCATTGACCCCATCCCACTCTGTGACGGGTAAGGGACTGCCACCTCCTCTCACTGCCAATGAGAGGAGGCGGCAGTCCCAATTCTCCAGGAACCTCGGAGCATCACCGCTGCAGCCAGGTAAGATTTATTTTTAATGTTTAGTGCGTGCGTGCATGCATGCATGTGTGTGTATGTGTAAATGTATGTGTATTAGTGTGTGCATGTTGCGCATGCTGTGAATGGGGGGATATTAGTGTATGTGCTTGTGAATGGTGGGTGTAAATTTAGAGTTTGGCCAACAAGATACTTAGGGGCTCATTACGATGGCGGAATGATCGCCACCGCTGGGCCGGCGGTGGCGATCGTTCTGCCATCACTGAGCATTTTACCCACCGCCAAATTAGGATGGTGGTGGGTATCGCAACGGAAGCAAAGTCCGTCCGCCGCTTTCCGGCAGAGGAAATCGAACCGACTGCCTGGCGGATGGAAAAGGGCCACTAATATGGTGGTGGTGCCTAGCAGGCACCGTCCGCCATATTAGGATGTGGGTTTTGGGAGGCCTTTCCATAGCGGCGATGCCGCCATGGAAAGGCTGACGGGGATTGGTTTTGGGGGCCCGTTGCGGGCCCCCTCAGTGTGGGGGGAGGTGCACTGGGGGTACCCATGGTACCCCCCTACATTGCCATGCACAAGGTGGCAGGCACCGCGTGGTGCCTGCCACGTTGCGCATGGGAATGCACATTGTGGCATTTTGGCATTGCGAACAGTGCTGCAGCCAGCAGCACCGCCCGCAATGTTAAATGGCCAGGATGCGCCCGCCATACTGGCGGGCGCATCCTAATTGGGCTGGTGGGACCGCCGCACATCTGGCGGGCGGTCCCATCACCGCTATGATGGCGGGCGGACTGATGTCCGCCCGCCATCATAATGAGCCCCTAAGTCACCAGCATGGCAGATGTCTCATCCATCATATTACAAGTGCATTACAGCCTTTTGCACTTGTAATATGGTAAACAGGATATGCGTCACATTTTGACAGATTATCCCATCTGCCCAACTCTAAATCAAACCCTATGTGCTGTACATAGCATCAAAGGGACAGTGGCACTATTGTGGTCATTTAGAACATGTCGAATCAGTACAAATGTCTGATAATCGTTCTACAGCACATTTTCATTGCTCTGCCACATTACAACTTACAGGTAATACAGTAAGACCTCACAGTAATTATTGACAATGTTTTCTGGGGGTTAAGGGTTGATGGTTAGAATACCCGCAAAGATGCAGAACATATTGGCATTAACCTCACTCTTTCTGCTGAATAACAAAGTAGTGCATTACTGTCCCAAGGAAAAGATATAATCTGCCACTAGCATTATCACCATATTTACAATGGGTTCTAAGCGAATCTTTGGGCTAAGGAAGGAATGTACACATCTTGTATCATGGTTAGAGAATTAGGTTGATTCCTGTTGCCAGCCAGTGTCCTGGGGAAGATGAAGGTTTTGAAACAAATAGGGGAGCATGCCTGTTGTATTCTGATGTGAACACACACGCATACACACACGCATACACACACACATACACACTCTCACACACCGCACACACCACACACACAATCATCCTCACACATACACACACAGACACACACATACACACACACACACAATTATATTCACAATTGTATTCTCACTGAAACAATCAAAAGCACACATATCCTTTAACAATGTTACCCAGCGCATTGCAAACCGACAACCAGAATCATAGCTGCATGTTAACTGTGTTGCTAAGGTCTAAAAAAATTGCAGTTTTTTTTTCAACAATAATTCGTTTTTTTTTTGTAATAGCACACAACCTCCTGCAAAGTCAACTCTCCTTTCCTGAAAGTCATGGCTGGCTTTATAATCTCTGAGTCATTAGATAACAGATAGAACTCCACACTTAGTGGTTTCAAATGTTTATGGTCTGCAATTCATTCTTAATGAGCTCTCTCCATGTCTTTATTCTTCTTCACACCCTCCTGCTGGGAAATGTCTTACTCTGCCTTGGCTTTTGTTAATGATTCCACAATCATTTCAAAACCATTTCTTCTGCCTCATGTAATTCTGACACCGCATAAGAGCCTGGCTCTGCAGCCTCACAGTTGGAAATATAACCTTTAATGTATTAATTTCTCTTGCACAAAACAATTTAACCTCTGTCTTGGTTTTGTGATTGCTAAGTGTTCCAATTAAATGCCTCTTTCATTTTTTTGTCCTGGAGGGCTTGATCTTAACAGTATTACGCTTAACATACCCTGCCTAGTAAATGATGAGCACTCCAGGCCCCCTCAAGAGTTCTCCATCAATCTATTATCTATCTCGCAAGTGTCTGTCACATTTCCGAAACAAAGGGGAAGGATTAATTAAACCATCTCAAACACTAAATAACAAAAGTGGAAAAAATGGAAACATAATTACAGAGACGGAAAGTCCATGAGCAAAAATGTATGTATTTTTCTAATCAAAAAGAGTTGGTGAATGCCTACTTAACTGTTGAATCATCCATATCCGAAAGCAAGTCCTGTCAGGAGTTGTGCGAGTGTGAAAATTAATCATGGCAGCAAAACAATGCTGTTAGTGACACTTTTTTTATTTAACCACCTGCCGTTTGGTAGAGTTTTGAGACTTCAATCAGTGTTCGCATAGAGGGAGCGGAAATACTTGAAATAACGTAGAGGAGGCCACATTCACCTTGGTTAAATACTTTCCCTATCCAAATTAGAGGACGTGCCCCATCAAGAACACACCTACCAAGCACCAAATCCTCCTTGTTTCTCTCTCTCTCTCTCCCTCTCTCTCTCTCTTTTGTTTAAATCCCCTTTACACTTCAAAGGGAAATTGCCTTAAGGAAATCCTGTTTTTGTTTTGTGTGCACTTGAGTGGCACCTCTCTCTTCATGGGACCCAACTGTTGAAGTGGGCGGGATCTATTGGGAACAACGCCCCCAATCTTTTTTTCAGTTTTACAGTACCAGTTCCCATATTTCTTGTTGAAAAAATAACCGTTCCAGAAGGAATAATGCCGATGTTCAGGTGCCTCTGACTGAAAGTGAAGGAAGGGGGAGTCTCCAGTACAGTGAAGACAAAGGAGAAGCTGACAGAAGAAGGTGTGTATTATACTTTGTATGTATTAACCTGAAGGTGATATTTGCACTTCTCTGGCCCCGCCCCTAAACTCGCTGTCCCCATCCCCATTGCACTAATTATAGCGCCCATACTTTCTTTCTACACTTCAACCTCTGATAGGCCACAGTCTTTTTTTCTTCAATATGACGCTTGGTACATGAATATTTTAGCACGCAATGCATGGGCTCACGGTGCTAATGTTTTGGGCGAGGGGGGCTGCAGCAGTAGTGTCACTTGTGCCTGGATTCCTGTTCTTAGTTTAAGGATTTACATGGCAGCATCTGTTTACGGGTTCCTGTTGAAAATTTATACTCAGAGGCAGGCTGTGCATGTCCCTTGCTGTTGTGCAGTGTTTCTAGCTTGATGGCTCTTCCTTGACAGCACTTCGAGTCTGTATATCTGAATAGACACCACTAGCAGCAGAAGTCGCGGTGGTTGCAGGAGTTGTGGCCCTACTTGAAGAGGACAGCATGATTTGTTGGCAGTGGTCTGTAAGGTAAGCTCTCTTCTATATTTTCTAAATCTCTAAAGTGTAGTCTGCTAAGAGGCTTTTTATTAGATGTATGTAGTAAATTCATGTAGTCCATCCAGGTAGATTCTTCAGGTATCTTTATTCAGGAAGGATGTTACATAAGAGAGCCCCACCAGGAGCAGCCTTCCTGCTGCTCAGCCCATCCACCAACTGCCTCATGCACTCACCAACATTCCAGACACCAACATTCTCTCACACAGTCACCCTGGCTGAGCAGCAGGTATAACACATCTCCTTTCCTTTGTAAAGGAAACAAAGGAACTCTGGAATAATACATCAAAGTTCAGGTACAAAGGCATGGAATAAAAGGTGGAAAAATTCCATGCAGGCGAAATATAAACAAAGAGAAAAAGAGAGAACCAGGAAACACAAGTACAATACACCCATGCCCCATCTCCCTTTCTACCACAAAAACAAACACACACACTCCCACACCACAGACCGCAAACAAACCCAAATACGTAAATCATGCAAGCTGGCCAGGCAAACACGAAGAAAGTACAAGAGTGCCAACAACAAGGTGTAGGAGAAGACCGACCAAAGAAGCAAAGAAAAAAAAAACAAAGAAGGGGTGAAAGCAGCCGCACAGAGAACAAGGAACAGAAAAACTGCCTTTCACCCAAAATCCACACCAAAAACAGCAAAAACGCATAGGTGGTGAGCTCACAACAAAAAGGAAAGCAGTAGAAGAGGAGAAGCAAGCTACACTGTAGTGTAGCTCCTATTTCCCTAATAGGCTCTGCGCATTGGAATAATATACCCTATAGGCTTGACATAGGACTGAGGTCGGTATGTCTCTATCGAGTATATTAAACTTAATTACTTGTGACAGCTAGCTCAGAGGCCACTAGAAACTCCTTGGATAACAAGAAGGGAGTAGTTTCTGGCAGCCGCAAAACATGACCACTTTGTTTCCCTTTAGAATCAGAACGTGTCCCAGAGTCGTGGAAACAATAGATAACCGTTTCACTCAGCTCAATCGTGCATGCTTAGTTTTCCTCAAAGTTACACAGAAAGAATAGACGGGCGTTTCAATAAAAGGTTTATTGAACAGTCTTGTTTCTCGTGTAAGTAACATGTGCTGTTACGATCACAAGACAGTATGCAAGATAAATAGTGTACAGCGTAAGCAGTAGAAATAAATAATACTGCGCTAGCATGATCTTTAGTAGATATTCATTTACATAAATAACACATACTAAAAATGCGAGTACTCGTACGATGCGTTTCTAAGCTAGTTCTACCCCAATGTACCTAACCTAACCTAGGTGTAGGGAGAGGTATGAAGTAGGTGAAGTATTCCTTACTACGGTATACTAAGAGTATGATTAACCCAATTCAAGGCACACGCAGAACACAATTTCAACTGTAGTTCGTAATTATCTTATAATAATGATGCTGTAATTCTTGTTCTTCTCTTGTTCCTTTATTTCTTTTTTTCTTTATAGCCTTGCGCCAACGCGTTTCGTCGTAGCGGGAATGTATCCCTTACGACTTCCTCAGGGCTTCTAGGCTTTAGGTGCTAAAAACCTGGAACCCTCCTGCCCTCGTATATAAAGAAGGAGGGAAACCGGCCCGCTGTTGTGCTCCAAATATTTCTGTTCTTTTACTTCTAATAATCTCTGCAATTCCCAACGAGGTATCTACTAATGCAAGTACCGTGTTTGGTACTTCTCACGATCCTCTTCTCACATTAAATTGCTGCTAGGCGGGGGAGCTAATGACTTCCTCCCAGTGCACGATGCTGCTGCCGTAAGTGTAACCGGCTCCTACAATGTAACGCGTCCTCGGCCCGAATACAGGTACCTAAAGCCTAGAAGCCCTGAGGAAGTCGTAAGGGATACATTCCCGCTACGACGAAACGCGTTAGCGCAAGGCTATAAAGAAAAAGAAATAAAGGAACAAGAGAAGAACAAGAATTACAGCATCATTATTATAAGATAATTACGAACTACAGTTGAAATTGTGTTCTGCGTGTGCCTTGAATTGGGTTAATTGTTGTTTCAATCCTTTGGGTTAATGATTGGGAGGAGTGGGGTGTATCTCCCCCTCAAGAGCACCGCACAAATTGAGTGAACAGATATTAGGTGGTGTATTCCATGCATAGCGCCAGTAAACTCATACACCCACAACAGTAGTTTTTATACTAAGAGTATGGTAAGTCTAGTATGCCTAGTATGCCTAGTATGCCAAGAGTCCCTCTACGTTCTAGTCAGCCCCATACCTTAAGAATGAGAGAGGTGGGAATCTCTTGCCAGACTCGAACTCCAACACCCCGCAAGGGAAGTCAGATCACTGGAAGCTGGACTCTCTGCGTGCAGGGATGACAGCGTCTTCTCAGTGCGTCAGGCCGGGAAACGGGCTCCTCTGAAGTCGAGGTCTCCTCTAGTTTACAAGGGCTAGGGAAGGTATATTTATACCTGAGAGGTACCTCAGAATGTTAGCATTGACGTGAATCGGACAGCGGAAGACGTCATGAATGAACCCCTAAGGTCTAACGGTTCATGCATAATAGATGAGTACTTGAAGAAATCAATAGTCCTGTGCTAGGGAAACTCCCGAAGCCTAAGGGTCTGTTCTTCAAGAACTCGTTGTGACGTTAGGGTGGATGGATGTTTGAGACCATACCTGTATTTGGAGCGCATGGTTTAATGCCAAAATAAGGACTGGGATTTTATGCCTATATAAGGGCAGGGCGAATTGTGCCTATATAAGGACATGATACAGGAAAACCTATATACGGACACCCTAAGAGGAATTCAACACCCACTCCACTTTCGTGTGTACGATAATAATATAAATGCTAAACATTTAAAATGCTAAACATAAAATGGAGTACCGCATATTGCTAAAATATCTCTTAAAAGCATTTAAAAAACCTATTAGAATGCAAAAAGTACTGTACATTTTAAGCATTGCTTCTCATTTCAGGCATATATTTGAAAATAAAATGCAATTGGAATGAAATAAGCAGTAATAATTACATGTGACAAAAAAATGATCGATAAGTTGTTCAAAATCAAAGTCATTTCATGTCATGGAAATTAATGAATTTTTTTAGACAAACAAGATGACTAAGTGTCTGTGGAAGTACAGCGAACTCCGTACTATAAGAATAGTTCTACTTCAAGCAGATTTTTGTGCCATTTGGTTTGAAAAATGGAAAAAAGTTCAATTTGGGAAGAGTTCCAAGTTTTTGAAATATGAAGGCCAAATTGTCACTGCATCTCTGGAACACTGTGGGCTGAATCAGAGTCAGTGTACGGGTCTGGTGTAAACATGAGATCATCTATTTCTATAGACAAAATATCGTCCACTGTAGTTGGTGACATTCGGAACACCTCGTGTAGTAGATTAATTGCACAGAGATGTGAAGCATCGCTTTCAGCATAGGATGCCGCAGCAATGTTCGCGTCCGTTGTTATCTGTGTGCCTGTAGATTCATCTCGTACCTCAGCAGCAGCCGGAAGCGTCTGTGAGATCTCAATGAATGCCATCATCAGGATTGGTAGCCTCTGGGGACAACACAGAGCATGGGCCGTTATCAAGTCCAGCAGAGTATCGATATCCGTTGGCGTAGCTGATGGAAATGTTAGACAGGTGTCCAACACGCATTCTTTACCGCATAGCAGGCATCGTAGAACAGGTAAGATGCAATCTTGCCAGATTGGTCTGAACGACAGGAACCACGTGGTATTAAGTTCCCGTAGACGATTCATGCCCAAAAGCTGTACTATTCGCTCACGGCACTTTCATTCAAGGAGAGCTTTCTCCATTTCGCTCGGAGTGATGTCTGCGAATAGGCTGGCCATAGCGTAATAGCAGGAAGAGAAATAGAATTCCTGCAACAAGTGCTAGAATTAATGGTATGCCACCAAACACTGAATGTGCAAAGTTCGGGATTATTCCGAGTATTGCCTGGAAAGGTGTTAACAGGCCGGAACAGATGCTCTTAAATACATGTACAATTCCGCTTGTATCAGACATGTTAAAGATACGTCCTATCATTTCCACTAAATGTATAGGGCAATTTGTACGTATTAAAGTCTGTATCTCAGCCGAAGTCCTTGCGACTTGTAGATCATAGGTTTCTTTGGCCGAGGTCAAAGGCACTGTTTGTTGTAAAAGCATGGCTTTCATTCTGCTTAAAGTATCAAATCTTATAAAAGAGACGTTCAGCGAAGGCCACAAAGGCGACTCCCTGACTGTGTCTATTGGGGTAAACAATACTTGCATACAGCAAGTGACCCTGGAGTACACCGTTACTAGATATGGGATGCCTGGCAACATGCCGCAGCAACTCTGATCATTCAACATGAGGTAACCCCCATTAGAAAGTTGTCCAAACGCTGGATTAATCACAGCAGCTGGTGTACCTTGCTGGTGGCAAGACAAATTTGCCACAGAACCATTACAAGCCCCGTGTAAAGAAATGTCCTGACACATTAGTGAACCGCTCAGTGCATTTTTACAGTGTGTACCGCTCAGAAACACTTCACGATCACCACTCCAACATCTATATGTGTATGGTAAATTCCAAGATGTCTTAATGTATTCCTTACCCAACCTTTCATATTTGCTTGCTTGCATTTGTTTGAGGCAATACTGAAACTGAAAAGTAGTCACAGGTAGTGTGATTTTGCCATGAATAAGCCATTCTGTAGCTGGTGTTTCTGCCACTGTGAATGGTAACTTTTCTAGTTTTTCAATGCCCAGCACTGTATACTTTGCTCCTCTTTGTGCCAGTTCAATCTGTTTATCAGTTAGATTGTATTCTGCAAACAGAATTGACGTGTTGATAAAACGCCAAGGCACATAGCCCGCACGCAAAGATTGCAGCGTCCAGCTTAATAACACAATAGAACGTAATTGCGATTGGCCTTGTTGTAACATCGCCAAATCTTGTTCCAGTATGTCGATAGCAGAGGATACAATGCCATCCAATGAATATATTCTGGAGGACAAAGTTGTTAACCCATTGTCGACCACAGAGAGTGTTTTCTCTAAATTAATACGATCAAGTTCACGTATTCGTTCTGCGGCCTCCATCTGTGACACTTTCCATGCTTCATTATAGGCAGCATAAATGCCTGCATATATGAAACGTTTTTGACGCGGTTTTCTTGGTCCAAGCAAGAATTCCCTAAGGTCTGCGTCTTCTTTAAGTAAGGATAAGTGTTGTTTCACATCCTGTAGTGTAGATTTCTGCAGCCAATCGAGGCATAATTTACCTACACTGTATGTTGTTACTACCCCCGGATGCTGTCTTTGGACGTATCTTGGGTCTGGCCGATGAATAGTAAAGCCCTGAGATTTATTCAGGAATCTTTCCTGACAGTTGTTCATGTCTGTGGGCCAGATCAACCATTTTCTCCAATCAGGATTAGATCTGTTGAGTTGTAGTATTTTGTCAACTGTAACCGCTGCCTGTGTATTGTTATCACTTGCAGGTGTTGGTACAGAAGGTGTTTTCATCTCTTTGATCTTGGCTAGACCAAGACAAGACGTTTGTTGGACAGTTTCATTCAAAAACATTATTTGTTCTGGGATGATGCAGGCTCTAAATAAAGCTTCTATCCCCTGCACTTGCCATTCTTTAGTACCCCAGACAGTTTTTGTGTCTATTGTGTGTTTCCAAAAGTCGAAGCCCTGTATAGACATTTGGGCAATAAATGCTGCAGAATAAATCTGTTTTGTATTTGTTAACATAATTTTCAGTCCTGTCTTGTTTACATTTCTATAGTAAAACGTTTCTGGATCAGATGTATTGTAACCCGAAAAATATGGAAATTTATTAACAAATGTTTTTGAACTACCTTTTGGTGGTGTAGGACAATGCTCCCATTGGTTAAACATAAACACATTTCTAGGGTATGCAGATTTATGCAAATAATGATGACCATAGTGGTTATAGCAATACAGCTGTTCATAGTCTGATGTACTCTCTAAATATTCACTTTTAGAAAATACAGCAGATTTTTCTAGGTCAAACATTATGTCGTTAACAGTCTCAAAGTCCCAATCATCAGAATAGGTACTAGACGAAATGAGATCACTTAGTGAAATTTTAAACAAATGTGGAATGTTCAATTGTTCCGTTGGGCCGAAGATATCAAAATCTGTTTTGTCCCACACTATACCATCCTGTATAGGAACGGCTATGATGTTCACTGTTGATAAGTCTCTTGCTTCACGATGGGAAGATTTATGAGGTTTCAAAAGTACGTTCACATCTTTTCTTTCAGTGTTCACATGGATGTATCTGCCATTTTATAAGCACGCTCATAGTCATAACCAAAGCTAGCCAAAGCAGGAAAACAAATATTCCAGAAATAATCCAGAGTTCAATCCATGGTGAAACCAGATAAGTTTTTTCAGAAAGTGAAGAAAGTCTCGTACTTGCTGCTTGAATGTTAATGATGCTGGCGTCGTTTCAGGTTCACTCGGATCTTCTGAGAACGTATCAAAGTTAATGAAATAGCCAGAAGCAGTTCTGTCAATTGTTGAAATTGCATCAGGATTTGTAGAAATCGCTGGAACCAGTTGATCACTTGCTACATTGGTGTAGACAGGTGTATTTGGACGAACTGTTACTTGATTTTCAAGAGGGATGAGTTCCATTGCATTGTTGCTTAGTCCTTCATCTGTTACTGCTGAAGTCTCGACGGTTATCAGTCTTTCAGTCTGAACCTCTTGGATAGTAGCGAGAGGAGTGTGTCTGCTACTAGGTCGGAGTCCACGAGGCTTACTATTTAGTATTGGCCACATACTGTGGTTTGATGAGGTCGATGGACACAAATCTTTTCTCCTTTTTTCCAGCAAGGGGCGGCAGAAGTACTGTTCTTGTTCCTTGAACTGCTAGGACAGGTACTGGTTGTCTGTAAGAAGGTCCAAATTCCTTCTTGTCCGCAATTTTTCTTTGACTAGATCCCCAACTTTTGGAATCCAGACAGGCCTTGCTGGGACCGCCGGTTTTCCCCAGTGGTGGTTGGCTGCAGGAATACGTTGCTTTGTTTCGATCTTAGTTCATTGAGTTCCTGTAAAACAGCCAAACGATCTTTGATATCAAACGGTTTATTTTCCACCACTGTGCCTACGTGATCGAGGTCTGGTACCCACATTCTTGTCCCAAATAGGACCTCATATGGAGTGACCCCCCCTAGAGAACTTCTTGGCAAGTTATTTAATGAGCGTTGGACCCCATAAAGATGTTTGACCCACCCATCACCCGAACCTAATACCCTAGCTGTTATAGACTGCTTTATGTCCCGGTTTTTCCTTTCCACAACCGAATTTCCCTCAGGATGGAACGGAGAGAAGTACCGCAATGCAACGCCCAGACTGGCCATGGCTTCTTTGTAAGCCAGAGAGCTAAACGCAGGTTCCTGGTCAGAATGTAGCGTGCCTATTGCGTATGTGCCGATAAAGACTCGCAAATCTTTTATAACAGTTCGAGCGTCAGCCGAGCGCTGAGGCCATATCCATAGGAACCTAGAGCATGAATCCACTGCAAACATGATATATTTATAGTTACCGTCCCTTTGCAAGGGACCGCAGTGGTCCAGGTAAACACAAGCTAATGGTTTGTCTGAAATTAACAGCGGTGTCTGCACAGGGCGTTTCACTGTGGAGACTTTCATCTGTTGGCATATATCACATTCTAAAACATAGTTCTTTGTTTGTTTTCTAATGCCAGGCCACCAATATCTTTGCTTGAGTAAAGATACTGTTGCAGAAACACCTGCATGGGCAGAAGCTATTCCTTCGTGTGCAGCTAGGATTAGTCCTAATCTACGTTCCTTGTTTGGAATTACCCTATCCCCCACTCCAGGGATTCGAGCAAAAGGAACGTTGTTCGCATCAATTACATAAGAGTACTTGAGTGGAGACTTTTTTGGTAATGCTGCACCACTGCCTTTGCTTGTAGCATTGACAGCCAACATTATCTCACTGTCTATTTTTGTTTTTGAACGAGTGATCGCAGCTACGGAAGCCGTCTGAACAGCCCCCTTTGCGGCTTCGTCAGCCAATGAATTCCCTGCAACGTGAACGCCATCACGTTGATGACTCAGTGTGTGAATCACGTGAGCCCTTGGTAGTTCATTTTTTAACTGAACTACTTGTTCCCAAAGCGTTTTATGCTTTATTGTGCCACCTTTCACATCTTTGAATCCATTTTCAAGCCAGTTTTGTATATATTCATTATACAACTGAACACAGTAAAAGGAATCGCACACTATTAGTGTGGGGAATTCTCGATCTGTACTTTCAAGTGCCAGTTTGAATGCTTGTAGTTCAGCTCGCTGAGCTGTACAATCGCCTAGAGATTGAGTTTTTGTGACCATAGGTCTGAAGATACCATCTCGCATGCGACCTTTAACGATTGCACACGCTGCACTGTATGCTTGTTTACCCCCTGTTGCGGGTTGTGCAGATCCGTCAGTGTAAATTATGAATTTGTACTGATCGAGAGGCAGAATTTCAGTGGGCAGAGGACATTCTTGTTCATATTGCAGGAATGCTTGTGTTTTTAAATCAGGATCAAAAACATATTCAACATCTGTTGCAGCAAGAGAATTAACCCACTGTATCCATCTTGGATGTAATGCTTTAGCATTTGGAATGCTTGCTTTTGTGACCGCTTCTAAAGCTGGTACTGGGGTTACGACAATAATGCGTTTCCCTTGTGCTAGGGCTCTTTCTTTTGCTACAGAGGTTTGAACTGCTGTCAGAATTTTTCAGTTGAAGTGAAGCGCATTTCCGCTTGTGTGTACAAATGAGATTTGTATGCGATTGGTATTTTTTCACCCTCATTGAAGGTTAAGTAGGTGAATCCGCATTGACCCGAAATTATTCGGATCACCAGGTTGTGTTGACTTACGCGTGTTTGTAAGTGATTTGTTGCTAACATGTTAGCCTGTAGTGAACGCAAGATTTCTATGTGTTCTTGTGTCCAATTCTTGATAGAAAAATCAGGTTTGATTAATGCGTAGAGAGGTTTAACCCTTTCAGCGTAATTCAGAATGTATGTTCTTCCAAAATTTAGGAAACCCAGGATGGATTGTAAGTTTTTCAGCGTTTTCGGAGGTTGGAGCAGCGCACACTTTTCTAAAAAGTTAGCTGCCAAGCTCTTGCCTTCACTTGAAAGCTCATATCCTAGAAATAGGACATTGAGATGGGCAATTAAGGACTTTTTAAAGTTGAACTTGTAGCCCTCAGAGGCGAAGCCCAGTATAATGGTGCTTACCCTGTTCAAGTGTTTGTCCAGGTCATCGTCCGTCAGATAGATGTCATCGACATAGGACAATGCCTCATTGTCATAAATTTGTAGTAACTCTGTTACTCTCGCTGAGAATAACCCCGGGCTGTTCTTGAACCCTTGTGGGAGTCGACAAAATTGACGCTGGGTCCCCATTATGGAGAATGCTGTTAAGTACCTGCTTTCAGGTGCTATGTTTTGACAAAAGAAACCATTTGAGATGTCTAATGTGGTTTTATATTTTTTACGCACAATGTTATTCATTAATGCTGTGCTATGTGCATTTTGCACTGCAAATGTTTTACAACAAGTGTTTAAGTGTCTGTAATCCAAAACTAGACGATAGGTGTTGTCTGGTTTGGAGACAGGAAACAAAGGATTGTTCATTGAGGAGGTGCATGTTTCAATCACCCCTTGGTATTCAAGTTGATCTAAGATCTCCCTGACCTGTTTTTTAGCTTCTTGCTTTATTGGATACTGCCTTTGTGCAGTTGGTTCATGTTTCAGATGTATTTTATGGTGAGGTGAGGTGAGTCCTCATCCCATCCTACATGATTTTTATATAATGCTGGGGCCTGGGCTACTGCCCATTTCCTGGCATAAGTATATTTTAGATGAATTGGAATATGGTTAGAGAAGGCAGGCATAATAATGTCTTCGCCATGTGGGCACTCCCTGACAAATTGTGGTGGCCAGTCTTTTTCTGCTAGAAGTATGTCATAGCCCCTTGAAAGTTTTTCCCAAAAGAGTGCTTTCACCTGCGAAGGTATGTCTCCCTCCATTCGGAGTGTTATTTCATATAACCTTTGTGGAGTACTAACCCTGGTGTCTACAGTCTCAACTGTAATGTACTCATTCAAGTCCACTATCTCCAGAAGTTCCTTCAGGTTCTGGCGAACTATTGTGACTTCTGCTGCACTGTCCAGCATTGTCTGGGCCCATTCTCCGTTCTTGAGTTGTGTTCTCAGTAATCTCGGCATGTCTGATCTTTAGACCTGCTACTTTCTTTTTGGAGAATTGAGGTTTTGTTTTATTTTTTGGAACGTGTTTATCCTCCTTGGATTTCACGCGTTCTTCTCTATTTTCTGACCTTCCTCTTCTTTCCGAAGTCCGTGACGAGATCTGAAAGGTACGAGAGGAACGTGTATCAGTATCTTGATACCTGTCAGGTTTTCTCAAATTATCCCTATTCCTGAGGTTATACCTCCTTTCAGAGGGCTCCTTTTGAGGAGACCTACCTCGGGATTGAGAACGT
Source organism: Calotriton arnoldi (assembly GCA_963921515.1). Classification (NCBI taxonomy): domain Eukaryota; kingdom Metazoa; phylum Chordata; class Amphibia; order Caudata; family Salamandridae; genus Calotriton; species Calotriton arnoldi. The sequence goes on from CAWUFW010001775.1 coordinate 128,488, forward strand.
TTCTCGTTTGAGTTTTGTTTATTAGTTTCCCACTTCTTTTTAGAAGATGTAGGAGTTTGTTTAATAGAGTCCTTCTCAGGACTTTTAGATAGTTTTGGTTTCACTGGTCTTCCACCCAAACTATCTCTGCCTAATTCTGCATATGATTGTTCAATTATTCTGGGTAGCTCAGTTTGATGTTCTGTAACATCGAATTCCCTTAATCGTTGGCGGATCGCCACTGCTGCTGCCTCCCCTTTAATATTAGATAATATTATTGTTGAGACCTGGTCGAAATTTTTCAGTAATTTCATACCTAAATTCAGAGCAGGCTCTGCCCCGTATTTGTTTTGAATTTGTTTCAGGACATCTGGAATTACCGCAATTGATGGAATACCATGTGTTTTAGTATAGATGGCAGCAAAGACTGAGCCCCAAGTGGTACAGTCTTCCAGTTGTGGTGTGATCCCCATTGGTAAACTGATTGTTAGTATTCTGTGTTTCTCATACGGGCTAGTATTTGGAAATACTGCTTCGATTTGAGTAATTTTTGGAGCTATCCAGAATGGAATTTGCTCACGTTTTGTGGGCATTTTACCCATGACTGCGTATAGAGTCTGTGGTGTAATTTTTAGTGTATTCCCCGATTGAGGAGTTTGATTTGGAAGTGTTAATGGTGGTTGGACTGTGAAAGTCCGCATGACATATTGGACCAATTGTCTGTAGATTTTTATTAACTCTGTAAGTTGAGTAAGTAATTCCTCGTCTGACATCTCTTCAATGTTAGGATGAGGTGTGTAGCCGGCTAGAATCGGCCATGTTGCTCCTGGTCTACCTAGTGGACCGAGCCTGGTAATGTTTTTGTGATGTTTTAGGGCGCCTTTAAACCAGAGCTGATGATCCTGGTATGTTAGTGGAATTTCAATACCCTCGAAAGGAATATATTCCTCTGGTGGATCATCTTCTTTGTAGAAGTGAAACAGTTTTGTAACTGGATTGGATTCAGGAAATATTACCCATGAATAGAATACCTCAGTCTGAAAGGATTCGTGTGACTCTATCACGAAAACTGCTCTACCGCCTCTTGGTGGTAGGCCGTGTTTTATGAGTTTTAGAGTGATGGCTCTTCTTAAGTTTGGAGGGATGTTTATAACACCCTCCTCGGTTTCAATTAAACCTGTAATGTTAAAAGCTGTTGCTAGGGCTGGATCAGCCGCAGTTCCACCGTTTCCGGTGGCATCGTCCCCGTGTATGGACATTTGTTTTTTGAATATGTAGAACAAGTTTCAAGGAAACAAAGATAAGGTGCACAATATTTTGGAACACTGTATCCTTCAACGTTGAGCAAACCAAACAGCTAATATATAGGGTGTTTCCCTATGTAGCCGTGGTGGATACTTAACCCTGCCCACTCCAGACGTCTTTTGGAGTATATGGGTTGGGGTCTCTGAGAGAAAAAGCACAGCTGAGTTACTCAGTATCTAACGTTAAATTACCGCCTTACCAAACCGTTGGGCGCCATGTAGTGTAGCTCCTATTTCCCTAATAGGCTCTGCGCATTGGAATAATATACCCTATAGCTTGACATAGGACTGAGGTCGGTATGTCCCTATCGAGTATATTAAACTTAATTACTTGTGCCAGCTAGCTCAGAGGCCACTAGAAACTCCTTGGATAACAAGAAGGGAGTAGTTTCTGGCAGCCGCAAGACATGACCACTTTGTTTCCCTTTAGAATCAGAACGTGTCCCAGAGTCGTGGAAACAATAGATAACCGTTTCACTCAGCTCAATCGTGCATGCTTAGTTTTCCTCAAAGTTACACAGAAAGAATAGACGGGCGTTTCAATAAAAGGTTTATTGAACAGTCTTGTTTCTCGTGTAAGTAACATGTGCTGTTACGATCACAAGACAGTATGCAAGATAAATAATGTACAGCGTAAGCAGTAGAAATAAATAATACTGCGCTAGCATGATCTTTAGTAGATATTCATTTACATAAATAACACATACTAAAAATGCGAGTACTCATACGATGCGTTTCTAAGCTAGTTCCACCCCAATGTACCTAACCTAACCTAGGTGTAGGGAGAGGTATGAAGTCGGTGAAGTATTCCTTACTACGGTATACTAAGAGTATGGTAAGTCTAGTATGCCTAGTATGCCTAGTATGCCTAGTATGCCTAGTATGCCTAGTATGCCAAGGTCCCTCTTGGTTCTAGTCAGCTCCATACCTTAAGAATGAGAGAGGTGGGAATCTCTTGCCAGACTCGAACTCCAACACCCCGCAAGGGAAGTCAGATCACTGGAAGCTGGACTCTCTGCGTGCAGGGATGACAGCGTCTTCTCAGTGCGTCAGGCCGGGAAACGGGCTCTTCTGAAGTCGAGGTCTCCTCTAGTTTACAAGGGCTAGGGAAGGTATATTTATACTTGAGAGGTACCTCAGAATGTTAGCATTGACGTGAATCGGACAGCGGAAGACGTCATGAATGAACCCCTAAGGTCTAACGGTTCATGCATAATAGATGAGTCCTTGAAGAAATCAATAGTCCTGTGCTAGGTAAACTCCCGAAGCCTAAGGGTCTGTTCTTCAAGAACTCGTTGTGACGTTAGGGTGGACGGATGTCGGAGACCATGCCTGTATTTGGAGCGCATGGTTTAATGCCTAAATAAGGACTGGGATTTTATGCCTATATAAGGGCAGGGCGTATTGTGCCTATATAAGGACATGATACAGGAAAACCTATATACGGACACCCTAAGAGGAATTCAACAACACCAAAGCACTACCCCCAACAAAAGCTGGGGTGGAATGTGTGGGCACACACCACACGACACAATGCAACACACCGAAAATGCAGAACTCCCCCCAGCGCAAACGGGGGTGTGATGTGTAGAAAACACTCTACACGGAATCTAAGGAGGAGCACAAGACTTCACTCAACCCGTACAGAACTCCCCCCAACGCAAAATGGGGTGTGAAGTGTAGAAAACACTCTACACGGAATCTAAGCAGGAGCAAAACACTTCACTCAACATCTAAAATACCTCCACCAACACAAACTGGGGTGGGATGTGTGGGAACACACACATAAAGAACTCCCCCCAACGCAAAGTGGGGTGTGATGTATAGCAAAAACTCTACATGGAATCTAAGCAGGCACACAACACTTCACTCAACACCTAAAATACCTCCCCCAACACAAACTGGGGTGGGATGTGTGGGAACACACACATAAAGAACTCCCCCCAACGCAAAGTGGGGTGTGATGTGTAGCAAACACTCTACATGGAATCTAAGCAGGCGCACAACACTTCGCTCAACACCTAAAATACCTCCCCCAACACAAACTGGGGTGGGATGTGTGGGAACACACCACATGGCACAACGCAAGAATAAGGGGAGAGAAGAAACAATAAATTTGAATGGGGCTAAAGGAGTTGCCCCAAAAGGTACTCTGCCAACGTGCGAGGAAGAAAAGAAAGGAACCAGAATCATGAACGCAGCACAAAACCCCCTGCATAACATCATACAAAGGTAAGGAAATACTTTCTGAAACAAAAAACACAATACACAACCCCTGTAACAATAAAACACAATTTCACCCAGAGGGCAAGTAGACGCTGAGTTGACTCCTTGAAGCGCATGTAGAACACCAGGGAAAGGTAATAAAACAGAAGGTGAGGAAGGGTTGCTGATCGAAGGGTCACCGGGAAGTGGAAGGCTAATGAGCCAAAAGTGTGCAAACGGGAAAGATGGCTCAAATGAAACTGCAGGTACGACCGAAAGTTAATCTTTTGAAAAGCAGTACATAGAGTGAAACAAGGGAAATCACGCTGTCCGCCAAACGCTGTCCAATGCCAGGATGCTAGGACGCAGGATTTTGCAGGCCAAGAAGAAAACATCGCTGTACTTGACGAGATGAAACTGAGAAAAGTACCTGTGATTTCTTGCTGCTGCATGACGACAACGTTGCAAATAACTTTGTTGCGAGGCACAGAAAAAAAAACGTGGTTGGCAGGACGTGTATTAAGCTAGGAGCTGCACATAACTTGATGGAATGCGCCAAGCACAAGATGGCGGCACCCACTGGTGACGCCGCGCCGGATGGCTCCCGGCATCACTGTGCATCAAACACATCTAACAGCATGAAGCAAAGTTCGCAGAATCACAGTGGAGCGAATGGAAGAATAGCAGGGCAGCAGGAGAAAGGTAAGGGTGCGCGAGCTCTGTGTGTGCTCGAGGCGTCTTTTAAAAATATGTGGCAGCAGTTCAACTGCCACGGAAGAGACACACACACAGAGGCAATGCGCAAAAGTACAAATTAAGAAAGTACTCACAGCAAACATCCAGAATACCAGCATCAGTCCTTCCCATGCCAAATAAAAGTACTGGATCACCAGATGTGCCGATCTATTTGTTTACTCTGGGGTACCAATGAGTTGATGCGGCAAAGCAGAGCAGAGCCAGTAGGGCTGGTATGTTGCACTACGGTAGTGGCAGATCAGGCTGGCAAGAAGGCAATTAAAAGCTGAGGGGTTAGATCTGTCACGACTGGGTGTAGCCAGAATCAGGAACAGTGGGTCTTCTCCGTCACGACGGCAGCAGGGTAAAGTAGGTCACTGGAAAAGTAGAAAGAGGCAGGAACTGGTCGCTCTTCTGGGAAACTGCACTTTGTGGAAACACTCTCCAAAAGTAACAGGACAGGGACCACTGTCCCAAAGGAGCAGGAGAGGGAGAAGGGACGAAGAGCAGGTGATTACCCAGGAGTCCTCAGTGGACTTTTAAGACTGCCTAGAAGGGTCTCGCTTCCTTCCGACTCCTCTTCGAAAAGGTTTAGAAAAGACTCAACTCCTTCAAGAGAATGCATGGATCTTGCTCGAAAAGAGAGCAATAGTTCCAGTTCCAGAGATAGAACTGGGTCAAGTTGGTACTCATTGGTATTCCTGGTTAAAAAAAAATACAAGTTGGTATTCGTTGGTATTCCTTGTTATAAAAAGGTAATCAGGGAAGTAACAGTTGATCATTGATCTCAACAACATGAATATGTTTCTCAAGTTTGTACACTTCGAGATGAACTCTTTACGCTAATTGATTCAATTGGTCACAAAAGGGGAGTTTCTAGAACCAAAAGCCCTACAGGATACCTAGCTTCATTTTCCCATTGCACAAGACTGTCAGAGGTTCCTCAGATTTGCAATAAGGGATTCTAATTAGCAGTTCCAATACATGCCATTTGGTCTAAAATCTTCTCCCAGAGTAATTACCACGTTTCTGGCTCCAATAATGTCAGTATTACACAAACAGAATATTAAAATACATCCATATATTGACAACTTACTACTAGTTTCCCACTCTCAGGAGTGTCAGTTGGAGACAGTGCATGAGACTGTACAGACATTGGAGAGGTTTGGTTTTCTGCTGAATCTCTGCTCATCACAGAGTCCGATGTACATAGGAGCATTGTTTCAAACGAATGTTACTGGTTTCTCTTCCTCCAGAAAGGCAATTGAAGCTGATCTGAAGAAGAAAGAATCTGATGCACGGAGCCCAAGATTTGCCCAAAGATTTTCTGAGAGTCCCAGGAGATTTGGTGAGTTTCCCTGCTGCTCAATAATAACTCAACTTAAGGAGGTTGGTTTCTTTTTCAAGAGGTAGTGATCTTCTTTTGTTTGTTTTCTTTAGGCGGCCTGCTTATTTCTGGTTTCCTGGGCACATCTGCACTTGCAACCATTTGTTCTTCATATTCTTTAGCATTGGAAACCAACATTGAAGAATTACGACATAATGAGCCTAATTTCTGAAGAATTCAGTGGTAGTTAGACTCCCGGATTTTAAACAGGAGAGGTCTTCTGTCTTCCTAGCCCTCAAAGGTGATTACAATGGTATCAGAAAGAATGGTTGGAGGGCAGTTCTGAAGTCCATGCCAATTCGGTGATTTTGGTCAATTCAGGAGAAAATCCACTGTTCATACTGGTGGGAGTTATGGCAGTCTGGTAGGCCCTTCAAGACTTTCAGAGCCAGATTCAGAACTCAGATTTAGTGGTCACAATAGACAACACAGTGACCATGTCCTTCTTAAACAGACAGTTCGGAACAGGATTTTAATTTAGGCAGAGCAGACTGTTTTATCTCTCAGAGCAATCCATATAAAGGACAAGGAAAATGTGGTGACAGATACCTTGAGCAGGTTTTTTCCTCTTCTCAATGCAGTTTTTCTAGGAGATTTGCATGAGACATTTTGGTTCCGGAAGGAGATCACTTTGCAGATCACCAAAACTCTCTTCTGCCCTGACACATCCCCAGATTTCAGAATCAGTTTGACATGGGAGTGGATGCATTGACGTGCCTGTGGCCAAGAGCTCTAATGTTTGCATTCAAAACTATTCCTATGATTTCTCTGTATTATTGTGGTTTCAGATGAAAAGTCAGGTGTAATGCTTATAAGTCGATATTGGCCAATAAGGCAGTGGTTCCTCCTCTTGAAAGAAATGAAGGAGGAACAGGTTTGGTTACCTCCTCTAGATCCTTGTCCCTTAAATCCCCCATGCATTATTGCCCCTAGTATCTGTTCAATTGTGGAGGTTAGAGGATTGGAGGTTGAGAGACAGGGGCTTAGGAATGTAGGTCCTTCTCTTTCAGTGGCAGAGTCTACTAAGACCTCAAGAAGGGAATCTATTCATCAGTCTTATGGTCATCATTGGTCTTCTTTCACTAGGTGGTGTGTGGAAAGTGATTTTACTCCACTTCTTTGCTCCCCAGGGAATATCCTGCAATTTGTGAAAGATGGCTATGATAAGGGCTAGTCAATAGCCACTTTAAAATTACAATGTGTGGCTCTTAAAGTTTTCCATTCTCCATTGGTCTCTATGGCACAGGCAGAGAATTGGGTTTCTAGACTCTTCAAAGCTTTTGAGATTTGAAGACCTAGAGTGAGGAATTTGTTTATCAGTTGGGTACTTTTACTGTTTCTAAAATCTCTACAGGAAGATTGTTTTAAGCCATTGGATGATGTTTCTCTGAAATTTTTGTCCTAAAAGGTGGTATTTCAAATGCTATTGTCACTGCAAAATGTTCAGGAAAAGTAAGTGCATTGATGTGTACTTCTCCGTATCTCAGAGTATTTGAGGAGTGGATAATTTTGAAGTTGAGGCTTTCTTTTGTGCCAAAAGTGAATTTTGCTTTCCTATTTTGTCAGCCCTAGAATGCTTCCTTGGTTCAGAGCGTGAAGGATTATTAGATCTTATAAGACCAATAAAAATGTAGTTAACCAGATCGGCTGATTTCAGGAAAAGGGATACTCTGTTTGTGAATTTTAGTCAGGCTAGTAAAGGGGGCAAGTCTTCTTTATTGACTTTGCACCATTACCTTAAATATGTAGTCACTTTTTCTTATAAAACCTCAGGATACGAGCTTCCAAGATCTATTCAGGCTCGTTCCTCAAAAGGGATGTCTGCGTCATGGACAGAATGAGGTGGTGTCTCTATTTTGGATATTTGTTCTGCAGCTACATGGGGAATACTTCTACATTTGTAAGTCACTATAAATTAAACCTAGTCCACAGTTCTGAGTTGCACTTTAGTACAAAGCCATTGTGTTCAAAAGATGTACTTTGAGTTTTATATATTTGACAGATTTATGTATTGTCAGTATTAAACAATTGAGTTTGCCTGATCCCGTCTTCTGTGTGTTTTTCTTCGATTAGTGATTTTAGCTTTGGTATGCCTGCACTGGTAAGAAATGGGATGAGGAAAGTAAATGAGAAGGTAATGTCGAGATTACTTTCCGGTAATCTTCATTACTCTGATTTCACAATCCTTATCCCAGTAAAGTCTGTCCTCTCCCTCCCACCCACCCTAAATTGAAAATGGAGGTTAGAGGGAGCTTGGTACAACCAGGATTTCCTTAACGTATCTTCCCTTTAAATAGTTGAAGGGGATTAAAAAACAAGAAGGATTTGATGCGTTCTCGGTATGCTCTTGAAGGGGCGTGGTCTCTATTCTGCACTAGAAAGTACTCAGAAGAGGAACGTAAAACTGGAGTAATGAAGATTACCAGTAGGTAATCCAGACACTACATGAACTCTTATGGGGTATACCTATCATTGGTGCAGCAAGTGCATTGGCTCTAGGGCCCTAACGTTTGAGGGTTCATTGCACACCTTCTACAGCTCTAACCCTAAGCCAAACAGAGGGTCCAATTTTTCTTGCATGTATTGTGACCTGTGATGCCACTGAATGCTGGTTGATGTCATTTCTAGAAATGTTGCTGTCCTGATGAACAATGATGGGCGAGTTGAAGATTAATTTTCTTGATATGAGCATCACTTACTGGAGCACTGTGCATGGAACAGCATGGTAGTACATAATAACTCGCTACAAATATGATTTGCTGGTGTTTTGTGTGTGCACATGTGTGTGTGTGTGTTTTTTTTCTTCTTTTTTTTAGATCTTTATTTATAATCACACATAGAAGGTATAATAAAAAAGAATAAAAAATATTTCATCGACATAATTTGATCATTATGATAATAGCCGTAATAATTCATATAATTCATATTTAGCATCCCCACAAAGCTTAAATATCCCGTTACAATTTCTAAATACAATCATCTTGCTAAATTTTGAAACCCCATGAATCATTAGCATAATGCGTAATTAACATTTTACGAAAGCTAAAACTTCGCAATTCAATTTCTTAAATATAACCATCTCTCTAGATTTTGGAACCCGGCGAATTAAAGTTATCCAAGGGTGGTCCCTAATCTTCACCCCAAATTTGATGAAATATTTTTACGGCTCCTATTCTCTCAGAGTACAGTTTTTCCTTACGCTTAACTTGAGTCATCTGGCATCCCCAGAGGTTCAACCATTTTCCATTTTCGTAGAATAAGGGATTTGGCCATTAAAGATGCAATAAATATGAGCTGTTTTTGGTGAATTGTCAAGTTGAAATTAACAATTCTGAACGGGGCGGCTAGCGAGTCAGGAGATAAAGATGTCATCAATTTTCTGTTTAACCACTGGAAGACCTGGTTCCAAAATTCCGTTAAAATCGGACAAGTAAAACAAACATGCATCCAATGAAATCTCCTATTTGGCGGTTACATCTAAAATATAGTCCTCACACAAATGGAAAAGCTTTCTGTAGACGAGCTGCCACTTACAGAAGAAAGCCATATGTCAGAAAAAAAGCCCCTCTCATGGCTTTAGATGACCATTCATTAAATGCTTTCCATAAAGTTGTTTCTATTCTACATCCTGTGGTGGCCTGTATCTTTTTAAAGGCATTAGGAATTATCTGACCGTAAACCTGTTGCTGAAGTATTCGGTACCATGTCCCCACCCCCGTTGTCTCCCGCACATAAAATGCTTGGCTAATTTCTATTGCGAGTTTGCCATTTGGGAGTTGTGAGTTCCATACTTAGGGGCATATTACCAACAACGGGCGCTAAATATCGCTATGCGCGAGTAGCGCGATTCTAATTATCGCAGGATTTTATCGCCCGGGTAGCGCGTTATTAACAATGCTTATCACCCAGGCGATATAAATCCAGCGATAGCCGGCAAAATGCAGGAATATCGCTGGAAATCCAGCGATATTCCTGCAGCGATAGGGAATTACTTGTAAATAGCCCATGGTGGTCGTAGCCTGAGATTCCACCCCCCATTACACATATAGCTAAGTCTGAATTTCAGCAGACGTTAGCTTTCAGCGATAACCGCGGTTAGCGCGGGTTTTGACTATCGCTATGTGTGTCAGGGCAGGCCTTGTAAATACCGCGATGTGCGGTTAGCAACTTATTCCCTGTGGTGTTGCTCGGGAACGCCTACTTTGCATCTCATTAGAGATGCGATGCAAGCGTAAGCAAAACCGGTGCTACGACAAGGAAACACGCGCTAGCGTGTCCTTGCTGATACTGCGATGCCATTATCGCCGCTTTTCGGCCGAAAACAGCCGCTAAAGCGGCGATAATGGGCTTGTTAATATGCCCCTAAGTTGCGTAGCTGTATATAAGAGAAAAATAACGAGGGGGGGGAGATCTGGTCTACCTACTTTTAATTGGTCCCATGTCTTCACAACCCCCTCTATCAATACGTCCTTCGAAAGACTGGGGTTGTCTTTTCCCAGTTGCTTACATTCCGTACACCCAACTTAAGACATAGTGCGTCGCAATGTCTTATCCAGATGTCGGGGTGAAGTGGGGTAAACCGATACTCTTCCTTCATTATGGCAAACCTATGAAGATTTATGTACGGAACCTTGTATCTACTACGTTTGGGAAGCTTTGGGATTTTTATGAAAGGCACTAACTGGATGTTATTTCTAATAACATTTGCCGAGGAGCGACTGCCCGTCCACACCAATCCATAAAAGCGGCTTGAAAATATTTCTTGATTTGGGGCAAGCCAAGACCGCCATCCTCTATGCTCAACTGCATGGTTTCTAATTTGGTACGGGGTTTCTTGCCTGCCCTTGAGAATTTACACAGCATCTGTTCTATTTCAATAAAAACACTTTGGGGAACTTTAATTATTATATTTGAAAAGAAAAAGAGGGAGTATCATCATTTTTATTAAGACAGTAATGGAGAGGGGTAATGACTGCCAGTTATTTAAAATATTTTTGGCTTTAGCAAGTGTCAACACATAGTTGAGTTGGAAAAGTTGTGCAAAATCATGCGACACAAAAATGCCCAGATATCTAAATGGGTCAGACTTGCAGACCAGTGTTCGCAAGTTGATCAGAAGGACCCGGTTGGAAGAATTGAACAGCAAAATTTCCGACTTTGCGTGATTAATCCTATAACCCCCTAAGACTGAAAAAATTCTAATTTTATCAAAAGTTCTGGTGATATTTTGCACTTCTGCCTATAAAAACAAAATTAAGTCATCTGCAAATAGCTTAAGCTTTCCTGCCCCCAACAAGGGTGCCCTAATTTGCAAATCCTGTCATATCTGTGAAGCTAACGGTTCGATAAATTACGTGTATAACGCTGGGGATATAGTGCACCCTTGACGAATGCCACGCTGAATTTCTACTGACCCTGCTGTATGGGAGTTAATTATGATCCTTGCTTCAGCTTCGTCATATAATTTGTGTAGAAGATTCACGAAGCTCAAGGGAAACTCAAATCTCAATTCAATAAAATGGCAAACAAAATATCCCAATGGACTAAATCAAAGGCTTTTTCAGCATCAATCATAATGATTGCTGCTTTTTTATCGTTATTTGTAAAATAGTTTATGGCTTGAGTTGGAAAATTTGTATTATTAGCGAAGGTCCTCCCTGGTAGGAGGCCACATTGATCTTCATTCACCAATTCTTGGCCCAGGGGAGTTATTCTAGCTGCCATAATTCTAGTGAATAGTTTGTAATCATTACTGAGTAGACTAATTGGACGGTACGATCTTGGCCTATCTGGCGGTTTATCTTTCTTCAAGAAGCTAACTATGATTGTTTCGTAAAAGGTTTTAGGGATCTGACACCCCTCTAGAATTGCATTAAATTATAACACCAACAATCTTATTATTTGTGGCATAAAATTTGTATGTAATTCTATTGGCAATCCATCGCTGCCACAAGCTTTTCCACTAGGGGTCTTTTTAATGGCTTCCTTGACTTCTTTTATCGAAATGGGTGCCATTACCTGGGCCTGCTGCGTGATGCTTAGTGTAGGTAAATCAATAGCTCAAAGATGGTTATGAACAATCTCTGGAGCTATCCAGGATGGGGAAGTTTAAAGCCATTTGTAATGTGTCAGAAATGTCTTGTCCATTTCTGCCATTTGTTCTACTACTTGGCCTCTATCCTCGTCTAAAATAGACTTAATGACAACATTATTGCGTCTTTTTTTAACTGACCAGGCCAAAAATTTCCCAGCATGTTCACTCTCCTCGTAGAGCTGCTGAAAGCAAGTGGTCTGATTGGCTATTTTCTGGAAGTCATAATGCTTCTTTATATCTTGTCTAGCTTTTCTTAACCTAAATTCACTTGCTTGCGAATAGTGTGCTAAATGCAACTGAATTGCCTCATCTAGCTCCTGCTGCAGTTTCATAGCAATCTCCTTCCTATTCTTGAGAGTATTTGCTTTACATGATATAGCCTCCCCTCTGATAATGGCCTTGCATAAATTCCGTTTAAGGAAACAATGGCTCTGATGGGGCCTAAAGGTCCAAGTCGAAGTGACCCTGTGGGGGGCACTAAAGGTAGAGTTTAAGAACTTAGGGCCTGATTCACAGAACTAACTTACGTCAAAAACGTAAACGTAAACGTAAAGTTAGTACTATTCTGTGAATACCAAAATGAGTAAGTTCATTCTGTGAATACCAAAATGAGTAAGTGTATTCTGTGAATACCTAAAAAGTACTAACTTTACGTTTACGTTTACGTTTTTGACGTAAGTTAGTTCTGTGAATCAGGCCCTGAATTCTTAAATGAGAGCGGTAAGCAATATAAGCAGGGACATGTAGGTCAGTATATGACAGGTTTTTATTCCACAACAATAGTATTCAGGTGCTCACATTTTAAGTGACAGTAGGTGTGACGTGATAAGTGAGGGTGAAGTTAAAATAAAGACATCGCATTGACAACAATGACAGAAGCTCCTTTAGAACATTTTAACAGAGTAAAAGGAGTTCATGTTGTAGGGGGTCGACGGCGTTTCGAACTCAGTTATTTGAGTTCATCTTCAGGACATACAAAGGTGAGCAAGCTGAATCTAAAATTAGTGGAAGTCAAAAGAAAAAATAATAATAAAGGTAAGTCTAGTCCCTAGGTATATTAACATCACAGTAAAAGAATAATTCAATTATAAGCTCTCTAATGGGCCTATACGCATAGTCAATATAAACCTGCTGATCCAATTATAGGGTGAAAAAAATCAATGTGTGTTTAAAAGAAACTGGGTAATTACACATCATGAACAAGTTACATGTGGAGCAGTTGGGATGTGCAATAGTTCTATTACAAAAGCCATAGATTGGTAATTGGGGCTTGGAGTGCAGTTAAAGGTAGGGTGGTGCCAATGTAACAAGGACAAAGTCGGGGCTCTAAGGGGGTAAGAGGCGCGCTAGTGATGGCGGTATTCCTAGTACATGTAAGGCGGAAGAGCCGATCTCAATTATGAAAGCGCAGTGCTGTGGTAGAGCAGAGCAATAAATTAATAGGCGCGCTGATTTTGGAATTGCATCCCGAAGGGAAGGAAGGGGCCAAACAGAAAAAATTGGGGCTGATCCAATATTCCTCTCAAAAAATTCAGTAAGATGTGTTTGCATGATCGTGACCCAACCATCCTCGGCCAAAAGAGTCTTATCTAATCTCCAGCGAGGGCTCTCACCTTAATTTGCCCTAATCATAATTTCGGTCACAGGGGCAGAGTGATCCAAAAATGGATTTGGAAGAATTCATGATTTCTCTTTCTCCCATTGATGGGAAATTAGAAAGAATTCAATTCTTAAAGCTGTTTTATATCTTTTTGAAGATCTAATCTCGAGTGATTTTGACCAGTCGTTTATGTTATTTAGGTTTACTTTGCGCTTTCTTCTTACGAATGGAGTCAAAACTTAAATTCTGTAAAATATTGAAGTCACCTCCTGTTACTATTAAGCCAGGCAGTAACTATAGCGCATTTTCGAGTTCATCCAGAGCGGTTGCATCATCTTCAATAGGGCCATAAAAACTGGCTATCTGAAGGATCTGGTCACCAATCTACAGATTTAAAACTATCCATCTCACTCTAGGATCCCTAATAATTTGAAGTACTTCCCCCTGACAGTGACGTGTGAGTAGAACCGCAACTCCCCTGACTGCTGCACCCACCGATGCAAAAAAAGCTTGGGAGATAAAACTTAGCAATCTAGGGGGGTGAAATGTGTTTTGAAGTGTGCCTCCTAAAGCAAAATTACTTGTGTATGAAGTGTAGATTTCAATTTGGTTTGGTTATTAGCCCCATTGATATTACAGGAGGCTATCCGAACTATCTGATTGTCAGCCATTTGCATTGAGTTTTTCCTTTTCTGTACCTACACGTTTTGATACTCCTCCAAATTTCACCCTCCAAGCTCCCCTAGAGCACTTGCTTTTGGTGTAAGCAGGGCCGGCTTTAGTGCTGGTGGCGCCCGGTGCGAGAATCATTTTTGGCGCCCCCACACCCAATGACCGCCTCCTCGATTCTCTCACTACCACCAGGCATAAGGGCCCCTCATCTCTCCAATCATAAGTTATTGCTAAACAAGTGCCCCCATCCCATGAGGTCGGCGCTAACCCTGGGCGGAGTTTGCGGAGTTGCACTACGTGAAGCTACGCGAAGTGCAAAAAAACTCTGCCGCACTACGCAGAGCTCCGCGAGCGGCGGAGTATGGTAGAAAAATGCCGTTCGCGGTGATTGCACAGTGCCGGATACTTGTCCGCACTGTGCAATCATTGCGAACAGCACCATGCACAGCGCAAGCTTACCTTTTCTGCCGCTCGATTAGATTTTTACTCGAGCCGCAGCTTTCTCAACGCAAACAGGCAGTTTCTCAAAGCGAGCGGTCGCGAGCATACGCGACCACTCGCAATGAGAAACCTGACCCCCCCCCCCGCCTTGAGAAATCTCGCTGGGAGGTTTATTTTCCACGCTCGCGCTCGCTAACTTGATGTTGGTGATCGCAAACGAGGAAAAATCTCACCGGGAGGTGGATTTTCCTCGCTCGCCAACTTGACGTTGGTGAACGCGAGCGAGGAAAAAGCTCCGCTACGCTGCACGAAGCGGAGTTTTTCGGATCTCCGCGAGCTCCGCGAAACGCGGAGTGCGGGAAACTCCGCAAACACCGCAAGCGGAGCGGAGTTCACTGCCCAGGCTTAGTCGGCGCCCCTTCCACAGGTCAGCGCACCGTGCGGTCGCATCAGTCGCACTGCCCTAAAGCCGGCTCTGGGTGTAAGTAACCCTATATCTAAAAAATCTGAAATTCTCTCCCTGTCATCCCTTCTACTCTCCATGTCGCCTTGACTACCTTCCTCCCCATGCTCAGACCCTACCAGTCATTGGCTTGTGCCCTACCTGTGCCCTGTCCCACCACCCGTGCCACCCCCCCTTCCACCTGAAGAAGTACCTTGGAATGGTACTGTGTAAGCTCTTCTAGGGAGATGTGCAAGATAGCCTTTGACCTCATAGTGCCTCATCCTCCCACTATGCATAATTTTATTCCTACGTTCTTCAAGTTGTATCAAATCAACCTCATTAGCTATCTATAATCAATGTGGAACAAATACCATTTTATCTTACATGATTGCTGTCTCTTCGCCCCCTTTATTTTGTGTAAAAATTCTTTAGCCCATTCGCTGGACTGAAATGTATGGGATCGGCCCTTAAAAAGAACCTTTAGTTTGGATTGGCGTTCTATACCAGCTGGAGCACCATTTTGTTTGAATCCAACAAATTTTCGACATCTTCGCGCTGCTAAAATCAACATATCTGAATATATTTGAAATGAAAAATTGTCCGGCGTGGTGAAAGACTTCTTCTTGATCACCTGAGTCAGAATTAGTTCTTTGATCTGGACATCCCCGAAGTTAACCAAGATTGTACGCGGACATTTCACATTTGTAGATCGAACCGCCGGAACTCAATGTGCTCTAGCAATGGTTAAGTCTTCGCCTTCAGCAAGTTTTTCTGGGAGAACAACTTTATGAATTTGATCTGATATCAGTTTTATGGGTGAATGTCCTATTTTGCGATCCTTGTGTATACCCACAAATCGTAAATTAGTACGTTGACCTCGATTTGCCACATCATCAAGTTTTAGCTGGAGATCTTCCAACTCGATTAGCATTGCAGTCCAGCTTCCGTCTTGTTTATTGCTAGTATTTTCAAGAGTGGATACCTTCAATTCTACCTGGATCATACAAGTGGCAAGCTGTTGAAGATTTGCATTGATCTGCCCAAGCTGTTCATTAGTTTTAAGAATTGTGGATTCTTGTGAGAGCTTCATTTCGCGAAGTTCACTTAAGATCTGGTTAAATGTTATCTCTATCGAGGAAGGATGCGCTGGCTTTAATGTCGCCACAGCCAGGTCCCCCAGTTGGCTTAGAACATTGACTGCCTGAAGATTTTTTTCTGGAATGGTGGGTGTAATGATTTTGGTTTGGGTGCCCATCCTTGCATTGTGTAAGACGCTATATTCTCCTTTTGGCCTCCCCGGGGAGCCCCCAGTATGAACAGTGGATATGTCTGTTTCTCATTTTCTTTGCTGGATTCCTCCAAGCGAGTAGTCTCCTGGCCAGTTAGGAAATCGTTTTTTGCTATGGCAGGACGCAAAATGGTCTCGCTCTTGGGACTTGGAGTGGACTCCATCCTATCCTCTGTTTCCTGAGAGAGATCGTGCCAGAATCTATCGGGGAAAGCGTCAATTGATTAGTTGCCTGAGAACTGTTCTGACCGGTTTGCTTTGTTGCCTGTTAATTTTTCCTAGCCATGCGAGTTTTCATTGATGAGTCTCTTGAGATGCGTTTCATTAAGGCACATGTTGTATATATGGTAGATATGGTTGAGTGTCTGAGGCCTGCTGATAGACTGGGGGATGCAGGAGTTGTCACAAGGCAGTCGCAAGCCGCATCTGTGCTACACAGACCGCTTCTGCAACTATCCTTGGCTCGGCATTGTTCGTCCTCGACTCTCGACCCTTTCCATTATGTGTCCACCTGTGCCGGTGCCGGTGGATTGGTTGCCTAACTCCTATGTGTTTTTTCTGGTGTACATTACACTTCAAGGTCAGTGGAAAGCGAAAGTTGTCTATGTCCTAATATATGCTTTGCGAAAGCAACAATATATTATGGTAAATCTATTAGCAGATAATTGTATTCTATACAAAATAGTATTTTATTAAGTATTTAGCAAACTTTTGTGACCGCAACCCATCATCATTATTGCACAAATTAACTTATGATACAGTGGTATAGAATTTGAAAGTTAAAACCAACAAGAAAACAAGACAGGCACTAGATTGACTGAGCATTTCCTGTGTTTCTCTTATTTTGGCACTTGTTCTACTCAAGTGATTAGTGTTTCATGTGCTCCTGGGAACTAATATCTCTCTTTATTAAATCAATGTAGGGAGGGAACGTGATCCCTAGCATCTTTATGTCATCTTGGCATTGCTGAAAATTGCAGGTGTAGACAGTACCCAGCCGCTTATGTGTCTCTCTCAAGGGGGTTACCAGGCCAACACGTTTTCATCCTCTGCTAAAGCAGCTGGGCAGTGGCTTCATCACCACTGTGATGCTGTGGTGACCTGATAGGACACTGAGTTTTACTTTCAGAATTTATGGACCACCTTTAGCCATGTCTTTGTTTGGGCAGGGGTAGATTTTATCTGTGCTGATTGTGTTAGTTTTCAATCCAGTCTTCGATAATTTATGCAGGGAAACTTTTTTTTCTCATATTCAGCTGTGTCCAACAAAGTGAAAAAAAACAGATGTGGAGTGAGATGAGTCGCCAGATTTCCCAATAAGGAAACATGAGATGGACCGATGAATGGGACAGGGTCACGGCGACAGTACAGAGGAGTATGTTACCATTACATCACAGTCTTTACATCAGGAGTGCTTACATCGCAGGTATGTTTTAATTGTTTTCCTTTGTTGGCGCTCTCATCGTAAGTAAGTGCATTTATACGTGTATATATCTTATAAGGGCTTACAACTAATACTTACCTACCTCCATGTGAAGTAAAGGCACTTCATATGTAAAGCCATGCAATGTAAGGGAACTCTAAATGTACACATATGCGATGCAAATGTACTCCTGATGAAATGACCACTATGTAATTTACTCACAATGAAATAAACTGCGAAGTAATGATTGACATTCATGAAGAGGGTTCATGCCTATTTTATATAAGCTTTGTCCAGATTGGAAAATTCAGCAAAAAGAAGAAAACCTTTAATTGGCTGTGTTTTCATGATGCTAACAAATAGAAATTAAAACTATTGGCTAGAAAAAGATGACCAACTGACCGGCTGGAGACCTCAGAAAAATACATCCGGAGGTTACCTCTAATTTGGTTACAAACATGAACATGTTCACAGTTAAGGGAGGAAAATGAAGGTAAGGGAATATGTTTCACCCGCGCTTGCTTTATTAAAAGGGGAGTGAGATGAAGGCAGCCCACTTTTGCAACAACACCTTCCAATGCGAAATGGCTGCCAGGGAGGAATAGGACTTGTTATAATGCATGCGTTTAGAACGCATGCCATTACAACGTGGTCATTACAACGACCGCGTTGTTACATCGCATAGCATTACAATGCAAGTCACTACAACGACTTGCTGTAGGGGGGCGCTGGATGTTGGAATAGTATAATTTACTATTCCAACTCCAGTCTGTGCAACAGTAGGGAAGGTGTTGGATTTTAATTCCAACACCTTCTGTCCCCTACAGCAAGTCGTTGTAACGGCTTGCATTGTAATGGCATGCGATGTAACAACGCGGTCGCGTTGTAATGGCATGCGTTGTTTCGCATGCGGGGTAAATGATGTTTCCCGCCAGGGAGAGTTTGTAGAAACGGGCTTCATTTCCAGCTCAATTGACACATGATTCCTCCAGTGCTTGCACAACACCAGGGCAGTAAAGCAGCCAGGCAATCCTTGTATCAAGGACAGACACTGTCTTTGGAGATGCAGAAACTTGTATTGCACTCACAGTATTATCTGACTGCGATTGCGAATCCTATGACACTTCGCCACTGAACTACGTTGTAGACCTATGTGATTGAACAAGGTATACATTCATATTTACATTTTTGTTCTGAGAGTCCTTATTTTAATATTACGATCGTTAATCATAAATAACTGGTCTCCAGTGTTTTTAGTTCTATAACCACTTATCCATGATTCCCTGATCTTTGCCGAACAAGGAAGGCAGTCATAGCCTGGGTGGCTTTTCATGTCACCTACAATACAGTTCCCGCCAATGGTTACCATAAATGTATACAGGCAAGCATATTGCCCTGAGTGTAACCTCATTTCTCTTAAGACATTCTAATCATATACACCTTATGTGTAGTTGATAATGTCTTCTTATGCTTTTATAGCACTAAACCTAAGTACCTTCATGTGGTCCTCGATTTACTCCCTCTAATAACAGCATTGTTGTATCAGCCTATGCAAAATCAATTTAAGATTACCATTTTATGTATTTTCTATTTAAATTACAATGATGGCACCTCTACTCCTGCAGGATATGAAATGAAATGAAATGAAAAGTGGTATTTATAAAGCGCTAACTGCCACTCCGAAAGGAGCATCCTGGCGCTGTTATGGAGGTGAGTGGCTTCTTTGAGGTTCTTAGATGAGTGAGAGGCAGAGTTCATTTGAAGTTCCGAAAATCCAAGTTTTTAGTGCCTGCCTATATTGTGCTTCAGATTTATGCATTCTCAGATGTATTGGCAATAGGTTCCAAGCTCTGGTACCTAATACAGCCACTGTTTTTCCTCCCCTGGTTTTGCATCTAAAACTAGGAGGTTTGAGTAGGTTGGCTGACGATGACCTGAGAGATCTGGTTGTACTATAAGGGGTGAATCTTGAAACGAGGTATTTTGGTCCTAGTTTGAGTGAGGCTCTGAAGGTGATAAGTAGAATCTTGAAGAGTATTCTCTTATGTAGCGGGAGCCAATGAAGAGTTTTTAGGGCTGCCAATGCGGAGGACCTTCGTGGTAGTTTCAAGACCAGCCGCGCCGCTGCATGTTGGACTACTTGGAGTCTTTTTAATGTTTGTTTCTTGGCTCCTGCCAGGAGGCTGTTGCAGTAGTCGAGTCGTGAAAGGATCAGGGCGACTGCTACTGATTTCCTTGCTGCGAGTGGAAGTAGATCTAAAAAAATTCAAAGATTATATAAGGCTGAAGCAGGTCCCAGCTATACTACTGTTAGTGCGTGTGGTTTGAAGCTGAGGGCGGAGTCAAACTGCACTCCCAGGTTTCTTGCCACCGTTAACGTATCAGGTGGAGGTGACATACCTTCTGGCCACCACTCGTCTGGCGAAAAAGAGACCTCTTTCCCTATTGGTAGGATTTCCGTTTTATCGGTGTTGCACCTGAGGTGGTTATCCTTCATCCACTGGAGGACCTTGGTAAAACATCTTTTGAAGTTACGTTCGGCCTCTTTGGAATTTTGATCTAGGGATAGGATCATTTGGGTATTGTCTGCGTAAGAAGTAACTTCGATCCCGAATGATGTTATAAGTGAGATAAGTGGCGTCATGTAAATGTTAAATAACAATGGACTTAGCGAGGAGCCCTGGGGTACTCCTGTTGCGATGGTGCGTTCCTCAGATAGGAAGGTTCCAAGGGACACAGCTTGTCTGCGCATGGAAAGGAAAGATTTTAACCATTCCAATGTATATTTCATAATAGCTGCTACTCATCGTCACATGGTGATCTGGACTCTAGCTACCTAAGAGCGTCGTGAACAAGTTTCTCTTTTCATATAAAACATGATGAGGTCCTTTTTGGAACTGCAGTTCTCATAAAGTGGTTCACACCTTTTCTCCTTCCATAACCTTTGTATTTATTAATGGGGGTTCCCCATCTACTGTGTATGTAAATTAATCTCTCTTCCTCCACCCCCTTGGTACGGTCAATCATTTAAAAATGCCTATTTGTTCTTTTTTTACCTTAGCTGTTACTTGGTTTCCTCCCCACATTGTGCACAAAGTGTAATTTAGCATGTCCTGTAATGCTCCTTGAAGTTTACCAATGCTGCCCTTTCTACATAGTTCTTAAGTAACTGGCATTTTCAATTAATCATTTGCCTTAACTGCGCAACACTGATACAAGAACACTGTACTGGATTACCTACATTCCTGAAATCATAATTTGAGTGCAACCCAAAGGTATCGTTTTTTTACTGTTTGGTAAATGTTAAAAGTGTACAATCAGCCCCAGTCCTTGGGGTAGATTCCATAGTCTTTCTATGTCTATGAACAACCCTCTCCATAATATTTTGTTCATGCTTGAAGCCAAATAAAGGTTTTTTCAGACCTTTGTCATTGTTAAATCTTGCATCCTTGGTGTGGTTCCCCTGACTTTTTGCCGTCAGACCTCCTGTTTTTACTGTATTTTTTGCTGACTTCGTTTTTGTTGGCTTTAGGATTCTGGGCACATTGCCACTGCTAATCAGTGCTAAAGTGCATGTGCTCTATACTCAAAACATGGTAACATTGGCTTATCCACAATTGGCATATTTAATTTACTTCTAAGACCCTAGTAAAGTGCACTACATGTGCCCAGGGCCTGGAAATTAAATGCTACTAGTGGGCCTGCAGCCCTGATTGTGCCACTCACTTATGTAGCCCTGTAAACATGTCTTAGGCCGGCCACTGCAGGGCCTGTGTGCAGTTTTAAACTGCCTTGTCAACCTGCCAAGTTAACCCACTTGCCAGGCCCAAACTTTTCTCTTTATAGGTCACCCCTAAGGTAGTCCCTGGACAGCCCAGAGGGAGGGTGCAGTATATTTAAAAAGTACACTTCAGAACCGGCGCATCGCTCACCGAACCGACGCATCACTTCCATTGCGTGGAGAAATCCGGCACATCACCCGAACTGCTTGGGGATCACTGACGTATCGCTTGGCTGCACCTCGCATCTCATTGTTTGCGACCAGGATCAAGGTACTTTTGCTCAGTGGGCCCTGCATGGGTCCTGTATCTGTCCCGCGCTCCATCACGGTCAGCCTGAACTCTTGACTTTGTCCTGGTGTAGCGCGACCAATTAACTCTTTAAGCAATTACTGCTTCTAAGCACTATTTTTGCGTTTCATCTTTAGAATTCATATCTCAACTTCTACTGATTGAATTCTTGTCGTTTTGTTCTTGTTTTATTTATAAAATTATTCTCTATTTTTCTAAAATGGTGTGGAATCTTTTTGTGGTGTTTTCACTGTGTTACTGTTTGATGCGTTGCACAAATACTTTACACATTGCCTCCTGAGTTAAGTCTGACTGCTCTGTGCCAAGCTACTAGAGGGTGAGCACAGGTTAATTTATGGTGTGTTTGTGACCTACCCTGACTAGGATTGTGGTTCCTGCTTGTACACGGTGCATACCTCTGCCAAACACAAACCCAATTTCTAACAGTCATGTAGTTGCATAGCTTGCTATTGTTTCACATTTGTCTTTTTACACTGTATTCGATATTGTCTTCTATGCAATATTTGGCTAAGACTCAAACCGTACCTTGATGGAATTAAAAGTATTATCTATCAACATTCAGTTCTCCTCCAGTAAATACTTTTGTCCTAAATATGTCTGCCCATACAAAAATAGCTAGATCTATAAATCTCAACTGATATTTGCTTTAGCAGTGTTTAAGCTTTAAATGTAGGTTTAACCTAATCATAAACACTTGCAATTTCTCTAGGTGCAGTTATAACCCACAGTCCTACGTTAGTATGTTTGAAATACAATTTGTACAATTTAACTTTATCATGGACAGGGTTGCAACTTTAGTCAATGTGATTACTTTTAAACTTGTTCATGTGAAAATAGGCCAGACAAAGTGTGAACGCTGCCCTTTTTTCTGTGCCCCGAAATTGCTAGCAGAAGATTTAATTGTAAGCAAAGTAATTTTAATTAATGCACTTTTAGTACATTGCACTATAAAACATGGCGATTCATCCAGATTTCTGTGATTCATCCAGATTTCTGTATTTTGTGCAATATCTGCTCTTTTCTCTGTTCCATCATGATCCATCCATGTGAACAAGGGCTAAATGTGCATTGTGACAAATGTATTGTGCTTTGTCTCAAAGGGCTAGACTTTTACTTTGCTTATTATGATTAATATTCTTAATACATGGCTGCATTTTTAGAACCTGGCCCCTCATGGAAACCTTAGAATAATTTGGAAATGGATTTAATACTCAACCTAGCCTTGACAGTGATGTTCTACCGAGTGAATTTGTGAGACTTCTGTGGATCTTTGGTAAAATAAACCAAATGGGCACCTTATACCTTCTTTGTTTCAGAAATTCTGGTTGTGTGTCTCTGTATGGCTTTCTGAATCTCTACCCCATTTGAGGCCTCATATACAAAGTGTTTTAATGGTCACAAACCCTCAGATTTCTTAAATCTGAGCGTTTACCACCATAAAACACTTTTGTATTCGGGAAAGATTTTCCAATCATTAAATGGGTTAAGGAAACGTTAAGGAATCAGTATTTAAAAGGAGAGAGTTTAGGGCATCCCTTCCACATACAGATTCCTTATGCCATGTTGTAGCATCCTCTATAGCCAGGGTACCATAAATGATTACACCACACATAGAGCTTAGTATTACATGTCTTTATTCCTCAGCATGCAACTGTGAACTCAATGTTCTAAACACGAATTCTGTTCACTACACCCGAACACTTACGTCATAGTTCCACGGAGTCCATCAGGAACCAAAAGGTCCCATCACCGCTAACTCACAAGACACTACATCTCCTCCCTTGTTAAATAAAAAATTTTTTTTTTACAGAAACATATATATCCATTACAACTCCTCGATAAGTCATCGTGGAGCTCTGACCAAATGCCCAGATCGTGTCCTCTGAGGCTGGGAAGAGAGAAGAGAAGCGTCCAAGACTGGCACTGATGATGTAGGGACAGATGCAGTTAAGGGGCTCTCTACAGTCTCAATCGAACCAGTCTCATCTCTGACATCAGGTACTGGCAAAGGATGAGGCAGATGCCTGAAGTGCGAAGAATCTCACGTAATTAACTTTCCAGGATGGTGAGCAGTCACCATGTGTCCTCATTTAGTCACAACTTTAAAGGGTTCAGCATCAAAGGGAGCATCAGATTTGTGTTTCCTCTGTTGTTGCACCAATACTCAATCACCTTTATTGAAAGTAGTGTTCTTGGCACATCAACGCTTGTGCGCATATACTTTAATCTTTTGCTTACGGCACAAGTCTGTTTGACAAGTTCACCATCTGTTTGTAGATCTTCTGTTGGTCTATTGTGGTAACTTGGTTGTCATGGCTCTCCCGAACATTAGGGTGGCAGGATTTTCACCTGTCGTTGAATGAGGAATCGACCGGTAAGCTCAAAGAGCAGCATGGAGAGTAGACTTCAGATCAAGCACGCTTGACAGTCTTTTTAAGTGTGCTCATAAAGCGTTCGACAATGCCTTTTGCTAGTAGCCAAAGAGGTGTGCTTTTCTGATGCTTCACATTGAGATGATTAAGAAAGTCTCTGAATTCTCAACTGTTGATTGGTGGGCCATTGTCAGACTTTAGAATTGAAGGAATACCCCGTGTTGCAAAAATGCCATCTAACATCTCAATGGCTCTTTCTTGAGTGGTTGATGAGAGATCTTCTACTAATGGAAAACGGGAGTATTCATCGATAACCACCATCAGGTAATGTGCATTGTGCTAAAGAAATCAACAGCAAGTTTCTTCCATACATGTTTTAGCAGATAAAACATATTGGGGCATATTCTCAAGAACGTGTGATAACCACCGGAAGATTAGCTTAACGCAACTTTGCATATCGCAGTCGATCGCGGGAAAACAACGCCGGGTTAACGTAGTATTCCCAACCTGGCGGCACCATGCGATAGTCCCACGATAACGCGTCAAATGACCGCGTTAAAATCAGCGCGACGCCGCAAAAATGCGAAACACGAACGCGAATAAAGTTGCGATGATGCCAACCGCGATACAAAAATCAGCGATAACCAGCGACAGGCCTGCAATTCCCACGCGTCATGCGGGAAAATGCACCATAAAAGCTGAATAAGAAAAAAACACCAAAAACAAAATAAACTGCGTAGCAACATGGATGCACCCGGAACGAGTGCCCAGGTCAACGTGAACCCCACAAGCCACACAAACCACCAGCAAGGAACCTCGGGGTCCGGGAAGGCAAAGGATAAGAGGAAGACGGGGTACATTCCGCATGACAACCGGATCGTCGTCACGGAGGTGACAGAGCACTAACAACAACTGTCCGTCACCTCCACCGTGTCATTGGCAACACAGACGGAAAAATGGCATTCCATCGTGAATGCAGCCGGAGTGTCGAGGAGGCCAAGATGCGCTGGCACGATGTGAAAAGCCAAACAAAGCAGAAACCCGCTGCCAACAGGAATGCAGCAACGGCGAATGGAGGTGGGAGTCCTGCGCGACAGGAGGAGCTGGAGCAAATGGTGGCCACAATCATCAGTGTGGAGACGGTGCAAGGAGTCGGGAGTACGGACACTGCTCAACATGACCTGACACAACATCAACAGGGTGAGTAATGAACAGGGACGGTGGGGACGGTGGGGGACGGGCACAATGGCACACATGCACAACGACGTGTAGCACACCGCACACCCACAATGACCCTGGGTCATGTCCCTGATCCCTGTGGCACACTGCAGCACACATACAAACATCAAGTAGGCCCCCGTCCACCATGTGCCCAAAGGGCTCCCATCCCACACATCACCAATTCCACAACACACACATGCACCCGTGCGAAACACAGCAAAGATGTGTATGTGAGAGTCATACTGACACTGCAAGTGACAACACATGATGAGCAGCATGGCTGGAGTACAATCACCATGACATTGTGCACGCCACGAGACTGAGGTGGCTGAGTGTGGACCACATCCGGAAAGGAGCAGGTCACACTCTGACACATCCACGTGCACAAACAACCACTGACGTCAACAATACATCTGCAGACAAACAATGCACAAGAGTACAAAAACCGTCCAAGAGCACAAATGACCCAAGTCGCCAACATCACAGCACCTGAAAAGCACAAAAGCTAAAGGCACACCGCCTCCAAGGGATAAGGGGCAGCAAAATCACAGCTGCAGGTGCGACTCTCACACAATGCAGCACACACACATAGCAATGACAGCACATCCACATGGACGACAATGTGGTACACAGTGCAACACTTACACTGCAGAACAGAGGACACAACTGGGTCCGCCTGTGCATAGAAAAGGGCCAATCACATCGGACATAGCAGGAAACTGTGAGATGCAAATGTAGGTGTACAACCTCACCTACCTCATGTAGTCCAAATGTCCACTGTCCCGCATCAAATAGTCCGCCCCTCCCAAACAGTCACAATGTACATCGGCATGCAGTCTGTATGTAAACTTGAACAATGCAGCAACATACATGCCAACACAATGTCAACAAGCATCTCCCCTTCACATTGCAGAGGGACACACAACACCTCCAGCAGGGCAGACCAGACAACTCTACAGTGATGCTGAAGAGGACCTCCACACTTCCGACACCGACGCCCTACAACAGTCCATGGATATCTTAGGCAATCGACCTCCAGGAGCAGGGCAGCACCGCTGCATCGAGGATACCCCACCCCCTGCACAGACAACACAGCTGGATGCACCCACCACCCCGGATGGCTCCCAGCAGCCCACCGAAGCACACATTGCATTCCAAGGCCAGGTGTCAGACTGCCAGAAGGGGGTGGCCGAACATGTGCGGGTGGGGTATTACCTCATGGAATCTGAACTAGATCACATACGTGGGTGTCTAAGTCCCATCAGGGACCACCTACACTCCCCAACGGAGACCCACACTGCGACAGAGACACATGCCTTTGCACATTTCCAGTACTGAACCACACCCAGAGCCACGGGATAATCATCCACACCCCCACGCTGGACTGGCGTACGCCGGCCCAGGTCACTCCTCTTATGTATTGAGTGGGGGACGACAAAGCTACATGTGCAATGTCTCACCCGCTGCCTGCTGTCTCACCCGCTGCATGGCTGCGTCCTCTGTACACGGCACAACGTAATGTTGTAGGGCCCAGGGCCCTAATGCATACATCATGAGCACACGGACACACTCAGATAGTTTGTTGAAATGGCTACGGGCACGTGCGCTCGACACCTTTATTGGCATGGTCACATGTACAGTGACGCATGTGCTGGATGTGTGTGGGGTGAGTGTAAGCCAGCCCTCATGGAGTCGTTGATGCTGGCAACAACTTGAACAGTGATCACAATAAAAGCGGAAACAGAAAACTCCAGCATAACAGAAACAACTGTGAAGCATCATGGTGGTAGCCGGAGAAAGTACAGGGTGCACCCAACATGCAAGCAGAATGGTCCATGATTTGTGGTGCATTGAGTCAGTGGCACCTGAAGAGCTGAGCAGGGTATCAAGCTGATGATGGCACCCACGACAGGTGTGAGCAACTCTGATAGTCCGGCAGTAAGACACTTCCGACTCTGGCACCTGTTGTTTGGAGTTGGTCCTGGCGGTGGTGGCGTGTGCATCTTGTGGTCATGCGACGTCCGGGCAGGTCAGGATTCGATTTGATGTGTGAGCCCAGGTGGACCGCAGTTGAGGCCGGAGGCAGCGGACAGCGCAGGGCCACAGACACATGGCATTGATGACCCCCAGTCCATCGACCCAGAGGCCATCCAATATGCTACCAGACAGGGGCCATGACTTGAGCTGCACAGAGTTAGTGGCCCCGGATGCACTGCGGCCGGCACAGGCACACCGCCACGGGACGGTGACTTGCGGTGCAGTGAGATAGGGCCACGCGAGGTGAGCGGGTCCTTGTCGATGTCGAAGGTGAATGTAGCGGAGGTTTGCGGGGGACAGTGGAAGGTGTCCTCCAGGGCATGATGCAGAGGGCAGAAGCCGGCCGGAAGCGGCAAATGGAGGAGTGGAATGCTACAGCCTCGTTTTTGCCACAAAGTCAGTATCAGCTACATGATGATGAAGACAACCCCCAGTCCATAGACTCAGTCGCCACCAAAGTTCAACCAGAAAGTGTCCATGGATGTCGGGGAACAGACTTAGTGGCACCAGATCTGAAAGGGGATGCAGTCTGCGATGAGGCCAGTACAATGATATCAAGTCTGCCTTAAATGAATCATGACTGAATTCCTAATGTGTGACCTACTCAACTGCAGTGTAGGCCGAAGGCGTAGTCATCAAGGGCCCACAGACACGTGTGGTTGAGATGCCATGCATATACTTTGTGTCACCACATCGAAGGGAGTATAGTGATTTAAACTCAGCATTGATATGTGTACTCGGCCATTGTGTAATCAAGACTCAGTTCCAGATGTGTGACCAACTTGACCGCAGTGTAGGCCCGAGGCAGCAGTCAGCAGGGGCCCACAGCCACGTGTCGTTGGCCCGCGATGCACCGAGTTAGTGACACCAGAGCAGTTGTCGGCAGTGTTCGATGATCCTTTTCTCCTCCGGACTGAACCGCGTCTTCCTCTTACTCGTCTCCTTGCGTACATTGATATGAACTCCGCCATGCAGAAATCAAGACTCAGTTCCACATGTGTGACCTACTCGACCGCAGTGTAGGCTGAAGGCAGTAGTCAGCAAGGGACCACAGACAGGTGTAGTTCGAATGCTATGCACAGAGTTGGTGGCACCACATCGAAGGGAGTAGAGTGATATAAACTCAGCCATAAAGTGTGTACTCTGCCATTGCATAATCAAGACTCAGTTCCAAATGTGTGACCTACTTGACCGTAGTGTAGGCCGGAGGCAGCGGTGGAGTACGTAAACGAAAAAGGAGTAAAGCGAGCCTGTGTCGCGGAGGCCATGACGGTCTGAGGAGGCTGCCAAGGTCGCGGGCTTCGGGCTTGGAGCTTGCGCCGGCACGTGGTGGGCCCTCTTCGACACACGCCGGTGTCGGCAGGTCAGCAGTGAGGCCTGGCTGTGCAGGGGCGGGCATGACGGGTTTGGGGACCAGCGGCCCGGGGTGCAGCAGGCGCACAGGATCGCAGGCCACACCGCTCACGGCGACGGCGTCGGCCTCGTGGCGGGGTGGGAGGCGCCGCCCTGGCAGACACGTTGGGCATTCCGGAAGAGAACCACGCCCAGAGCTACGTGCTTTTTATTCACACCCCTACGCTGGCCTGGCGTCCTCCGGGCCAGCCCACTCCGCACACGCTTACAGGGGGGGACGTCACAAGCTACATTTCCACAATCTTCCCCACTGGCTGGGGTGACATGGTTGCGTCCACTGTCCACTACACTCCAAACACCAGCAGTGCATGTAGACATGGATATGTCTGTGGTCTGCATACTGCAGTCTGTACAGCACTCCCACGCCACACTTGGCATTGTGTACATTCTCATTCATGGGTCACTTGCCTCCTTCGCACATGCCTGGTTCCCACCTCTCCCCACATTCCGCTATTGTGTGGCTGAGGTGCCATGCCGTTGATGGCTCATGTACATGGCTAACCATGTTTGCCACAGTAAGTTGTGCTGTTGTGTCTGGTGGGTGGGCATGGTGTTTGGCATGTTGTATGTGATTTTGTGACGTGTGCAGTGCCAGAGTTGTGAGTTGCATGATTGTGGTGTGTGGTGTGTTCATTTGGTACTTGCAAACGAGCAGTGCATTTCCATAGGTGCATTCCTGGAAGCGCTGGTTGATGTTGGACTGTCGGAAGATGAGGGGATCATGCACACTGCCTGGGTAGTTGGCTACGACATTGGTGAAAAGTCCCCTGTGGTCCACTATTGCCTGCACATTGATGGAATGCGTGTGCTTTCTGTTGCGGTAATTGTGTGCAGTGTCGGCAGGGGGCACAAGTAGGACATGTGTGCAGTCGATTGCCCCCAACACGTGCGGGAATCCAGCTATGGCGTATAGTCCTTGCTTGGTCTCCAGCTGTTCCTGCGCATTGTGGGGGACGTATAGGTACTGGGGTACCTGGCTGATGATGGCATCCAGGACAGGTGTGAGGAACTTGGATGGGGCTGGCTGTGAGACTCCTCCGACTCTGGCGGTTGTTGGTTGGGAGGTACCAGAGGCCAACAGGTGCAGCACAGCCAGCAGCTTTGTCTGCGGAGGGATGTTGGTTGTCCGCTGTGTTGGTACCGTCAGCCTGTGGGCAATGATGTTCAGGATGCGGAGGATGGTTGTCCTTTTGAGCCTGTAGTGGGCATTGACATTGTCTGGTGTTAGGTCTGTGAGGCTGGTGCATTTCCTGAAGGTCCGCTGTCTTTGTCTGCGCTGCCTCTGTGGTGGTCCGGGGGGGGGGAGTCCAGGGGGGTGGTGGCGATCCTGGGGGTGGTGGCGGTGGGTGTTGTTGCCCTCTCGGGGCTCCGGGATGCATGGTGTGTGGCTCCATGGCATCTGTTGTTCTTCATGTGTGGCTCTGGGCTGGGCTCCCTTTGATGGTGCAGGTTGTCATCCGACTTTGCACCAGGCCAGAGCAGGTGTTAATTTCCTGCTGCTAACGCGCCTTATCGCCTGTTTTGTGGTCTTATCGCCGATGTGGCTGGTCGTTGAGAATGTTGAGGTGTGGTGTTGTCGCGGCTTTTTGCTCGGGAACGCCTACTCCTCATCTCATTAGCGATAGTTGCCGGGGTCAACTGTGGCGATGTTTTTTGCGGATGCTTTCGCAAGTAAACTGGTGGTATCGGCTGTTAGCACCAGCTTGTGAATGGGGCGATAAAATTATCGCGACTTTGGCTGCGATAAAGTGCCGATAACTCGGCGATAGCTCCTTTAGAATATGCCCCACTGAGTAGTTTTGGGAGATAAGCACAAATGACAGGCGTTCAACTCTCTTTCAACCCTCTATTCAAGATATCTCGGAGAGCTCGTTTAGAGGCAACATTTCCACAATGTCCTTCATGGGCCACTTCAATTGCTTATTGTTGCAGACTCTCCGGTATGACAATTCTTGAACCTCATAAGACAGTAACTTCTTGAGTAACAGACAATTCATCTTTCACATTTTTAAATTTTTGATCTTTATTGTCACATGCGAGAAGTCAAGTGTGCTGTTTTTAGGATTGATGTGCAATAATGTCTTTTATCATCAACATGTCACTATCCTTACTCGTTACAGCCATGATATGTTCTAATGAAATAGCGGCAGCCGTATGGAACCTTACAATGAAGTTATTGTATGCTTTGGCCGCTTTGGAAAGGGTATCAGGGCACTGTACTGGCACTCTTGAAAAGTAGTCAGCAGGATTTTGATCTTTCTCTGGTTGGTGCACACACGATGGTGTAGTCCTATTCCTGCAGTCCAAACCCCAACATTCAATTCTAAGAGGCATATTGGCTTTGGGATGCCAAAGATGGTAAGCAATGGTTGATGATCCGTTACAAGAGTGAAAGGTTCCATATAGGAAGACGTGGAAATGTTTAAAAGCCCACACCACTGCCAAGCTTTCTTTCTACGCGTTCAGTTTGTGACAAACGTCTGCTTGCATATGCCACAATATGCCTTTGTTATAGCAAACAACAATGTCACAACAGGTCACATTCAAATAGACAGATTTAAAAAAAAAAAATTAAATTACAAAAGAACTGAAAAAGGGAGACAAACAAGGATGTTCTTTGAATACATACAGCGGTCTGTATTTGTAAAGTTAATGTACATCAATAGTTATATCAGCACTATTTCCAATACATGTGGGTGTAACCCAAATAAGTTTGTGCACATACGTGCTCGTGCAAGAGGTGATCGGCGCTAGTGACACGTGAAGAAGGTGAGGAAACAGCAAAATAAACGGCACATAAAATGATTGACAAAAGATGGTTGCAAAACGATAGTTTTCATACAATATGCAAGAGATTATTTCAATCTTTTTAAGGCAACCAACAGGGCACCAAGGAATGTGCTGCGTGGTCGATGGCGTTTGGACATGTGAATACTTCAGGTCGTCACCAGGACCGGGTTACAATTCAGTTGATCAGTGCTGTGGTAGGAGAGTAATCCACTAGGTATGTGAATGATCCTGGAATCAGGACACTCATTTAGGGTAGTCCACGTGTGTAAAAACGTCCATCAGAAGGCTGGAGGAATCACAATAAAATGGTGAATTGTTGCCGCGTCGTGGGAAGCACGGTAGGGATATGGTCCAACGGAATGAGAATGCGGTCACAAATAAATTCCGGCAAAGACCGACCTCCAGTGTGTGGAAGTCTGTATTCAGGGTGAGCAGTCAGGAGTACCGCGTCCGTTGTGGGATCAGGGTCTCGACGGGGGAGCCAGCATGAGTCTGGCAAGGGACGGAACTAATGCGTCCCGATCTCGTCAATCACTTATCTAAGTTTACCTACAGGATACGGACTTCCACACATTTAAAAAAAAAAAATCTGTTTATTTAAATGTTATCTGTTGAGACAGTGTTGTTTGCTATAATTGATCTACACAGGTCTCAACTGGGTTTATGGGTCTTCTACTGTAGAATATTTGTTGTTTCAGTATGCCTTTGAGCATTTGAGTGTCCATTGTGTTGGGCAAGGAACGTGCCCAACCTGACCAGGCTTGCATCAAAAACAACCTGGTATGGAGCTTTGGATCAAAGTAGGCCATTTCAGTGGCGTTCTCAATTGCATGCTTGATTTTCTTAAAACTTTGTTCACATTTGTGTGACCACTAAAATGAAGCATTTCTTTTTGTTAAGTCTCTTAAGGGAGCACTTATTGTCACAAAATCACATATGTATCCTGAACAGTAACTGGTCATACCAAGGAATGAACGTGACATGGTAACATCTTGTGGGGGATTGGTGGCTGACAAAGCTTGTACTTTAGCTGACCCGGCATCATGCCCCCATCAGAAAAAATATGGCCCAAGAATTCAAGTTTTGTGGAACTTACATTTCTCAGCATTCAAAGTTAAACCTGCATCAGCAAGTAAATGACACACTTGCGTAAGAACTTTATCATGTTCCTTTTGTGCAGCACTGAACACTAATATGTCATCACAGTAATTGAATGCATTCATGACAGGCTGTATGTTGCGTCAAATGACATCTTGAAAAAGTTCAGCAGCAGAACTTAAGCGTTTAAATCTGAATAATGCCGAAGAAATTAGGCGCTCTGTAGATAACGGAGGCATGGCGGCACTGATCCTTTTGGATCTGTCGGCGGCGTTCGACACGGTGGACCATGGCCTGCTTCTACTTCGCCTCCAAGAAATAGGCATTGCCGGCACCGCCCTATTATTGTTTAACTCCTTCCTTTCCAACCAGGAACAATTTGTGGAAATGGATGGCCTTAGTTCTCAGAGTTTTAATCTTTCGTGTGAGGTCCCACAGGGCTCATCCCTCAGCCTGACTCTTTTTAATCTGTATGTGGTTCCCCTGGCCAGGCTCATCAAATCCTTTGGATTTGCCATGGTGTCATATGCCGATGACACCCAGATTATAGTATCCATCTCAGAGGATTCCCGCAACACCATTCATAATGTTCGTGTTCAAAAGTTTTTTATTGGTTGTTTTCATAAAAATTAATACATATAATAAAATTAAACACAGACCAATTACCAACATGGAATCAATAAAAAGACATAATACATTGATGGGTGAGGATATGGTGGAATCATGACATTCTATGTATTGCGTTCCTAAACCTATGACAGACCCTTTGAGAGGATAATTTTCACGCCTGTATGGGACAGGTGAGTAGATGGATGTCAGAGAACTGTCTCAAACTTAACTCTAATAAGACGGAGGTTCTTCTTTTTGGCAGAGATGTCTCCCACTGGTCCTCGGACTGGTGGCCTATCGAGATTGGCCCCCTCCCCACTCCAGTCCCCAATGCAAAGAACCTGGGAGTCATCTTTGATACCACCCTTTCATTTCCCCACCATGTAAATGCAATTATCTCAGCTATCTGTTACACCTTAAAGATCCTGAGGAAATTTTCCCCTTTATACCACCCGACCTCCAGAAAACAGTGGTTTCGGCATTAGTTCTGTCAAGGCTGGACTACTGCAATGGCCTTCTGATCGGAATTAATAAAGCCCTCCTGGTCAAAATGCAGGTCTTACAGAATTCAGCCGCCTGTTTGCTCTTCAAACTACCAAAATATGCTTCTGCAAAGGCAGCCCTTAACTCACTTCACTGGCTCCCGGAGGATAAAAGGATCAAGTTCAAGGCACTTTGCATCGCCTTTAGGGCTCTGCACAACCAGGGCCCTGCATATCTGATCGACCACTTTTGCTGGTACATACCTCCTAGAATGCTGCAGTCCTCCTCACACCGGCTGGTGGAAGATCCCACGGTACGAATTTCCAACTGGGGTGGCAAAAGCTTTCTATACATTACCACCAGACTGTGGAATCAACTACCACTTTCACTGAAAAACTCACCAGACCTGATATCTTTCAGGAAGGGTCTGAAGACTTGGCTTTTTAAGGACTAGTAATACACGGCGACCTGTTTCTTTGCTTTTCCCTCTTCAGTCTTTGTTTCCCCATGGCTGGCAGGAGGTTGGATGCTAGCGCCTAGACGCCTCTGGGTATTAGTTGCGCTATATAAATATATAAATAAATAAAATAAATAAATAAAAATAAACCAATATGGGTAGAAAAGATGGTAATGTACCTGCATTTTTCTTGGAGTTCTAATTTGGAGTTCTAATTGATGATATACCTTGTTCAGATCAAGGCGAGTAAAGACTTTGGCACCATTTAGCTTTGTAATCATGTCGGCAATGGGCGGACTGGGATATCGTTCTCTTTCAATTGCGTTGTTGGTCTGACGCATAGCAACACAGCTTCTTCACTGTCCTTTTTGGGCATTACCACTATGGCTGAAACCCACAGAGCTGGACCAGTAGATCGCTCAATATCATGCTTTAGTAATGTCTCAAGCTCTTTCTCAACAGCTTCTTGTAGATGAAATGCAATTCATCTATATCTTTGAGCCACAGTACGAACGACTCATTGATATGCAGTTTCACTTTCATGGTCTTACATTTTTCCAATCCATGAAACGATGACGGGAACTGACTTACTATTTTGTAATGAGCATTCATGTTGTAGTTCACAGATATCAGTCCCTTATCAGCAGCAGTATTGAAACTGAGTAAAAAAGCTGTTGACTCAATATCTTGAAGTATATGAAAAGTTGCTTGTACTTTTATCCTTTTGTGTTTCATGGTTGCTGCAAATGAACCTTGACTCTATAATGGCTGCAATGCAGCTCATGTATACACTTTAGTCTTCGATGGTGTGAGACGGGGCAAAGGTGACAGTTCATTGCATTTCCTCCAAGGCATGATGTTTATCGATGCACCACTTTCAATAATAAAAGGTATGGAACAACTGTTTACTTTTAGTGCAATTTTCGGACAATATTTGACTTTTGTGATTTTACTAGTTGACTTTTCTTTGTCTCGTATTCATCTCTGCATGCGGCCAGTCTGACATGTGGATGGTTTTCTGAGGTAAACATTGACATTGCACATCTGTCTTCCTCATTGTCGCTTGACAATGAAACTGAAGAACTCTTGGACAAAGAATTAGATGATGATCGACTACGTTTAGTGTCAATTTGCCTCAGATGATGTTGCAGCTTGGCCTTATGGCTGTGCGTAGAACCTCGCTACTGGAATGTTTAAGCGTCCATTTTGTTTTCTCGTCGTGACACACTTAGCTTTTCCTATGTGTAAACCAATTTAGTTTGTTTATCAATCAATCAGTCAATCAATCAATGTAAACTTTATTCAGTTTTTGAGGTAAAAACCATAAAAGCAAAACAAACCATTGCATAATACATCAGCTAAAAGCCATCCTCAAAATATGCAATTTAAAGATATAACATACATACAAAGTATAAAAGTACATATAAAAAAAAGAGACCATAGATCATGTAATTAATCGCACAATAAAAAATCCTGTAGGGAAGGGACCTTAAAAAGATGACAGCCATCCAACTACATAAAGGAATTACACACAACGTTTTCTCAGCCTTACGGCGACTTTTAAAAAGCTGAGGACATTAAGGATAATGTCACCTGAAAGCTTTTGCAAGCACCTAAGAGCAGGTCGAACCTGAGTAAAATTAGTCTTTTCAATATAGGGAGGATATATAACTTCCTGGGCGAAGCATAAAATCTGCAAAACATGGTAAAATGCGGCATGTCCTGCGGAGATCTGTTGTCGCAGCTGCAGGACGTACGTTTATGGCCCCTGTTCCTACAGCAAGAGTAGGCTAGCAAAAGGGCAATAGGCCAATCCGAAACCTGGTTAGTAAAAAGAGATCATACCTACCTACATAGGAGTTAGGGCTCAGTGGACAGCACAGTTTTCAACATAACGTGTCAACGGATGCTGGGCCTCAATAAGGCGCTCTCTTCCCTGGCCAGCAGCTTCTGCCTGAAAAAATGGTCTTTCACCCATTTATAATCCATCTTACAAATCCCTTCTGGGCTGCTAAATAGATTTCCCCTACCTAAGCTCAAAAGGGAGTCCCTGATGTATTTCAACCAAGGCATGTGATGGGAATAATTGAGAAACAAACAATTCTTTATGATTTCCTTGCTCAGTTGGATCCCAGGCTTAGACCATATATTCACCCAGAGGGGGTGAAAGGCTGTGATGTCAGTTAGATATGCCACTCCCATTTATTCATGCACCGCAAATGTGGGGGCACTTTGCGGAACTTTGTTTCTTTGTCATGCTTGTACGACCTTCTAATTTGCTATAAGTGCTCTTGTATTTCGTTATTTTTGTAAACCAGTCTAGTCTGTATGTCCTGCTTGTATGATTTTCTAGATTGCTTTCAGTGCTCTTGTATATCATGCTTATATAGGAATTTAACTTTTATATTACTAATTATAGCTCTGCTGTTTATTCCAATTATCTATCTATCTATCTATCTATCTATCTATCTATCTATCAATCAATCTATCTACCCCCACCCATCTGTCTGTCTACCTAATTACTTGTCTGTCTGTCTACCTGTCTGTCTATCTATCTCCCTGTCTGTCTTGCTACATGTATGTCTGCCTATTTACCTGCCTGTCTGTCTATCTGCCTGTCTATCTTTCAACCAGCCTATCTACCTGTCTAGCAACCTGCCTACCTACCTGCCTATCTACTTGGCTGCCCATCTTTGTCTGTCTGCTTTTTTATCTATCTATCTATCTATCTATCTATCTATCTATCTATCTATCTAAATCTTTCTGTCTTTGCAAGCCTCCCTTATCTATTTCTAATAAAGAATCACGAAAATATTACAAAAAAAGCAGGAGCAAGGAGACTGCCAGCCAACGCAGATCAATTGGCTTTTTTAATTTTGGTGTTATCAAAGAACTTTTGATTTTACTAAAATTATGTATGTAACATAGTTATAGGTCTTTTCCGCCAGACTTCATCCATTAGTCTGTTGTTGTGTCGTTCACATTCTTCTGTCACCCACCCCAGAATGCATCATGGGGCAGTGGGTTAGTCCACTTCAGCCACTGGCTGACTTCACTGTGAGCTATTATATGCTGCCCTTTCACAAGGAGTGCATCCACACGCAAAATAGTTCTCTTCGCTGCTAGGGACTACTATGATAATGTGTGCTTCTTGCAGACCAAAAATATGTTTGCCTTCAACAATTTTTTTTTTTTTTTAGATTAATGAGGCCCAGTGGCGTAGCTAGCCCTCTGGCCGCCCTTGGTGGTCCCTGCATTTGCCGCCCCGCGGTGGCCGCAGTGAAGAGCGGGGGAGGGGTCATGGCGAGAGTTTTCTCTGTTTGCCGCTCTCAAATGCATTGAGGAGGAGTGGGGGGATTGCCATTGCCGCCTCAAGATGGCAGATAAGCGTGGGGGGAGGCTGCCGCCCTCAAAACTCATGTCACCTGGGGCGGACCAACCCCCCGCCCCCCCTTAGCTATGCCACTGATGAGGCCTCTGTGGTTTCCCCCAAAAAGAGTTTGCTAAAACCACAACAGAACAAAACAAAAATTGCCAAAGCTGAAAGTCTGGCTGCCAGCGCCACACTTGTTGGCTTTGACAATGCTTGTTCATGTAGTGTTAACTTTCCTGTGCGCTGAAACATATTGTGGGCAAGCATTTTAAAACTCTCTTCAGACAACAAGCTGCTTCTATAATCTCTAGCAATTCTCATCCATTTCCTCTTCACCTCAAGTGCTGGGAATTGATTCAGTCTTGCCAGCATCTGGATGTTATGTTGTTTCTCTTTTGTGAAAGTATCTTATATCCTCAGCAAATTATCATATTGCAGTATTGGAGAATAACGTCTGTCCGGCATTTTCATATTAGTATACTCCATATCTCTTTGCCAGAATAAAATCATTACTGTTTCTTAAGAGCCACCTTTACAGTGTTCCACATTCCATTTAGTAGGGGCTATATACCACCATCTGGCTCTCATTCATTCTTCCAGAATCAAGTTACATATATAATCAGCTGAGCAGTGTAGTAGCACACCTACCAATTTAAAACTGACTGAGTTGTTGTGCTATCAGTTGCAGTCATTTTAGCTTCTATGCATATTGCCTGCATTGGAATACTTTTATTTAGGCCAAATAATTTATGCTACAGTGTGGATTCAAATTTATGAATCATTTTTATTGATGTGGGAAACCAGACATATAATATTTTTGGGTCACCTTTGCTCCAAAAGCTCTAACCACTGGTGACAGTGATCCTCCTCCATATTTTCGATCAAATCTTTTCAGACCATTAGACGTATTATTGATAGCCTTAATTTTTTGCTTAAATAGTGAATTCCACATTGAATTCTTATCAGAGCGTAAGTCCAAATATTTATATTCATGCACACTATCCAGTTTTTGTCAATAGATCAAGATTGCTAGTTCTCCTGAATGGTAAGGTGTGACTTTCTTCAACTTCGATAGTGACATTGATGCTCCGAGCATAGTACGCTAAAGCGGTCAATGATCATTGTAGTCTTACCACTGTGTGGTCCATAATTAATGATTTTTCCCATTACCAGGATTTGTATATGGGTTATTATTCAATAAAAAATGACCTATAATGGTGTTAAATAAATATGGCGCTAATATGCATCCTCGCCTTACATCAGAATGGCAGGCCATCATGCATGGTTTCCCACCAGTTCAGTTGTCAGCAGTTTAATATCTGCCCTTGTGGTAGTATATAGTTGACCTAGAATGTATTCTTTGTGTTTAATATATACATCTATCTTCATAATCAAACACCTTTGAACACTCTACAACGGTTCAAGATAATGAGCTTGCCCATTAATATGAGCTTGACTAGCTATTAAAGTTAGTGAAAATGTTCTTCATTAAAGCCTGTTTCTTAAGGATTGACAGCAATCGATAATTATTTTATTATCAAGATTTTGCATCGGTCTCTTTTTGTAAATGGCCACAACTCTCACACCTTTCCATTGGTTAGGTATCTTTCAGATTTTCAACACATTTTGAATTTTATGAATAATACTTGAGTCCACCAGGTTGGACACTTTTAAGAGATTGCTGGAGCATCCCTCAAGGTCCATGGTATTAGATGTTTTTAAGTTATTTATAATGGTGTTAGTGTCTTGGTGAATTCATATATAAGTTTACACTCACATAATATTACCCCGGTGTCGGCAATATTATATGGGACTAAACTTGTTTTTAAGGGAGAGGAGTGGGTGTTCCTGGTAAGAGATGCCGTAGAATGTTTGTGGACACCCAAAAACTTGTGAATTGGTGGCCATTCACAAATGTTTTTTCTGCACATTACAAACATGATTTGGTTTGAGTTTGATATAGCATGTGATTATCCTAGAAAAGGGCTCCTGAGGCTAGGAGACCTGATCACTCAAAGCCAGCCCAGAATGAAAACATGTATGTTTGTAATAGTTTACAAAAATTTAGAAGACATGTTTCAGACCTGATGAAAGAAAGAAGAGTGTTCCAAGCATGAGAAAGGACCACAGAAAAGAAGCGGCCACCAAAGCATTACTTTTTGAATTTGGGAATGATCACATAGTTAGAAGGCCTAGAACATAAACAATGTGCAGGAGTGTAGCCGAAGAGGAGCGAAGTCATACAGTTTTCGGAGGACAAACTATATAA
This sequence comes from Calotriton arnoldi, assembly GCA_963921515.1. Lineage (NCBI taxonomy): Eukaryota > Metazoa > Chordata > Amphibia > Caudata > Salamandridae > Calotriton > Calotriton arnoldi. The sequence continues at coordinate 168,274 of CAWUFW010001775.1, forward strand.
GGATCTGTGACAGAGCACAAAGTTTTAAAAATATAGTGTTTTTTCATGTAGATAATCAGTGAAGGGTGAAAAGATCGGCCGAACTATGGGATCTCTTACTTAGTACTAGGATGGGGCAGCCAGCTGGGTCTTGGATTAGTTGTAACTTCTGAATGGAGGTGACAGGGCTAACCTACAAAAAGGGAAATGCAATAATCCAGCCTGGATATGATAAGGGCCTGAATCAATTTTTTGGGGAGGAGCTAGGTAGCATCGATGTGATTTTTCTAATGGCTTTAAGCAAAAGAAAGCAGGTGGAAGTGAATTTATTAATTAGTGCTTCAAAAGTAAGCTTGTCATCAAAGATTATGCCATGATTTTAAGCACTAATGGAAGGATAAGGAGGGCCTTCAAGAGAGTCGGGCTGTCTGGAGGGCCAGATGGAGGGCTATCCGAAGATGATGACCTCACTCTAATCCAAGTTAATTTTGAGCGAGTTGGAATTCATTGAGCTGGCTACTAAGCATAGGCAGCCTTTGAACTGGCGGTGTAGGAACTTTGGATCTTCATCTAGACATAGAATAATCTGGGTATTGCCCACATAAGCATGGAATCTAAGAACATAGATGAAATTAGGGCAGCATGTTGAGCCACATGGGGAGCACAGGGCTCAAGTAGGAAGCCTGTGAAACTGTGAAAGTACTGGGATTAAATGTGATAGTTATCCAGAGCCAAATCTTGGGGCTACTAGTGTAAAAAACAGAAGAACCAGTTATGGACGGTGCCGGTGACATCAATGACATCCAACCTACATAGCAAGATGTTATGGGAGACCATATCAAAGGCTGCAAAAAGATGCAGAAGTATGATGGTAGTCGAGCTCCTATCTAAAATCATCCTACTGTCATTGGAAGCAGCCATTAATACGGTCTCCAGTCTACAGAGAGAGTAAAAACCAGAGTGGAAGGTATTCATTAAGGAGTGTTCTGCGATATGTTTTGTCAGTTGCTGGTGGATGCTGGTTTCCACTGTCTTAGCCAACACATGTAGCCCTGAAGTTGCCAGTTTGCTTGAATGAATAGCCGGGTCTAGAGTACCTTTGTTATAACCAAGAAATGGCCCCAGTCTTCTTCCAAACTGCTGGCACAGTTCCTGAATTAAGAGAAGTGTTACAAAGGGAAATCATATTGGAAGTGTAGGAAGAGGCAACAGATTTGACAATCTCTGCCAGGCAAGGATCGAGAGGAGAACCCGGGAAAATAGAGTTTATTGTGGTGAAAATATAATTTATTATGGCAAGAAGTGAATGTTGACCAGAAAGGGATTGGATGTAGAATTCAAATGCATTTTTGTAATGTAAGAACTTATTAACATAATTATTTTGTTCTGAAAAAAGTCAGAAAGTTCCAAGCAGTGCTGCTGAGAGGTATAGTAGAAGCAGTAGCAGCAGTGGGAGTAGTGAGTCCATTATATATAGAGAAAATTTCTTTGGCAGGCTTGTCATTTTACTATTTTGCTCTTCTATGGAACATGGAGTTATAGATTTACTCCTGTTAAGGGATAGGAGTAAATTCCTTTCCAGTGTGAGAAAGGTTAGGGATCACCACCAGAATTATTGGTGGCATTGGGAAAGGGATGGCTCCTTGGATAAAAATATTTTCCCATTAGAGAAAAAATTCAAAAATAATACGACATGCACTTGCTCTAATGCAGTACAGTATTCATATGCTAAGTTAGTTGTACATTTACTCATGCCTAGACGGTTTTGCATGAATGAAATTGGGGACTCAAATTTTACTTTTTTTATATCTTGAGACAAATGCACGTATTTCATGACATCTTGAAAAAAAAATTAAAAGGAACCTATTTGAAAGAAAAGAACACAAATGAAAGAAGGTCATACATGGAAGCATTTTGGGAGACAACTAAGTAATTCAGTTTTACTGCTTTTATCAGGGAAAGTGTGGGAACATTGGTTGGTAGAAATGTTGTGGGTCCCCAAAGATTCCAGAACTTTTCCTCACAAAAATATATGAGGAAAATGCCTAATTTTAGCCAAAGTTTGAGGTTTGTATTGCATTCTGGATAAAAAACATAGTGGGACCCACGCAAGCCTGGGTCTCTAGGTTTCAGAAATTCCCAGGGTTCGTAGGGTTTCCTGGTTTCGGCTGACCCAGAGTATGAATAGCGCAGCCATTCACCATGGCAAATGAGAGGAAATTAGCATTTAACCCAGCTCTTTTTTGCCATAAGTCAAAATTGCACCCAAAAGAATCCAAATATCCTCTTTATTGCCATGGAATTGCTCAAGGCCCTAGGGAGCGACCAGAACACCTGCTGCCCCACCCCATTTTTAAAGTATGCCTGGCATCCAGTGGGCTTTCTGCAGCTACAAGGGCAAGTTGGGGTGAATCCTCCAATCTTCCTGGGGGGCAGACACATTAATGGGGCATTAGAGGTGGGGTTGTGGCCTGATGTTTAGATGAGTTTGCCCCATCCGATTTGTATTTTAAAAAGCATGCATGGATGTAGAGGGCTTTAGGGGTGGAAAACCTGCCTGGCCCACCCTACCCCATTTTTTAACAAAGATATCCTACAATCTCGTTCCCTTTGGGTAATACCCCAAATCTGCCCCTCAGAGGGGCAAAATGACTGCTGAGACCGCAATGGGGTGGGAGCATGACCTGATGATTGGGTGGGCCATCATCTCCCCTTCTTTTTTAAATAACATTTACCAAGTATGCAGTGGGCTTTTTGCCTCCCCCCTCCAGCCGGACAGATTGGGGTAAACCCCTCCAGAAAGGGGGCCAGGGCCATTATGTAGTGCAGGCACAGCTCGATGCCTTTACCAACCCACTCCTTTTTGTTTTTTGACTAATAGTTCCTGGTGTCTATTGGGCTGTTACCCACCCCAGAGGAGCAGATGGAGGGTATACACCTCCAATCTGCTTCCCAGGGGGAGCAAATTACTGCTGGGCCCAATATGAGATGGGGTCACAGCCCTATGCCTTGGTGGTCTGCTTCTCTCTTCTTTTTTTGTGTTTTGGTGGGGGCATGTCCTGATGCCAGCCAGGCTGTCCCACCAGCTTTTTAATTAAATGATTATCGTGGCTTCTACTGAGCTTTCTACCACCAGGAGGCAGATTGAGGGTAAGCCCCCAATGTCTGGCCCAGGGAGTAAAAAGACATTTTTTAATGTTTATGGTGGGAAGCACTGGCCCGTGCCTATGGGGCCACCCCCCTACAAACATTATTTTTCGTGTCTAGTGGGTATCTCTCTGCTGGGTATTGCCCTCCTTGGATGATCTCCTACCAGGGATCCACTAGGGAGAGTTATCGCTACAAAGGGGGCATTGTCCCCTTTCTAATGGTATCTCTCTTACTGGGGGACTGAAATATGCTCCACGGCCACCAATCATAGAGAAACCAGTCGGCGCCTAATGATGCTAACTAGTTTTATTTTCAATCAGTGTGACATCAGTACACAGTGCATACTGCACATCACACTGATAAAAAGAAATTCCTTCTGGTCCTTGCACCAGAAGGTTTTTTTTCTTCTATGTGGTGGGTGAACAGTTCACATCCACCACACTGCGAAGACAGTGTGGTGGATGTGAACGTTTTGTTCGTCACACTTAAATAGTCAATGCCTCTTCATCAGCCTGTTAAAATGCTACGTGTCTGTGCAGCAGAAGTACATAACAGGTGCTTTGCAGGCAACCCTATCTTTTTCTCTAAGAACCAGCAAGGACCAGACCATGCCCATATTGCTATGTGTTTATGTAACTAGCTGCTTTATAAATACTCTTGTTCAGTGATTCTTATTTTCTGGAAGAACTGGTATCTACTGAACAACCTCTAACAAAAATGGGACATATAGATTTACTAAAAACCACTCCAGGACCACATCCAACATTAACAAATATGAATTTTAAGGCAAAATTTGTCCCCACTGAAGCAACTTTGATGCACATGTTTTATAATATCTTGTAAAGCACAAGTATTCAATGCACATTTGATCTGTAAATATGAAAATAATATCCGTGAGCCCTTATCTTTTATTAAATCTGGTATACTACTTTTTATTTTTTACTGAAACATGGATCACTGATGATTCAACAATATTTTCACCAGACCTGCTCCTGGCATTTGTGAAAAATTAAAGTTGAAAAATCATACTAAGGGAAATGAATTGGGGTGGTATTCACTTTTAGAGAGGTACTCCCAGCGAGTATGTGTGCAGTTTTTGCTTAAGTAGCAGTCTTACATTAGCCCTTGATTTCCCATATGGGAAACTATGTAAACAATCAACTGGACAGAGTGTAGCTAATTCCCACCACAACTAATTGGGAAAAGCTCTGAAAGCATGCTTCTGGTGGCCGTATTACAAAAAGTGTTCCTGGAGGTGCAGCAGGTGTTTGTGCCCACTCTTTGAACACTTGGGGCACTTTGGTACTTATAGGAAAGGTAGCAGATGCTTCTCACCCATTTATATTATGGATTCAGCAGGTGTACATTTTGAGCTGTCACAAGGTGTACACACTGTGTACAATGTAGAGGTGATGCACCGTCAAAGCGCCCCTCAAGGCCGCCCATTCGGAGTGGGGTACGGGGGTCTCAGGGAACTCTCACGCATCCCTGTATGAGTGGGTGCAGTCACTCACTGCCATAAGTGGGATCTTTGCCCTACTTTGAAACACAGGCTGGGTTGCTGCCTGCACCTTCAAACAACTTCCACCTTTCACTAATATGCTGTTCATATTGCAGATGCAAGTTCGCAATTGCACTCTGATCAGAGCATGAACCGTAATAGGGTGCACAGTTCCGTTCTGCGCCTGGCGCACCTAGTTAAGGATGAAGCACCTTGCAGGCTATGAGAATGTGCCCTATGCATGATATCGCCACTGATGTGCAACTAACTTGCTAGTTATGAAGCAGCTCATAAACCTCATTATTTGAAGTGAAGCAGCTAACAAAGACACCAAATGAGGATGTAAAATATACAATATTGATGCTAGTAGCACACAAAGAGCTTGTTTCCTACAGAATTCAGTTATCCCTCAACTATAACAAAGAATTTTAACCTGTCCCAAGATCTTTGCAACAGTTTTGGTGCAGATTTTGGTAAGAGATTGATACTGTGTAACTAGGCCAACAACAACTGAGATCATCCAGGCAAAGTGGAATGGGATGTCCTTATTTGTACCTCCACCTTTGCCTCCTTTAGTAATCTAGCTTTATGATCACGATGTATCACTGTTAAACAGCAAATATTTGGGATCACCTGATAATTCTCTATGAGGCACAAAATGTATATAACTACTATTCCCCTCTACAACTGCAAATATTATGGAAAAACTTTATGAAGATAACTTTTATGAATGGACAGTCTCAAGCATCCTAAAAACCTCACATCAGGACAGATTATACATAGAATCAGAAAGAGACAGGAAATATAGGGTGGTGGAAATAAACATGAGATTGAATCAAAACTAGACAAAGTTGATAATCATCTACTCTGGCATTCAGCAGCACATGTAGTGAACCCCTAAGAAAATATTTAGACCCCTTTTTCCGAATGGAGCACTAAATACATTGCAACATTCTAGAACTTAACCCCTTCTCAGCAAGACGGTAAGGGTGCTTAGCTCTTTTTGGACATCTGAGAAAGTTCACGATTAAGCATTCATAATGTTTTGTTTCTAGAAAAGATAGCCATGGCAAATTTGTGTCATTTTTTCCCACACGTTTAGGATTGTAAAGGTACCCAGGGTTTGTGATGTCCCCAGGAAAGAAGCAAGAAATCTGCCCAAATATAGCGTCTTAAAAAATAATAATAATAATAATAATAAATAGGGGTTGTGAAAGAAAGTGTGTGGGTAAGCTTTCTAAAACAAAGGTTTAGCTTTCTTAGGAGTGCCCTCTTCCTAGCTTACAAAAACAGGTAGCATGCTAAAAAATCTGTTTGTCTCAATAGTTTTGCATTTTTTAAGTGGTGCTCTGACAGTTCCTATAGCTGCAGTTTCTACTTGCATGCAGATTGTGTGTGAAAGAAGTGATAAACACATGTAAATCTAGAAAGCAATATATTTCTAAAAAAGTAGGCAAAATTAATTCTGCAAGGTATCATTTGTGCGGATTACTCATGGGCTTTAAAAAAAACTAACTGTTGAGTTAAAAAACTCAAAAGTAAGTTTAAAAAATAGAAATAGGTGACAATATTTTAACAAGTAAGTTTTTGTACTGAAGGCAGCTCTACAAAAGAAATATATAATTACATCTGTCAGACTATTCTGGTCGCAAAGACATATAGTGATTCACAGAGCCAACACCAGAGTTGTGGCCTATAATGATTTTTCATTGGTTTTTGAATGTGCATTTATTCATATGGTAAAATCCTCTGAATAAACGCTATGCATTTTTGAAATGTGCCTAAGGTTGTGAGTTCAGGAATAGGGGTTTTGCATACCACTCTGCTATTGGTTTCATCCAAAATGTATGGTGATTTGAAGGATGTTTTACAAAGTGTGCTATTTTGTACCCACTTACTTATTATTTAGAAGGTAAAATGTAGCGACATTTAATAGATAATAAAAGTGTTCTACTAGTCTGCATTGCCGTCATTCTCCGATAAAAACTGTACCCCAACATGAGATTTCTGTCACATAAATGTGCGGAAAATAGTTTGCCATTTTAGGGCAGTCTGGATAAGAAGACATCTTGAGCATCACAGAAGCCACTCAACCCTGGATTCCTCTTGGTCTTTAGTGTTCAGAAATACCCAGGGTAGGTATGGTTCCATAAGTAGTGGCCAAATAGAGCTCTAAATTCTGCATCCCTCACATAGCAAGGGAGAGAAAACTGGGATTTTTGTGTACTGTTATCACATATAGGATAAAAGAGAGGAGATAAAAAACAATTCTACTTTAAGGGTCAGAAAGACTGTCTTGTGAGCGAGGGTGGGCCCGAAGCCAAGATGTGCAGATGCCCCACCTCATTCCTTTTTTCCCAGTTGGTTTTGTGGCCTTTCTGTCCCCTTGAGATGGGCAGGTTGGTGGAAATCACCCCAATTAACCCCTCAAAGGGGGAAGAAAAACTTTCCAGTGTACAGAGAATTAAGAGAGCACATTATGCAAGGAGAAGTCAGCCCCCCCCTACAATTTTATATGTTTTTCTCTGGTGGTTGAGTGGGCTTTATGCCCCCCAGTGTGGGCAAATTTGGGGTAAACCCCATTGCCTGCCCCCAGGGAAACAGAAAGAGTGTTTAGGCTCCTGTGGTGTGACTTGTCACCTGGTGCAAAGACAGGCCGGTCCCTCACCCCTTTCTTTTATTTTTTTTAAATGTTTCACTGGTGTTTAGTCGGCTTTCTGTCTCAAGGGGTGGGCAGATTACAGGTAAACTCCCCGAGAGGCAGAAGGGCTGTTTAAGCTCTAGGAGTGGAGAGAGGGAACCAAATTAAGGACAGGCTGAGACCACCCTATTCTTTTTCAAAAAGCACTGTCTCCGATGTCTACTGGACTCTCTTCACCCCTGTGGTGAGCAAATGGGGATAACTGTTTGGGCACCAGATGTTCGGGTGGCTGGTGACAATATGAGCCAGCCACCACCACATTCCTGTCTTTGAAAAACAACTATCCCATAATAAGCTTGCTTAAAGAGCCAGGTATTCAGCATTTGTCTGAATTTTGAATAATTGGTGGTGGCCTAAGTCCCAGAGGCAGCGAGTTGCAGACACGGGGAGCGGTGACTAATGCAGAATGGTTAACAGATACATCACAGGTATGGATATATGTAAAAAAATTCCTGGAGTTTTTACAAAAATTTAGGATTACTCAAGGTGTTTATCCATAAAATTAAACTTAGACCTAATGCTGTGCCTGTAATACACAAAGCATGTCCCATTCCCTTGTTCATGAGGAAGCCCCTTAGGAGAGAATTGGACAAGCTAGAATCTGCAGGGGTGATTGACAAAATAGAATGTTCAAAGTGGTCAGCTCCCATTGTTATTGCCTGAAAAGAAGGGGGAAAGAACATCCGATTATGTGTTGATCTTAGGGATATGAATGCAAATATATAAATAAACAGGCACCCACTACCCAATATTAATGAAATGATGAGTATCATTAAAGGTGCTAGCTACTTTTACACATGTTTCCAAAGTGTTGCAAATTTATGGTCAGAAGTCGCTGACTCCTTGTTGGCAATCTATGATAAAATGGCTATATGATAAGTATTTGTTTTTATATTTCTGATAATAGGAGACGTGTTATAATTAAGGATTCCGGTTTTCCGTTTTTACAGATTTTTACAGATAAATACAGACAGAAAACAATGTATTTCCTGACTGTATTAATTTTTAAAAGTGGAAAAATACTGAAAATGGTGCTTGTTGTGAGAGACTCTCCATGCCGTTTTTCCTAGGCAACAGCTGAGCAGATAGACAGCATGGAGAGTAAAAAAACAGGATGAGATTTCCTTAAATAGGCATATGTTAACATATATTTGTAGTATAACGCTAATATGTAGCTGTGAGTGTAGTGTTTTGTTATACGTGGCCGCTTAATTTGCTAAAATGCGACAGGCATCCATGTATGAGGGCATGTCCAAAAGTTAAATAAACGTGGAAATATACCATTTTACAGCTCCATTTATTCTCAAAACACAAAATAAATATGGATAAATACCAATAAGATGGCCAAATAATAAATATGGATAAATAAAGAGGGAAATGTAAGAAAAAGAAATACCATAAAACCGGGAGCCCTAGTTATTATTTATCCTAAATGTTATGTTCCATCCTTTACCTCTCTCCCACACCCCTCCCTGTTCTATTTTTAGAATTTATGTACCACACTCCATGTTAGAATGTTCATGAGAAGCTTGCTTTAGAATTTTGGTGAAGGGACATGGAGAAGGAAGAAGAATAAGCTGTGATTGGGGACTCTGTTATATGAATAAACTCCTGTTTCGTACCTCACTCTGTGTGGAGTTTCATCGGTTTGCTTAAATTATTAACAAAAGGAGACATGAAGATGTGTGAAAGCTTAGACCAATGTTTTATTTCTGTTTACTTAACTATTTTGTTAAGCACCTTTTTGTGGCATGGGCCACTTTATAGAAATGTTGAGGATGGGTGAGTTCTTGGGAGACCCTATCTACTTCCTCAAAAGAGGGTGAACAGTGCTTGTGGTGGTTCACAGGTCAGGTTCAGAAAGCTGAAATTTCTACAAAAATGTCACCACGCAATAATATAAAAACAATCTAAACATTAACATGAAAAATGCATAATATGTCAAATGTTAGAAAATGTGCCTGAATACAAGTGGTGGAATATACAATCCACTGCAGGTCCTCATGTGATGAGTTTTATGATGGAAAATGCAAATCCTTCTCAGAACTGGTAATTTATTGGACATTGGTCATGGCAAAATGCACGGCCTGTCTGCTAACATAGCTGTTATTATTACAGTTCTGTACTGTAGCTCAAACTCCCATCCATGCAAACGTGAAAATGTTGTTTATTTTCTGCAGAAAGCTTTCATTTGTTTTGCTCTTCACTCACTAGGCCACACTATTCATTTATTCTACTCAATACCTTTAAGAAAATGAGGGGCATATTAGCAAGACCGGCGATAAAATTATCGCCGTTTTAGCGGCTGGAAACTGCCGCTAAAACGGCGATAATGGGCTTGCTAATATGCGTTATAGAATTCCAATAGAAGCCCAGGTTAGATGCCCTGCACATCTAACCTGGGCTTCTATTGGATTCTATAACGCATATTAGCAAGCCCATTATCGCCGTTTTAGCGGCAGTTTCCTGTCGCTAAAACGGCGATAATTTTATCGCCGGTCTTGCTAATATGCCCCTAAATGTTTTAATAAAATAGTGATTTAACGCTATAATTGAACTCTGGGGCTTGACTTTTTGTGAAATGTGCTGTTTCCTGAAAAAATGTATTCTTTCTTTCCTCATGCCATATGACTTCACTGTACTTAAATTGTTATCTTTGCCACAGATACATACTGAAGAAGTGTATTAACGAAAAAAAAATGCGTGATGCATCCTACATTTTGTGAGCTAACCAGGACATACCAGAATTCTAATGTTTCATTTCATAGAGTAGCTTATTGTTATATGATGAGACACCAAACAACTAACAGAGTAAGCTTGCAAAAGGTTCTCATGAGAACCTTCATAGATGTAACTTCTTGCAATACGTTGTAGCCATTTCTGACTTCATGCTGATGTGGATGTTTACTGTGAGAATTGAGGACGAAGACGAGGAACCATTGAAAGATCTCTCACCATTGGATGCTGTTGACATATTCATCTGTTTTTGCAACATGTTTAGCTGCTTTCTATATTTTACGTGTTCCTAGCTAGAGAGGTATTCATTCCTCATTCCATGTATCCCTACCCTGCCATGTCCCTTGGCACGTTGCTGCGCTAGCGTGACTTGCCATAAGCTACTGCTTACGAAGATTTCTTTGTTTTCCTTGCACTTTGTGAGGAGACTTTTCTGTGTTATGCTGATCATAGCTACTGTTGTGAACCTTTCCTTCCCACCCTTTTATCCAGTTACTACTGCAATTGTCGGGAGAACTCAGCTGAGTCTCCAGAACTACCCTTTACGGGAGTTCAATCTTCCTCTTAGTTATTTGTCTTTGCTACAAAATCGAATTGCTATTTTGCGGAGATAAGTCTTTCTGTGTTCTTGTTAGGATTGGATATGTCCTTTAGTTTAGAATAGGGACTATACTCTGAATGGAACATGCTGTTTTTATTTCTCTATGCTTGTTCTAACCAATCTCATTTCATAATATTTCTGTAATCGATTTGCCACTAATTTGAATAAAAGAACAAAAATACTGACTAACCTACTAAGATGAGAAAGTAGATTTTAAAAACTAAACCAACCCTCTCTTTGATTGACTGAACATCAAATGTAATTATTGACCTCTTTGCTGTGTAATGCTCCTTTCGAAAATGGTGGCAAAGATTCATCAGCCAAGAAAGGCGCAGAGCTTCCAATTTCTCTAAGTAAGTTTAAAGTGCTGCCATTTGTGGAAAATTGTGAGAGATTTCCATGCTAGCACATTCATTACCCAGTTAATAAACTTCATTTCTGGTCTTTTGTTACACTTCAGAGGCCTGTCCTTTGGGAACTGAGGGGGAGAAAGTCACAGAAGACTCACAGGGTGCCAGCAGTGAATAAAGCCTCTTTCAATAGACAGTTGTTCGGTTTGTTTCCTAGGTTCATTGCATTCCAGAGCTAAGAGCACAGCATTGTGTTCGATTTTCTTCCTTGTTCATTGTAATTGAATCTGGTTAATACAATCTTCATTGGCATTCTAGATCTCAGGTGGTTTATTGGGTATGTATGTCAGTAAAAGAGACAGCAAATATGTGGGGGTGTGACTCAACCTGTGTTTCAAAGACAGCATGGAGAAGTTTGCATTTCCTTCTATGTGTTTCTAGGTGCAAATGAAGGCAGGTGAGAAGTGGCCCAATTTTTTCAGATTGAGTCAGACTGGCTCTTTGATTTTGTAAACTCTGAAGACTTGTGCTCACTTTCTTATAGGCACTGGTGTAGACATAATTGCAACAAACAACTCCTGACAAAACTAATGCCATTGTCAGTTCAATATAGTAGGATCCTACCAAAAGGTGTGATAAAGAAATTGGGGGGAAAATTTACGAGAACCTTTGCATCGCTCTTGCACGACACAATGTAGTGCAAGAGTGATGCAAATTGAAAAAAGAGATTTATGAAGCTACGCAAGGCCACCTTACGTGGCCCTGCGTGGCTTCACAAATCTCGAGTAATGTAACGCAGCACAAATCACTGCATTGCATTACTCTGCGCCAGGGAGGCGTTTCGATGGGCGTTGCCTGGGTGTTCCCCATGCAACATCCATGGATTTTGACACATTCCCAAATGTACCAGAAGTGGTTGACCTGGGAATGCGCCAAAAACCTACACCTCCCCAAGTGAGGCTCAACGAGGAGAAATATATGTATTTTTCCTCTTTCTATGTGTGCTGCGTTCTGCACACACATAGAAGGAGTAAAAAACCTCAGGGGATTGTTTTTGTGCAGGAAGGTGCCCCTTTCTGCATAAGAACAATCCCTGTTGCAACGCAGACACATTTGCACCATGGTGCAAGGGGGCCTGCATTGGCGCTAAGCAGTCAAAAGGGCACCAGTGCTTGGAATAGACAGGAATGAGCCATATTGCCTTAAATACTGCACATTCCTGTCCTTTCCCTGTCACACAGTGCAGAGCACCAAGATGACTTGCTGCACTGTGTGCATAAATCTGGCCCTTGGGGTTTTAACTACCACTGAGAATTGGTGATCAAAAGAGAGATTCAAAGTTTCTTTACTGCCTGTTTGGATAGTTTGTGGTGCCTGGCTCACTCACCCAGAAGAACACCAAACTCAAACCTGTTGATTCTCCAACTAGCAGGTTTTTGGTCTTCAAACCATCCAATGATGATATTGCTTCAAGCATGGGGTGCTATTTTGTCCTGTTTCTCTGGGAACAACTGGGTTCTGTAGACTCATTTGCAAACCATATTTTTGTGTTGCACACAGGAGTTAAAGAAGAACACCCACTTGCACGGAAGACACACTACCATCAATTATGTACAAGATGTGTCTTCTGGATGGGCATGTGTGAACTGAAACTATATCATGTCAGTTGTGTGGAACTGATCTCGTCATATTCATGTTACCTTTGGAAATAAGATGACTTGATGGACATTGCCCTGTACAAAGCAATAGGCACTAGTCGAATAGTGAAGATGAGTTTCTCATGTATCACCTAGTGCATTAACCTGTCAGCTCTATTAGTTTAAAAATGGCTCCAAGTGATTTAGATATCTTTGTACTGTAGTGCATAAACCGATTGTTTCAGGGCCAAGTGACCCATATGGGTAGTTTGTGCAATACAAATGCTTTGAGTCAGTCAGGGAGGAATGCCACTGAAGTTGTGGCCATATGGCACTCAGTGTAGATGGTGGATGAAGACAAGTGGTGGAATATACAATCCACTGCAGGTCCTCATGTGATGAGTTTTATGATGGAAAATGCAAATCCTTCTCAGAACTGGCAATTTATTGGACATTGGTCATGGCAAAATGCACGGCCTGTCTGCTAACATATCTGTTATTATTACAGTTCTGTACTGAAGCTCAAACTCCCATCCACATTGTGCTACTGACCTCCTCCTATAACCAGTGGACAAAATAGACTCAGTATTGCACTTTAGGATAGCTAGTCAATAGAATGTAATCAGTTACATCCAATTAAAAAAGAACAGTGCAATAAAAATATATTACACATGTTAATTTGCATGTGCTCAATGAAGCCATAAAATGATGTCTAATAGACTCCAGGCTATGGCTGCCTCCATTTGGTGGGTTGTAAGAGGTCAAATGTGTTGTCAAAGGTTAGGGTAGCAAATTTGATTCTGAGAACTTAAAATACATTTCCGCCATAGATATGTTGCTACATTTGGTGGGGTATAGGCTCCAGTCAATGAGTGTATGTGGTGGCTATGGTGTGGGAAAGTTCTTCTCAACAATGAGGGTGGAATGGCCATGTTGGAGGCATTGCAGATTAGAACGTGAGTGTGTGACCTTGATGACAGCGCTGGATTGTGCGTTTACATGTGCAAGAATTGATCTCACGCCTGCAGTCCTGAGTTTGGTTGCCCAAAATTCGTCACACCACTAATGAAGGGCATGCTGCCCTCAAGATGGCTGCCTTCATATCTGTATACTTAAAATTTACTTTTTTTCAACACTTCCTGGAGACCTCATGTTTATACTGAACGAAGCTATTGAAATCGGATCTCCTTATGTTTTAGCATCTATTAAGTTGGCTCGTTCTGGAGTAATAGTTGGAACAAGCCTGCTATGATGGGCAGCTGAGTGTGAAGGGAAGCTCAGTGGAAGATGGGTGGGCTTATAATATGAGTCACACTGGGGTAGCTCCTCGTGACATCCATGCAGACAGAGGGGGGAAAGAATGAAGTAAAGCAGGAATGGCCCAAGGTATGTACAGACTGAAGGTCACAGTGGTGTTCTGGAACATCACCTTGAGACTTGTGCAGAACATCTCAAGTCTAGTATAAAAAACAGAGATGCCTATTGGCTCACCAGGAGGTCCTTGGAGACTGAGGAAAATGAAGTAATGAAGAGCTCCTATGAAGTCTGTGAAGGCGAAGAGGAGGGAAAAAGTGTTAGTGCTAGAGTAAATGAGATCAGGGAACACTGATTTACAAGGCTAGCAAATGCCAAGAAGAATTACAGAGAGTCAATGTAACGTGGTGATGACTTGAATATAGACGCAGGTGGCTATCTCTCTGGAACTGGTACTTTAGAGCTACCAAAACATGCACAATGCATTGATTACCCTAATAAAAAAACATAGATATTCAACAAAACACATGAAAGCAAACTACTTAAAAATGCATATAAGTATGTTAGAGTTTTACATACCAAAAAATATGCAGCATAGTAATTTAAATATATGAAAGATTGAACTAGCACCGAGGATGCTTGCACAAAAAAAGAAGTAAATTTGATCAGGATTTGCATTCACCAAAAATCAGATGCCACGTATTTTTACCATTCATCTTTGACTCCGTTTCTGGGCACCCCAGATAAATAAGGTAACTCTATGCCTAATCTGTAGAATTACCCACACACATTTAGAGGCCCGTTGCTTCACTACTGTTTTTGAATTATGATGACCTCAAAGGGGTCCAAAAAACTTCTTACTGAGTCTCTGGTATATTGTCAGAAGTTTAAATATGCATCAAGGTCTATTCTATTTAACGCCTATATGCGTCCTTTGGTGGATGTTATTAAATCCTACGGTATAGGCCTTGTAAATTATGCGGATGACACCCAGCTTATTCTCTCTTGGGAGGGAGAACAGTCACTTTCTGTGGAAAACTTCCATGCATGTATGCAGAGTGTGGTTTATTGGCTGAGAACTAACTCCCTGCAATTTAATGCAGACAAAACAGAGTTTCTTTACATTGCAGGTGGGAGAATGTCATATCCTCTCCCAGCCAATTTGTGGCCCACTGCTGCTGATGCTCCGCCGGCACCCTCTAAATCGGTTCGCAATTTGGGAGTCTGCTTTAATGAGAAGCTGACTTTGGAAAATCAAGTCAATAAGACCGTTGGGAGCTGTTTTTCTCTTATTAGGGTCCTCAAGAAAATACTTCCTATGCTCCCGGTACATACTCGTGCATTGGTAGTAAGGAGTGTCATCATGAGTAGGTTAGACTACTGTAATGCCCTGCTATTGGAGTCCCCTAAATATTTAACTGGGAGACTGCAGAGAATCCAGAATGTAGCGGCCAAGCTGGCTTTGATGAGACCTCGTCAGTCCTCCCCCTCTCAGGCCCTTGCGGACCTTCATTGGCTCCCAATTTTGCAGAGGGTTCACTTTAAATCCCTCTGTGTCGTGTTCAAGGCGCTGCATGGTCTGGGGCCAATACCATTGCAGAGTAAATTTAGTTGGTATGTTCCCACTCGTTGCCTTAGGTCCTCTTCTGCCAATTGGGTGAAAGTGCCTAGGGTCAGAAGAGCTAAACTGGGGGGGCAAGCTTTCAGTGTTGCTGCTGCAAGGCTCTGGAATACCCTACCTACGGAGTTGCGACAGATGACGGATTTTTTGCCGTTTAGAAAGAAATTAAAGACTTGGTTCTTTCCCAGAGTATAATGTTTTCTGTCCTCTGTCACAGGCTTTTTTTCCGTCTCTCAGCGCCAGGATACCCGGCGGGTTGCAGTGCGCTCTATAAATATCCCTTACATTACATTACATTACATTACATTACATTGTGAGAATCACAAGAAGTCCCATATGGATCGGTGGTATTGTTACAACCGGCTGTATACCAACCAAGTCCAGGGAGGTTTAGTGGAATCAGTTGTATTGTATTGTATTGAATTTTAGCATTTGTATAGCGCTTACTACCCCTATGTGGGGTGCTGAAGCGCTTATCCACATGGATAGCATACTACACTGTGTAGAGTTGTGATTGATATGGTGTTGTTTTTGTATTAAGTATGTATATGAAGAGTTTTCATGGTGTGTGTGTGATGACCACCGCAGTGAAGTGATCGTGTTATGAGATGCAGCACCTGGTGTTGTGAATGGTGAAGGTATGTGAGAGATAAACTTGCAAATTATAATTGAATTAAGGACTAACCCTAAGCCACAGGGGTAGCAGGATGCTGTGTGCTCATACACCAAAAAGGGGGTAAATCAGAGAAGGCCCATGAATCCATACAGCAACATGCTCCAGGCGCAAGTGCTGTTGAATAAGTGAAAGGACATAAAATGGGCAAAAGTGGGAAATGGTGACAAAAGCAATAGCCATGTACCATTTTATTTGATCTATTAAATGCTGCCTACTGCTGAACAAATGTACCCCATGAAGGAGGAAGGCTGTGGGAGAGCAACTGGCAATCTGAGTAGAAACTACAAAATTAGAAACTACACAAGCTTTAAAAGACTCTACCTACTCAAGCCAGGACAAAGGAAGCCAAAGTTTCAAACATCAAGCCCCTCTCAGGCTCTTAAAGGCAGACAAGCACCAGTGGGCGAGCACTAGTCAGGCCATAGCTCAGAACCCAGCTAGAGAGGCCCCTTGCACATGCGAGGGTAGGAGGCAAAGCACTTGGTAGGTTGTTGCACAAGAGTAGTAAGAGTAAATCAGCTTGCCTTGTGTTACCCTGCTGTCTTTACCCCTCCATGCGTGACCCAAACTTTTTGTGGATCCTTGAAACCCTTATTCTTGCTGGTTTACATAGTGAGGCATCCTCCTGACCTATAATTTCCTCCCGGAACAAGTTCCACTTACATTCTTGTTAGTGAATGGCGTTACAAGGCCAAAAAGAGAGAATGTAGTGACAGGAGACTTACCCTGTTTCCATTACGTTGACTGGGGCAGCAGCATGGCGCTGATTAGGTAGTTCTCAATTCGCTCTATCCTAGCCCAACCCTTCATTGACATGTGAGCCTTGTGAAAACTCCTTTTTATATATGCCTCCACGACTAATCTTACCTTCCAAGCTCCTTGTCTTGTCTAATCCCACTCTCACCCTCCCCTGTCCTTTAACTTTGCTCTCACCTCTAGCTAGAGGCCTTTATACTAATAAAATAGTTGCCAATAGGTGTCATTTATTGTCCTGGACAACTACTTATTCAGCCCCACTGAATGTTGTACCCAGCCAGCAGAGTGTGTTGATTGAGTCTATTGGTCGCTGCAACCTAGGTCTACTCTGGGACAGCAGAGCCTTTGCCTGCCTTGTTCATTCAAGAGTTTTGATCTTGAGCCATACAGTAATGTTGCTGGGAGAAATTAGACTACCCTTTACAACATTAAGGCTGTTTGTTATATCTCGGGCTGCCCTTGCTCATTCATGGGTGTTTGGTCCCATCTTGCTGATCCTTCACATTGAGGCGATATGACCTGCAGTCTGTGTTTCTCAGCTTTAGAAGATGCAAGTACGCTGAATCCTGCCTTAGAAAATAAAAGTATGCTTAGCCATGCCAGACAAAAAAATAAAAATAAAACTACCCGCCCGCTTCCCCCACCCCACCAAAATAAGGCTGTGGTAATGCCTCAGGCTAACATTGCTGATTCCTGGGCACTTGGCCTCATCCTGGTAACCCTTCGCATTTCAGAGCTCTGACCTGCAATCTGCCTTTCTCAGCATTAGAAGATGCAACGTATGTGGAGTCCTGCCAGCGTGCCCTCTGACATTAACATTAAGGCTGGTTGCAATGTCTTGGGCTAGCCTTGCTGAATCCTAGGGAATTGGTCCCATTCCGTTGGCTCTTCCCAATATGAAGATATGACCCATTATCTACTTTTACTGGATTAGAAGACGAAAGTATGCTGAGCCCTGACAGCCAGGAAAACAATCAAACTTACCCCTACCACATTGAGGCTGGTCAGTATGTCTCTGCTTATCCTTGCTGATTCATAGCCACTTGGTCCAATACTGCTGACTCTTAGCATTGTGGACATATAGCACACTATCTGCCTGTTTCAGCATATGCTAAGCCTTACTAGTGTACCCTACCACATTAAGGCTGGTTGCAATGTCTCGGGCTAGCCTAGTTGAATCCTAGGGAATTGGTCCCATCATGCTGATTTTTCCCATTGTGCTACTTTAAGGCTGGTTGCTACATCTCAGGCTAGCCTTGCTGATTCATGGGAGTTTGGTCCTGTTCTGTGGACCCTTCATATTGTGAAGGTATGACACGCAATCTTCATTTATCTGCATTAAAAGATGAACGTATGCTGAGACCTGCAAACCCCGGAAGATATCTAAGTACCTCCTTTCACATTAAGGCTGGTCACAGTGTCTCAAGCGAGCCTTGCTGATTCCTGGGTGCTTGGTCCCCTCCTGCTGACCCTTCGCATTACATAGACATGACCCCAACCACTTTAATCCGCATTATAAGATGTACAGCCCGCCAAACTCTAAATCAGTATCATTCTTCTTAAAAGTGCTGCAGAGATCTTGTAAAAATTGTGCATGTCTACCTACTGTCACTGTCATGCAGTAAGGATCCTTTTTAGCACTGTAAGTAGGGGCATGGCCTCTATCAAAACTTCTTGAATTGAAGCACAAAGCAGATTTACTTTTTCGGTTAAAAATTGAATGAATTACACACATATCTGCTGTGAAACACCACACGGCGGGCGAGATGCTATTTTTCACATTGCCTGAAATAGTGCTGCAGTGTTGTTTTTAGATGAACTAATTTGTTTCTAAATATCTTCCTTATTCTTGTTAAATAATTTTGCATGTACTTGTGGCAGAGTGGTTCAGGAGGTGATGAGGAAAGCAGGGGTTACTGGGACAAAACCATAGCTGTTACGGCTTTTTACCACTGCTGTCCCGGGCCCTGCTATACTATGGCTAGGCAAGCTGGGATAAGGAAAAACCCTTTCTACTGTCAGTAGTAGGAAGGGTGATGAGTCACAGACTTCTCAAGAAGGTTAGTGTTGGGTTATCAAGGTTGAAGACTCAATACGACCCCCAGCAGCACAAAAAGATCAATATCCATCCTAGTGCTTCTCTTTGTAAAAAAATGTGTATTTATTGCACAGAAAACATATGATTCCACTACACACTCAACAATACATGAATACCTGGTTCACAGGTGCAAGTCTGTGTTCTAGGCGCCTCTGTTGTCTAGGCCTCCACCTGTCGGTATTGGGTCCCCACCATCCACTGGGATCCCCCTTTTCAGGTTCAGAGTTTGAGGTAGGTCTATGAGTACTGCCTCAGCCCCTACCCTGCCCCGGGTTTGTATTAGCAATCAGTCTCTCAGGCCGAGGGCCATTCAGTCTCTCACCAAATTCGTAGCAGCAGTGTTGGACTGAGTTGAGTCCTTCCACAGCAGCGGGATCTAACAAGCAGAAGGAGTCCTTCAAGAGGCATGCAGCAATCTTCTCTAGGACAATGTGGCAGGCAGCCGTTTAGCCTGTCACTGGATAAGTCATGGCAGGAGCACAAGCTTCTGCTAGGGGCCTGTTCCAGGTGGCGTTCTGCAGATCGCAGCAGACTCCTGCACTCTAGGGAAAACTTTACTTACGCCACGGCTCACTTTGATACGCCAGTGAGTGCCTGGCACTTCCTTTTGAGAGCTATGGCCACACCCTCATAGATGACGGTTCTAAGGCATGGCAAAAGACACGCACTATCTTTGGAGGACGCTGTCTCGAGACAACGACTTTGAATCTTCACCAGGCACCCTTCAGAACACTTACGTTGGCAGTGCCGTGATCACTTGTAGAGGCAGGCGAGCAAACAACAGGAGCTTATCCTGGTTTCAGTTGGGCCTACCACACGGGCACACTGACCCAGGTGCCTAGAAGCTCTGATGAATATAACTTATGAAGGTTACACTGCCTAATCTGGCTGTACCATGAGTTGTTACACGCGCTTGCTTAGTGAGTCTTTTCAGATGGACCCTCCGCCAGGCTCAATTACAGCAGTTGCTTCCATGATCCACTCTTCCTGCAGGTTTGGTGCTTCCTTACCTTGCTCACAGGTAGGATATCTTGGCACCCAGAACAGTCCAGTAAATCCTTCTTCATGTCATACTCCAGGTGATGTTCCCTCACCTCTGGGGATTTGGCTGTCAATGCAACACCAACCATTGGCTGCGTGGTATGCCCTGAAGACTCTGTGTAGAGCAACAATGGGTCTTGTGCTACCATCTTTATATCAAGTTCAGAGATGGAGGATGTGTATTCCAGTTCTACTTCATTGGAACCATTTTGGGTTGGTTCCTGTTTCATGTGTGTCCTGGCCAAGCCACCTTTCAGGCCTGGCCTCTGTCTGCAAGAATGGTCTGCCTAGCAGAACAGTCTGCAGGTGGAGTGCCCACCACAGAAGTACAAACTGGTGACAGCAGGATGCACCCAGGTGTTTGTGACTCCTCCTCACAGAGATCAGGAAGAGAGACAAGACTCTGTGTCCCTTCAAAAGACTTCTTTCTCTAACAGATACTGCAGGCCTCACCCTGTATACCTACCTAATGGCAGCGGCAGTCAGAGCCATTTGCAACCCAATATAGGAAAGACCCTGGCACTTCTGACAACAGCCTGTCTCTCCTTCCTTGCCATAGAGTCGGGCACCCCCCTTCCCATCTAGGAGATGCCAGCAATACACATTGCTGTCTGCAGAAAGCAACCACTTTTACATCTTGTAATATGGCCCAGGCAAAGGGCTTTCAAAATGGAACCTGCAGGCATGTATCATGGCCCACTATCACGTCTAGGGCACGCGTACAATGCACAGGATTTCACATTCTGGATATTGAGTTATCATGAGCAGGGGAACTTTAGATGAATGGGGCTGTAAGCTCACATTCACATCTCACAGGTAAAAGCCTGTCAGTATAATTCACAAACACAGTAAGCTCCCACCTCCACTCTCTGCCACGCTTGAAACCTGTGACTGGGATGATAGTCCCCTGTCACTATGAGGGTGCACTCAGTACGTCCCTTCCAGTTCAGGAGTAGGTTCAGAAACCTATCAGTGTCAAAAGACCAGGCCTAGGTCAATACACGCATACGGAATTAGTGTGTAATATGAACAAAAATTAAAAAAAACAGGATCACAGGTATGAAGTATGGGCACGCAGGGCAGAGGGCGCAACTTACATCATGCAGGGGGCATTCCTTTCTGACAAGGTCTGTTAGAAATGGGGGTCTCTAGTTGGCAGAGGTATGTACCTTTGTTCAAATAGGGACCCTTGCTTCTAGTCAGGGTAAGGGGGATACACTTCTAAAATAACCCCTGCTCACCCCCTTGGTAGCTTGACACGAGCAGACAGGCTTATCTCAGAGGCAGTGTGTAAAGCATTTGCACATAACATACAGTAATACAGTGAAAACACTACAAATGGACACCACACCAGTATTAGAAAAATATCCAATATTTATCTGTGTAAAAACAAGACTAAAATGATAAAAATCCACCACACAGTTCTTGGAAATATCAAGTGTCGGAAACAGGTGCGGATGCGTCACGCTTCTTGAAGTTGCGTTACTTTTCCAGCTCCCAGCGGCAAACAGCCTCCAGAGGTACAAAACAACAGCAGGCACCTCTTAGTAGGTCAGAGCTCTCAGCAAGGAAGTTCAGGGGAGCTGGTGGTGAAGTCTTTGTGTCCCTGAGACTTCAGAACAGGAGGCAAGCTCAGTTTCAAGCCCTTGGAGATCTTCCTCAAGCAGGGGACACAGCAAACAGCAAAGTCCTTTTCCCTTTCCTTGGCAGAAAGTAGCCACTGCAGGCCAACCCCAGACAGCAAACAGCACAGGGGCAGTATTCCTCCTCAGTTTCTCCAGCTCTTCTCCTTGGCAAAGGTTCCTCTTGATTTCCCAGAAGTGATCTAAAAGTCTGGGGTCTGGGCCCCAATATTTATACTACACAATCCTTTGTTCTCTGGTGGCAGAGAAGCCCTGTGCTCAGTCAAAACCAGTTCTGTCATCTCTGGTGCAGCTTCCTGGCAGGAGGTGGAGACAGCATTGTCCTTGGCAGACCAGGCCCATTCAGGTAAAAGGAAATCTCCTCCCCCTACTCTAAATGCAGCCCAGGTCTATTCAGCCCAGCCCTGACTCATCCAGACTCTCTGGAGCCACTGCACCTCCTCAGGCCCTGTCACTCCAAATCCAGACAGTCACTACACATCCTAGCAGAGGCACACTGGATGGCTAAGCAAGAAAATACCTACTTTCTAAAAGTGGTATTTTCAAACACAGAATGTAAAAATCACCCTCAGTAAAATATACATTTTAACATTCTGAGTTCAGGCATACTAAACTTTATTTTCCTACCTTGTTCCCAGGGGTAGTTATGTTTATAAGATGTTATAAGCAAACTCCCCATTCTATCCTATGGGAACAGGTAGCCTTACAATAGTGAAAAACAAAATTGGCAGTATTTTACTATCAGGGCATGTCCTACCTTTCATTTACACTGCACCCTGCCCACAGGGGTACCTTGGGCCTACCTTAGGGGTGACTAACATGTAAGGAAAAGGTAAGGTTAAGGCCGGGCAAGTGGGTGCACTTGCCAGGTCGAAATGACAGTACTAGACTGCACACAGGCACTGCAATGGCAGGTCTGAGTTACATTTACAGGCTGCTTATGTGGGTGGCACAATCAGTGCTGCAGGCCCACTAGCAGCATTTGATTTACAGGCCTTGGGCACCCATAGTGCACTGCACTAGGGACTGACTAGTAAATCAAATATGCCAATCATGGAATCACCAATCCATAACGACACTTTACAGGGAAAGCATATGTACTTTAGCACTGATCAGCAGTGGTAAAGTGCTCAGAGTCATAAAACCAACAAAAACAGAGGCCAAAAAGCAAAAAGTCTGGGGATAAACCCGCTGAAAAAGCCAGGTCTAACAAGGTGTTAAATAATTAGAGGCATATTTATGAATTTTGTGGCGCACAGCAAGTCACCTTGTTGCTCTGTGTCACAGGGAAAGGGCAGGAATATGCCGCATTTGACAACCTAGCAAAATGAACCAATACAATCGGCCCTGATTACTGTACACAGTGGCTGTGACTATTGTACAATTGATTATGGTCGTTTTCTTATGGAAACCAAGTCACATTTGTCACTAATTTAAAGGTTTTATGCTTTATGTTTGGTTTTAACTTCACTGGGGACACCTAGCACTATTGTGTGTGTTTTTTTCTTTTATGTACATATTGATACATTGTGTGATATATAAAAACAATATTGCGAATACAGTCATCTGTGTCCTTGCTAGCTTTTCTTTCTGACGTCACTGTAACCATTAATCATTGCGATTGCACATATTATTATCAAGATAGTCTTCATTGCCCTGCAGGAACCGCTGTTTCTGTTATATACCTAATTACCCTGGTTCCTAGCGAGTAGGGTCTCCCTTGTTCTTGTTTTCGTATTTATCCAATACAGCGCATTCCTGTCTTTTTTCCTTGCACTGGTGCTGTTTCGGCAGCCTGGCGCCAACCCAGGGACCCTTGCACCATGGTGCCTGTGTTGTAGGCAGGATTGTTTTTGTGCAGGTAGAAACACCTTCCTGCACAAAAACAATCCTGAGTGGTGTTTTCATCTTTCTATTGTGCTGCAGAATGCAGCACACATAGAAAGAGGGAGAAACGAGGAGAAACAAAGATACTTCTCCTTGTTACGCCTCTGCTGGGGAGGCGTATTTTTTTGGCACATTCCCAGGTTTCCCTGTTCTTGTAAATCTAGGATGACGACAAAATGCATTGATTGTGTGGCAACACCCACACAACACCCCTCAAAACGCCTCCCTGGCACAGAGTAATGCAACCCAGCAATTTGCGCTGTGTTACATTACTCGAGATTTATGAAGCCACGCAAGGCCACCTCATTTTACATTTGCATCGCTCCTGCACCACACAAATGGGCTCATAAATATGCCCATTACTCCTTTTCCCCCAGAAACCTTCCTCATGCTCATGTACCTCCCTTGTCAGGGTATGCTGTACTTCTCAAATAGGGGGATTAGAAAGTAATGAATTTAGGGCAGATAACATACAAGGTAAATAGAGTGCCCCATGACAGTATATAAAAAAGCAACTACACTTTTAGATACTAAAAATATCTTTTGCTGCTGTTGGTCCCTAAAATTCTGAACGTCATTGCTCAAAATGCTTTAAAAAGTAAAATCTTTCAGTTAGAATACGGCACAATAAATCCGTTTTACAGAAAATATTTGCATCCAGCTCAATGCCAGCTACATGGGTGTGCAGAACACCTTACAGATAATTGTATGAAAGAAACTCAGCCGGTGCAAGATAAGCTGCAAATGTGCTATTATTCTAATACCCATTGAAAGCACCCAGGGAAAAAAAGTAGTTTTCATTGATTCCATCAGTTGTGTAGAACTGAAATCAATAAACTGGTCAGAGAACAGTGAATTGTTTCCAAGGCATTATAAATCAAATGCATTTTACATATAATTCGAGGAGAGCTCTGAACAGAAGTAATCAGGTTTTCAAATGTTGAAAGTACTGCCAAGGTTTGGGATTTGCAGGCATTAGAGTTTCTAACAATTAGGCCCAAATTTATCAAGGAACTGCATCGCCCTTGCATCACGCAACAGGGCGCAAGAGCGACGCAACTCTTGATTTAGATTTATCAAGCCATACAAGACCACTTGCATGGCCCTGAGTGGCTTGATAAATCTAAAGTAACACAACGCAGCGTAAATCACTGCATTGTGTTATCCTGCACCAGGGAGGCATTCCATGGGTGGAGTGTGGGTGTTCCCATGCCCCACCCATGGAGTTTTGTGCTTTCACAGAATTACCATTACTGGTTGGCCTGGGAATGCATCAAAATGCTACTCATCTCCAGGGGAGGAGTTGCGAGGAGAAATACCTTTACTTCTCCTCATTTTTTCCTCTTTCTATGTGTGCTGCATTTTGCAGCACACATAGAAAGAGGAAAATACCTCAAGGGTTGTTTGTATGCAGCAAGGTCTCTCTTCCAGCACAAAAACAATCCTGCTTCCTACGCAGGCACCCTTGCACAATGCTGCAAAGTTGCCTCCATTGGCACTAGGTAGCACATTGTGCGCCAGAATAGGGAAAAGACAGGAATGCGCTGTATTATGTTAAATACAGCGCGCTCCTGCACTTTCCCTGTCATGCAGCTCAGCAAAGTCCCTTTCTAGGCTGCGCTGCGTGAATTTTTCATAAATATTCCCTTTAGTGTTGTTCACTCACCCCTCATTTTACCCTTTCTATCAACGTGAAAAGAGTTGTTCACTTTTTATACTAATACATAAGAATGCATATAAAAATGTGTGGCTAAACCAGTATTGAGTTAAAAAGCCATCTAAATAAAACCTCACTCTGGCATCTAACTTGATTGCATGACAACGGAATTTATGCAGGTATTTATGATAGGAATATTATCCAAAATGCTGTATGTAACATGAAAATGGTACTCGAAATTAAGGAAAACTAATGTTCAGTCACTTGATTAAGATTGGCTAAATAATTTACGGACATGGTCTTTCGTCAAATATTGAACATGGATGTGATATGTGTGCACCTGATATCTAATGACAGCATCTTCCACAGATTTGGAGTTGAGAGGACAAACAACCGAAAGCCAGATTAAGAACTTGGAGGCTGACGGACAGATAGGAGAAACAAAGCAGAAGAATGATGAGCTTAAGACGGAAAATAAAAGGAAATGAATGACTATACAAAAATCAAATAAGGCAGGGAGTGCCCAATTTAGAACACAAGGCAAATAAAGTGAAAACTGAATTAAAAAACTGCAGGTAGCCAGTGAAGTTGAACAAGGTAAGGAGTGATGGGTGCTTGATGTGGAAGAGGAAATAAAAGACGAACACAAGGGTTTTGAAAAATCTGGAGTGAAGGTTTAATGTATATATAGGACGACCAACAGGAGAAGGGAAGCAGCAATTAATGTGGAAAAGAAGTAAGGTTTTGAGCAACAGTTTCCAATTATCAAAGCGAAGAAATAGCCTTGTTTACTGGAAGTGTCGAAGGTGACAGACTTTGTAGACAGAAGACATTTTAAGAGGAAAGTTAAGTGAGGAATCAAAAACAAAGCCAGGTTACCAGGTAAAGTAGGAAAATGCAATTGGAATGGTGGAAGGAAGATAGCAGGAGATGAAGGAATATGTGGTAACGGAGAGAGTAAAGGAGTTTCTGTTTTGTTGAACGACATTTTAGACAGTGAGAAAGAATCCATTCCTCGTCTACAGAGAGGGAGGCAGAGGATAGCACAATTTGAGAGTTGAATGCATAATCCCAACGTAAGGCTTGAACCAAAAAGAAGACGTTATGGAAGGTAATGGTGTAGCTTAGAGGGAAAGGAGTAATGGTTCATGACTGAACCCTGAAGACTTATAAAACAGGATGAAGTACAGGCATAAAACCTTTACTGGATAGTAGGGATGTTGTATGCTGTGTTGTCACACTAATGCGCCTACTAGTGAATTATATCTGAGCAGGATTCACTTTCTTCGATGTTAATTGAGGGCAGCCTGGTGTAGCATTTGCTACACCTGACTTGTACTTTGTAACCCTGCTACTGCCCTTGTTTCCCTCCGGGTTCAGAGGGCATCAGGGAATCGGCAGAACCAGAAAGCAAACATGGATTCAAGAGCATTGTTTTCTTTCAAAATGTTGCACTAGTGCCATTCAGTTTGCTCTTCAACTGCACATATAAGACGGTTAAGAGTAATTCAAGGGCTGACCCTTTGATGTCTTCAGGTTTCAAAGGGTGCTTGATGTCACTGACAGGTTAGCATCTCCTGGGCCTTTATTAAACAAACAATCTACTTTGAGGAAAATGTCACTGAGGGGAATCACATATTGGATTTTGAAATGATTTTGTGCTGAGATTGCTTTGATATTTCACCGAATAATTTCAGGGTACCAGCCTTGGTCTGTGAAAGAAAGTTTTCTTACAACGTCTAGAGCACAGAGGACATTTTCTACTCCAAAAATAGACTTTCCCATACTAACTTGCATCCCCATTCAAGTGGAATCATTGAACACAAGAGCTCAAAAATCAGATGTGAACCCCTGAACCATCTATAACAACCACTACTCTTCGCCATTTAAGTCTCAATATTGATCAGTAAACTTGTACGGACAGCCAGGCGCAGATAAGGCAAAAACATTGTGATCACATAAGAAAGTTGAAAGGATGCAGCACTCACCTCTTCCCAACTATGATGGACTTTGGCCATAACTAGGGCTGTGTCACCTACAAAACCACTAGAATCCACCCCTTAGTTTCTGAAATATCCTGTAGGCAGGCCGGGGCTTGCCAGTGCTGTGCCAGGGCAGAGCAAAAAATGGACATTGTACTAAAGCTCAATGGGGACCTCTATTTCTATCACTCACCAGCTGAAACAAAATACCTTCCTAGCTGTCACATGCTAGTGCTGCAATGCAATGTCACTTGAGGTCCCTTTGTAACACAGGGACTAGTGATGGCGTTCCACGGACAAGGTCAAGCATTATTGTCCAGGGAGACCCCATTTATAAACTTGGAAACAAAGGATGCTATTTCACATGTATTAATTACGTAGGCCACACATCATGTGAAGGCTTCTCATCCCTCATCCATATTAGGGCCCGACCACCTTTTTCATCCAACTTTAAGCACTGTTCTACACTGTCTTTAACTTCTCTGCTTTGTTTATTGCATTACTCATTCCAGAGCTGGATCTTCAGAACTAAACAGTCTTGGCCCTACCTCTGACCATGTCAAAAAGCTGCTGGTCAGAAAAAAAGACAACAGAAGGTAGGTTTAGCCTTCTCAAGACCTGACTAGTTTCCACAGCTCACTCATAACTGGAGGCTCAAAAAGGATATCGTTCACCGGCAAGTGAAAAGGAAATCAAGGGAGATGGAGGCCAATATTGTACTGGTTTGGTTGGGTAGTCAAAGTGGAGGCTTCATCTTTCAAATCCAGCCTGGCTTCTTACAAATGTGTGCTTCAAATAGAGCATCATTGAACAAGGGCAGCGTTGCTGCCCCATCCATGGTCAGCACCTGGATACCCTCACGGGTGATAGGCCGCGCTTTATAAATACCACTTGATTGATTGATTAATTGATGGTGAGAGAGCGAAATAAAGCATAAAAGGAATTCGATTGCTTACAACTGATAGACAGCCCTGTCCCCGCCAGAACGCAAATGAAAGTTGCAGTCGAAAAATAAGTGCAGAAATAAGCTAAGATAATGTTTTATCTTTGAAATCAAATCTAGCAAAATGTTATCTGTTATGTTTATGTAAAAACTGTAGAATACCAGCTTGGTCAGAGGATTCCAAATTATGTTTACTTTGGAACATGACCGGTTCAGTTACTGGATTGGTTGATGGTCTTAAGGGCCATCACAGGCTTGCTCCTGATTAAACATTTCCTTTCAACAAGTCTGACTCTGAAGGTTTTTACTAAGACATTTTGGAGATTAATTGGCCAGCAGCACCAGAAGCAAGAGAGAACCCCATTGACGAAATAAAGGACTTACACTTCGAAAAGAAAAGGGTGCGTCATCAGCCAATTTCTTAATATAACGTCTGCTTCGCCCTTTGATGATGCCCCGAAACCGGTCCCATGAAGCTTGTTTCTGGTCCAGGGAGGACCTGGCTTGGCAGTTTAGGCTGGACTGTTCCCATGAGGAACAGGGTCAAGACTGATTTGCATATGGCTGGGTCCAAACTGGGGTGGCGTGGTGAGCAAAAGAACGATGGATTAAACCCAGAGCTTTGTGACTGGGGGTGAATGTTTGCATTGCTCAGCATTCCGTCCGTCATTTTTTGCTTTTGCCTTTGTTACCCTTCAACCCATGTTGGTGATTTGTGACGTGCACCTCTTTATTTACTCACAAATTTCACGGAGTGAGATTTAACTGAGAGCAAATGCCCTTGTGCAAGCTCGACCTTATGAACACCCGGCATGCAGCTCTCATTTCCCTCAGTGTGCTTGAGCACTCATTCATGGTGCAGGGACCAAGCAGTAGCTCTGATCGCCAAAATATACAGGAGGACAACGTCGCTGAACACTCACCTGCTTTGCTCACCACACTTACTTATCAAAGAGTTCAATCCTGGCCATCTACACACCAAGTGTCTGCCAAACCAAGCAGCACTCCCCGATGCTACCGACACATGTGCATTGTGTATCAGGCTTCAATCTTGTGTCTTCTCGTCTCTGCTAAGGGCACTATGCCAGAAAACTAATATTGGGACCTAGTTCATTGATTTTGTATGAAGTATGCCACCTACAGACAACATTTGGTATTATAACAAGCAGCACTACCATTTTACATTAAACATGAATATATCACAAGCAATAATCACCCCACCAAATGTTGCTGCACAGCCAAAATCTCCTCCCATAGAATGGGAATAGCGGATTGAAATATTTGAAAATTGTACAGATGCAATGAATGGTTTAGATTTTCCTGCTACAGAAAAAAAGCTGAATTGTTGAGTGGCCTTGGGAAGGAACTTCAGCACATATTTAAATACCTTCTTCCTGTAATAGATGAGTGTTGTAATCTCACTGTTATTATGGTACGTCCCAACCACCCCTTCCTTTCCCCCTACCTTGGTTTGTTCCGCTGAAGCTCGCCTTAGAATGTTGACAGATGTCAAGGATTCCGGAGAGTTGGATGACCAATAAAGCAGACTGGAAATTCCTCCGCTGTCTTTTGTTTGTACTTTCAACACTGGCGACGAGTTACTGCGCAGGGGGCAGTTGTGGTCATCTCCCCTCTCTGTACTCTCTCCATTGATGTCTTGAAGGAGGAAAGGAGAAAGTAATTCGGAATAAATCGCCTACTATTTGTGATAGAATAGAGCTGTAAGGAGTCTTCGTGCAGGAGGACCGGAGGGCATACAGAGCCATTGACTAACCCTAACAGCGGTATACAGAACTTGAGAGTGTCCTTAGCCGTGCAATTCGGACGTGTTGGCGATACACCATTGTGAGAAGAAGTGTAACGAGAAGTGACTCGCTGCTATCCATGCGATTAAGAGCGGACTGCTGTGGTGGAGTAGCGGTTCGGGAGCGGAGATCCTGTGGTGCATCGGCTGCGGAGTCAGGTACTCTGGAGTTAAGCCTCATGTGTGAGGAGAAGTACTTCTTGTCAAGTGTGGGTGCAGAGAGTGATCGAACAGCAGAAAGGCGGTGGTGAGAGCCAGCGGTGTGACGCTTGCCGGTTCACTAATCTTACGAGCGCTCCTGTCAGCCGGTTGTTTGAGGCAGCGTCCAGCATGTGGGAGCAGGCGCCGTGAGGAGACTCTTCTCTCACGACCAAGCGAAAATCCGAGTTAACGTTCCCAGAGACAGCGTCCTGTTGAGAGGCAGCGTTCAGCGTGTGGGAGCAGGCGCCGTGTGGAGACTCTTCTCTCACGATCATGCGCAGATCTGAGTTAGCGATCCCAGAGGCAGCGTCCTGTTGAGAGGCAGCATCCAGCGTGTGGGAGCAGGCGCCGTGAGGAGACTCTTCTCTCACGACCAAGCGAAAATCCGAATTAACGTTCCCAGAGACAGCGTCCTGTTGAGAGGCAGCGTTCAGCGTGTGGGAGCAGGCGCCGTGAGGAGACTCTTCTCTCACAATCTACATCCTGTCTAACACTTGTGTTGCCATAGTAACCATTGGAAGATATCGTTCACTTTACACCAGGAACTGTTCTAGTAAGTGCACACGCTGCTTGTCAATTATATAAAGGACATATAAAGCTCATCCTCCATCCAAAGAAGTACATCAGGGAATATTAATTGCTGTGCTTAACTTCATGAAGAATAGTAAACACCACATGCGCAGGGGCTAGAACTGTACTATATGCCGGGTGTGCACTCTCAGTTCTCTGGTCAAACGTGAGTGTGCTGGTTGGAATCTCACAATTAACATAACACTTTAATATTCACCAGGTAGTCATGACTGGAGCTACTGTGTGCTAGCTGCGCTGTGGTACTGGCATATTGCTTCTGTGGAGTACTGAGGAAGCTCCTCCCTCCTTACAGTTTTCCACTGCATCTCTACTCTATACACCCATTCCTATTCTGTGTGTGACTGTTGCATACCATGATGGCAGCGGCAAGCATGACCCCGCCACTTCCATTTTTAAATGAAATAGGAGAACCTGAGATATGCTGGAAGGAGTGGGTCAAACTTTTTGAGTCATACGTAATTGCCATAGGTGGGGAGCGGTTCACTACCATGCGCAAACAGCACATCCTGCTTCACAATCTGGGTGTACAAGGGCGCAAAATCTACGAAACGTTGCCCGAACCAGAAAACCAGAATGGCGAGGCAGTGGAAGGTATGGATGATTTTGAAACCACTATGGCAAAGTTAGAAACACATTTTGGGGACAAAATAAATGTGGTGTTGGAACGGCACAAATTTTTCAGCAGGTCCCAAGGAAAACAGGAGTCAGTCACCAACTACATTGCGGCCTTGCGAGGTCTCACCCAACTGTGCGAATTTGGGAACTTGACTGACTCTTTAATTAGAGACCAATTAGTACGGTGCACAAACAATGTGCGCATTCAAGAAAAACTATTAGCAAAGAATCCCTGCCTTCGCGAAGCAGTCAGTATCGCCAAATCAGTGGAATACACTGCTAAATGTATAAAAGAGATGAAGTCCACAACGGAGGTGGTAGCTAATATCCAAGAGGAAGTAGAGGTATGTGAGGTAAACAAAGTGCAAAATAAGAGTAGTGTACACAAACCCCCTGGGAATGAAAGAAATTACAGGTGCTACAGGTGCGGCAGCAGCAACCACCTAGCTAATAATATTCATTGCCCAGCACGGAGCGTCACCTGCAAGAAGTGTAACAGGAGAGGACACTTTGCAAGGGTATGCAGAGAAGGCGATCCTCATCATGGAGAGGGTGCGAGTGTAGAGAGCACCATGAGCAAAGAAATTAAATGTGTCTTGCCCAGTGAGAAGAAGTACATTTTCCAACTCAAAGAAGATACTGGTACTGTAAACGTAATTTATCCCAAATGTGACGTGAAACTAAACAGCAAAATTGTCACCATGTTTGCTGACTCATGCTCTCCCTTTACCTTGTTGAACTGTAAGGTCTACGAAGGCATTGACAATCAGAATAATAAATCCTTGCAGAAACCAGACATCTTCCCCACAGGATATAACAAGGAGCCTATACCCCTCTTAGGCATGGAAGAGATGCATATTGAATTCAAGGGAAGAATCACCGTAGGCAAGGTATACATCGTAGAAACAGGATCGAATCTGTTAGGGTGGCAGCACCAAAAGGAACTGGGAATCATCCTTAACCCACACAAGGAGGAACAGGTGCTGCTAACTGATCAGATTTTACCCAGCACCAACATATGCGATGAATTTCCTAAACTGTTTGAAGACAGGTTGGGACTCCTCTGTGATTACCAGCACAAAATCAAACTCAAGGTCAATGTTAAGCCAGTGGTACACAAGATGCGTCCCGTGCCACACCAGATGAGAGAGCCTTTAGAAAGAGATCTAAAAAGATTGTGCACGATGGGGGTCATACAACCTATAGACATGTCGGAATGGTTGGCGCCCGTTGTATTCGCAGCCAAGGCCAGTGGGGAGGGCATCCGGTTATGTGTGGACTTACGAAGCCTAAATGAGAACATCTGGGTCGAGAGGTACCCACTCCCCAACATAAATGATATGCTCAGCACCATGGGTCAGGCAAAATTCTTTAGTGTCATTGATCTGTCTATGGCTTACCACCAAGTAGACCTACACCCTGACTCAAGGCCCCTCACCGCCTTCATTACCACCAAGGAGCTTTCATGTTCAAGAGCATGCCTTTTGGTCTGGCATCCGCCGCAGCGGTATTCCAGAAGATCATGCACCAGATCCTAAAAGAGGTAGACCAAACAATGTGCTTCCAGGATGACATTCTTGTGTATGGTCGTTCTGTGGAAGACCATGACCGCACCCTTAGACTTGTATTCAGGAAGTTGAAGGATGCGGGGTTGACAGTGCAGAAGTCTAAGTGCCAAATCAGAGTGACTTCCGTCGACTACCTTGGACACTCCATTTCTGAGCAGGGTTTTAGACCAAAAAACAACCTGCTGCAAGCTGTTAAGGATGCCCCTTACCCTCAGAGTAAGGACGAGCTCAAGTCATTCCTTGGTCTTGTGGAATACATGGCCGAGTTTGTCAAAGATTTTGCTTCTAAGTGTGATCCCTTACGTGAACTGCTGAAAAGGGACAAAGACTTTGAATGGCTTGACCAGCACAAGCACACTGTAGATACGTTGAAGGAGGAAATATTGCAGTCACCAGCCTTAGGCACTTTTGACCCCACGAGAAAAACTATCCTTACCACTGATGCTTCAAAAAAGGGGTTAGGGGCAACCTTGTCACAAAGAGATGGAAAGGGAGAAAAAATAATTGCATTTGCTTCCAGGTGCCTCTCCAAGGCAGAGAGCAATTACTCCGTGATTGAAAAGGAGGCACTGGCAGTTTACTGGGCAGTAAAACATTTCAAGTTTTTCCTGTGGGGCGTAAACTTTACCATCCGTACAGACCATAAGCCCCTTACTTTTATCTTTACAGTGAAAGGGACAGAAAACTGCACTCCCCGGATAGGAAAATGGATCTTAGGGCTGGAGAATTTCAATTTCAGAGTAGAGTATGTTCCTGGGGAGGAAAACAAAATTGCTGACTATCTGTCGAGAGCCCCTTTGAAAAGTGAACAAGCTGAAGAAATGTTAGATAGCCCCATCATGGTAGTGGATGGTCCAGCGTTGACGGAGGAAGAATGGGAGAAAGGAGAAGAAGAAGATAAAGACTTACACAAACTCAAAGAGTTCATGGTTGAAGGATGGCCCAGCAAGTGCAGTGAACTTGAAGATAATGTCAAGGATTTTTGGGAAGTGTGTTACGAATTAAGCATCATAGGGAACAGAGTCTACCGTCAGAACAGGATAGTACCACCCGCTAACCTCAGGAATAAGATTGTGGAACTAGCACACGAAGGGCATTTAGGATGCAGCCTTACCAAACAAAGAGTGAGGGAGAAGTTCTGGTTCCCCAGAATGGATGCTATGGTGGAGCAATTGGTAAAGGATTGCATTAGCTGTGCTAGGAGCGACAAAAGCAAATCTCTAAGGAAGGCACCCCTATCCCCAGTTGAAGTACCCATTAAGCCATGGAGCAAGCTGGCCATGGACATCATTGGGCCTATGGACAGTCTGGGTATCCAGAAGAAGTTCATGTTAGTCCTTGTCGACTACACTTCCCATTGGGTCTCATACAAATGTGTCCATCGCACCAACACGTGTGCTGTTCTTGAGTTTCTTAAAGATGTTTTTGCAAAAGAAGGCATACCATCTTCGCTGGTCACAGACAATGGGGTACAGTTTACGTCACAGCTCATGATTGACTTTCTAGCCAAAATGAACATCAAGCATGAGAAGACGGCCCTGTATTGCCCCAAGGCCAATGGCCTGGTAGAGAGGGCAAACAGGCTCATTAAAGAACACATTCAGCTAGCCTCTACAAATGGGTGGGAAATAGAATCATCCCTGCGTGACTGCCTGTGGGCATACCACACCTCCCCCAATCTAGTAACAGGTATTTCCCCTTTTGTGTCCCTCAGGAGGAGAGAACCCTGTACTAAACTCAACCCCAGTTGGTTGGAGGGTGGGAAGGTGGCTAATCCCAATCCTGTTGAGGCTAGCGAGAAGGTCAAACTGCACCAGGAAAAATACAAGGACTGGTATGACAAGAAGAACGGAGTCAAAGCCCCAGGGTGGAGAGTAGGAGATATGGTGCAGGTGAAGAGGAATGTGAAAGGGTCACACAAGATGAGCAAGTTTTACCCTCCTTGTCGCGTAGCCAAAACATTCAAAAATGTAGTTCTTCTTGAAAATGGACAATATTGGAGTTGTGACAAGGTTACAAAATGTAATGTGTTTTCTGTTGGTAATTAAGGGAGATGTGTTGTAATCTCACTGTTATTATGGTACGTCCCAACCACCCCTTCCTTTCCCCCTACCTTGGTTTGTTCCGCTGAAGCTCGCCTTAGAATGTTGACAGATGTCAAGGATTCCGGAGAGTTGGATGACCAATAAAGCAGACTGGAAATTCCTCCGCTGTCTTTTGTTTGTACTTTCAACAATGAGCAAGGTAACAAAATACAAGACATTTACAAAGACGCTAAGTTGCATCTTGAAATTAGATTTACAAAAACAATTGTGTCATCATACGTTTTACACTCAATCACAAAAAAACTACGGAAACTATAGATGAATTTGCAGCCAGATTAAGAGAACTTGCTTTGAAATGCCTATTTGGTACTATGACAGATGAACTAATCAAAGATTAGCTCATTGTGCAATGCACAAGCAAAAAAATGCAACATCTTTGGGCTACTACTAAGCCATCCCTAAAAGAGGCCATCACAAATGCTAAGGCAGTAGCCTGTTCGGGAAGTGTATAAAAGAAAGACAAAGAATAAAAATCAGAAAAACCATAGAAGTTGCTGAAACAGATGAAAGGATGGACAAAATAAATGTGGTTGGAAGGAAAATAAACATGGAAAATCTCAGCAGAAGCTATTTCAAAAGACCAAACATGATTGGTAATGCCTTTACCAGGACTAGGATTAAACCTCAAATATGTGAAAGCATTTTTGATTGTGGACAATTTAAAGCATGTTTTGGTGTGGGGCGAGTGTGTTGAATTTGTGGCACGAGACCTTTTGCAACACTTTGCCCGAATTTGCAGAAGTTGAAACAAACATTGAATTTCCGTAGTAGAGAAAAACATTGAGGAAGGTGGTCAAAGAGTACTAAGCATAGAAGAACCTGAGGACCATCATGGGTCATAGTAGAAGGAAGAACAAACTGATGCCCCTGTTTCAAATAAGGGGGCAGGACATAACACTGATCGTTCGCTCTGACTCCTTATACACATTAATACCAATGAGTCTATTTGAGATCATGTGGCCAGATGTAAAACTTAATCCAAAGGATATTACACCCAAAGGATATCAAGGCGCAAACACTGATGTAGTGGGGTACATGTAGGCAAAATTTCAGTATCAGGACAGAGAAGTGTTTGGTAAAGTGTATGTTGCCAAGAATGGTCCACTAATTTGGGGTTGATAAATCAATATCATTTGTAGATCATAATAAATCCCAGAGCATCTGACCAAGTAATGTTGGTGGAAGTTGTGGAATTGGAAGAAGTATTGCACATATTTGAAAAATTAGTAGGTAAAGCTAAAGAATATGTTCACAAGATTGTGTTGAGGAAGGGTGCTTTGCCTGTTAGCCATATGGCCAGAAGAATTACAATGATAATCAGGAGAGAAAATAAAAACCTTATTGAATTAAATGGTAACTGAAGGAGTCATAGGGCCACAGAAAGTGAACGAATGGCTTTCTCCTGTGGTTATCACCACAGACTGAGATCATTTTGATGTTGTCCGATGGCAAATGCTTCTCAAAATTGGACTTGAGGGTTTACCACTGGATCTGATTGCCTTGACAGCATCTGTAGGAGTATATCAAACAATGCTGTTTGGGCAGCCAATATTTTACAATGATTAATGACAAACATCTTAACTACTATCAACTTTGGTAGAGAAGATGTCCCATTTTGCTTGGTCACAGACAGTGGTACTCAGTTGACTTTACAGGAAAAATAGATTTTTTTGATTTTTGTACAATCCCCAGGGGAACAGACAGGTGGAGAGGATGAACAGATTGATTAAAGGGAGCATGTAAATGGCAGTTAAGTTAGGGTTGCATTTTGAGAGTACGTTGAAGGAAACATTGTGGTCACACCACACGACAATCAATTCTTCCTTGGGTAAATCTCCTTTTAAATTGATAAGAGGCAGGTCACCTCTAGGGTGGTTCAGTAAGATTAAGTAGGAGGAAATTGAATGCGGTCCAGAGGGCTTGTATGTACTTTGTTAGAAGAGAATCAAAAAGTGATTAGGAAAAGGTTAAGTATTGTTGAGTGTGCGGGGGGTTATCTAAATTTAAAGGACCTTTTATTGATACTGATTAGTTATTGAAGAAAATACACATAGGACTTTTCCCCAGAAGAAAACAGTGGATACCATATAAAAGATACCCATATTAATACCTTATAAACCATAATATTATTGTCACTGTTTCAGCGGACATGTAGGGTCACCAGTTTATTGGTCTGCCATGGTTTGACTGGTGTAAGATAAGTCGTGTGGGGGTAGTTAAGTTGTATCACTCTGAGCTTAGAACGGATGGCCAGAGTTCTAAGAGACATGCAGGCATCTCTCCAATAAAAAATGTTCAGTGTACCTACCCAGGTCTCCCATTGGGTTTTAATGAATTCAAGTGAGGGTGTGAGAGCATGACAAGAGATTTGTAGACCATCAAAATCCCACAAAGGACCTTTCAAAAGGCATTTGGTGAATAATATGTTATGTTTTATTAATTTGTATAGTGCACTAATCACCCGAGAGGGTATCCAGGCACTTGGGCAGGTGTTGGGGTGTGTGATTCCCAAAGTGCTTATACAAAGATTCAGGTTAAAGCATCTTGCAGAACTCAAGGAGTGGGGAGGTAGCTCTGATGTGTTGCGGGAGGTCGTTCACTGTCTTGGGTGCAATGCAGGAGAATGAGCGACATCCAGTTTTGCTTTTGTGGGTGCAGAAATGTGTATGAGTGAGAGAGAGGCAGCGAATAGGTGTCTGGTGGGTTGGTGAAAGTGAATGTGGCTGTTCAGGTATTCTGGTCCTGTGTTGTGCAGGGCTTTTTATGTGTGCATGAGATGATTGAATTGCCTGAGCTTGTGAATGGAAGCGAGTGACGCTTCCTGAGGTGTGGTGCGGTGTGTTGTGGGTGCAGCGCGGGAGGTTGAATATGAGTCTTACAGCGGTGTTCTGCTCTGGATGGTCTGGAGTCTGTGATCCAGCGCGATATTAGCAAACAGCATTCATACACCAGATACTCACTTGGGCCCATACATTCATACTACGCTAATACTTACGCTGGGTTTTATCAGTTGTTACTCTCTATCAAATCCCTGCTACCAATTACCTCCTGATTGAAGAGTAATGACTTACCAATGAATCCTTTGCTAATTGGAAAATTTAAAATGAGTGACATTCATTATAGTACATAATCCTGAAATAACCACTGAGTCAGGAAGTTTTAAAATGTTTATCTAAAGATTTAGCAGAGTAAAATACAGAGCCACATGGTACTTAATCGCAATACCCAAGATTAAGCATAGAAATGATTATTGCTAATCAATGACGGTTTTAAAGAAGAGGAGAAGATAGAGACAGCAGCGCAACTAAAGGTTGCATTATATTTACCTAAGTGCGAGAACCAAACCCCTTAGCCAAGGAGTTGAAAGGATAGGACCCAGGAAGGATGAAGAGCAAAGACTTCCTCCAGGATCAGGACAGGACCGGTGACCTCTCTACAACTACGCCTGCGTCGTTCCCCTCTCTGATACTCGGCTTCTCCCGTGTCTCCCTTCTAATGGATTCCGCCGCCCCCTCCTCAGGACCTCTTCTGCAATCGATCAGCTTGGCGGTCTGGAGCTCTTCCTGTCAGCATCTCCGCTCTCCTGTGCTTCAAGACTTCCGACTCTGACCCTTAATTAACTAATTCTATATCTATTATACCCTTCTACGCCCATGTACCTCCCCTTAATGTTACTAAAATATGGGGCCACTACTTCTGATTGGACAGGGACAGGGGGTGGATTGTCGCACCATATCGATTTGGCCTAAATTGTAAAGCCTATTGTTTTTAAATTCCCACCCCTTCAATTTAATACATTCGCTTTATTTCCCACCCGTCTCATGACAAATGTAAACCAATTTTCATAGACAATGTATCAATGTACAACAGGAAAGGCAAAGTACATCATCTTCGGTCATCGGGTCGCGGCCTTGGACGACGTCCAGATTGACTTCATTTGGCAGGCACCCAGGATACATGCGCAGAACCATTTGTCTCTCGAGTTTCAGATCACCAACCCAGGCCCAAGTTTACGAACTAATAAAAGTGCAAGAAGAAAATATTAAAATCACAAATAAAATGTTTCACTGTATGCCCACTTTTTCTATTCTATTCCCATTTAATTATATATTCTAACCCGCGTTAGTAGCGTTAGGAAACGACAATTTAGCAATGACATGAGAGCAAGCTGAAGCATGTGAAAACATCAAGCAGCCATTTTACTACACACTGCGCAGAAGCAGAAATTTTCCACCAAGCAAAGAAAGACGTCACACCATGTGATATGGTTGCGACATGCGCATTGAGTTTTCCCGCGCATAGCGGCCATTTTGAATTACAAACAAGCGTTATTCATTAGTAAAACACATAGGCAAGCTTCCTTTTCTTTCGTGTCGTGAATGCAAAAGGTTAGTATTAACAATACAAGTTTAATAAATTAATACTGTGAGGAGGATTGAATACAAGCAAGTTTCATTTATGAAACCTTGCTCCATCAATCCCTCTCTGATGGCGTTTCTGAGCCATCAAAACACTACCTTCAATCAGATGCCAACTTCTAGCAAATTACTTCATTCTCATCTATACACTTTCCATTTTTACAATCTCCTTTTAATTTCTTGTATAATTCACTCCTCCACTCTTCAAGTTCGATTTCATCTACCTTTCGTTTCTTTCCTCTTCCTGTCACCTTATATGTTCCATTCTTTTTACAGCATTTGCACCATATTGTTACTACCAAAATTATTATTGCTATCCCTGCTAAGGGTACTAATATTTGACCTATAAGTCCTTTCCCTATATTAGCAAACCAGGTTCCAATTGACGAGATACTATTTGTCAATCTTTCCCATACACTATCAACTTCCAGTGGTTTAAGTTCTTTCTCAAGTTTAGTTATATTCTGTATATACGTTCCAATTTCTGCACTCTTATCAGGAATACAAGTGCAACAATGTTTCGTCTTCAATAATTTACAGACTCCGCCCTCTTTTGCCAATATAATATCAAGAGCAAGTCGATTTTGCATCAACATAGATCTAATCGCAACCATTTCTGCATTAATCATTAGAAACCCTCCTGCAGTATCTGTTGATAAACGATCAACTACTGTAGACAATTTACATATTTTCCTTGAGTTCAGAATTATTCCCACTGAAGGTATCAATGCACCAAATATATCACCTACAATTTCCGAAAAACTAGCTCTTTTACTACGTATTAATTCGTTATTGTTTTCATTGCTCTCAGTGTTTCTTTTTACGTGGTATATCTTTGGAAATACTATTCCAAAATAACAACTTCCATACCACCGTGCAGGAAGCCTAAAGTAAGCCTTATTCCCACACACCTAATAGATTCCAGGAAAAACTGACTCTGTTCCTCCTTTGAGTCCCCAACCTCCAAGAATTAAAAAATTGTGTTCGCATTCACTGGTACCGATGAAAACATTGTTATAATCAGTCTTTAACCTATGAAGACAAATTTTTCCTGTCTTTACGAAATCCAGAGCCATAGCACTTGAGCCTTGCCAGGTGTGTAACTCCCTTCTTTCTCCGCCCAAGGTGGCAAATGAGCCTTATGCTCAGAAGCTTTCTTTTAAAAATCTTGTCTTCTATCTTCTACTAAATTCAAAAATATCTTCTCTTCTTCAAGTAAAGAACATGTTAGATTGTGTCTATGTGCATGTGTTATGTCTATTGATTTCATTGTTAGGAAAAATTCTCCCATGAACTGTGCGTCTTGACTACTAAGCACTGGGTTCATACTCTTGCGAATCGGAACCTCAGAAAATATCACATCTAAGTTTGAATAATAATACTGAAGTCTCCCTGTTCTATAAAATAAACTAGACAAAACACTACATGATATACCATATGTCAGTGGTAAGTGATGGTATGTTAATCCTTCTTCTACTGATTCAGGTAACTTCATACAAACATAACAATTACTAACTTCCATTGTGTCTACATATTGAAACAATAACTTTGTGAAAACATTTAAACTAGCGTCGTTGTCAGCTACTTCATGATGAATTTCTGCCTCATCTTCTGCCATTAGTTCTACTCTATTGCCCTTCATGTTTGCTGTCCTCTCCTTAGTTTCATTATTAATCTTTTTATCTATTATCATAAGGTAAGGAATTGCTACAATCAGGACTAACCATACTATAAGCACCATTACTAGACTACATATGCATAATGCACAGCATCTTCTACAACATTTCTGTTTTGGTCTCCCAGCAACTCTATCGTCAGGCATTTTTCGACAAGGAAGATTGCTCTTCTTATCTTTTTCTTCTTTTCTTTAGCTTATTCTTTTGCTTAGTCAGGGTGGTCTTGTTTCTTCTTCGTACGTCAATTCTGCACTTGTTCCTTCGCCACCACTGTCACTTGACTCTGAGCTTTCAAAGTCTTCAAGAATGATATAAGTCCAGTCAGGACCCTTGAATTTGTTATTCACAAGTTTCAGTCTTTTGCTTCTTCTTTTCGCAGTTTTATTTTCTTGTTCGGTTTGACTTGATACTTCAGGTACTTGTTCTGGATCTTCACTTCTGGTTGTTATGTGGTACTTTACTCTTTTAATGACACTTGGCCAATGATCTCCTTTTCTTGTTTTCTTTGTTGGCACTGTTTCTTTGTTTTCGTCTTTAAAGATCTTGTTAATTTCACTGCTTAGCACTGTTTTGTGTTCTTCAATTACTGTGTTTCTTGTTTGCTCCTTTTCAGGTCTAATTGGTTTCTCTGTAACAGCTCCGCTCTGAGTTTCCAATAACTGACCTTGTTCTTTATTTATTTCTTCAAGTTCATGTTTTTCAAGGTTTTCTTCTTCTGTGTACTCTTCTTGATCTAACTTGTTCTGAACAGGGCTTATTGCACTGTGAACTTCTGCAGCCTGACCGGATTCTTCTAGACCTGTCTGTCCCTGTTCAAAGTCTATTAGGTCTTCACTGTTTTGAGTCCAGTTTCCTTTCCCTATCTGACCTTGTTCAGGATTTCTTAATGTCTTTTCTTCTTGTTCCTGAACTGCTTCTTCTTCACCTATCTGATCTTCTTCAATTTCTTCCAATTTCGCTTGACTTCTTGTTCTGTGGTATATTTCAGGAACCTCTACCACCGGTATCCAATCCTGACTTGTGCTTGGTTGTTCTTCTTCAGCTTCTCCGGAATCTCGAACCTGAGATCCTTCAGCTGGGCAACCTTCAGCTTCTTCAGTGATTGGCGTTGTCTGAGGATTCTCTTCTTCGGGATCTGGTACTCTCTTGGTGTGACTTACATGAATCCAATTAGGAAATCCGGCACACTTCACTGCTGTATTTGTTGTCAGTATGACTTGACACGGTCTGCCCCATCTAGGTGATAGACACGTTTCTCTGGTGTGATTCTTCACTACCACCCAGTCACCAGGATTCAGATCATGTTCTTGCTCGGGCTGCCTGGAAACTGCGTCTTCTCCAACCTGATGAGAGACAGAACGCACTAGGTCAGCCAATCCTTTGCAATAGTCCAGAACCATATCATCAGATATATTCACCAGTTTGTTTGTGGGAACATGTGTTTGTCTCATTGCTCTTCCCATCATTATTTCATGTGGGCTCAATCCTGTGGTTCTGTCAGGTATACTTCTGCGTCCCATTAAAACGAGTGACAATGCATCTGGCCACTCTAATGATGTGGATGCACACATTTTTCCCAATCTTGACTTTATAGTGCCATTCAATTGTTCAACCACTCCAGAAGCTTCTGGACGATATGCACAGTGCAGTTTCTGTTGGATTTGGAATGCTTCACAGATTAGTTTGATCACTTCGCTGTTAAAATGTTTTCCTCTATCTGATTCCAAAGTTACTGGAAAACCAAACCTAGGAATGAGCTCTCGTAGCAACAGTTTTGCAACTGTAATGCTGTCATTTCTCCTAGTAGGGTAAGCCTCCACCCATTTTGAAAACAGGCACACTAAGACTAGTACATATTTCAGCCCTCTACATGGTGGTAACTGTATGAAATCAAACTGAAGTCTCATAAATGGACCCTCTGCCTTTCCAATTTTTCCAAATCCAATTACTGTCTTCCTCCCCGGATTATGCATCTGGCAAGTTAGACATCTCTGGCAAAGACTCTCTGCAACAGCCCTGAATTTGGGATTGTACCAATTTTGTCTGAACAGCCTAATCATTGCATCTCTTCCTATGTGTGTGTCTCCATGATGCATTCTAGCCATTTGTGAGAGTAAACAGTCTGGCATGACTGGTCTGCCATCAGCACTGATCCACACTTCATCATCTCCTCTTTGGGAACAACCCACTTTGATCCACAAATTCTTCTCACTTTCACCAACCTCATCTTGCAATTTCTTCACCTCATTTCAAGGTTCAGGTGGCATATACAGCATAAGTTGGCAGCTGATTCCCATTCTTTCCACCCTCTTATTGACTGACATTCTGGTTTTGGCACAATGTTGAGCCACCAGATCTGCATATCTGTTGCCGACTACCACCCAGTCATCTCCTGACTGGTGTGCGGCACATTTCACCACAGCCAATTCTTTTGGTGATTGTATTGCTTCTAGCAATTCCCTTACAAATTGTTGATTTTTAATGGGGGATCCTGAAGAAGTCATGAAATCCCTCTGCATCCATAGTTGGCCAAAATCGTGCACAACCCCGTAACCATATTGGCTGTCTGTAAATATAGTTACTTTTTGATTCCTCCCAATTTTGCATGCTCTTATCAACGCAATCAATTCAGCTATTTGTGCAGATTTGACTCCTGGTAAATAAGATGCTTCAACTATTCCAGTTAATTCACATACCGCATAGGCAGCAGTTAGTTTACCGTCTTCATGTCTTTGACATGAACCATCAACAAATAGCTCCCTGTCTGGCTTTTTAAGAGGCTGTTCCTCTATATCTGGGCGTGGTTTTGTGCATAATTCTGTAATTTGTATACAATCATGTTCATCGTCTTCATCATCTTTAATTCTCTCATGATATGGGTCTGGTAGTAAGGTTGCTGGATTTATTATAGTACACCTTACCATGTTCACATTTTCAGCACCCATTATTATTCTTTCATATTTAGTCAGCCGACTAGGAGTAAGATGCTGAGTTCGGGTTCTTGTCAACAGAATGACAACTGCATGTGGAACATACACTTTTACAGGGTGTCCCATCACAATTGACTCACTCTGTTCAATGCTCAAACAAGTAGCCGCCACTGCTTTTAAGCATCCTGGCAACGCTGCTGCTACTGGGTCCAATGTAGCAGAAACATATGCTATAGGACAGAAAGTGCACAATTTTCTCTCTCATGACAGAACAATGCAAATTCTCTTTTATAATCAGGCATGCCTAAGGCAGGTGCTGAACATAGGGCATTTCTCAATTTTACAAAGGCTTCTACACTTTCGTCCTCCCACTCAACAGGGTCCTTTGCTTTCTTTTTTGTCATGTTAATTAAGGGCTTAGCCAACATGGAAAATCCTGGTATCCATTGTCGACAGTAACCTACTATTCCTAGGAACATTCTCACTTGTCTTTGTGTTACAGGCATTTGCATTTTCTTTATTAAAGTTACCCTTTCAGCTGTTACTCTTCTTTTTCCCCTCTCAATTTGGTGTCCCAGATACTTAACAGCT
Source organism: Calotriton arnoldi (assembly GCA_963921515.1). Taxonomy (NCBI): domain Eukaryota; kingdom Metazoa; phylum Chordata; class Amphibia; order Caudata; family Salamandridae; genus Calotriton; species Calotriton arnoldi. The sequence continues at coordinate 212,986 of CAWUFW010001775.1, forward strand.
GTTGTACAGAATTGCAATTTTTCAGGTGAGACTTTATGTCCTTCTTCTGCCAAAAGATTTAACAATGCTATGGAATCAACAACACAGTCCTCTCTGGTATTTGATGCCACCAATAAGTCGTCGATATATTGGACTAAGACTGAGCTTCCTGGCATCACTAGTTTTTCCAGGCACTTTTTCAGTATCTGGTTGAAAATAGAAGGACTTTCTGTGTACCCCTGAGGAACACGATTCCACACCTAAACCTTGTTCTCAAATTTAAATGAGAAAAGATACTGGCTGTCTGGATGTAATGGTATTGAAAAGAACGCTTGACACAAATCAATTACTGTGAACCATCCTGCACTCCAAGGGATCTGGTATAGAATTACTGCAGGATTTGGCACTATGGGACAACATGGTTCTACAATCTTATTTATTTTCCTCAGGTCCTGAACAATCCTATATTTTCCACTAGGTTTCTTTAATCCCATTATTGGTGAATTACATGGGCTACTCATTACTTCTTTTAGTGTGTTTTGTTCTACCATTCGATTTATTTCTTCAATGACTCCTGCCTTTACTTCTGCACTCATTTTGTACTGTCTTGTATTTGGGAAAATTGCACCTTCCTTTACAGTAATTTTAACTGGATCTATTTTAGCCATAAGTCCTACTTCCTTTCCGGTGAAATCCCATACTGTGGGGTTTACTGTACCTTTTAATTCTTCTGGCAACTCATCTTTTGTTATTAACGAAAACATTTCATCCACTTCTGTACCTTGTTTTGCAATCATAATTTTATATACATGGTCTTCATCTGGTGTCTGAACTGCCACACCATCCGGTGTGCAGAAAATTGTACAATTCATCTTGCACAACAAATCCCTACCTAATAAGTTTACTGGACTAGAATCACACACTACAAATTGATGCATTTCTCTGAAATTTCCGATTTTAACCTCCATGGGTTCAGTAAGAGGTGTTCTAATCCGCTGATTAGCTACCCCCACTACTTGGATATTTTCACCAGAGAGAGGAAGGTATGGAATGTCTGCTGTTCTCACAGTAGACCGGGTAGCACCAGTGTCCAAACGGAAAGTAATATTATTACCTTTCACATTCCCTTCAACATATGGACCTGACTGATCTACCTGTAAGGATGCGCCAAGTATGCACTCCTTCTTCCCCTCTCCTAGGCACCGTCATGGACTGAATTGACAGAAATCGTCCTGCAAAAGAAATTGTGATGTCATATAATCATTCTTACCACTTCCTCCTTGATATCCGATGTCTGTACCATGCTTTGCTCTGCTTACATTACCCTGAATAGGTGCAGGTGGCAACTGACTCTGAGGATTTACACCCTGCTGTGAGTCATTCTGCGTCTGTGGATTTAAATTTTAATTTGTGCCATTATTATTCCGAATCTTTTTACATTCATCCTTCCAATTCCCCAATTTTCCGCATCCATGACAAGGAAATTTCTTTTTAGCTTCTTCTCTACTCATTCGTCCTCTAAATTTTCCACCATTCCCAGTATCACCATTCGTTCCAGAATCTTTTCCTTGATTTTCACTCGGATTTTCCAAATTGATTCCCTGTTTCTCAGCCATTTTCACCTGAGCCCACATCACTTTTTCCTGCAATTTCTTGTGTCTATCCTCAATATCGTCTCCACAATACTTTGCATATTTCAAAATTTCATCTATGGGTTTCCCTTGCCAACATAACATGTGCTGATTAATCATCTGACAAATCTCTGGCTTCAGACCATAAACAAATCGATACACAAACTGACTCATGTTCTAGTCTCCAATGTCCTCAAATCCACTATACTGTTTAAATACCTGCAATAGACGCTCATAGTAGGAATGTACTGATTCATTAGCTTCTTGGGTAGTTCGATCTATTTTTACCCAATCCGTTTCTTTCGGGGGTATTTTCCCTTTCAGGTATGTTATCACTTGCTGATACTTTTTCATCACACCATTTGATGGGGCACCTGTCTTCGGATCTCTAGGATATTCATCACTTGGCCAATCCACTGTGATTTTGCAATCTGTCCACAAATCGGCAGGTACCACTATATCAAACAAACCATCCAAATCCTTCAACAATACCTTTGACACCTTCACAAACCTGTCAACCTGCTTGTACCATTCAATTGGTTTTTCTCTCAACTTTGGAAAATCATTCGTAAATGACAAAATATCCTGTCTGCTCCATGGGACATGTACATATCCTCCTCCCGCAACTTCTCGCATGGGATACATTTGGTCTACTTTCCCTGTTTCCTTCATCACATATTCTGATGTTGTTCTACTTGTTCGTGCGTCTTCCTTTTTCTTGGCCCACCTAGTTTTCCATTTATCTAGGTCTCCCCATTTTTGCAAAACTAACATTAATTCTCTTATTTGTAATCTTCTTCCAGAGGCATTCATATTTTCTAAATCTTTGAAAATTCTGCTCTATAGGGTTTTTGTAGTACCTTTGATCTCCCTATTTCTATTCCCATCTGTAGTGCTAAATTGGATAATTTTTCATGGAATATCCTTACATTTCTGGTGATACTCCTACACAGGAACAATAATTCTTCTTCATCATAGGTATTTAATCGTTCTAGTCCTACATTTCCTGCTATTATTTCTTCTAATTCGACTTTCAATTTATGAATGTCCATTATTTTCGGAGGTGTGCACTGTTTAACTCACCCTTGCACCCATCTTTCTAAATCTTCAGGTGTTACTACCGTAGCACTTTTTGCTCCCGATGAAGTTATTAAACTTACATCTTTTGAACCTCCAGGTACATCTTTTCTGGGAGTACTATTTACAGAACCTCGAATAGGTAAGTCCATGAGTGATATTGTGGATTCACAGTCACTAAATTGATCCTCAATTATAACTGGAGCTTCAGGTTTGGAATTATTCACAGGAGTAGGTGCAAGTATCGGTGGAGGACAGCTTCCCTGAGTACCATATAATGGAACTACTGGACCAATTGTTACAGGTATGGTCAACGAATCAGGATGTACTTTTATCTGGGTTATTTTCTGTATTAATTCTGCTCTGGTCTTTTCTAGGGCTTCTTTTTCTTTGTCATGAAGTATTCTACTCGTGGTGAATTCATGCATTACCTGTGGCACTAATGGAGTTTTCGGTGGTGCACTTGGGGTGCATCCACTTGTCCCTTCTTGATATGGTGGGGGTTTCTTAACATTTCCTCCATAAATTCGTCTTCAGACTCCTAATTTCTCATTAAATGTTTTGTCTTTTCTGTGCACTTACTTCCTAATTTCTCCTCTGCTGAGAACAATGGATATAATCCTTCTGTAATCATTGCCCTTCTCCATTGTTTCATCTGACCATCCCTAGACTCACGTAGATATCTGGGAAAAAAATCCTGGATAACTCCTATTACTTCTAGATCTATCCCGCTCAAATGCCTCGGTTTCCCATTCTTCTAGAGCTTCGTACTGAGTTAATCTAGGTCTGGGTTCTAAGTCATTCATCCTCAATCTCAAATTCTGAAGAATTCGCCCATTGAACGTGCCATTCTCGGAAAATGCTAATATTCCATCATTTTTGGTATATTCTATCCAATTCTCCATCCATACACAAGTATGATAACCTCTCTCCACCTTCCTGGTTGCAGCGGAGCGGGTAGGTCATCCACGTGGCTCCGAGTGGGAGCAGAGACACTACATTGAGTGTCCTCATACTTCGCTGATAACTGACGAGGCAGAATTAGATACCTGGAAGAGGTTGACTGCCTTTTCCCGGGGTAATGACCCACGGGTAGAGCATTTGGTTGACTGCCTTTTCCCGGGGTAATGACCCACGGGTAGAGCATTTGGTAGGTAGCGTTGCACCTTGCCACTCACTGTAGATAGTTTTTTATTCACTCGGTCCTGAAGAATTGCCAGCTGATCACTTCCGTGACTTATTGAGGCGAGAAACATGTTGACCATCTAGGGTTTGAGCGAAAATTTTGTCACATTATAACAAAACATTCGCCTCCCTTCATCTCTTTTAATCAGGTTGGGACCCTAACGGAATAAAATTTATCATAGAGGCATCCTTTACCTGTTTTACATTCACATTTCACATCTACATGTACCTAGGCCCCTCACACCCACGGCACCAATACAGCGAGGAACAAAAGAACTCCGATAAAGAGCCCCTTTATGGGTGCCCGTCGAGCATTGCAGCGCTGGCCCGACGAGGAGCAGACCCATATGATGAAGCATGACACCTAGCTTGCTGGGTGTGTGAGGGTCCTAGTTCCGACAGGAGGAATTCCCCACCTCCTCACTACCTAGAGTACACACAAGGTGAGCAATAACCCACCTGAGGAACTCCGTACCTTTTGTCTCTTAACCTCTCTCCATCATCATAAATGAAGCGGGCGTTTTAGCTGGTGGAATAATAATTCCTTCTCTAGTTGTGATTGGTTTGTCCTTTTTAAAATAATTGTTAATCTTTTGTAAAAATGACATTTTTCTCCTTTCTCCGTACATCTTGGGTAAGTACCGATTTATAAAATTATATTCTGCAAAGCCTAAATATCTCCTATCCTGACGAATTCCTGTTAAAGTCGGATCGCGTTTTAACATGCAATCCTTATCCACTAAGAATTTCGCTTCTATAATTTTGACCAATCAAATGTCTGCTATCTTTTATTTCCGAGCCAATCCTTGGGCGGCCTTTTTGGTGACGTTTATCTGTCAACCCCTCCTTTACAATCTGCTCTTTCCTGTCCTTGCTGGTTCAACCAATCCCAGCGCGGCACCTATGACGTCAGTACTACTCCTGACTACTGACCCCTCCTTTACAAGGGTTTTTCCACACCCGCTGATTCAACCAATCTCAGCGCGGCGTTTTGTGACGTCAGCTCCCTCTCCGGCAACTGACCCTCCCTTTACAAAAATGTACGCAAACTTATTTTCTCTATAAATCTTAATTAAATTTCAGTAACAACATAAAACATTCGCTCTCGTGCCAGTTTCTCTAAATTCGAAAAGATAGTTTTCTCTCACACTTAGTAAAACCATTCCGTTTACTAAACATACACTACGAGTAAAACACTTCCGTCTACTCTTCACACAAGCTCCAGAAGTACCTGTTACTTCTCCAATGTTACCCTTTCTAGGTGATATGACATCAAATTTTTACCAGCGTACTCTTTTTGCTATTACTCACACGCATAGAGTCCCTAACGAGTACTGAAAGTCCTGCTTAACTTTTCAGTACTATTTCTGCCTGGCAGATAACCTCACTGCAGTATGGCTTCCACTTACCATCCGCTATTCCTTTTACCCCGGGGTATTCTGGACAACATAAAACAAAACTTTGAATACACGGATGTTAGTTCATAAAAATACAAATACAAATTCTCATTACCCAATTAACAAAGAGTAACCATCCTCTGATTACCAGAAAACTGATCCAGCGCGATATTAGCAAACAGCATTCATACACTAGATACTCACTTGGGCCCATACATTCATACTACGCTAATACTTACGCTGGGTTTTATCAGTTGTTACTCTCTATCAAATCCCTGCTACCAATTACCTCCTGATTGAAGAGTAATGACTTACCAATGAATCCTTTGCTAATTGGGAAATTTAAAATGAGTGACATTCATTATAGTACATAATCCTGGAAATAACCACTGAGTCAGGAAGTTTTAAAATGTTTATCTAAAGATTTAGCAGAGTAAAATACAGAGCCACATGGTACTTAATCGCAATACCCAAGATTAAGCATAGAAATGATTATTGCTAATCAATGACGGTTTTAAAGAAGAGGAGAAGATAGAGACAGCAGCGCAACTAAAGGTTGCATTATATTTACCTAAGTGCGAGAACCAAACCCCATAGCCAAGGAGTTGAAAGGATAGGACCCAGGAAGGATGAAGAGCAAAGACTTCCTCCAGGATCAGGACAGGACCGGTGACCTCTCTACAACGACGCCTGCGTCGTTCCCCTCTCTGATACTCGGCTTCTCCTCGATTCTCCTGTGTCTCCCTTCTAATGGATTCCGCCGCCCCCTCCTCAGGACCTCTTCTGCAATCGATCAGCTTGGCGGTCTGGAGCTCTTCCTGTCAGCATCTCCGCTCTCCTGTGCTTCAAGACTTCCGACTCTGACCCTTAATTAACTAATTCTATATCTATTATACCCTTCTACGCCCATGTACCTCCCCTTAATGTTACTAAAATATGGGGCCACTACATCTGATTGGACAGGGACAGGGGGTGGATTGTCGCACCATATCGATTTGGCCTAAATTGTAAAGCCTATTGTTTTTAAATTCCCACCCCTTCAATTTAATACATTCGCTTTATTTCCCACCCGTCTCATGACAAATGTAACCCAATTTTCATAGACAATGTATCAATGTACAACAGGAAAGGCAAAGTACATCATCTTCGGTCATCGGGTCGCGGCCTTGGACGACGTCCAGATTGACTTCATTTGGCAGGCACACAGGATACATGCGCAGAACCATTTGTCTCTCGAGTTTCAGATCACCAACCCAGGCCCAAGTTTACGAACTAATAAAAGTGCAAGAAGAAAATATTAAAATCACAAATAAAATGTTTCACTATATGCCCACTTTTTCTATTCTATTCCCATTTAATTATATATTCTAACCCACGTTAGTAGCGTTAGGAAACGACAATTTAGCAATGACATGAGAGCAAGCTGAAGCATGTGAAAACATCAAGCAGCCCTTTTACTACACACTGCGCAGAGGCAGAAATTTCCCACCAAGCAAAGAAAGACGTCACACCATGTGATATGGTTGCGACATGCGCATTGAGTTTTCCCGCGCATAGCGGCCATTTTGAATTACAAACAAGCGTTATTCATTAGTAAAACACATAGGCAAGCTTCCTTTTCTTTCGCGTCGTGAATGCAAAAGGTTAGTATTAACAATACAAGTTTAATAAATTAATACTGTGAGGAGGATTGAATACAAGCAAGTTTCATTTATGAAACCTTGCTCCATCATCTGTGTAGGAGTTGTTTTGAGAATCTGGCATAGAGAGTATTGCTATAGTCCAGCCCAAGACCGGACTGGGCATACCGGGTATCGATCATTTCCCCAGGAGTCTGGAAGGCTGGGGGCCACTTTTGTTACTGAGGGCCGGTTATGTAGCAGTGCAGCAGTTTTAATAGCACTGCAGAGTTCCGTGTATATCCACAGGTTTCAGGCAACAATAAAAGCTAACTCTAGTGATTAATGTACCTGCAGGAGAGAGATCTGTGTTTTGTCTAGTGGAAGGTTTGCTCATCTAAGGTAGCGCAGAGGGTTATTATACCTGCTGCAAAGAGCATATACTCAATCAATCAATCAGGGAATTGTAAGCGCGCTACTCACTCGTGAGGGTCTCAAGGCGCTGAGGGGTGGTCCGCAGATCTGTTTAGCCGAAGAGCCAGGTCTTGAGGGTCTTCCTGAAGGTGTTCAGGGAGGGGGCGCGTCTGATGTCTATCAGATCACAGAACAGTATTTTATGTGCATAGCTTAGTGGGTTACTGCTTTTGTAACAGAGACCCTTTTGTTACTGTGCAGTTCATAAGTTACAATTATGATATAAGTTAGAAAGTTATGTTTTTTTGTCCTAGTCTTTCATTATCCTAATTTTCCTAAAAAGGGTTTGATTGGTTAGAAATAAATTCTTATTAGTAAAGTCAACCCTAACCACTGTGCTATGTCCTTAATCCCGAGTTTATGCTTCAGCAGACCATGCTCCGAACTTGGGCGGTTTGACACTTTCAAACTTACTGTACGCCGACGATCTGATATTGATCAGTCGAACTCCAGTCGGTCTGCAGCATTTGATAAACTCCACGAGCAATTTTGCAGACAAGAACGGGCTAAGTATAAATCTCGAGAAATCTAAAATTATGGTATTCAACCAGCGGCGCACCAAAAACCAACCGAGATGGCTACTGGGTGGCAGGGAGCTGGAGACGGTCACGGAATACAAGTACTTGGGAATAATCTTTGACAGGAAGGGTGCGTTCTATAAACAAAAAGCGGCTATCAAAGGCAGAGGAACCCAATTGGCCGTTGCGCTAAAAAACATCAAGCACAAAATAGCAGGCCCCAACCTAGTCCCTCTATTGGAAGTGTTTTGAGCAAAGCTTTTACCTTCAATTACGTACGGCAGCGAACCATTGAGGGGGGCAGACGAGACAATTTTGGATAAGGTGGTCTCGAAAGCCGTGAAAATAATATTTAATCTCCCGCAGTACACCTCTCCAGCACAATTAAGGCTAGAGTTCGGCCTTCAAAAACAGCAAATAACACAGAAGGGTGTCTATGCCAAGTGCTGGTACAAAATAAAGGGAGCTAAGCCCGGCTCATTAAACTCATACCTATGGAAGGAGATGATAAGGAAAAACGATGGTCCCGCCATGGTCTACCTCCAGTCAGGAATAAGGCTGCTCGCTCTACAGGACCTGTGGGAATCTGGTCTTTCCTATAACAGCTTCAAGTTTTTGGTAAATAAATCTGTAAAGATTGTATCCCTTGAAAAAGACAAAACAGACCTAAGTAGAAGGGCTCACAGCTAGTTTGTAATCCAGAGTTACTCAAGGTGTACGCCACAACCATACCTAGAAACAAGCTTCTCGAGAATCATGAAGGAAAGTTTCTTGGCTCTGAGGCTGGGAATCTTACCTGCAAAGCCGCATTTACCACCATGGAAACGCATACATCCAACAAACCATTGCAGACTGTGTGGTGAGATCAAAGAGGATGTTTTACACTTACTGTGTGTCTGCAAGAGTTTAGATCTGGAACGAAGACAGTTTTTAAAGCTGCGCCTGAAAGAAAATCAGATACGAACATGTAGACAGGCGGTGAAGGCTTGCTTTGAGGGTAAAGATGTCCGGTTGGCTTGCAGCTTTGTTCGCTTCATGAACGCAGTAAAAACAAAACTAATTACGGCAGCACCCTAATAAATTGGTCACCAATTCAGTCTCACTGACTGTTAGCTATTTACAGGATGCTGGTCGTAATCGATTCATATTCTCTTGGATGACCAATTTTAATCCTTATGCTAGCTTGGCCAAGATTTTACAAACAAATTTACAGACACCTGCACTGGGCCCGGGATTTTTTAGGAGGTCGGTTTTCAAAGCTGACATTTTCTGTCTTCTAAGATACATAAAGAATTTTTATCGCCAGTAATACGTTAGTTTTACATTCTCTTTATAGTATAGGAAATCACTGTAATTTTATAGAAAAGTGTTGTTTTACTCATTTTATATATGTGTTTTACCATGTCACTAATTGCAAAGGTTTTTATTAATCACGCAATAAAGTTTACATTTACATTTTACATTTACATTTATAAGTTAGAAAGTTATGTTTTTTTGTCCTAGTCTTTCATTATCCTAATTTTCCTAAAAAGGGTTTGATTGGTTAGAAATAAATTCTTATTAGTAAAGTCAACCCTAACCACTGTGCTATGTCCTGAATCCCGAGTTTATGCTTCAGCAGACCAAGCACTCTTAAAAGATGCCTACCAGAATGGATGACATGTTAATCCTACACCTTGAGGTCCTCTTTGTCTTTCGTAACATTTTCTATACACTGATATACACACATATGATTCATTGTCTCTGTACTGTATGTGTTTGTGATGTAAAATGCTCCAACACACTACACTTGTTTTGAGAGGCGTTATAAAACAAATGAAATACATGTGAGTGAGGGGCTATGGTGAGAGATGAGAGGCACTGTTGGAGGGTGATAGTGAGGCAATCACTGAAGAGACCCAACAAGATTGTTGTATCCTGGTGCACTGTAAGGTGATCATTTACTATGCTTTAAAAACGAATGCAATTTAATCTATAATGAAAAATGTGTTGTAGAATGCACAATTTTTTCAATTTTTTCCCAAATCTTCTTGGGGGAAGAACCCCTCCCCCAGGCCCCTTGTAGTGGTCAGGGCATTAGCTGTGCAAGGTTGTTATGCACCATATGGGGGCTGGTCTGACAAAATTTGCCAGGACTGCTTCGGGGTCCAAGTCCAGACCTGGTCCAATGAGTGCTCGAGCGACAGTCGGTCTGGTGTTCTGAAGCAAGCATTTGAAGATGCAACATGCTTATGATGTGGAAGGAGGAGGTGCGCACTGCATTGACATGAACCGTCATGTTGAGCTTGTCGTCTAGGATGATCCTTACATTTCTTGCATGGTATTTGGGTGTGGGTGTTGGTCCTAGCACCGATGGTCACCATGTGGAGTCCCATGGGGAGGTCTTGTTACCAAAGACCTGTACTTCCGTCTTGTCAGAGTTGAGCTGCAGGCAATTGGTTTGCATCCAGGCTGCTACAATGATTATGTAGTTGGTGAAGCTGGTTCTAGCAGAGGTTGTCTTGTCGGTCATGAAGAGGATGAGTTGGCTGTCATCGGCGTAGGAGATGACTGTGATGTCTTGTGATCAGATGATGTTGATGAACAATGTCATGTATATGTTGAAAAGGATGGGGCTGAGGGATGATCCCTGTGGGGCTCTGCATATCGGTTCCTTGGTATCTGATCTGAAGGGTGGCAGCCTGACCATGGGGTTCTTCCTGTGAGGAAGGAACAGGTCCATCTGAGAGTGGATCTTTGTGTTGAAATCAATAATGGAAGACAGTGTCAAACGCAGCAGAGAAATTTAGCAGGATGTTTCAAATTTCATCGGTGGCTGTGATGAGTGCTGTTCCAGTGCTGTGGTTCTGAATCCTGATTGAGTGTTGTCTAGATAATGGTGAAGTTCGATGTGGGTTGGGAGTTGGTTGTTGATGGCCTTCTGAATGACTTTGGCTGGATAGGGGAGCAGGGAGATGGGTCGGAAGTTGCTCAGTTGATTCGGGTCGTCTGTGGGCTTCTTGAGGAGGGCGTTGATTTCTGCAAGTTTCCATTCATCCGGGAAAGTGGTGGACTTGATGGAGGTGTTGGTGATGTGGGTCAGGATGGTGCTGATTGGTGATAATCCCAGGTTGTAGATGTAGTGGGAGCATGGGTCTGTTCGGCCTCCTCAGTGGGTGGTCTGAAAGATTGTCATTGTATTGTTTCTGGTGAGGGTTGTCCATTCTGTTAGGTGGCCGTCTTGGTTGATGGTGGGCAGGTCAGTGAAGAGTTTTATGTGGTTGGGTTAGTGTGTGAAGTTGCCGTAGGTATTTGTGATTTTGCTGTGGAAGAAGTTGGATAGGTTGTTGCAGAGTTGTTGGGAGGCAGCTATGTTGTTGACACTGGCTGAGGGCGAGGTGAAATCCTTAACGATCAAGAAGATCTCCTTGCAGCTGTTGGAGCTTCCTTTGATGCGTGCCACTCTTGCATTATTCTTAATGTCTCTTATTTGCTGGTGATAGCGTCTGAATGCAGCCTTGTAGATAGTTCTGCCCGTGATGTCCTGGCTGGCTCTACATTTCCTTTCCAGCTGTTTACAGTGTAATTTGATGTCTCGGAGTTCTTCTGTGTACCTGCTGGCCTGCTTTTTAGATCTACTATGCTTATTGGGTTTCATGGGTGTGAGGGAGTCGGTACAGTTCTTGATCCAGTTGTTGAAGTTTTTGATGCCCTTATTGAGGTTGTCTGTGGGGCTAGTTTGATCCATGTTGAGGGCGCTGAGCAGGTCTGCTTCTGTGATTTTGCCTCAGCTGCAACATAAAATGTTGAACCTGGTAGGGCTCTTGACTTGAGGTGTGTTCATTTGGAAGTGGATGATGGAGTGGTCAATCCATGTGAGCAGTGTGGTGGTGTTGTATTTGATGCTGTTGCTTGTGGTGAAGATTATTATTATTATTATTATTAATTTAGACTTATAGAGCGCGTAGCTGCCCTAGGGCTTCCCAGCCCAGAGAGACAGGATGCAGACAGATTAAAGAAGATATTTAGGAGAACTTCCTAAACAGCCAGGTTTTTATAGATTTCCGGAATTTTAGTTCCTTGTCCATGGAACGACATTCCTTCGGTAAGGCGTTCCAGAGTTTGGGGGCAAGGTGGGAGAAGGATCCCCCCCCCCCCACCTCACTTTCTTTGTGGAGATTGATTTTAGAAGTTTTTCTCCACTCGATCTAAGGTTTCTAGTGGGACATATGTTGAAACCAGATTCCTGATTTCTATAGGGCCTTTGTTGTGAATAGCACGACGGGTTATTATCAATGCCTTAAACTTGATTCTGGCCTCCACCGGGAGCCAATGTAGCTCCTTAAGGCACTTCTTGGCAGATTCCCGTGCTGGGGCCTTACACAGTAGTCTGGCTGCCGCATTCTGGACCACTTGAAGTCTATTGGTTACATATTTTGGTGCACCTAGAAATAGTGAATTTCCGTAATCTAGGCGGGATGTGACCAAAGAATGGACCACAGTCTTCCTGAGCTGTATTGGGATACGGTCTAGGATTTTCCGCAGACTTCTGAGTAGTCCAAAACAGGTGCCAGCCACTTTCTTAGCTTGGGTGTTCATGGAAAAGGTCTTTTTCTAGCCAGAAGCCTAAGTTCTTAATGTGATCCTTGGGCGTGCGCGGACTACCTAGACAGTCTGGCCAGCTGATGAATGGCCTAGGGACTGTCTTATTTCCGAGGATCATTAGCTCCGGCTTGTCCCCGTTTAATTTTAGGTAGCTTTCCGTCGTCCATTCCATGACTTTTTCCATGCATGGTGCTAGCCTATTGGAGTCTCCGTTGGTTTTAGGGTCTAAGGAGATAACCAACTGTGTGTCGTCGCCATAGGATGTCATCGAGACGTCGAATCCGAGGGCAATCTGGGACAGTGGCTCCATATATACATTAAATAGCGTAGGGCTCAGCGACGAGCCCTGTGGTACCCCACACCTTAATGACATTATTTCTGACACCTTTGTGTTTTCCTGGACTTGGAATGTTCTTCCCTCCAGAAAGGAGGTAAGCCATTTAAGCATAGTGCCTTGTACCCCGATAGCCGAGAGTCTGCTTCGCAAGGTGTGGTGGTCCACCGTGTCGAAAGCCGCGCTCAGATCCAGGAGGAGTAAGGCTGCCGAGTTTCCCCTGTCCAATGTTATTCTCAGTTCCTCCACCACTGTCAGGAGAGCGGACTCGGTGCTATGTTGGGCACGGGATCCCATCTGGGTGGGGTGGAGGCAGTGATTCATTTCAAGGTACTCAGATAGGGATTTATTAACATGTTTTTCTAGGAGCTTACCTACAAATGGCAGCAATGATATGGGGCGGTAATTCCCCAGTTGTGCTGGGTCTGCATTGTTTTTCTTTAGTAGGGGTTTGATTATGGCACGTTCCCACATTGCAGGGACTATGGCCATCTCCAGGGACTGGTTCATGATCTTGGTTAGCGAGGGAAGATGGGGTCCTGTGTGTGCCCTGTGGTGTCAGTTGGTTCCAGCACAAGCTAGATGAGTCCAACCTTGCTCACGTTTTTGAGGAGTGCTGTGGAGCAGGGGTCATTTCAGTCTCCCAGGTGAAAGTTGAGGTCACCAAAGAGAATGTAGGCTATGGAGTCGATGGTAAGTGGAGCAATGAAGTTAGTGAAGAAATTGGTAAAGGTGGCTCGCGGTCCGGGTGGTCGGTAGCCGAGAGTTCCATTCAGGGTGAGGTTTTTGGAGATTTGCAGCTTGAAGTGCTGGTGTTCCATGAATGAGGTGGTATTCTATGTGGATGTTGTGAATTTGATGGATTACTTATAGATGATGGCAAGTCTTCCTCCTGACTTGTGAAGGAAGTTCTGTCGAGCGATCTAGTAGCCCACTTGGATTGCCATGGAAATGTCAGGCCAATGAGGAGTTGGGACAGATCTCTGTGATGAAGAGGATGTCAGGTGCGTTGCAACTCAGCAGGTTCCATATTTCAATTGTGTGTTTGCTAAGTGATCACGAGCTGAGAAGCATGCATGCGAGTAGGTGTTGACGTGAAGGCTTGCTGTGATGTATGATGTAGGGTGGGGGTGCAGGTATTAGTGGCGCTTGTGTGGCATGTGTGTTGGGAGGGGATGTTGAGGGGGTTGCTAGTATTTGCGTGGGTGGCTGCTGGAGAACCGGCAGTAGTTGCAGGTTAAAGCTCCTACTGTGGTGTGAGGCGTGGTGCAGCAGCAGTTGGAGTACGGCATCCAGGGTTTAGCTACCTAAGGAGTGCTGTGGAGTATCGTTTGACAGTAATGCGATGAGGGTTCCTGGTGCTGAGCCTGGTCCAGGCCTTGACAGGTACAGACTGGCTTGCTTTTGGCACACTTTTGGTACGCCAAAGGAGTACGAGCTATGCATCTGTGTTGCAGTAGCCATTAAGTAGGTCCTGGGCGGGAGGAAGAGTGCAGCGTGCCATGATGTTATTTTCTGTGATGATGGGTGATGGGAAATTAATTCTTCTTACTTAGCCCTACTTATTTTTTGCTGAATTCGTTGACACTTTCAATATCATACATTGCTCTATTTGGTATCCAAAAAATGCAAATGTAAACCTTCATAACTACTAGAGAACCATCCTGGTCAGTTATGAAATTTTAAACATAATCAAGATGTGCCCCAACAATTTCATTCATATAGTCAGTTCTACTGTTCTCTCCACCAGGAAAATATTCTGCACCTTACTGCGGTGAATGGTGAACACCGCCACAAGCAAACCCTTACCACCTCCTCTCGTCACCAGGCCAGTGGCTTCTAACATAAACATGACACTTTTCAAACTACTGATCCTTACATTCAAAAATACCAATTACTCATCTCGATTACTTCTCCCAAAGCCTCCTCCATCAAGTCTCCACTTACAGCTTAAGTTTGACTAGCTGAATGTCCTTGCAGCCCATCCTGTGCCCTACAGAGGTTCCCCTCCTTCCACTACTGAGCCCTTCAATTGGAAATCACTCCCCACTGACCAATGAGCTAACTCCTCACTTCAGCTGGATAAAGGCTGCATTGAAAACGCACCACCTCCCACTAGAATACAACAATAGATAACAATCTCCTGAATTTCCCGCACCACCTCTATAAACCCTTTCGTGTAAGCAAATTCATCACTGTAAATATGTAAAAATATGGTACTATGTACTCTTATATTTTTGTCTTAGGCTACCAACCAGCAAAGATCTACCCTCTGCCTATGTGTGTCATCACAGTATAGTAAAGTTTTTCTAAGTACCAAAAAATATATATTGTACTGGTGTTTAAAAGAATAACATAAAAACAATATAATCATACATCACAATGAGTCAGAATTAACATGCAAAATACAATCAAAATGTATAAATAACTAAAATTCACATAAACATATATCAATAAATATTTATTAACATGGTTATACACAATACACTTGCATAAAGCTTAAAAACATTTCATTGCTATATACAATCATTCTGCAAACAGAATTGTAAATGACTTGAAAATCAGAGTTACGACGCTGCGTCTCGGTGAGTGAATGTATAGACATCTTCTCAGGACAGTTTTCTAAAAGTGTTAAAAACAGGACTAGAGTGCAATACTTCTAGACCTTTGTATGACACAATTAGTGGAAGTGAGGAGTAGAGTGATCACCTCGCCAGTATCTTGCGATAATGAATTAGTCGGTATATGTATGTACATTGATGCCACCGTGTATTCTCATGCACTGGAATCCCAAATGCAGAAATTTGAAAGAACTGGAACCAATCACAAGGTAGGTACGTCGAATAACGATCCCAAGATCGACAAAGTGCCACTAAATCAATCATGTCTAGGCAACAGTTGTTCAGGCATATGCAGCCGTAGTGATAAGTACCTAATCGGGAAAATCCGGCCTCCTTGCAAACAATGTACAGCTTCCGGGTCACATCATGTTGTACATTGTTTGCAAGGAGGCCGGATTTTCCCGATTAGGTACTTATCACTACGGCTGCATATATGCCTGAACAACTGTTGCCCTAGACATTGATTGAATTTAGTGGCACTTTTGTCGATCTTGGGGATCGTTATTACGACGTACCCCTTACCTTGTGATTGGTTCCAGTTCTTTTCAAATTTCTGCATTTGGGGATTCCAGTGCATGAGAAATACACGGTGGCATCAATGTACATACATATACCGACTTAATTCATTATCGCAAGGTACTTTGACGAGGTGATCATTCTTACTCCCTCACTTCCACTAATTGTGTCA
This sequence comes from Calotriton arnoldi, assembly GCA_963921515.1. Taxonomy (NCBI): domain Eukaryota; kingdom Metazoa; phylum Chordata; class Amphibia; order Caudata; family Salamandridae; genus Calotriton; species Calotriton arnoldi. Next base: position 229,093 of record CAWUFW010001775.1, read on the forward strand.
TACAAAGGTCTAGAAGTATTGCACTCTAGTCCTGTTTTTAACACTTTTTAGAAAACTGTCCTGAGGAAGGTGTCTATACATTCACTCACCGAAACGCAGCGTCGACAACTCTGTTTTCAAGTCATTTACAATTCTGTTTTCAGAATGATTGTATATAGCAATGAAATGTTTTTTTAAGCTTTTTATGCCAGTGTATTGTGTATAACCATGTTAATAAATATTTATTGATATATGTTTATGTGAATTTTAGTTATTTATACATTTTGATGGTATTTTTTGCATGTTGGTTCTGACTCATTGTGATGATATAATTATATTGTTTTTATGTTACTCTTATAAACACCCGTACAATATATATTTTTTGGTACTTAGAAAAACTTTACTGTGGTACATAGTATCTAGCAGGGACCCGCTTGGTAATTTTGTTTGAACTTTCCCTGTCCCTGATTGGACTTGAAGGGTGTCTCCCTTGTTTTTATTGTCATCACAGTATGACACTAATCTGCATATTGCTATATCTGTTCCTTTCTGTTTCTGTTTATAATGCTCTTGTGGCTCAAATAAACAAAAAAAACTTATTTAAATCACTAGCATCAAAAGGAAAAACAAGAAGGAAAAAATAGACGTTTTCTGCATAGTAATTAATTGGAAGGCTGTGTTTCCACAACTATTTATAATGGGAGGGGAGGAGGTTAAAGTAGGGCAGTTAGAGGTAAATGTAGTATAAAACTGTTGCATCTTTTAATTGCGTTTAATAAGCAATTACGACAATTAAACGTGTTTTATTAGGTATTGGTCACTTGTTAAATATGTATCTCAGTTTCAAGAGCCTGCCTAATGGATATCACAAGCCCTCATTCGAACCAAAACAGTGTGTGCTGCAAAAAGCTCAACCATATTGAGAACTTTAAATCATATGTAATGCAAAGTTCTTAAATGGGTGCACAGTTCTTGTCTGTAAATCTATAACAAGGGTAGTCATTACAAAAAAAGGGCTCATGTGTAAACGGTGAGTGTGGTGTTTAATTGCGGAGTGCACGAAAGTTTACTGGCTAATGCTTGATAATAAAATAATGAATTGTTTGCATTTTAAAGACGTGTTGTTTTTTTAATTTATGCAGTGGGCATTGAGGCAAAGGGGACAATCAGTACTGTTTCATCAAAAGCTCAGGGATAGCTGAGGTAATATCACGCACTTTTACATCCCAGGGGCATATTCCCAAGGACCTATCGCCGATTTATCACAATCATTAACAATTTCTTCACATGAGCAGGTCACATTGTGACTGTCCGTAGCAATCATGGGACAGGACAAAATGACCACAGGCACAGCATGTGCAAATACATTCATTCCAACACACATTCCCTGTGTGCATGTCACTCCTCTGCATAAGCACATCACTCTGACAAGTGTAAGTGCAACATTTAGTGCTAACAATCTCACAAATGGCAATTAGATGGTGGGTGTGTTACCTCTGTACAGAGAGGCTGTTTAGGGTGTCACGTATTCAAAATGCCATTTCAGGGTGTCAAAGATAGTACGTAATCCCACCCAGCAGCGTATCACATGTGTCCAAATTCATGTCATAAAGGCTGTCATTTGTGACCAAGAAAAGACAACAGGGCGGCTTTTGGGGTCAAATATGTACCACCATGATGCAGAGAGTTGCACCCTGTGACTCAAGGCCCACAACATTAGCAACATGGATGTGAGGGGGAATCACTGCCCCTACATTCATCCATACTTTCATACTTGATTGAACATAGACATGACACATCTGTGTGAATTAGAATGTTTTATTCACATTCGGTGGAGTGTTGAAGCTGGAGCAGTACAGGGCCATGCAAACCCCACTTTACATTGTTGCCCCGTGGAGGGCCAGCCAGAGTCCTTTAGGGATTGACAAGTTCATCGGTAGACAGTTGTTCTTGTCTCAGAGTCAGGACTCCAGCGATGTCAGCCATGGATCGTTGGAGAGCATGGAGCGGACTGTGGGTGTCCGTTAGGGACTGTAAGTGGTCCATGATGGGACTTAGACACCCACGTATGGCATCTAGTTTGGTTGCCATGAGGTCGAACCTCACCGGCACCTGATCAGCCATCTCCTCCTGGCACCCTAACACACGGCGTTGGAAGGCCATGTGTTGTTCGTGGGGGTCCTGGGAGACAACCGTGGTGGTGGGTGCTTCCTGCTGTGTGGTCTGTGCAGGGGTGAGGTCTCCTCGATGCAGCTGGGCTGCCCTGCTCCTGGAGGTGAGGTGCCGAAGCTGTCCATGGGCTCTTGGAGGGCGTCGGTGTCGATGTTGGGGAGGTCCTCTTCATCATCAGTGCTGAGTTGTTGGGTCTGCTCTGCAGGAGGTGTTGATTCTCCCTCTGCAATGTGAAGGGGAGTTGCAGTTTAACATTGTGTTCACATGTATGTTGACGCATTGTACTAGTTTACATACAGACTGCATGACAATGTACATTGTGACTGTTTGGGAGGAGCTGCATTATTAATGCAGGACAGTGGACATTTCGACAACATCACAGATGTGTGTTTGTACTTGTACATTATCATCTCACATTTCCTGCTATGCCAAATGTGATTGGCCGGTTTCTACACACAAGCGGCACCAGTTGTGTTCTCTGTTCTGTTGTGAACGTGTTGCAGTTTGTACCACATAGTTGTCAATGTTGATGTGCTCTGAATGTTATGTGTGTGTGCTGCATTTTGGGAGAGTCGCCCCTGCAGCTCTGATTTTGCTGCCCTTTATCCCTTTCAGGAGGTGTGCCTTTGACTTCTGTGCTTATACAGTGCTGAGATGTTGCATTCTTGGGTAAATTGGGCTCTTGGTGGGAGTTGGGACTCTGGGGCATGGTTTGTCCGCAGATGTGTTGTTGACGTCAGGGGTTGTATGTGCACCTGGATGTGTCAGAGTGTGACCTGCTCCTTTACGGATATGGTCCACACTCAGCCACGTCAGTGTCGTGGCGTGCAACATGTCATGATATATTGACTGCAGCCATGCTATTCGTCATGCAGTGTCACTTGCATTATCAGTGTGGCTCACAGACATGCCGCTTTGCTGGGTTTGGCACATGTGCATGGGTTGGTTGTGAGATTGGTGTTGTGTGGGAAGGGCCCCTCTGGGCACATAGTCGACAGGGGCCTACTTGCTGTTTCTAGGTGTGCTGCAGTGTGCCAAGGGGATCAGGGACATGATCCAGAGTCATTGTGGGTGTGCACTGTGCTATACTTAATTGTGCATGTGTGCCATTGTGCCCATCTCCCCCGTCCCCCAGTCCCTGGTCGTTACTCACCCTGTTGCTGTTGTGTCAGGTCATGTTGAGCAGTGTCCGGTCCCCCAACTCCGGCCACCGTCTCCACACTGATGACTGTGGACACCATTTCCTCCATCTCATCCAGCTCCTCCTGTGGCGCTGACTCCCACCTCCAGTCTGCATTGCTGCCTTCTGGTTGTTGCCGAGTTTCTGCTTGGTTTTGCGCTTCACATCATTCCAGCGCCTCTTGAGCTCTTCCATTGTCCTCCTCAGCACTCCGACTGCATTCACCTTGTCCAGGATGGACTGCCATATTCCATTTTTTGTTGCCAATGACACAGTGGAGGTGACGAACAGTTGTTGATGGTGTTCTATCACCTCCGTTATCAGGATCCTGTTTTCCTGCGGACTGAACCGCATCTTCCTCTTCTTCTTCTCCTTGCCCTTCCCTGACCCCGAGGTCCCAGGCTGGTCCTCCGTGGGGCTTGTGGGGTTCTGGTTGTCCTCTGTGCTTGCTCCGGCTACCTCCATTGTGCTTCGCAGTTGTTTTGGTTTTGTTTGTGGGTTTTTTTTCTGCTTTTATAGTGATTTTTCTCGCCTGACGTGTGTGAATTGCAGGCCTGGCGCAGCTTATCGCTGATTTTTTTATCGCGGGTGGGCCCATTGCCACTTTTTGCGCGTTCCACTTTAGATTTTTATCGCCGTCCTGGTAATTTTATGGCGGACATTTGACGCGTTATCGGGAAACTATCGCATGTTACCGCCGTGTTGGGAATAAGACGTTAACACGGCGTTATTTTCCCGCGATAGACAGCAATATGAAAAATTGCGTTAACCTATTTTGGCAATGATTATCGCACGTTCTTGAGAATATCCCCCCCAGTGTCACCACATGGTTTACTCCTTGTCTCACCCTTCACCCCCTACAGACTCCTATTTGCCACTGAGCAGCAAGAAGAATGGCAATGAGTTAGATTTAGATTCCTACTTACTTCCTCTTCCTGTCGCTGCTTTTATGACCCCTGATACCAGGGATATTGAGAGAAGTGCCAGGGATGCCAAAGGGAAAGCCAGTGGACAGCAAGTGCTATCCCTGCTTGGCACTAATTGACATTCATGAAGACACAATGCAATAGTGGTCTGTTTTTCTACCTATGCTGACTTTTCCCCTAGTCAAGTGAGAATTGATTTGGGTAAACAATGCAGTACATGCATTTTCATGTGATTCGGACTTTTGCAAACATTATGGGCCTGATTATTATGTCGGGCGGATCGCTACCGACAGGCCGTCGGTAGCAGTCTGTTTGACTTCGGAGGCTGTGGTCCGACTGCTGCATAATGATGCGGTTGGTCGGAGCGCAGCAGGGGGAGGGACCAATCATCGCCTCCGACAGGCTCAAGGAGCCCGTCAGAGTGTCGGTTGGAGCATACTCCCTACAATGGGGGCGGTGCCTGCGGAGGCACTGCCGTAGGGATTACAAAGTCCCTTTTCCATCTGCCTTTAGATGGCGGTCTGACCACAATGTAAAGGCAGACAGAATGGGGCATTGGGGGCCCCTAGCAGGGACCCCAAGGTCCTCCGCTATGGGTCCAGGGGGGCACATGTAGTGCGCCCCACAAACATCCATGCACCGTGTGCCACACACCACATGGTGTCTGGCACACGGTGCATGGATGTTTCAAGATATGCCTTTTTCAATTGTGACTTGTGCTGTGCCCATTTTCCGGCACACAGCACAAACCGCAATTGGAAAAGGCATGTTTCCGACCGCCTTCACAGCGGTCACATTGTAATAAGGCAGGTGGAGCCACCGACTACATGTTGGGCGGTCTCCATCCTGATACGATGCAGTTCAGTCGGATGCTCATCTGACCGCCATCGTAATGAGGGCTGTAGTTTCAATGAAAAGCGTGTTTGGTATCTGATGTAGATGCTACTGCCACGTTCCTGGCATTTGGGGAGCACAATAATAAGCTCCTTGTCCGCAGATCACATGAAGGCAGTATTCTTGTCGATATTTCATTGTTTAGTACGACCAGCTGCCTCGTACCCTCCGTCTCCTCTAACGTCCAGTTGCCTCTGCTTCAACTTCCACTGAAGACAGAGCATGGTTTATTGGAATGCAGGGGCATACCAATGAAGTAAAAGAGGGGAAGTATCATAATATATCACATATTACTAAACTGGCTACTCCCAACACCACAAGCACATCAGACAAAGTAGAGGAAGAAGTGTGACTTGCTTTCCAGTGGGGCCATTGAAGGAATGTAGATAGAAATGTAAATGCAGAGCGGTAAAAGCAAAATATTTCAGAAGAAAGATTTTGCGAAACACATTTTGATAGGTCATAAAATCTAAGAGACGTTTCACTTCCCAAAAAAAACTTAAAATGAGTCTCCAAAAATAAGCTAATACAGTTGGTGGGATGCTGTCGCCTTCAGGAAAAAAGATGATGATGCTAATGTTCTGAGGCAGGCCATAAGCTTTTAAGGGGTGTGGGCCAAAATGTTGATGTGGGACTCCATCGGGTGCCTCTTCTACTTTTGCCAAGTGCCATGAGCACTTTATTCTAAGTATAAAAAAATGTCCTCCAGGGAAATAGAAATGTAGTGTCCAGTGCCATCTAGTGATATTGCCACGTAAACTGCTTCATTGTTAATGATAGGCTTCCATTAAGCATTTCTAAGTTAATTTTCCGACAAGAGAACAGGACCCTGGAAAGTACAGGGCCTGAATCACAATTCCCCCTCAGTGTCCCTTCTTGTTCCAGTCCTGTTGAGAAGCATTTGCGAACCACCTGATCAAACTGATTTTGAAAACTGAAAGGGGCATTTGTCAGATAGACATTGTTGGGCAAAAATAGCGATTCACCACTTTTCATAGCACCATCCTTACGACACCATGGATGTGCCGCATTTACAATATGGCGCTCCATGGCGCAAGGATTTACAGATACATCAGGAATTCTGACATATCTGGTGGTGCAAAAATGACACATTGCTGGAGTGTGTCGGAAAACTGATGCAACTCCAGCAATGTGACCCATGGGCGAGTTCCATGTAAAAAGACCTGCGTCATTCATACGCATTCTTGAAGCAGCCGTGAGGATTTTGACGCAGTCAAGTCGTAGAAGTGGCATAGTGAAATCTCATAACTTTTTACTGCGCCACTTCTATGAGTCTTTTTTGTGGGAGAACGCCCTTCCTGCATACATTATACCTGACACAGGTATAATGTAGCACAGGCCTTTACAAAGTGATGCATCTGTCTACATTCGTCACTTTGTAAATAGGGTGCAGTGTGGCACATTGATTACGCCACCGCAGCTTCACAAAAAAGTGATGCAATGGCGGTGCAAGCCCTTCATAAATAAGGGCCCTAATTTGCAAAGGAGAAACAGATGTTGATTTTATCATATGTATAGAAGAGTTAAATTTACCCTATTGTTTAGCACTAACAAAATAACCCCTCACACCTCCCTATGTGGAGAACAGTTAGGCCCTTTCTCTGGGACCCACAACAGCCAATGTTTACTGTGTATCACTACTTTTTAGGTCTCGCCTACGCAGCGCGCATGCGCTGAATAGGAGGACCTTTAGCCGTCGCTCTGCTCTTTTTGGAAGCACACACTCGTGCTTGTGGCGGCATCCAGCTTGCGGGACCGAGCAGGGGCGCGCCACAAGCACGAGTGCAGTGCTTCCAAAAAGAGCAGACTGCGCGCGCACGCACGCACCACTCCCGGGATTATCCCGTCTTTTAAATTGTATTCTCCCCTTCTTTACTTAGTTAGCTATTTGTTTCTCTTTGCCTTAATGGTACTCTTTCTTTCTTCTTTGGTTCTCCTTTCTTGGTTTGTTTTTCTCTTAGATTTTCTCCATTCATTGATTTGCGTCCGTCGTTCGATTGAAGTTCTTGGTATTTCGGTTATTCCGTTTCATTATCTTACATCTTATGTTTACCTTTCTTCCTTTGAGTCTTTTATATTCCTTTTTCATAATCTTTAGCTACATGCCTTTTGCTATTTCTCTCATCTTTTCTGAATCTTTTTTTGTGTCTGCCCCTTCCTTCTTCCTTTTCTGCTTTCTTTCATTCCTCATTTGCCTTCCCTCATTCTTTTCTCTCCGTACTCCTTTCCACCTCCAGACCATTTCTCTTTCCCGACCACCTTCCGTTATTAATTTCTCATGTGCTTCATTTCTTTCTACCGCCTTTCCTTCCTTTATTTCCCCTCCAATCACCACGTCCTTCTTTCCATTTTCTACCAGTATGCTATTCTTCCCATGATTGTTTCCATTCTCCCATCTGCAATTCATTTCTTGTTTTCTTCTCTTCATTATGTTGTTCATATTTTTACAGCCTGACGTCTTTTCTCTATTGATTTTAACCCAGCCTTTTAATTTGTTTCCTTTCTTTTTCTTTTGCACAATGCCTCCACTCTTTTACATGCTTTCCTACTCCTTTAATTGATATATTTTCTTGTGCGTTTTACTGTTTCTTTCGCCTGCAATCGTCTGGGCTATCTTTAGTCTTTTAGCGCCTTCCTTGTCCTGGTTTTGTCGGTTAATCCTAACGAGGCCCATGTTCAAGTGTGTTTATCCGTTCACTGACACGTTCACAGACTACAGAGAACGGGTACTGATGTGTGTCTGCAGTGACTGACTTCCTTCCTATGTTAATTCGACCAGTGCGGGCCTGTTTCTGTTGTCTCGAGTATGTTTGAGACTGTTTTCAGTTTTCTCCACCTCTCTAGTGCAAAAATAACCAGTTACCCAGACTTGTTAAAGAGACCGGATTGCCCTGTGTGCGGCAGCACTGTGCCCTGAGCTGTAAGTTCCAAGACATGTGACGCTGCACCCCTCAGCAGCCCCTGGAGGGAACGGAAGGGTCTTTCTATACACGTATCTGTCAATCTGTCCATCACTTCTGCTTCCTGTCTACCCGTTTTATCTGTTACAGTCTCACTGATGTGTGTTTTTCTGACTGACGTTTGCCTATTTCGTTTTTCTGTCTGTCTGCTCCTTTTGGGTATATCCCTTTATCTTCCTGTTGTTTATCCTGCCTGTCGGTTTGTTCAGTCTTTTAACTACCGGTCTTTTCATGTACCTGTCTGTCGTTTATTTGTTCGTTGTTTTTCTTTCTCCTCTCAAGTGTCTGTTTATCTGCCGGGTATCTCACCGTTTGCATGTTTATCTGTATGGGTGTTTACTTGTCTGACTGTTTACTATGTTATCAGTCTAATTGTTTGCTTGCCCGTCTATCCAACTGTCCGTGGGTCTATCCGTTCCTTTACCCAGTTATGTTTGTCTACCATGTATACTTGTCCGTCTTTCCAGTGAATTGTTTGCCTGTCTACACGTGTATCTGCTTGTCTAACGTCCATTGATCTGTGTGACAGTGGGTTTATCTGCATTGTAGTGTAACCCAATATTTCTGCATATGAGTCCGATATCGCTTCATCTGCCTGTTCGCAGTCCACGCACCTGTCCCATTTCTCTCATGTAATATTTTATTGTGCCGCTATAGCTCTACGCTACGGTGTCACCATCTATCTATTTGCAAACATTCAAAATAATAGATAGATAAAATGATAGAGACAAAAAGAAAGCTGTGTTTTATGTATTGACCCTGTACTTATATGTGCATTTGTTTGTGTAGTCCATTTCTTCTTTGACTGTGTTGCTGGTATCGGAGTGAATCTTAAACCACCACACACCGAGCGATGTACCCGCCACTTTTGTTTACTATTTCACTTCGACAAGTTGAAGCTCTTGCGTCCTGTGACCTGACCATCAATTCGTTGATCTTCGGCAGCTCCGTGACAGGGGGCGGCACAACTCCACCGCGTACCTTGTCCTTCCCCAGTTGAAAAAGACTGAATTTGTTGCGTTCTCGTAAAAACAAGCATTGGCATAGCCAATAGGTCTCGCTTTGGGACCTTATAAGTGTTTAGTTATCCAGCACAATATCCTTGGTGCAACAACATCAACTGTTGCATAGCTAAACACTTATATGGTCCCAAAGGCGAGACCTATTGGCTATGCCAATGCTTGTTCTCTTTTCCTCAGCAACGTTTTTATTACATTATGAGTGTTAGTCATGACAGGGAAACAGACAACCACAATAGCCCTTTAAATTGGGCCATAAATTCCTGACCCTCCGCCCCTTTGCATGAAGCAGACTTTAAATAACTGAATGCCGTTCTGAATTTAGCTGAGTTCCCTTTCTTTATTTGTTTTAATTGTTTTCACTGCTTGGGATCCACTGTGTAGAAGTCCGTGTCTGCACTGTTTGTTTCTCCAAAAGTCTACACAGTTTCTTTATTCTTTTAGGGATGTGCTAACCAGAAAGCCTGATATTCTTGAATGCTGGCGTTCCATTCTGTGTTATTTGGAAGGCTTGGAGCTCCTTCAGCTGTTCTGTGCCAGTCCAGTGGGAGTTTGAGTACAAGTCCCAGTTTCTCCCTTAATCTATTTTATTTTTTAGCCTGGACCATGCAAGGTTGTATTTATGCCACTAACCTGTCCTCATTGAATCCTTTATTAAGATTATCCTTTTCTAATCATATTGATGGCTGTGGTATGCAGCTGATGGGGAGCTCAAGGACAAATCCTTAATACAGTGTACAAGGCACAGGGATACTGCTTTTGTGTGTCACAGAAAGAGAGAGCCATGCCCTCCTGTGTAAATGTAATCCTCCAGGGCCTTCCCTCCTACCTCCTTGGTTGTACACATTTCTAGGGTTTATCAGTAGAACCAGCTTCTATAGAATCTCTTGGGGTTGCTTGGGAATGAGGACCTTGTTTTAAAGGTTACAACCCATGTCTCAGAAGAGAAGTGGAAGGAGGCCACTGTTGCTTCTTCTATCCCTTTGCAGTTGTGTTTGTTGCTGAATGTTTGCACCTACTGGAACCTAGATGTATCCCCATCCATCTTAGGTATGAATATTTTTGGGATGAGAGGATAGTCCTATCTACCTTATTTGAGAATTGTTCTGAAGATTTTTAATCTAATGGCCATGGAACAAGCTAGATAATTATGACTATTAACATATAGATGGTGGGGCCAGACGTGAGGGCAGGATGCCACTCTACTAATGGTGGATTTTCCTGAGCCTGGGGTCCTGAAAATATTTTTCTTTATATATTTTTTTATAGAAGTTGGCCATTTGTTCTGTACCCAATGTTGAATTTTCAGTGAATATTCAGGTTTAAAAGTATACCCTAAAGATGACAATATTACACAATAGTGAAAGCTACAATAAATTGTATGTCTAAGGTCATTCCTCTCATGAAATAGGTTCTTGTGACCTAATGGATTAAGTACTTGGCTGTGGATCAGATGGTTGAGAGTACAAATACTTACGTTGTCTTGTGTTGTTTCCCAGTTACAGGTGTGTTCATTTTAAATGTAAAAGTTTTGGTAGACTCTTCCTAATTATTAGTAAGTGGCATTTCAACATCTATTGTGTCATACTCCACGTCCAACTTCTTAGCTTCCTTGCTTGGGAATCTGGCTCCCCCACCTGCTGTATGGGGAATGTGAAATTTTGGAATATTAACTGAGGGGAAAGCAAAGTGTCGACTCCAACAAAGTAAGTAAACCAGTAGCGTGTAATGTAAAATATACTTTTGGTAAGAAAACCTGAGCTTAACTCTAAATAGGAATGATAGAAAGCAGCACGCTATTCCACAGAGGTAACCTTGGATCAAGTATTCACATGGAACTCATTTCGAGAAAATATTTTAGTGACACATAATTTTCTGTGTGGACTAAATCTATACCAGTATTTAAATTCAAATTTTTGTGACAGAATTTTCTTGTCTTGACCTAATCAATGTAAACATTAATTCAAAATGAACAGCTAGTGTCTTGTGGTATAGTTTGATTCAGTCGAACTGAATTTTATTTTTTTAAGAAAAAGACAATTATGCAGTCTTAACATTCCTAATGATGTCAGGCAGCAAAGACGTCCTTCCAGGTGCAGCAAAGCAGTCTGGTGGAGTACACAGCAAGCCATGGCAGCACACAGTCCTCTGAGAGTCATTCTGCAGGTCTAGAAAGTAAATTGAAGAGTGGGCCTGAGGGTCCTATTTTTATACCTGGTGCCTCCTTTGAAGTAGGAGACGTTTCTAGAGAATTCCCTTTAAAGTGCTTGAAGTTTCCAAACTCCCCTGCCCTGGCTCTAAGCTGGCTGCATGAACAATGCAGGGGTGACAAGTCCTTTGTGATAAGGCAGAACACAGCCTATTCGGTTGCAAGTGGGGCTGTGCCAAGCTCTGCCCACCCATCCTGCCAGTTAATAGCCCAGCCAGGTACACCTAATACCTCCATAGTGCACTGTATGGAAAGAATAAACAAAGTCCAACTGCCAACTACAGCCAGTCATGTAACTCAGGACAAGCTACAGACACCAAATGATTAGGGCAAGAAAATTGCCATTTTCTAAAAGTACCATTTTCAAAATTGTAACTTAAAATCCAATGTACCATTAAAGAAGATTTTTAATTACAATTTATCATATACTGATCATGAAATGTTTACATGTTCCCAATAAAAGTTAGCGCTAATTAAATGTAATAAGGCAACCCAATGTTATCCTAAGGGAGGATAGGCCTCAGAGTAGTGAAAAATGAATTTAGGAGTTTTCACTACCAGGACATGTAAAACTAAAAGTACATGTCCAACCTTTCAATTACAGTGCACCCTGCCACATGGGCTACCTACGGACTACCTGAAGGGTGACTTATTTGCAATAAAAGGGGACATTAGGGTTTGACAAGTGGGTTATATTTCCAAGTTGATCTGGCAGTTTGAAACTGCACTCAGCCTGCAATGGCATGTTTTAGGAGGCTACTTAAGTGGGTGCCACAATAAGTGCTGCAGGCCAATTAGTAGCATTTAATTGACAAATTTACAGGTCCTGGGTACAGGAGCCGGCTTTAGTGCAAGTAGTGCCCAATTCAACAATCTTTGTTTGTACACCACCCAAAACATCTCCTCCTCCACGAATTTCCTCACTACCACACTCCACTAGTGCCCCTCATCTCTCCACAGCACATGTGTCATATGCATTTCATTTGTTTTATCACACTACTCATACCAGTGTAGGGTGTCAAAGCACCTTACATCACACACATATTATACAGCGCCAATGAAACATACGTCTGTAACAAGGTCTTTAGGAAATGTTACATAAGACAATGAGGACTACAAAGTGTAAGAGTCACATGTCACTGATGCTATTTGACAGCATATTTGAAGAGTGTTGGGTCTGGAGAAGCCAAAAACTATTTAAAAAGTGCCACAGTGTAGGAAAGTAGGATCTGCTTCTGATGGTTACCCCCACTTTTTGCTTGATGTTGCACTGTTTTTGACTAGTCTGACTGGGATCCTGCTAAACAGGCCCAAAGCCTATCTGCTTTCTCCCTTAAAATGTTAACCTTGTACTTTGGTACACTCCAGATTGGATACTGGGGTACCCTTATAAGACCCTAGTATTTGGTACCCATGTACCCAGGGCATAGGTACCCCAGAGGCCTCCCATGGGCTGAAGCATGTATTATGCCACCCATGAGAGGCCATGCAAAATGGAACTCCAGTTCTGCTACAGCAGCATGTGTAAGTTGGTGCTTGCACCACTTACTTTAGATATAGGTTCACTATATATATAGGTCACTACACTTAAAACTTATGTCACCCCTATAGCAGCCCTTATCAATCCTGAAGGCAGGGTGCTGGGTTTTTAGTGAGAGGGTGCCACTGCATGAGCAGAGCCTCTCTGCAGCCTTCGGAGACCATTCTCCCGGGTTGTCTGTGACTCAGCCGGACATATAGGTAGAGGTGCATTATAACCTCGTGGTAAATGCTATCTCGAAAACGGCTGCATAGAAACATATCGTGTTTGGTATCAAACACCTTGGAATCATACCTCCACACCGGTCACCAGTGTGGGAGGTATGATTCCACCCTTCTGAAGGGAGCTTCGTGGGGTCACTGGTCTATCCGGTGCCAGCCTTCTCGACCCAGTCAGCACAAAATGGATGCTGCCGACCAGAGACACACTTCTTCCCTCCTGCTGCTGAGCCAAGCTTGAGCAGGGGAAGGCAGCACAATAGGCATCCTGTCACAGGGAGGTGTGACCACCTCCCAGACAGGATTTAGTGTAGTGGGGCTGGGTCGGTGCACTCTGAGAGTGCCTGAAAGTCTGCACCTGGGGCACATTTGGTGTCCCTGTGCATAGTCCTGCTCAAACCAGTTCTGGGAGCCATTGGCTCCTGCTCTGGCACGAAACTGGACAAAGGGCATGGGTGTAACCACTCCTCTGTCCTGACCCTCCCCTAGGAGGGTCCCCCGAATCTGTCCAACCCTCTCCAGTGGGCATAAAAGGGCTCACCTGGCTGTAAGACTTTAGATTTGACATGGACAAGATTCTACAAGAAGAAACCACTGACCTTCAACCGTCTGGACACTCTGGACTTCGCTGGACTTCGACTGGGCCCGACTTCGTCTCCCTCTACGTCCAAAGCTTTGTCTGTGCCCTTGCTCCATACAGGCTCTGTGCAGGACCTGTGGTGCACTAAGGACAACTGAAGAATCTCCCTTGGAGTGAAGGAGTCACTCCCCTGCTGTTGCAGGCACCATAATGCAACTAATGGTCTGCTGCTCCTGAGCTCCTGTAGACTCTGAAGATTTCAGCAACACAGAAGGTGGGTTTTCGAACGTCACTGAGGTCGATCTGCCCTCTCAGCAAGTTTGAGGCCAGTATCCCTCGTGGGGACTGTATAACTTGAACCCCTGTGCACAGTGTCCATTTGCAATTGCATATGCTTGTTGGCAATTCCCAAGCTTGTGCATTGGACTCCCTGTAGTCGTGACCCTGAGCAGTATTTGCACCAAAGAACTCTGGCCTCTTAGCACCGAGTGCTCCGTGGGCTGGCACTTTGCAATCTTGCCCGAGGTCCCCTCGCGACTCCTGGTCCTTCAGCTCGTGGGTCTCTCTGAGAGTCATCTTGATTTCTGTTGGGCTTTCCTGGTTGCTCCAGACATGCCCTGACTCCCCATTGCTTGGTGAGTTTCCTGGACCTTGCTGGTCCACACCATAACCTGCTTGGCCTTCCTTCGTGGGTTGCTTTTGCCAAGGCTTGTTGGTATTCCAGCTGGACACCGACCCCTCAGCACTCGACATTCTTTGTGGCACAGCTCACCTCCAGCTCCTGGTCAGCCTCGACATCTCCTGGTCCTCGTGGCTGCAGAGTCAAGCATCCATTCTTCGCACCTGAAGCAACCGACATCGGTGGGCAGTCGTCTAACGAGCCCCTAGTCACTCTGAAGTGACCCAGACTCTGTCCCCTCTGCTTTCAGGTTCCTTCCTTCGCGAATCCAGGCAAGGATTCCACCGGACCCTCTTCACCTTCACGGCAGCAGTACTTCTTCACAGCCCTCCATTGAGAACGACTGCAGTTTCTGATGCCACTCCAGACCTATGCACCCGGCTCCTCTGGGATAGGTAACTCGGGTACTATGGTATCCACGGGTGGGGTGGCTCTTCAAACTCTTAAGTTCCAAAGGGTTCGCTCGAAGTCCTCCTAGAAGGGTCCTTAAACTTTAAAAGTGTAACTGCAACTTCCCCATAGAATTGTACGGAGCCCGCGGTCGTGTTCACACACTGCACCCGTCCTCTGTGGGGTCCTATCTACTCACCTTGGGTGGTTCCTTGGGGTCCCAGCAATTCTACGTGCTCCAGACCTTGTCTTGATCTCAGTCGTGATTGTTATACCACTATTTTAGTATATGGTTTGGTCTCCCCTGGAGCCCACTGTGTATTGTGCTACTTACAACTGTTCTATTGATCTTGTATTATGTGCTTTGTGTTCTATCCTCGTGTAGAGGATAGTAGAGAGTGTTATATTAATAAATACACATTTTTATATAACTACTGTGTGGTTCTCCTTTCATTTAGTCAATAGGAGGTGATGTTCTGGTAAAACAAGCTGCATTACATTCCTTCAAGATTAAGCCTGAAGGCTGCTCTCCACAGCTACCACTAGGATAGCTTTCTAAAGGTTATCTTTGACCTCAAACATCATAAGGGTCGTTTGGACTGGTGCAGGGTGCCCACTTTAATTAGTGGACAGCATATACCAGGCCAACTTCTCACATTGGTGGCAGCGGTGGGATTCAAGCCTGCATTGTTTTACCAAATAAATCTCTTTGTATTGATTAACTGAAAACCACTAAAGTATTCAGGCATATATAATACTTAAAGATTAGAATAAGTAAGTTCTACTGAACTTGGGGTTGGGTAAGTTAAGGGTCTAGCACACCCTTTCTCCAACCTAAGAAAGTTTAGTTCCCACTAGGTTAGGTAGGTGCATACACCACACCACACTAGTATGTCTTCTAAAGGAGAAGCCAGTGACTCTCTGCCTTCTAGGTACAATGGTCTCACATTTCAGGATTTGAAAGCCATGTGTGCTTCAAGGAAGCTGAAGACAGGGAGAAATGCCAACACCCAACGTCTCATTGAGGTGTTACTCTTGGATGACCTTAGGAACACCCCAGGGTCAGATGAGGAAGAAAGAGTGGGTGGGGCAGGGAATGAAGACAGGTCAGAAGGTGACACCTTTTATGACCTAGACTCAAACCCTGGCCAGGAGGATCAAGATCATTCCAACCTGGACAACCTAGATCTTCAGGAAGAGGGTGGAGAAGGCCCCAGTGGCCCTCTCTTTACTCCTCCAGGAAGAGTGCAGAGTTTACCCAGGAGATCTAGATCTCCCTCTGCAGAATCTGATCATTCAGGACATTCTATAGGGACCTCCATATCTCATAAGAGAGATAACGCTTATGAAAGGCAGTGCCAATTTCTAGAGCTTGAAAAAGTCGAGCTTAGGCTCAGGCAAGAGCAATTGGCCCTAGATAAGGAATCCTTAGACCTCCAGAAGGCTAGAAAGAAATTGGGACTAGAGTCCCATGGTGGCAGCAACAGTGTCCCTAGGATTAAGGAGTATACTTATGACCATAGGATCCTGAGCAAGATAGTCCCTCTCTACCATGGTGGGGATGACATCCACAAATGGATAACTGCTTTAGAGAGGGCCTGTAAAGTAGAGAAGGTTCCCCAAGAGCAGTGGGCAGCTATCTTGTGGCTCTCCTTTGCTGACAAAGGTAGAGATAAGCTCCTCACTATTAGAGAAGAGGATGCTGACAACTATTCAGTCCTGAAGAGTGCTCTCATTGATGGGTTTGGCTTAACCACTGAACAGTACAGGATTAAGTTCAGAGACACCCAGAAGACACAGATTCAGGACTGGGTAGACTTTGTAGATTGTGCTACTAAGGCTCTGTAAGGCTGGTTACTTGACAGCAAAGTGAATGATTTCAAGGGATTGTACAATTTGATTATGAGGGCACAGATCCTTAATAATTGCCAAAATCAGTTGTTGCATCAGTACTTGGTTGACTCTGATCTGACTTCTCCCCAAGAATTGGGAAAGAAGGCAGATAGGTGGGTCAGAACCAGGGTGAAGCAGAAAACCCAGACCACAAGTGGTGACCAGAAGAAGCAAGATGCTAAACCTTCAGACAAGGGTGGGGAGAAGGGTAAAGACCAGAAGTCTTCATCAGGGCCCCAAAACCTGCATCTGGGGGAGTCACAGTCTAACAAAGGTAAAGGCATCATCTCCTTGTGTTTGCCTTGTTCGCCCTTAGTTGGCAGGGTATGCCCAGACGTGGGTCCCTTGCTCACTTTGCCACTGGATTCAAGCTAGCCTGGCTGATGAGGGCTGTTAGCCTGAAACCGGTCCCAGGATGCTTGTTTCTGGTCCAGGGAAGACATGGCTTGGCAGTTCGGGCTGGACTGTTCCCATGAGGCACAGGGTCAAGACTGATTGTCATATAGCTGTGTCTGAACTGGGATAGGGAAGTGAGCTAAAGAATGATGATGGATTCAACCCAGATCTGTGACTGGGGGTGAGTGTCTGAAAAGTTTCAGCGCTCCGTCCATCATCTCCTTGTGTTTGCCTTGTTCGCCCTAAGTTGGCAGGGTATGCCCAGACGTGGGTCCCTTGCTCACTTTGCCACTGGATTCAAGCTAGCCTCGCTGATGAGGGTTGTTAGCCCGAAACCGGACCCAGGATGCTTGTTTCCGGTCCAGGGAAGACATGGCTTGGCAGTTCGGGCTGGACTGGTCCCATGAGGCACAAGGTCAAGACTGATTTGCATATAGCTGTGTCTGAACGGGGTGGGGAAGTGAGCTAAAGAACGATGATGGATTCAACCCAGATCTGTGACTGGGGGTGAGTGTCTGAAAAGTTTCAGCGCTCCGTCCATCATCTCCTTGTGTTTGCGTTATTCGCCCTAAGTTGGCAGGGTATGCCCAGACGTGGGTCCCTTGCTCACTTTGCCACTGGATTCAAGCTAGCCTGGCTGATGAGGGCTGTTAGCCCGAAACCGGTCCCAGGATGCTTGTTTCCAGTCCAGGAAAGACATGGCTTGGCAGTTCGGGCTGGACTGTTCCCATGAGGCACAGGGTCAAGACTGATTGTCATATAGCTGTGTCTGAACTGGGATAGGGAAGTGAGCTAAAGAATGATGATGGATTCAACCCAGATCTGTGACTGGGGGTGAGTGTCTGAAAAGTTTCAGCGCTCCGTCCATCATCTCCTTGTGTTTGCCTTGTTCGCCTCTAAGTTGGCAGGGTATGCCCAGACGGGGTCCCTTGCTCACTTTGCCACTGGATTCAAGCTAGCCTCGCTGATGAGGGTTGTTAGCCCGAAACCGGACCCAGGATGCTTGTTTCCGGTCCAGGGAAGACATGGCTTGGCAGTTCGGGCTGGACTGGTCCCATGAGGCACAAGGTCAAGACTGATTTGCATATAGCTGTGTCTGAACGGGGTGGGGAAGTGAGCTAAAGAACGATGATGGATTCAACCCAGATCTGTGACTGGGGGTGAGTGTCTGAAAAGTTTCAGCGCTCCGTCCATCATCTCCTTGTGTTTGCGTTATTCGCCCTAAGTTGGCAGGGTATGCCCAGACGTGGGTCCCTTGCTCACTTTGCCACTGGATTCAAGCTAGCCTGGCTGATGAGGGCTGTTAGCCCGAAACCGGTCCCAGGATGCTTGTTTCCAGTCCAGGAAAGACATGGCTTGGCAGTTCGGGCTGGACTGTTCACATGAGGCACAAGGTCAAGACTGATTTGCATATAGCTGTGTCTGAACTGGGGTGGTGAAGTGAGCTAAAGAACAATGATGGATTCAACCCAGATCTGTGACGGGGGTGAGTGTCTGAAAAGTTTCAGCGCTCCATCCATCATCTCCTTGTGTTTGCCTTGTTCGCCCTAAGTTGGCAGGGTATGCCCAGATGTGGGTCCCTTGCTCACTTTGCCACTGGATTCAAGCTAGCCTGGCTGATGAGGGCTGTTAGCCCGAAACCAGTCCCAGGATGCTTGTTTCTGGTCTAGGGAAGACATGGCTTGGCAGTTCGGGCTGGACTGTTCCCATGAGGCACAGGGTCAAGACTGATTTGCATATAGCTGTGTCTGAACTGGGGTGGTGAAGTGAGCTAAAGAACGACGATGGATTCAACCCAGATCTGTGACTGGGGGTGAGTGTCTGAAAAGTTTCAGCGCTCCGTCCATCATCTCCTTGTGTTTGCCAAAGGCAAAAAGAAACCTTGGTGCTTCCTGTATAAGGAGAAAACCCATTGGCAAGGGATCCCAATTGTTCAAGGGCCAAGGATCCTCCTACCATCACCACTGCCCCTAAGGCAACTGTTCCCCCTAGTTCAGCTCCAAGTGGTGGTATAGGGAACAAGGGTATAGTAGGGTTAACCCTGGGATCTGAGATGGGTTCTGGCTTAGTCAGAACTCCAGCTCAGGCTGTTTTAGTCTGTGATGGAGGCATGGATATTGCCTCCCTATTTGTCAGTCCCAGTAATCTGGGCAAATACAGACAACAGCCTTTAATCAATGGTAAGGAGGCCGTGGCATATAGGGACACAGGAGCTAGTGTCACAATGGTGACAAGAGATCTTGTGGGCCCTGACCAGATCATACTTGGTGAGATGTACCAAGTGACCAATGCTAACAATGTCAGGACAGACCATTCCTTGGCAGTTGTTAATTTCAGCTGCTGGGGATGGGTAACTGGCCCTAAGAAGGTTGTGGTTAGCTCAGACCTCCCTGTGGAATGCTTGTTGGGCAATGATTTGGAAACTTCAGCCTGGGCTGAAGTGGAACTCAGGACACATGCAGCAATGTTGGGCATCTCTGCAGATGTGTTTGCTGTGACTAGGTCACAGACCAAACTGTCTTCAACTGAACAGGCCCTGGATCCTGAAAAAATGGACCAGGTGCCTTCCAAGAGAAGGAGCAGTAGGGGTAAGGCAGTGTCTTCCCCCCAGACTCAGAGTGAGGATCAGTCTCCTGAGGGAGATGACCCCAGTCCCTGTGAAGGAACAGTCTCAGAGGAACTTGAACCTGATCAGGTTGAGTTCTTGGGGATAGGGGGCCCTTCCAGGGCAGAACTGAGTCAGAAGCAGCACAGCTGCCCCTCTCTTGAACCCCTCAGACAGAAAGCTGCTGCTGAGGCGGCTGGGAGTGCCAGTGCGTCCCACAGGATCTACTGGGATGAAGGACTCCTTTACTCAGAGGGTAGAGACCCCAAGCCTGGTGCTACCAGGAGGTTGGTTATACCTCTGATGTTTAGGGGCTTCCTACTGACACTGGCACATGATATCCCTTTAGCAGGACACCTAGGCCAAAGTAAGACTTGGGACTGGCTTGTCCCTCACTTTCACTGGCCTCACATGTCAGAGGACACAAAGGAGTTTTGTCGCTCCTGTACCACCTGTCAAGCCAGTGGTAAGGCAGGTGGTACCACAAAGGCCCCCCTGATACCACTACCTGTGGTGGGGGTTCCCTTTGAGAGGGTTGGGATTGACATAATTGGTCCCATGAATCCTCCAACTGCATCTGGGCACAGATATATTCTAGTGGTGGTGGACCATGCCACTAGGTATCCAGAGGCAATACCCCTTAGAACCACCACAGCTCCTGTGGTGGCCAGGGCCCTCCTGGGAATTTTTACCAGAGTGGGCTTCCCTAAGGAGGTCTTAACTGACAGAGGTGCAAACTTCATGTCCAGTTACATTACTGCTATGTGGAAAGAGTGTGGAGTAAATTACAAATTTACCACACCCTATCACCCACAATGCAATGGGTTAGTTGAGAGATTCAACAAAACCCTGAAGGGCATAATCATGGGCCTCCCAGAAAAGCTTAGGCAAAAATGGGATGTCCTGTTGCCCTGCCTTCTCTTTGCCTACAGATAGGTTCCTCAGAAGGGGGTTGGCTACAGCCCTTTTGAACTTCTGTTTGGACATCCAGTTAGGGGTCCCTTATGTTTAGTGAAGGAGGAATGGGAGTTACCTCTCAAACCACCTAAACAAGACATAGTGGACTATGTACTTGGTCTCCGCTCCAGGATGGCTGAGTATATGAAGAAGGCAAGTAAAAACCTTGAGGCTAGCCAAGAATTACAGAAAGCTTGGCATGACCAAAAGGCTGTGCTGACTGTGTACCAGCCAGGACAGAAGGTATGGGTGTTGGAGCCTGTGGTCCCAGTAGCTCTCCAGGACAAGTGGAGTGAACCCCATACCATTCTTGAGCAGAAGGGAGAGGTCACCTACCTGGTGGACTTTGGAACTCCCAGGAGCCCCCACAGGGTGCTCCATGTGAACAGGCTCAAGCCATATGTTGACAGGGAAGACATGGCCTTGCTCATGGCTACTGATGAGGGACAGGAGGAAGAGAGTGACCCACTCCCTGACCTCCTCTCACAGAACCCTGATGATGGCTCAGTTGCTGATGTAGCCTTGGCAGGCATCCTCACTGAGCAGCAACAGACTGATTGCAGGAAGGTCCTCAATCAGTACAGACATATGTTCTCCCTGACTCCTAGTCAGACCACTTGGTGTACCCATGAAGTGGACACAGGTGAAAGTCTGCCTGTTAAAAATAAGATTTACAGGCAACCTGACCATGTCAGGGACTGCATCAGGACTGAGGTCCAAAAGATGCTGGAATTGGGAGTCATTGAACCCTCAGATAGCCCTTGGGCTAGTCCAGTAGTCTTGGTACACAAACCTCATACCCAGGGCGGTAAGAGAGAAATTAGGTTTTGTGTAGACTACAGGGGGCTCAATGCAGTCACTAGGACTGATGCTCATCCTATTCCTAGGGCAGATGAGCTCATTGATACTTTGGCCTCAGCCAAGTTCTTGAGTACATTTGACCTCACAGCTGGATATTGGCAAATCAGACTAGCTGAGGATGCCAAACCCAAAACAGCATTTTCAACCCCTAGTGGGCACTATCAATTTGTGGTGATGCCCTTTGGCTTGAAAAATGCCCCTGCCACATTTCAAAGGTTGGTGAACAAAAGTTCTCAAAGGCCTGGAAGTCTACAGTGCAGCTTATCTTGATGATATTGCTGTCTTTAGTTCCACCTGGAAGGATCGCCTGGTCCACCTAAGAAATGTTCTGGAGGCCCTGCAAAAGGCAGGCCTCACTATAAAGGCCACCAAGTGCCAGATAGGGCAGAGTAAGGTTGTGTACCTGGGCCACCTTGTGGGTGGAGGCCAGGTTCAACCATTGCAGAGCAAAATCCAGACCATCATGGACTGGGTTGCTCCATCTACCCAGACTCAGGTCGGAGCTTTCTTGGGCCTGACTGGGTACTACAGGAGGTTTGTTAAGGGCTATGGGTCTATAGTGACCCCCTTAAATGATCTGACCTCTAAAAGAATGCCTAAGAAAGTTCAGTGGACAGTTAGCTGTCAGAAGGCATTTGATGACCTGAAGCAGGCCACGTGCACTGCTCCGATTCTGCAAAGTCCTGACTATTCCAAACAATTCATTGTTCAAACTGATGCATTTGAGTTGGGGGTAGGGGCTGTATTATCACAACTGAATGAAGAGGGTCAGGATCAGCCAGTAGCTTTTATAAGCAGAAGGCTGACCCCCAGAGAGAAACGTTGGTCAGCTATTGAGAGGGAAGCCTTTGCTGTGGTTTGGGATCTGAAGAAGCTGAGGCCATACTTGTTTGGCACTCACTTCATTGTTCAGACAGACCATAAGCCCTCTTATGGCTAAAACAGATGAAGGGTGAAAACCCCAAACTTTTGAGGTGGTCCATTTCCTACAGGGGATGGACTATACAGTGGAACATAGACCTGGGAGTAACCATGCCAATGCAGATGGACTCTCCAGATATTTCCACTTAGAAAATGAAGACTCAACTGGTGAAGGTTAGTCTCATGTCCTTTCGTTTGGGGGGGCTGTATAGAAAAGTAAGATTTGCTTCTTATGGTTACCCCCATTTTTTGCTTGATGTTGCACTGTTTTTGACTAGTCTGACTGGGATCCTGCTAAACAGGACCCCAGTCTATCTGCTTTCTCCATTAAATTGTTAACCATGTACTTTGGTACACTCCAGATTGGATACTGGGGTACCCTTATAAGACCCTAGTATATGGTACCCATGTACCCAGGGCATAGGTACCCCAGATGCCTCCCATGGGCTGAAGCATGTATTATGCCACCCATGAGAGGCCATGCAAAATGGAACTCCAGTTCTGCTACAGCAGCCTGTGTAAGTTGGTGCTTGCACAACTTACTTTAGCTATAGGTTCACTGTATCTATAGGTCACTACACTTAAAACTTATAAGTCACCCCTATAGCAGGCCTTATCAATCCTGAAGGCAGGGTGCTGGGTTTTTAGTGAGAGGGTGCCCCTGCATGAGCAGAGCCTCTCTGCAGCCTTTGGAGACCATTCTCCCGGGATGTCTGTGACTCAGCCAGACATATAGGTAGAGATGCATTATAACCTCGCGGTAAATGCTATCTCGAAAACGGCTGCATAGAAACATATCGTGTTTGGTATCAAACACCTTGGAATCATACCTCCACACCAGTAACCGGTGTGGGAGGTATGATTCCACCCTCCTGAAGCGAGCTTCGTGGGGTCACTGGTCTATCCGGTGCTAGCCTTCTCAACCCGGTCAGCACAAAATGGATGCTGCCGACCAGAGACACACTTCTGCCCTCCTGCTGCTGAGCCAAGCTCGAGCAGGGAAGGCAGCACAATAGGCATCCTGTCACAGGGAGGTGTGACCACCTCCCAGACAGGATTTAGTGTATTGGGGCTGGGTGGGTGCACTCTGAGAGTGCCTGAAAGTCTGCACCCGGGGCACATTTGGTGTCCCTGTGCATAGTCCAGCTCAAACCAGTCCTGGGAGCCATTGGCTCCTTCTCTGGCACGAAACTGGACAAAAGACATGGGTGTAACCACCCCTCTGTCCTGACCCTCCCCTAGGAGGGTCCCCCAAATCTGTCCAATCCTTTCCCGTGGGTATAAAAGGGCTTACCTGGCTGTAAGACTTTAGATTTGACGTGGACAAGATTCTACAAGAAGAAACCACTGACCTTCGACCGTCTGGACACTCTGGACTTCGCTGGACTTCGACTGGGCTCCGTGCAGGACCTGTGGTGCACTAAGGACAACTGAAGAATCTCCCTTGGAGTGAAGGAGTCACTCCCCTGCTGTTGCAGGCACCGTAACGCAACTGACTGGTCTGCTGCTCCTGAGCTCCTGCGGACTCCGAAGATTTCAGCAACACAGGAGGTGGGTTTTCGAAGGTCCCTGAAGTTGATCTGCCCTCTCAGCAAGTTTGAGGCCAGTATCCATCGTGGGGACTGTATAACCCGAACCTCTGTGCACCGCATCCATTTGCAAGTGCATATGCTTGTTGGCAATTCCTAAGCTTCTGCATTGGACTCCGTATATGTCTGACCCTGAGCAGTATTTGCACCAAAGAACTCCGGCCTCTTCATACCGAGTGCTCTGTGGGCTGGTACTTTGCAATCTTGCCCGAGGTCCCCTCGCAACTCCTGGTCCTTTGGCCTGTGGGTCTCTCTGAGGGTCATCTTGATTTCTGTTGGGCTTTCCTGGTTGCTCCAGATGTGCCCTGACTCCCCATTGCTTGGTGAGTCCCCTGAACTTTGCTGGTCTACACCGTAACCTGCTAGACCTTCTTTCGTGGGTTGCTTTTGCCAAGGCTTGTTGGTGCTCCAGCCGGACACCGACCCCTCAGCACTCGACATCCTTCGTGGGACAGCTCACCTCCGGCTCCTGGTCATCCTCGACGTCTCCTGGTCCTCATGGCTGCAGAGTCAAGCATCCCTTCTTCGCACCTGAAGCAACCGACATCGGTGGGCAGTCGTCTACCGAGCCCCTGGTCCCTCTGAAGTGACCCAGATGCTGTCCCCTCTGCTTTCAGGTTCCTTCCTTCCTGAATCCAGGCTTGGATTTCACCGGACACTCTTCACCTTCACGGCAGCAGTACTTCTTCACAGCCCTCCATTGAGAACGACAGCAGTTTCCGACGCCACTCCAGACCTATGCACCCGGCTCCTCTGGGATAGGTAACTCGGGTACTACGGAATCCACGGATGGGGTGGCTCTTCAAACTCTTAAATACCAAGGGGTCCGCTCAAAGTCCTCCTAGAAGGGTCCTTAAACTATAAAAGTGTAACCGCGACTTCCCCATAGAATTGTACCGAGCCCGCGGTCGTGTTCACACACTGCACCCGTCCTCCGTGGGGTCCCTATCTACTCACCTTGGGTGGTTCCTTGGGGTCCCAGCGATTCTACGTGCTCCAGACCTTGTCTTGATCTCAGTCGTGATTGTTATACCACTATTTTAGTATATGGTTTGGTGAGAGTGTTATATTAATAAAGACAGCATATACCAGGCCAACTTCTCACATTGGTGGCAGCGGTGGGATTCAAGCCTGCATTGTTTTACCAAATAAATCTCTTTGTATTGATTAACTGAAAACCACTAAAGTATTCAGGCATATATAATACTTAAAGATTAGAATAAGTAAGTTCTACTGAACTTGGGGTTGGGTAAGTTAAGGGTCTAGCACACCCTTTCTCCAACCTAAGAAAGTTTAGTTCCCACTAGGTTAGGTAGGTGCATACACCACACCACACTAGTATGTCTTCTAAAGGAGAAGCCAGTGGCTCTCTGCCTTCTAGGTACAATGGTCTCACATTTCAGGATTTGAAAGCCATGTGTGCTTCAAGGAAGCTGAAGACAGGGAGAAATGCCAACACCCAACGTCTCATTGAGGTGTTACTCTTGGATGACCTTAGGAACACCCCAGGGTCAGGTGAGGAAGAAAGAGTGGGTGGGACAGGGAATGAAGACAGGTCAGAAGGTGACACCTTTTATGACCTAGACTCAAACCCTGGCCAGGAGGATCAAGATCATTCCAACCTGGACAACCTAGATCTTCAGGAAGAGGGTGGAGAAGGCCCCAGTGGCCCTCTCTTTACTCCTCCAGGAAGAGTGCAGAGTTTACCCAGGAGATCTAGATCTCCCTCTGCAGAATCTGATCATTCAGGACATTCTATAGGGACCTCCATATCTCATAAGAGAGATAACGCTTATGAAAGGCAGTGCCAATTTCTAGAGCTTGAAAAAGTCGAGCTTAGGCTCAGGCAAGAGCAATTGGCCCTAGATAAGGAATCCTTAGACCTCCAGAAGGCTAGAAAGAAATTGGGACTAGAGTCCCATGGTGGCAGCAACAGTGTCCCTAGGATTAAGGAGTATACTTATGACCATAGGATCCTGAGCAAGATAGTCCCTCTCACCATGGTGGGGATGACATCCACAAATGGATAACTGCTTTAGAGAGGGCCTGTAAAGTAGAGAAGGTTCCCCAAGAGCAGTGGGCAGCTATCTTGTGGCTCTCCTTTGCTGACAAAGGTAGAGATAAGCTCCTCACTATTAGAGAAGAGGATGCTGACAACTATTCAGTCCTGAAGAGTGCTCTCATTGATGGGTTTGGCTTAACCACTGAACAGTACAGGATTAAGTTCAGAGACACCCAGAAGACACAGATTCAGGACTGGGTAGACTTTGTAGATTGTGCTACTAAGGCTCTGTAAGGCTGGTTACTTGACAGCAAAGTGAATGATTTCAAGGGATTGTACAATTTGATTATGAGGGCACAGATCCTTAATAATTGCCAAAATCAGTTGTTGCATCAGTACTTGGTTGACTCTGATCTGACTTCTCCCCAAGAATTGGGACAGAAGGCAGATAGGTGGGTCAGAACCAGGGTGAAGCAGAAAACCCAGACCACAAGTGGTGACCAGAAGAAGCAAGATGCTAAACCTTCAGACAAGGGTGGGGAGAAGGGTAAAGACCAGAAGTCTTCATCAGGGCCCCAAAAACCTGCATCTGGGGGGGAGTCACAGTCTAACAAAGGTAAAGGCATCATCTCCTTGTGTTTGCCTTGTTCGCCCTTAGTTGGCAGGGTATGCCCAGACGTGGGTCCCTTGCTCACTTTGCCACTGGATTCAAGCTAGCCTTGCTCCAGACATGCCCTGACTCCCCATTGCTTGGTGAGCCTCCTGGACCTTGCTGGTCCACACCATAACCTGCTTGGCCTTCCTTCGTGGGTTGCTTTTGCCAAGGCTTGTTGGTATTCCAGCTGGACACCAACCCCTCAGCACTCGACATTCTTTGTGGCACAGCTCACCTCCAGCTCCTGGTCAGCCTCGACGTCTCCTGGTCCTCGTGGCTGCAGAGTCAAGCATCCCTTCTTCGCACCTGAAGCAACCGACATCGGTGGGCAGTCGTCTAACGAGCCCCTAGTCACTCTGAAGTGACCCAGACTCTGTCCCCTCTGCTTTCAGGTTCCTTCCTTCCCGAATCCAGGCAAGGATTCCACCGGACCCTCTTCACCTTCACGGCAGCAGTACTTCTTCACAGCCCTCCATTGAGAACGACTGCAGTTTCTGATGCCACTCCAGACCTATGCACCCGGCTCCTCTGGGATAGGTAACTCGGGTACTATGGTATCCACGGGTGGGGTGGCTCTTCAAACTCTTAAGTTCCAAAGGGTTCGCTCGAAGTCCTCCTAGAAGGGTCCTTAAACTTTAAAAGTGTAACTGCAACTTTCCCATAGAATTGTACGGAGCCCGCGGTTGTGTTCACACACTGCACCCGTCCTCTGTGGGGTCCCTATCTACTCACCTTGGGTGGTTCCTTGGGGTCCCAGCAATTCTACGTGCTCCAGACCTTGTCTTGATCTCAGTCGTGATTGTTATACCACTATTTTAGTATATGGTTTGGTCTCCCCCTGGAGCCCACTGTGTATTTTGCTACTTACAACTGTTCTATTGATCTTGTATTATGTGCTTTGTGTTCTAGCCTCGTGTAGAGGATAGTAGAGAGTGTTATATTAATAAATACACATTTTTATATAACTACTGTGTGGTTCTCCTTTCATTTAGTCAATATAGGAGGTGATGTTCTGGTAAAACAAGATGCGTTACATTCCTTCAATATTAAGCCTGAAGGCTGCTCTCCACAGCTACCACTAGGATAGCTTTCTAAAGGTTATCTTTGACCTCATACATCATAAGGGTCATTTGGACTGGTGCAGGGTGCCCACTTTAATTAGTGGACAGCATATACCAGGCCAACTTCTCACACACAGTAGTTGGCTTTACTAATAAGAATGTATTTCTACTGGAAAGAACCCTTTTTAGCAACATTAGGATCATGAAAGACTGGGGAAAATCATAAAGTTCTAACTTATACCATGCAGTTTGTATGCATCTCTTTGGTGACGTTCATGGCTCACTGTGCTATGTTAGGGTTGTATCTTATGAACTGCAAGGAACAAAAGGATCTCTGTGACAAAAGCAATAACCCACTGAGCTGTCTACATAAAATACAGTTTGATGATTTGAGTGGTACACATTCTTTTCAGCAAACATATTAACCCTCTTTGCTACTTTATGATGAGTGAAACTGCCACTAGAAAACTCCAATCTAACTCCAGCAGGATCATTAATCACCTTATCTTGGCATTTTTATTGTTGCCTGAAACCCGTGGATACAAAAGGAATTCTGAGCAGGTGTTTTTTAAATTGGTGTTATTTCTAAACATGGGACCCCACCATCCCCCTGCCAAGGTCAACACCAGGTGCAGCTGCACTGATCGCACTGCCCTAGAGACGGCCCTCTCTGGGTATGTGGTATTGCACTCTACAAGGGACTTATAAGTAAATTAAATATGCCAATCAGGTGTAAGCCAACTTGACCATGTTTACGGGAAAGAGCACAAGCACTTTAGCACTCATAGCAATGGTAAAGTGCACAGAGTTCTGAGGCCAACAAAAACGATTTTAAGCAAGAAGTGGAAGGTAAAGGCAAAATGTTTGGAGGAAGACCACCCTAAGGATGACAGGTCTAACAGGAAGCCAAACCACACACACCACCCACAAATAACCTGCCCTTTTTTGTTTACCATTATTAGTTTAAATTTAGCCACCGTGCTCTTTACAAATGCAAGGATTAATATTAATAGAAATGATGTTCATACAAATTGTTTTTGTAAAAAGAGACAAAAGTGCCACGGGAAAGGAGGGGAGCAAACGAGTTCATTCAACATTCAAGTGGCACTCAATACCAATGTCCACAGTAGAATTAGTTCAATATTATCCATAGTGACGTTTGGTGGATTTACTGTTTATGAGCAGAATTCTCCTATTTACCTCTACTCCATTGTGCCCTGGAATGCTTAGCTGCAATTTTATGTGTCTGTGAAACCTGACTGGACTTTGGCTTTCAAAATCTAGATCGCCAACCAATAAGGAAGAAAGCCACTTTCTTTGTGACTGGCATATCTTGGATTTCTACTAAAAATAAGATTTATTCTATTTTAGATCATCAAGGCTGAGGATTAGTCTAAAAATATTTTTGTATGGGTGGTATACCATGGACATAAAATATTAACTCAATTATTTGTCTCTGTACATGTGCATTTTAGAATGTTTGGGTCCCCCGCCTATTCAGTAGATGGTTTGATTTTAGGATGTCAGCAACTGCCAGTAGAAAAATGTGATTACATCTGCATTTTGCAGGGCTATCAAATAAGGTTGGAGAAACTGGAGTAGGCCGAAAATATCTTTCCCAGGAATATATTCTTTTTTAGTTAGGGACTCATAGCTTCACCTCGTGCCTCAGGCAGGGCCCCACCCACTAACTTCCTGTAGACGCTGGATGACAAGCAGCAACCGTGGGTGTACGCAAGGGTGGTGTGATATATTTGTTGCAGAACACACACATCCCTACGAGGTGGGTTGCCGGTAGGACCATTGAGAGCAACCACCTGGTAAATATGTCGTGACCTCTGAACAATTTTTAAATGATACGCTGAAATGTGTGGTAATATTTTAAATGTTTTGAGAGGTCCTAACTGTGTGGCATATGTCTGTGTCTTGTATGTTTGTCTATTTCCCCATGCTCATGATGAAACACTAGTAAGGTGAAGATTGACCCCGAGCCCTGACGAAATTGCCGTAAGGTACTT
The DNA here is from genome assembly GCA_963921515.1 of Calotriton arnoldi. Lineage (NCBI taxonomy): Eukaryota > Metazoa > Chordata > Amphibia > Caudata > Salamandridae > Calotriton > Calotriton arnoldi. The sequence continues at coordinate 258,818 of CAWUFW010001775.1, forward strand.
TGGCAATGAAACATGTTGGCCTTCCCTAACTGAAGTGGTTTGCAACATTGTGTGCTTTTCAGAGTTCTTTTTTAATCTGAGTAGTTTTACGGCATCTATTAAAGTTGGCATTGTCGCCAGTGGGTCCTATCTCACTTTTAGCTTGGAGAAGCAACAAATTTCTTTTTCTTTTCACTATGGGGTCACAGTGGGATAGCACATGACAAATGTTTGCGGTGCGTCCCTCTACACATCACTAGGTTTTCCTTGTTTCACATTTTTCACTTACTTCATTTTTTGGTCTTGAAAGTTACCAATGATGATAAAGACGTGAGCATACTGGTGGGTACCTACCAGCAGCTCCATTGGTGGTGCTTACGTGAGGTACTTTCAGACCTTCACACACATTTTTTTCCCAATGTGCACTTACATATGGGGATTCAAGTGGGGTTGTTAGACAAACTTTTCTTAAAATTAGACAGCAAAACCCGGTTCCGAGTATCATTTTTGAAGCTATTTCGCCAGTACGACAGTTGAATACTTTGCCTATGGGTTTTTGAAAATATTGGTCCAGTATTAGAGCAGGTCTCTGTTGTTAGATTGATGTACTGGAGGATGCCAGCTCCAAATTCGTGCGTAAATCTGGGAATTCTCCTGGCTATCATTTTGTCTATTGAAGCTGGCATTTGGTAGGTTGCAGCTCAGATTTACATTGTAGTGTATAAGAGGGTGATTCCAAAATAGGTAAAGGCATTTACTTTCTAATATTAGCACTGACCATTAGAGACTGTCTTCTTTTTCTTTATCTTCTTCCACCTCCTCCCCAGGAAATGGCCACCTCGCTGGAGCTCCAGAGGTCCACTCACAGAGCAATCCCTGGGACTGAGCCTCCCATTCTAGTGCACCCAGCACTGTACCCTGCTCCTGGCACCTTTTACCTGGTGGTGATGCCGGGAGAACTGCAGTCATGATTTTCTGCAGCAAGATGTCCCACATATGGGACATCCTTGAGCATGAAATTGTCACTGAAGACAGGGTTGACATGTTAAACATGGCGTCAAGCAAAGTGAGGAATCATTACCCTCCTTCCATTAGAGGAAGGTTTCTAACTTATCCTTTATTTCCGGCCAATTAAAGAGCTTCACATGGCCCCAGTTCAAGTAGGTGTTGCAGCTATTTAATGGAAGGCATCAGTGACTCTAATTTTCCATTGCAGTATGTTGGCGTTGCTGATGGCTTGTTAGCTACAACATGTATGGCAGAGAGTTCTTGAGCAAAACATTGCCGTTAGCCTCCCTAATTTGGCCTCCTTGTTCAATCTATGACTTGGAATGTGGGAACTCACCGAGCTATGTATATGTAGCTCGAAATGCTCTTCTTCATTCTGAAATAAAGTACTTCTCCTGCCATATGCTTTTCTAACTAAATTGGACGATGGACTATAGAACATAACAAAGAATTCTTGCTTTGGATGAGACCATTAAAACCTCCATATTTTAGATATGTGACATAAGCATTTTAACTTCTGAGGTGTTCTTTGTTGAGGAGTTGTGCATTTCTACACAGTGCCAAAATCACAGAGGAGACATATGAAAGCAGTTTAATTGGAAGAGCCTTGTCTGTGGAACTTTCAGTCCTCCAGCATTAGGACCTATCATTTTCATTGCTGGTGTAATTACAGATACCGTTAAATATTGTAGGGGTCTTTTAACCAGGAACATTGCATAAGCATTATATCGCCCTCTAGCAAAATGTTTTGATTTCAGGGTCACTCATTTTACACTTCAGTTCAGCTTCTAGAATTGATTAGATTCCCCGTCACATAGACGGTAAACACTATGGAAAGCACTTAACATAGTATTAAAGTGTATGTGCTTTGATTAGGCCGGTAATACAGAGTTACATTCATAAGAAAAAAAAACACTAAGAGAACAGGAGAAGCCATAGGGCACTGATACACAGAAAAGTGGATTGTTGCTTGCCAACAGGGAAAAATATGCTGAGACCCGAGAAAGACTGAGATGTTTGAATTGAAGAGTATACATGGATAGGATACATGCAACAGGGCACAGGACAGGCAACCTATTAGTGCAAATAATCAGATCTGAGAATGACCAGGTTGGTAATCTGAGAGGGCGAGACATAATGATTAAATACACTCCAACTAACATCAACAACTCATTTAGGGACTACAATAAGCACTTATATGCACCTGACCTTGTACAATCACGACAAGACATAGAGGACATCATGGTGAAGGCCCAACATCCTTGACTCTCGCCTTATGATAGTACTATGTTGGATGCTTTTACTATAGTGGACAGCAAAGCTGCCATTCTTTCATTGAATGCCAGAAAATCTGTGGCTACAGATGGCCTGCTGGCTGAGTTCTATGTTGCAGATGAAGAGCTACTCACACCCTCCTATTTTTTTTATCTGAAACATCATTTGATGCAGTAAGTTCTCCTAAGTTCACTACAGTGGAATTAATACTGGTGTTCTGTAAACCTGATTGCGAGAAGTTGTATATAACGTCTTACTGATACTTACCCATCTTCAATACCGACAACAAAATCTTGAGCAAGATTCTGACCACATGCATGCCTATCATAGTACCAGCCCTATTACACTCAGACCAATTACTTTTTATTTCCGAATGGAGCACATTCTATAATTTAAGGCTGTTGTTCCACATCATGCAGCGGCTGTAGGCCAGGACTGTATTTTGGCAGTCACCGCAATAAAGATGGAAAAGCCATTTGACACTATGATGACTGGACAGAGGTCACAATGCACATGTGGTTCTCATTGCCGCTGATCTTATCATATGGCACTCAAAAGAAACTAAAACGTGACACACCATACTTTATAAAATCCCTAAAAAAATAAATGATAAGTAGAGGAGCCCTCCACTACATTACTAGTAGGATGCCATTGAGTAGAAGTAACACTTAGGGCCCGATTCCAATATCGGACGGATCGGAGTCCGCCCGACATCGCTTTGGAACTGGAACCGAACAACCTCCTGTCGTTGGTTCCAGCCCAGGAAGTAGGATGGTCGCAATCCTATACTTTACAATGGGAGCATGCATACTGTACGGAATGCATGCTCTCATTGCAAAGAGCAGAGGTGCAGTTCATCAAGGTGCCTGCCACCGGGTGCAGGGATCAACAGGGGGGCACCATATGTGCCCGCTAGGCCGCCATTCGGTGACCTTGCACCCATGGGGGCCCTGCTGGCGGCCCCCAAAGACAGATTCCCAATCCCTTTCTGTGTCGGAAAGGCCGGCACAGAATGGCAGTGGGAATTTTCCATCATAATCCCTCGGCTGGAAAGAGCCGGCCGAGGGATTACTGCAGGGTTTCCAAATGGTGGGGGGGCTCTCCGAGCCCGTCGGAGGCCATTCGGAAAACTGATTCAGATTCCCTTCTGACCGACCCCATCGAAATGGGTCGGTCTGAAAGGAATCCGACCATCCGATTACGATGCGGGCTGGAGAGCTCCGACCGATGGTCGGAGTCGTTCCAGCCCGCATCATAATCGGGCCTAAAGTTATGATTCAACTTTGATCTATGTACGACTTCTGAATACAGTTATGTAATATATAGTGTCAATGTCAAAAAAGTATATCTATATTACGATTTTCACAGGGTAGACCAACACACTTTATAAGCCAAACCCATCAGAGACATTAAAAGGCTTAAAATAACTGAGGTTACCAGCTTGTGTCCTTTTCTTCAATTACATCCCAAAAGGCGTGCTGAGCAACATGCTTCTGGTATTCATCTCTTGATATGGTGAATTATGAGATTACGTGGGAGGATTTCCCACACACCCTCACTGTTTGTATCTAAACAAGAACACAAGCGAGAATCTTTCAGCATCACAAATTGACTTACCAACAATATTCTGATGATACACAGCTACTGATCACAATCAGCATGAATTGAATATCAATAAAGAACCACAAGTCTCATTGACTATATCTTGAAGGAATTATTAGCAGTATGAAAAAATTGAGTTCAAACTACCTGGACTGTCCTATCTTTTTATGTGCAGAGACTCTGCAGTCATAAACATACTACTAGTAAAATACCTTTGTGACAAGCAAACAAAGGTAGATGTATACAAAAGTGTAAGTTTATCTTTGTGAATTAGCCCTCAGATTTCTGGTTTACTCAAGAACTACTGCCTCTTACAGACTCATCTACACCACTAAATAGAGGCCATGAATAAATATTTGCAGTTCATGGACAATAAAATAATCCTGACGGCACACTACATTCTTTGCTAAAACATTAATTTCAAACCCTAATTATTGTAAAAAAAAAAAGGAGACTAAACTCGACAGTACTTGGAGGGCAAACACGAACCAAGCACACAATAAACTGATACAAAATTCATGATTTTGCTCTATTCAGAGCTAACTTGGAAATTGTTGTGTTTCAGGAGGCCTTTGGCTAAAGATTAACCGTAGCTACTTCACAAGCATCCAGAGACAATACTTCATGCGAACTCCAACCTACAGTGAGTGGCTTTGGTGGCATAATGTGAGTCAAAAATACTAAGGGGCATATTTACAAGCCCCTATCGCCACAGGAAAGTCACTTTTAAAGATGTTCCTGATGCGATACGGGCTTCGCCTTATTTACAAGGCAGTGTTAAGCCACTTAACGTGACTTAATGCTGCCTTGTAAATAAGGTACCCTTTCACGCTATACTTAGGATTATTGGGGTGGGCAACGGGTGTTGCGGTGGGAGTTCCGCTGCAACACCCATTGATTTTGATGCTGCCCCTGGCTTAAATAGGAGGCAGCGCCAAAATTAAGACAAAAAAAACCTGGTCTTAACATGGCTAAACAAGGAGAAATGCTTTATTTCTCCTCGTTTTTGCTGTTTCTATATGTGCTGCATAGTTCAGCACACATAAAAACAGCAAAACACCATGCATGATTGTTTATGTGCAGTAAGGTGTCCCTTCCTGCACATAAACAATTATTTTAACCCCTTCCCTGCGCATGACGGAACCACGCCGTCATGAGCCACGGGCGGCGTGTGCTCATGACGGCGTGGTTCCGTCATGCTGCGGCCGCTCCGCCCACGCGGTACTGATTCCCCGCCTGTGCGGGCGAATTAGTGAGTGGGCGGGGTCGTGACGGAACCACGCCGTCATGAGCACAGCTCTCCCGTGACTCATGACGGCGTGGTTCCGTCACGAGCATGGCGGTGGCGCCGCGCTCACCCCCCACCCCCCCCAGCGCCGCGGCGGAATTACCGCCGCGGCCAACGGGTTAAAAATGACGAGTTGCAACTTTTATGTGTGCTGCACAAAGCAGCACACATAGAAGTTACAAAACGCCATTTAAGATTGTTTATGTGCAGGAAGGGACATCTTCCTGCACATAAACAATCATTCCCCCAATGCAGACACCCTTGCACGGGTGCCTGTGTTGGCGGTAGGCATCTGAAATTAGCGCCAGCGCAGGGGGAAACGCCCAGCTGCACCGTATTTTGTAAATACAGTGCAGACCTGCCTTTCAGAAGTGGCTTATCGCGGCATTAAGCCAAGAAGGTTAGCGCCGCGCTCCGTCACTTATGCCCCTAAGTCACTTAATGTGACCTGATAACAAAACACTTGTAATTATTTAACAATTTATGTCATGAAACTGGCAATGTGAGTGTGAGGACAGGGATAGGCAAATCCCTGGATCAACATAAAATACAGAAGAAGATGCTTGTCTATACTTTTCTCCTACTTTCCCTCCGTTTCTTCACCTCTCACTTACTTCCTGGCAAGCCAAGTTGACAACACCCTACTGCTTGCTAGGAGTACATTGGAAAATGGGAGAGAAACATACCCCTTAAGGTGTCTGCTCCACTACCAGTGTGCCATGTTACTGTCAGTCAAATCACTTTATTCGATTAATTAAAATCATAAAAGTACAGTACACAGGACATAAAACAACAATAATATCATTCAGTTCAGTTGGGCGATATATAAAGAAACATTAAAACTCCTACAAAAGTCTATAATTCATCAGAGCTTGAAATTTATCAACTAAAATAATTACATTAAGGTGATTTTGAAAATTCATGCATCATTAATCATAGGAATTCTCCTTCTCCTAAGGCGAACAGCAGCCACAAGAAAACTAGCGATATTAAAAATGTTCCAAGTATCATCCAACAATTGAAGATACATTAAAGCTGGTCTTGCCTGTAGAAAACCTTTTCCCCTCAAAAGGGGGACTAAAAACCTCCTCCGTATTTCATTATAAAAATCACAAAACATGATAAAATGCAATGTATCCTGCGATGAAAAATTATCACACTGGCACAGGCCTATATCCTCTGGCTTACACCAACCCTGAAGGTTACCCAGGGAGAAATGAATCAGGTTAAAACGGAACCTTGTCAGTAGCCAACGGTGATAGGGCTTGGTTACAATTCTCAAATAAGGCTCCATTGACGGGGAAGAAATAATTAAGTAATGAGCCCTAACCAAAGGTTTTTGAATCTCCTGTTCCTCTCGTTCTAACATCAATATATTTAAAAATTGTGCTTTTACCCAAATTACATCCTCTTTTTTGATCCCTTCTGGGGCATTATAAATATCAGGTCGCCCTAGTTTAAAAAACATAGACCTAACATAAGACAGCCACGGGATGCTGTTAGATTTCTCCAGGGCAACAACATCCCGTAGAATTTGATGGTTCAGGGTTATCTCAGGGTTAAGCCAGGTTTTAAGCCAACAGACCAAGGGGGCCAGTCTCAATGAGTCAGTTACATAACCCATCCCCAATTCCTGATGAATAGCAAATGTTGGGGTTGATTGGGGCACAGACAGAAGGGTTCGTAAAAATTTATTTTCAGCCATCTGCATCCCCATCTGCTGTTTGTAGCCCCAAATAGCAGAGCCATATGTAGCAATGGCCAAACATTTAGATCTGTAAATGGAGAGATTAGCTTCAAAAGGCTTTGCTCCCAATCGGTGTGTAAACCCTAATAAAGCTGATGTTGATCTTACTACTGCGTTTTGTTTTGCTCTAGATTGGGGGACCCAGGAGCATCTATCATCAAATAAGACCCCTAGGTATGTAAAAGAGGTCACTCTGGACACCTCCGCTCCATTGCATAAGAAGATTTTTCCTTTTCTTTTTCTTTGGCCCATTATCATAACGTGTGACTTTGACATGTTCACAACCAGATCCAGGGATTTCATAAAATCCCCAAATGCATCCAACAGTCTCTGAAGGCCAATGGCGGTTCGGGATAATAAGACGGCGTCATCCGCGTATAGTAGGACCGGAATAGTCCTAATTCCTACACGCGGAATATCCAAACTCGCTCTGTTCCAAGATTTTATCTAAAGCATTAATATAAAGAGTAAAAAGTAATGGCGCCAATATACAGCCCTGACGGACACCTCTACCTGATTTAAAGTGACTAGTGCATTTACCTTCCCGGGTGACCCTAACTACTGCTAAAAGATCCCGGTGTAAGTCTGCTAAAAATAAACCAAACAAGGATCAATACCCATACCAAGTAAAATGGACCAAAGCTTCGATCTGTTAACCAGATCGAAGGCGGAGGTAAGATCCATAAAAGCCATTTGTAAGGGACCTTTTTTGGCTACGGTGTATTTGCCTATTATTAAATATAAATTAAGACACTGATCCATGGTACTTCTGCCCTGTCTAAAACCATACTGAAGATTGGATAAAACCCCGTTATCATTTACCCAATCAGTGACTTTAGCCAAGATTACTTTACCTAAGATTTTGACGGCAGAATCAATCAGAGATATAGGTCTATAACACCGAGGGTCACTTCTTTGACCTTTTTAAAAACTGGTATGATTGTAGACAGGGACAAAGACGCAGGAAACCCCTTCCCAACAGAAGCATTAAACACATTGGCCAGAATCTTGGCCCAAAATTTAGGTTCACTCTTATACAAATCGGCAGGGACACAATCAGGGCCAGGGGCCTTATTACTGGAGGTCTCAACTATTGCCTTTTCAATATCCACCTCGTTAAAAACCAACAGAGAAAAATCACCATAAATATCCAATCCTGAAGAGGGAACCTGCGCCTCACTTGAACCATAGATTGTCTTAAAGTGCGCCAGCCATTGATCTTCTGATATATTAGTTTCCATGATGTCATTCTCTATGCCTGAGAAGAAAGGTGTATTAACAATAGCCCAAAATTTTGAGCTATCCTTTAAAACTTCAACGGACATTAGAGCATTCCAGGCCTCCGATTTAATTTCACTTTTACGGGTATGTATCGCTAACTTATAAGATCTCCTAAGGCTAGCTATCTGCTCCCTATCTCTTGGTCTCTTTTTCAGGGCTTGTGCTAAAATGCAATGGGCCCTAGAGCAGTTTGTGTCAAACCACCTTTCCACTGGTTTAGGTCTAGGTTTAGATTTAACAGTCAGGTCAATTGCTACCTGATGACAGATACCTTCAAAACCTCTAATCACCTCATCCTTTGGGGTGGAATGATCAACACACTTTGCAATATCATCTTTAGCCTTCATGCATAAATTAACAAAAAAAGATTCAGGAATTACTTTAGCCCATTTGAGCCTCCTCCCCTGATCGCTTGTAGTCACGTGATTAACTCCTATCTTCCCACCCAATGAACATAAGAGACCCAGGTCTTTATGTAATTCAAGAATTACTGGGTTGTGGTCACTAAGGGGGACAACTTAGCATTATAGGATACCACATTAGCTAACAATAAGGGGGACAAAAATATATAGTCAATGATAGTGTCCCTTCCCTTAGCTTTAAATGTTGGAACCCTCTCAGATAAATCATAAAAACCAGGTTCAAAGAGATCAACTCCTGCCAACAGGTCCTCCAGGGCCTCCCCTTTGCGTATGTTCAAAATGGGGTGACACCGAATATTGAGGACCCAAAAATCATCACCATAACAATTCAAATTACACAAGTGAATATTAAAATCGCCCATAAGAATGATATGATAAAAAGTGAATTGCTTCGATCTATAAACTTCTAAAAAACATTTCAAATAGGAAAGATGTTCATTCAAAGTGTCGCATTCGCCAGAATTATAAAAATTAATTAATAATATTTTAGGACCAGTTGGAATACACAGTTCTAGTATCATACAGTTATGAGAGCTTACCTCCAGCATTTTTACAGACCCTTTCAAATTTAAAGAAAGAAGGAGTACTAAGCCCCCTTAGCTCTACCTGCCAAGGTAGGACGTGCAGGTGAGAAAAAGGATTTAAACCCGTCCAGCCAAAAATTGCTCTCCCTGTCCCATGTTTCCTGAAGAGCAATAATATCATATTTTTTTATAAACTCAAGCCAGCTAGGATCATCCCTTTTAGATCTAAGCCCCGCAATGTTCCAACTAATGATCTTACAATTGGAAACAGTTTGTGGGTCCATAGACTGGTGATTCTGGCCGAAATCAAATAGACAATCATGAGATGACTCTAGTCAGTCATTCTCATCTAACTATGACTCTAGTCAGTCATTCTCATCTAACTGGGACAGTGGAGAAAATCTATTTAAAAGGGCTATACCCTGCCCTTCACCGCTTAATTTCCCAGGGCGAATTTGTATGTCTATTGTGTCTCTAATATTAAGCCTCAATCTCCAAATTTTTAGTTTCTTCAATGCGTTTGAGAGGCTGAAAAGGCTGAAAAGGCCTCCTCAAATATATCTCACTATGAGATTTAACAAATGCATTCAGTCGTCTAACTGGAGGATAAAAATAACCCAAAGGCAAGGCTCTGATACCCCCTTCCCCTGATCCTGATTAATGTCCGAGGCATCCCAGAACAATCTATCTGCTACGTTCCGTGTATTAAAATTAACAATAATACAATCGCCATCCAGTTGTTTCTGGCGGGTACCCACCCACCCCACTCGTCTTGCCATTATAATGGCAGAGGAAATTTCAGTACTTCCTGTACAATATTGATCACACCATTTTTTTACTTTTAGCAAAAGGGTCGAGGTGGGTTCATTTTCATCAGGATTAAGTGGTGGGACCCTTACAAGAACCGCGGCCAAAGGAGTCGCTTCTGGGGGAAGATTAATACTGCCACAATTAAGATTTACTGGCCTCTCGTGGGATAGTAAAGGCTCCCTAGTGACCAGGGTCTGGGTCTGGGCATTATCTGTCAGTCCCTCAAAGTTCCTATCTCTATGGCTACGATCCCCCCTTACCGGGCGGACCTGGTGTCCCCCAGCTCTCTCCCTCTCTCCAAATTCTGACCTTACCCGTAACGGGGAAACTGGATGAGCGCCCAAATTAACTAATCCGAAGCTTGGCCTAGTCTCTACTTGGACATTAGGGGCGTAATTGAACTAGGAGGAGTAAGCAAGGGTTTTGAGGTCATTAAAAAAGTGTCAATACGCTCACATTTTTCCAAAATCCCAGCAACACAAGTTTGCAAAGTGTCAATAATGTCTTTTGCTATACTAGAGAGAACAGATTCCAACCTTGAGGTAAACATTTCTTCCACCAAGTTCCGAACTGTCAAGTCGATATTTTCAATCATGTCATTCCCTTGAATAGACGAACTTCTTTTTGCGCCCCTATCCCGTTTACAGGATTTGCTAGTAGGTCTCTTTTTCCCAGCAAGTCCCAGAGACAGCCTTTTTGGTGCCTTTTCTAACTTGAGCAGAGGGGCCTTAGTAACGTCAGCCAAATCCCCAGGCTGAACAGCATTACACGTTAGAGCACCCTGTGCAACTAACGGTGTTGAAATCAGTACCATGGGTTCCAGGGGGACAGGTATTATAGTTACGGAATCAGATATAACATTCTCCTCCTCTGGCTCTTGACTTGTACCCATACCCAGTTCTTTTTCTGCATTGGCAATCTCCTTGTTAAGGGCTCCCACCGCAGAAGTTAAATAGGAAATAATAGATTCCGATTTCCTTGGAATTTTAGCTTTTACCCTCCCTGGTCCTGACCACACAGTTGCTTACGCTTACCCATATTGGACGTTCGAGGGGTAGCCCAGCCCAGCCTCTTCCGGGCACTGACGGGCAAGGACGGGCCCGCCCTTGGCCCGGGCTTTGCCCGGGCGAGCCCGCGCGCGTCCCGCGGAGCGGGATCTGCGAGGCCCTTTAAGCGCCTCCTGGCGCGCGATGCAAGGCAGCTGTGTCTGCCCTCAGGGGCAATCTGGGAGCTGTAGTCTCCCCTGGTCTCCTGTTGCCGGTGGTGCCGGTAAGTAAAGCTGCCCCGCGGAGCGGGATCTGCGAGGCCCTTTAAGCGCCTCCTGGCGCGCGATGCAAGGCAGCTGTGTCTGCCCTCAGGGGCAATCTGGGAGCTGTAGTCTCCCCTGGTCTCCTGTTGCCGGTGGTGCCGGTAAGTAAAGCTGCCCGCGGAGCGGGATCTGCGAGGCCCTTTAAGCGCCTCCTGGCGCGCGATGCAAGGCAGCTGTGTCTGCCCTCAGGGGCAATCTGGGAGCTGTAGTCTCCCCTGGTCTCCTGTTGCCGGTGGTGCCGGTAAGTAAAGCGTCCCGCGGAGCAGGATCTGCGAGGCCCTTTAAGCGCCTCCTGGCGCGCGATGCAAGGCAGCTGTGTCTGCCCTCAGGGGCAATCTGGGAGCTGTAGTCTCCCCTGGTCTCCTGTTGCCGGTGGTGCCGGTGAGTAAGCTGCCCCGCGGAGCGGGATCTGCGAGGCCCTTTAAGCTCCTCCTGGTGCGCGATGCAAGGCAGCTGTGTCTGCCCTCAGGGGCAATCTGGGAGCTGTAGTCTCCCCTGGTCTCCTGTTGCCGGTGGTGCCGGTAAGTAGCGCGTCCGCGGTGCGGGATCTGCGAGGCCCTTTAAGCGCCTCCTGGCGCGCGATGCAAGGCAGCTGTGTCTGCCCTCAGGGGCAATCTGGGAGCTGTAGTCTCTCCTGGTCTCCTGTTGCCGGTGGTGCCGGTAAGTAAAGCGTCCCATGTTACTGAGTAAGTGAAGACGGAAGGGTGAAATGAGAGGAGGGAAATATTTATAGAGGGTGCAGAATATCGGAGGGATTGAAAGAACATGGTGAGAAGAAAGGACGATAGAGGAATAGAGAAGGAAGGACATGGGAATAAGGAGATGAGCTGGGAATGCAAAGAAGGGGAAAAAGGAAAGGGAGAAGGAAACCCAAAATGGGAGCATTGGGCAGGTTAGGAATGCAGCAAAATGAGAGAAATTGAAAGGGGGCATGAGAAGTGGATAGAAGGTGCAGCTAGAGAGGCTAAGAAAGGAGGGAAAGACAGAGAAAGGATAAATGTGAAAGATGTTTTTAAATGAGAAGAGGTAGGGGAGTTGGAAATGAGAGAGAAAAAAAAGGAGAGGGGGAGAAGAAATTATTGCAGAGGGCAAGGATAGGAATATGAAGTTAGGAAGATGGTAATACAAAGAGTAGTGGATAACTGAAAAGAGGGGAGGTGAAGAGAGTTATGGAAAGAGGTGTGGACTGGAAAGCTGGGGAGGATGGTAAGGGTAGAGGGGTGCATGTTGGGAAGAGGAGAATATCAAGAGGGGTGAATGGTGAAGAGAAAATGGAAAGGGGAGATCAGGGAAAGATAGAGGAAGGAAGGGCAACATAGTCTAAAAGAAGGAAAAGTGCAAAGCTACCATTATCTATATATCTATATATTTATTAAGCCTATTTGTATAGGGTGAACATACCTACTTGGACAATGGAGCACCTCAGATGAAACAAGAAATGAAACTATAGAGAAAATATAGGCAAAGGTAATGGGGTGGACCATAGTTAAGGTAGTCTTTCAGATAGGATCTAATTAAATGAATTTTCCATTGTTCCTGAAGGAGATAGCAGGTCGGAAATTTGTCTGAGATCAAAGCTTGGTTCAATATTCTGCTTGTTGCTTTTTTTACTTTTGGGATTTCTATGAGAAATCAAGGGTTGCCTCTTGTATATCTCTGCCCACCTGTGTGAAGTTTGTCTTTCAATGAACTAGGTAGGACTTGGTTCAAGGCTTTATGGGTGATGCATACCATTTTGAAGTGAATTATGGCCAGTGGAGTTGACTCATAAAAATGGTGATATATTCTGAATCTTGCACACCATAAGATTGTGGTCTGCAGTATGGGGGATTGCTTTGAGAGGGTCCAGCTTGTTGAAAATTCACCAAGAACAAAGTGAAAAGGGAAAGAAAGGTCTGTTGAAGAGGAACAGTGTGTCAGAAATGATGATGGATGAAGGGAAGTAGCATATGCAAACTGGAGACAAGGGGAAGAGGGAAAGGGGAGATGACAGGAGAATGGAGGGGTAAGATGGAACGAAAACAAACTGGGAAATTGAGATGGCAAGAGAAGGATGAGGGACATTGACAAGAGGAGGTTGGACAAAGTGGACTCAAAAGGGAGAGAATGAGAAGATATCAAGGGACTAGTGAACAGACAGAAATGTATAGAGGATTTGGTGGAAATAATAAGAGTAAGGGTGATGGAATCAGGCAGAGTAGATGATTGTTGAGAAAGGGAGATTAGAGGATGTTGTGGGTGCAAAAGGGAAACCCAGGAGAAAAGAGAAAGTGAATAGGAGAGGGGGAAGAAGAAAAGATGAAGTTGAATTGAGGCAATGGAAAGGAGTGTGGATGATAGGATGGCATGTGCAGAGCAGTTCAGGGGTAAGAGAAATAAGAACAGAGCAGGCGAGGAGATGAGAATAACAATGGTAAAAACAAAAGTGAAAACACTGCCTTTTTAAAGCATTTTCAGTGTCATTTTGTGTGAAAAATATTGGATTTTAGAGACACCATTACAATCATAGTTTTGAGGGAGAGCAAAATCAAGTTATAAAATTGAAACAAAGAATTGCAAATATGATTTACATTGCACCTCAAATGGATAGTATTTTGAAGAGGAAGAAGGCAGTACACATACCTGGGCCACCATGGGCCACATAGACATCAAGTATGCAAACTTGAGCAAAAGAGGGCCCTTGGGTGCACAGAGCTGTGTGGTGCACAAAGTCATAAGTAACTTTCAGGGCACAAAGACATGGTGCTTAGATAAATGGGGGAGAAAAACATGAGCTGTGCATGGGATACAAAAAAATAGGGCATCCAGTGCAATCAGTCACACATAGACCAGGCTGTCCTGGCACTTGAGTCTCTTGGAGACTTGGATCACACAGACATGGGAATTTTGGAAGAAGGGGCCCCTACATGCAAAATGTACTTGCTTGACGTAGGGAAAATGACACTATGGGGGAAAAGAACTTAAGCAAGCGTACACAATTGAGAAATGTATCTGGGCAACACAACAATTACATTATACAAAACAAAACAATGTGCACTGATTACAAATCTTAAACATGACAATGTTAATTTGTTTGATAAAAACTTTTTTTTAATTTATTGCTTTTATCAAAAATTATTATATTGTGGTGAAGAATTTATATTGTTAAAGCCATCAATACAAAGAAAAACATTGTACCACATTTATGTGTCCATGAAAAACAATTCATTTAACATTTATAGATATTCTTATGACCTTGTACATTACACAGTATAAACAAATGGCGAGATCCAATGTAGTTGTAAAGAGTGAGAAGGCTGGCGGTAGGTTAAAACCCACTACGTGCGTTTCGGCTGAGGTACCTTCATCAGGGGACCGTCACAACATTCACTATCACTGTGTCGTCAGTGGCTATGAAGAATACTGCCACTCTCACTTTATAGATCTGTTGGCAAAGCTTCCTTGATTTTATGTTAGAATGGTCTTCATAAAAAGGACCGTATTCGATAGCTGTACACTAATTTTCATGACACTTGTGAGAGCCGCATCCTTTAAAGTCCAGTTAAAGTTTTGTGGATATGAGACGCCAATTACATTGGTGATCACAAGTGACTGATGATTTAGTGCAGCTCAATTCGTCATCAGCAATACTAAGTATAAAACTAGCAACAGTTAGCCTTTGTGTTGTACACAATTCATTTCGACTCTGAGGCTGATTCATTGTAACTGAACGGGTCCACGTAGCCTTGGTTAATGTCGCGTATTGGCGTCTTTATGTTCATCCGCCTCTATCTGGCCGGTCGATGGAAAGAGGCGGACGAACATAAAGATGCCAATACGCTCCCAGGCACAAACAACAGAGGCGTTGGAACTGCACCGCTACTGAGGCAGACTCCACCACCTGTCAGTGGGATCATGGAAACTGCCAGGACCTCTGAGGTCTGCTGTGAATTTGTACCTGGTCAGGGCACTGGGAACAAGGCTTGCAGGTCTCTGGCGTCAGACAGCCCTAGGCGGCTGGGGAGGGGATGACGTAGTTGCTGCACTCAGCGCTGCTCCGGCAACGTGTTCGAAGGGAATACAGCAGATCCGCTTGGCACCCAGCCCAAGGTTCCACTCTCGTCTGGAGTCTCTACTTACAGGGCGCGGACGGGGGGACACTAAGCGTCAGCCTCCCAAGGTGGAGCACTGGTCTTCAGAGAAGGAAAGCACAGAGTCTGATGAGGTTTCAGCTGCCAGACTGAGAGTCCAATGGCAGCACCGGTACGGCAAAATGTCTTTGATGACTCTGGCACTTTTAGGAACAGAGAGCAAGCTAACAGCCCTAGAGAGCACAACAAAAGGTAGCAGGCAGCCTGCCAGCACATGAAAGCAGATCACAGAGTAGCAGTTCCTCCTGCAGCACAGCACTCAGCAAGCAGCATGCGAACCCAGCAAAGCAGTAAGCAAAGTGGCAGTCCCTCCTGGCAGCACAGCAGTCCTTCTGGCAATGTGCAGATGTAGAGCCAGCAGTGTCTGGTTAAAAGTCCCATGCAGGGTCTGATTTTAGGGGATCAGAGCCCCAGTACTTAAACCCACAAGTGCATTTAGTGTAGGGGGTGACTTCAAAGGAGTTTTCTCAAGTGCACAAGGATCCCTTTCAACCCAGTTCTGTCTGCATGGCCATCGGTGGGGGGTTATCAGTACCTCGTGTGTGGGCAGCACACTACCTATTCAACTGGAGTGTGAGCCCCACCCACCCCTCTCAGTCCAGGAAGACCCATCAGAATGCAAATGAATGCAGATGCAGTTGAGTGACCTGTGTTGTGGCTGTCTAGAGGGAATGCACAAATGTAGCTGTCTCCCTGCCCAACCCAGACATGTATTGGAGACAGGCTGTCAGGTACATAGAGCAGTAAGTGCAGATAAATGTCCACTTTCTAAAAGTGGCATTTCTAAAATAATATAGTTAAATCCAACCTCAGCAGTAAGTAGGATTTATCAATACCATTCCAAACATATGAAACATTAAAAAGCTACTCCTCTCTGATTAGGAATTACCACTTAAAAACGTATAAGGGAATTCCCAATGCTAACCTATGATAGGGGTAGGCCTCACAGTAGTGAAAAATGAAATAGGCTGTTTGTCACTACCAGGACATAGAAACCACAACAGTACATGTCATACCTTTTACTTACATAGCACCCTGCCCTTAGGGCTGCCTAGGGCCTACCTTAGGGTTGTATTATATGTCATTAAAGGGATGTTTAAGGCTTGTCAAACAGTTGTGAACATCAAGTCAAAGTCAGGTTTGAAAGGCTACTCCTGTGGGTGGCGCAATCAGTGCTGCAGCCCGCTAGTAGCATTTAACTTACACGCCCTAGGAATATGCTAAATCACTTTACAAGGGACTTACAAGTAAATTAAATATGTCAATCAAGTATACAGCAATTACACACATGTTTAGGGAAGAAGCACATGCACTTTAGCACTGATTAGCAGTAGTAAAGTGCTCAGATCCGAAGGCCAACAAAAGATACAGAAAAACGTGGAGGTAAAAAACAAAAAGATTGGGGTAAGACCACTCTAAGGATGCCAGGTCTAACACCTTTCCTTTATTACTCCCTGATACTCCACTTCACCTTAACATAGCCAATACCACATTAATATATTTATGCATTTTTGCTGTTGCCGCAGGGGTGATGGCCATATCGTTAAGTGCAGTCATGGTCACATTGTTTTGTATGATTTAAATATGTGAAATGGGAGGGTGGATCAGTGTTAGTTGTTCATAAACAAGCTTTTCCACCCAGGTGGCCCTGGAATAAAGTGCTAAAATTAGTGGATGTCTCAGCAGAGGGTATGTTGAATGTAACAGTTGGCCTCCAAGGTTACATAACTACTGTTTTTTTCATCCACTTTTTCTGTTTAGTTCGATAGGTGTGGTCAGCCTGCCTTATATGTGGAGGTAAGATAACTACAGTTTTTTCATCCGCTTTTTCTCTTTAGTTCAGTAGGTGTGGCCAACCAGCCTTATGGTTGAAAGTTATGGTTTAGGTCTCGCCTGGGACAGCGTCCATGTGATGTCGCTTGCAAGAGATATTGTTTACTACAAGGGGCTTGGAGCCTACCCATTGCTTACCATTTGTTGGCTTCATCGTCACTCTTATTTGCTGCCTTCTAATTGGCCAGTGTGTACCAGTTTCATGTCTTTTATGTGGAAGTACTGATTGCTGCATTTTGATTATAGCCCTGCTGCTGCTCGCGCTGTGATTCAGATACTAATTTTATTTCTTCTTCCTCATTGTATGTGTTGCTTCTTTCATGTTGCTTCTTCCCTCCCCCCGTTTTCCATGTTACCTCTTCGTTCCCACCCCCTGTTGTCCATTAGCTGCATCATAGGGTTTTTTTCTAACTTTTAGCCATGCTGCACAACAGCTGCACTGCTCTACAACATGGCTTAAAGACATTAGCAATTCCATTGGCTCTTGCATAGGTGAGACCTGTTGGTTTTACCAATGCTTGTTTTTCATCCACTTCTTCTCTTTCATTCCATAGATGTTGGTAGCTTGCCTTATGCCTGAAATAACACTCACCCTCGGGCTTTTGCCAACTGCATCCAAAGTGCAGAAGCTAAAGGGTGTAAAAAATAACATTTTCTTCTAAAGATGAGCATTAAAAACGTTTCTCACTTTTCAGGTGTTATAAACAGGGGTGTAACACAGGCGCCTGCGGTCAGGGCTGGCTCTACGGTGGTGCGAACTGTGGTGCTGCCCTACCTCAGGCGGGGTGCCGTGTTTAGAAATAACAGTGTTTAAAAAGCATCTGCTGCAGAGTTCTTTGTGTGTACAGCAGTTTCAGGCAACAATAAAAATGGCAAGATAACGCTGGTGATTAATTTCCCTGCCAGAGAGAGAATAAAGTTGTGGCAGTGACAGTGTCCACTCATGATAAAGTAGCACAGAGGGCTAATGTGCCTGCTGCAAAGAATGTGTACCTCGCCAATCACCAAACTGTGTTTTATGTGGATCACTCAGTACTTTACTGCTTTTGTCACACAGAGCATTTTCTTACTTGCAGTTCATAAGTTGCAAAGCTAATATAGCACAGTGACCTATGAACTGTCATCAAAGAGCTGCATTCAAACTGCATAGTAAAGGTTAGAGCGGTAAGTTTTCTTTTCCGTCTTTCATTATTCAGATGCTAAAAAGGATCATTTGGTTAGAAATACATTCTTATTAGTAAAGTCAACCAGTGTGGTATATTTCAAATCCTGAGTTTGTGCTTCTCCAGACCAAAGGTTCTTAAAATCTACTGCCTACTAGTATTGGTGACACGTGACTCCTACACCTTGTAATCCTCAAAGTCTTAAATAACATTTCCTATAGACTGATTTACACATATATGATTCATTGGCGCTGTATAATCTGTGTGTGATGTAAAGTGCTCTGACATCTCACACTGGTATTTTTAGTGCTATAAAACAAATGAAATGCATGTGAGAGAGGGGCTATGGAGAAATGAGGGGCACTGGTGGAGCGTGGTAGTGAGGGAAAAGTTTAGAGAAGGCGGTTTTTGGGGAGTGCCAACAAAGATTGTCACACTGTGTGCACCAGCTTTAAAGCCAGCACCGCCTGCGGTGTAGGGGGTCCCCCAACACTTCTGGGGCCCCTAAACACTTCAGGAGATCCGATTAATCTCAAGACCAATGAATATCTGTGAGATATGGCAGGCTAAGGGACCCCTCTTCACATTCTACAGGGGGTCCCCATCATTTTGTGTTATGCCACTGGTTACAAAAGTTGTTTTTGGATGTGCTGGTCAGGCAAATGTTGTTTTGCATTGGTGGATAGGTGCAAACCTACTTTATACACTTGTCAGTCGGTGCAAATGTCGGTGCAAAAATCCACTGCACTAGTGCAGTGTCCGCCTCCTGGAGACATAATGTAATATAATGTGATCTAGCTATTTTAGATGAGGGAGATTAAGTAATGCACTGCTTTGGAACCTGCTAGGTGTAGATGACTTCATGAAAAAAAAATGATACCAACTGGATGTCATGGTATAAACCGATAAACTCTTTTCCATTGGTCCATCACACCCGCTCGTTTGCTGTTTTGCGTTCCACATCTTTCTATGCAAGACTATCATCCTCTAGTAAGGGTCGTTTCTCTGTAAGCGAGTATCTTCAATTGCTGCACTGCAGCTGCCCACGACTCATATTTATTGCCCATTTTAAGCTTCCTGCTGGCAGGATAGTGAATTCCTTTATTTTTCATATTACCATTATCACTGTTATTTATGCTGCCATTACTGCTGGTGCTTGCACTGGTAGGTGACCTAACATTTGAATTGCGGCTCAGAATATATTGCTGGCCTGGCCAATGCGAAGTGTGACTTCTAAATCAAGAGAATGCATATGTGTAAAAACAAAGCATTGAGTGCCCAGGGCTGCCATTAGGATGCCCAAGTGTCTATGTCAAATTCTTGCTTTTATGAATACACATTCTTCCTTTTTTCTATTTAGCACCTTCCCAGTCAAGCAAATGGGATTCTCTAAAAAAACTGATCGCTTCGACACAGAACTACAAAAATCAACACTGGCAGGACATAACATTGGACAGAAAGGATATATTTGAGGACGGGCATGTGTAAGTAGTAAGATACTGGGATTGCAAACATTAATATTTGGCAAAAAAAGAGCTGGAAACCAGAAAACATTCACCCAATGTGCCTTGATCATACAAAAAGGAATGATTGTACTAATCAATATTGGGTCCGGACTGGGAATGCAAACCAGCCCTGGCAATTAAATCGGACCGGCTGCGGGGGTGGGGGGGGGGTTGCTGGTGGGAAACACTGCTGCTGTTTTTGGTACAGGGTCCGATATTGTAGCACTGCTGCAATACCGACCCCCTGTGTCAAAAACGGCCCTCAACGTTCCGGCCCACTGGGAAATCGCCCAGTGCCTGCTACGGCCAGTCCAGCCCTTAATATCGGCATGGAGAATATAATGGTGCAAGAAAATCAAGGGCAGAATATCGCAGGACAAAACATCAAAAGGTAAGTGCATATAGGGAAGTATAGATTTACTATTCCTAACTCTACATCTATGCGCCTTGAAGATATATGTACTGCTAGGTACATAGATGTGGAGTTAGGTTTAAAAGATTCGGACTGACCTATCAATATTTTTTTTCAATACTTTTTCCTCGATATTCAGGGGCATATTTACGAGCCCTCAGCGCCACTGGAGCGTCACTTTTATTGAAGCTCCGGTGGTGCAGCACCATTTTCCATATGTACAACGTGGCGTTAAGCCACTTTGCGTGGTTTAACGCCACCTTGTAAATATGCCCCTTTCTGCCGCAGTCTCTGCCAAGCAGCGGGGAGCGGAGCGTTTTAGGTTGCCAAGAGTGGTGCGCCTTCGGATGAATGTGTGACTATGAAGGACGCCACCCCTCCCTTGACTGAGTCTCTGGTATCCCCTAAAGCATAGGGTGAATGATGAAATGCGTACATTAGTATCCCAGGTAGGACTCACTAGGGTTATGTGCTTAGGTTTACCTTCTCACATTAGCACATAGAAAATCGGATTTGATTTTAGTGTACCTTAGGTCCTCAACAATAAAGGTGACAACCAAGGAACCTAAAGGTATTTTTAATTAAACTGGATCCCGGCCTGGTCCTGCAAGTTATATGTAAGAACTCCCTCCTACCGCCAAGTCTTTGCAGAGGTTGAGTCCGCCCTGGTAGTACCATCTCACCAGGGTGGGGAGAGGATGCCTATGATGAAGCATGACACAATATTGTGTGTGAGGCATCCTCTTCCATTAAGGATGGCCTCCTTGTTCTGAATGGCCCCACATGACCTGCAGTAGGCAGCAGCCGAATCCAACCTTTGGGCTCTTGCTCGTTGTGTTGATTAAGCAACCCGCTTCTTTTGTGGTTGATTTGACGTAATCAATCACAAAGTATCAATCATGGCAAGTTATCATCATATATTGAATGTTTTCATTGACTCCATGTCATCATTGGCTCAGAATCACCATTCATCATTATTATCAATGGCTCAGTACTCTTGATGGCTCAGTATCATCAATGGTTAGAACTATTGGTTCCCCAGCAACATAATCGACTTATTGTAATCAGTGGTCAGGATAAACAGTGGCTCACTGGCATCTGCAGTTCAGTATTATTAATTGTTCCGCATCATGTGTTACTCAGTGAGATAGAGTCTCAGTACCATCATAGATTCATCGTTGTCCTTTCTCACTGTCATCAGTGGTTAAGGATTTTCTCAGTATTATTAATAGCTCGGTTTAATTACTGCCTTTTTATTATCAGTGCCTGAGCATCACAGTTTGTGATTATTATCAGAGTCTTAGTTAATCATGTAAATCATGAAATGCTGAGCTCAGCAGCAAGGCTCTAGAAGACGAATTGATCCTAAGAAGGAAAACGTGAGTATAAAGCACATGCTACTGAGGGGCATATTCTCAAGGACTTATGGCCGAGTCAGCGGCAGTTTATCGCAGCCAAAGTGGCGATAGATTTATCGCACCATTCACAAGCTGGTGCTAACAGCCGATATTGCCAGTTTACCTGCGATAGCAGCCGCAAAAAACATCGCCATGGATGACACCGGCAACTAACGCTAATGAGATGCAGAGTAGGCGTTCCTGTGCAAAAGCCGCGAAAACACCACTTCGCAATATTCTCTACGACCAGCCAGATCGGCGATAAGATCACAAAACAGGCGATAAGGCGCGTTAGCAGCAGGGATTTAACACCTGCTCTTACCTGGTGTTAAGTCGGACGACAACCTGCACCACAAAAGGGAGGCCAGACCAGAGCCACACCTGAAGAACAACAGATGCCATGGAGCTACTGAACATGCAGCTCGGAGCCCCAAGAGGGTCACAACACCCACCGCCACCACACCCAGGACCCCCCCCCCTCGGGGCCCCACCACGGACAAAGATATTTAACATCAACTCTACGAAATCATGAACAAAACAATTCGCCTGATGTCGCACAAGTACAACAATTAACATTCATGTGTGGCCAGAAAAAGGAGAATCATACATTCATCTTTGAATTTCCAAACAAATGATTTTATTAAAATTCAACTCCAAACAACTATTCAGAAGAGCCATGGCGGGTCTTCTCTGGACAATCTGCAAGACACAGCCTGCAAGACAAAATTCAAGATAAGAAGGTGTGTCATGCGCTCATCAGAGGACAGAGAGAGAGAAAGAGAAAGAAAGGGAGAGAGAGAGAGACAGGGAAAGAGAGGGAGAGGGAGAAGGAGAGAGAGAGAGAAATAGAGGAAGAGAGAGAGAGACAGTGAAAGGAAGAGAGGGAGAAGGAGAGAGAGAGAAACAGAGGAAGAGAGAGAGAGACAGTGAAAGGAAGAGAGGGAGAAGGGGAGAGAGAGAAACAGAGGACGAGAGAGAGAGACAGTGAAAGGAAGAGAGGGAGAAGGAGAGAGAGAGAAACAGAGGAAGAGAGAAAGAGACAGTGAAAGGAAGAGAGGGAGAGGGAGAGAGAGTGCCGACACTGCGGACCCAGGCCTCTCTGCTCACCTGCTGCCACCGATGTGTCTCCAACCACGTGCCGGTACACACTGCAGTCCACCAGGTCCCCAATCTGAAACAGAGTTCAGATTTATGAATGGCAGAGTTCATATCAGTGCACACGCCATCATCGCTTGGCTGCCCCTGCGCACACAGGCTGCTGCACCCCAGCCCCTCCCACCGCCCAGCGGTGTTTGCCCGCCCCTGCGCACCCAGGCCTCACTGCTCACCTTCTGCCACCAGCGTGTCTCCAAGAGGGCCCACCACGTGCCGGTGCAAACTCCAAGCCCGGTCACGCGATCTTGGCAGCCTCCACATCATGCAGCCCCGCCCCGCGGGCCACCAGGTCAAACACGTGATTCTGGGTCTTGATTTTGCAATGGCAGAGATCATATCAGTGCACACTGCATCATCGCAGGCTGCACACCCGCTCAGCCCTATAGGTGCCACTAAGTCTGTGAACTGCGAGGCAACGCCACGTGGCAGTAGGCCTGCGCTGCCTGCAGGCTCAGGCCTACACTGTGGCCCAGCAGGGCTCACACAAACCATTACCAGTCCGGACCGCCAGGACGACGCATCATCGCAGGCTGCACACCCGCTCAGCACCTAAGGTGCCCCTACCTCAGTGCACCGAAAGTCACCGTCCCGTGGCGGTAAACCCGTCCCGGCCGCAGTGTTTCTGGTGCCACGAACTCTGTGCAACCAAGTCATGTACCCTTTCTGATTGAGTCCCGTGATATGCCAGGCGGACGCAGGCATGTCACCTCCGGCAGTGGGGTAGAACTGGGACACGTTGCGTCGACGTCCCCCCTTTATACGCACGCCGAGTGGGCTGGGTCGGCGTACGCCAGGCCAGCGTAGGGGTGTGAATAATTATCCCTGGGCTCTGGGCGTGGTTCATTTCTGGGCTGGACAGGAAACCAACTGATGCGTGTGTCTCTGTTGCAGTGTCTGCGCCACACGGCCCGCAATCGACAATGTTGCAATGTTGCATGCACCCAGAGGGCGGCCGCACACGAAGGGATTGTACAAGGAGCGCAAGGCCGCTCGAGCTCTTGGCTCATGCATGTCAACTGTTGTGTGTGTATTGCTATTGGTGCACCATAAGCCTAATGCCTAGCCTCAATTGCAGCGCGAAAGCCACATCACATTCCCAGAAAGCAAGCAGTAGTCAGACTAACATTAGGGATGAAAGCTCCTTTGTCTCAATACATAAGGCGGAAGGACATCTGCACCTCCGACCTTGTCCTTGCATGCGGCAGGCACCCCCTGAGAGAGATACCATTACAGATGATGACGACTCACACACTACGCACAGCGCCAATGATAGACCAACGTATCCACACCCCACACACGGAAGTCCCTGCTCGAGGTACTCTTGCATGGAATGCCCTTGACACTTACGTACATGACAACCCATATGTCCAAATGTTGCACACACATACGACTCATTGCTCCGAGCTGTGGCATATCATCCACATGACTGCCGCAGGTCAGAAGAGTGCCGGTTCTACGAGAGCCACCAACGCAATGGCAGAACATCCCAGGCACATGCACAACCCCCGTCACGTGGAACTGTACCGTGACAGAATGCTGCCTATTAGTGTCTGATGCATTGGTCTGCATGTTGTGGCCCCTGTCTTGCCAGTACTGATACGCACATGGCAATGAAGTCTACGCAACTTCACCAGTGTTCAACTGTGATGAGTGTTGATTAGAATGACAAATCGTGTGCCTCAATGAGCATTGTCCGTACACAGGGAGGGACTGACTGACGCATTTCACTTAGGGGTGAGTCCCTATTGCCAGCTCCACCTCTGTGAGCCAGACATAGTGGTTGGGATAGTTGCCGATCGACCTGTGCTCTTACGTGTCTTCAGCAATGTGAGTATGGTGTCCATATTCTTGCCATGTGGATCAATGTGATCCATCACTACAGGCTGTGTCCACCCAGTTGAGTGTGAGTAGGTATGCGAAGAGATGTTCTGTTGTCAAATGTGATGGGGGACACTACTTTAGGCCTGCCAACGACTTTGACATTTCATACCCAGCCCTATTTCTAACATTGCATGGGGCAAAGTTGAGGAATTGCACCATTGTTGTTTCAGAGCAATGAGGCCACAGCTAGTGCACACATTCCCATTCATCTCACTTCCTATGTGTGTCACGGTCAAACATGCGCATTGCTTTCATTTCCCAGGGAGTACCTATTTGGGCAATCAATGTCTTTACATTCATCCACACTTTCATACTTGATCGATTATGGACATGACACATCTGTGTGAATTTGAATGATTTATTCACATTCGGTGGAGTGTCGGAGCTGGAGCAGTACATGGCCATGCAAACCCCACATTACATTGTAGCCCAGTGGAGGGCCAGCCAGGGTCATTTAGGGATTGACAAGTACATCGGAAGAGGAAGAGTACAGTCCGCAGTCTGATTGCTGTGTCATTGGTAAGCAAACAAGATAAGGCAGTCCATGTCGAGGTCCAAGGTGAGTGTCGCAGAGTGTTTCGGGGGACAGTGGGAGGTGTTGTTACTGGGCATGATGCAGATGGCAGAACCAAGCTGAAACAGGGCATATGTTGGAGAAGAATGCTACTGCCTCCTTCTTACTACAAAGGTGGAATCACCCGCATCTTCGTCCTCTATGTCATCTGTCTGACATGTGTGTGCTGATGTTTGGTCTGCAGCACTGTGTGCCACTGACACATCAGGGGCCGGGGATGTGTGTGGAGAAGTACCAGCAGCATTCATCAGCAACTGCCTTAGTGGCAGCAATGCGATGATGAGGAGCTGCAGGGCATGGATGATCCCAACAACTTTTCGCTGGTGTGCATCGGTGGCAGCCATTCTTTCCGCATGCATCCGCTCCATGTTCTCCATTATCCTCAGCATCTGTGCCAACTCTCGGCTGACATCGCTGAGGCCACTCTGACTGGACAGTTGTTCTCCTCTCAGAGTCATGACTCCAGCGATGTTGGGCATGGATTGTTGGACATCATGGAGCGAACTGTGGGTGAAAAGGCGAACAACACGGGCACGGAAGTGAGCATGCAGGTGTATAAAAATCATGGAAGCAGATAGAGTAAGAGTGTAGAACACCGGAATCTCGGCCTCAACTTGCACATACAATCTGCAAAATTGTGCATGTATATATTGGGGTATATATATTACTTAACAATCACATATGACAGAGATACGAGTACAATCAACAGATTAAGAATGCGTAATGTAAATTATTAAGAGAACCTCTATACATCGTACAAAATTTAAGTATGAATGGTCAAGAAAATCAATTGGAAGCACATGTATTAGAGTACAAGACATGTGTTCCTGTGCAAAATTAAGGTGTCCCAGCCAAAATGAACCCAAAACCATTGAGCTATGTTACGAGTATATATTGAACATGTTGAAAAGACATTGCACCTAGAAGCTTAGTCTCCTAGAAAATATTGCATCTCGTGGTCCGTGTTCAAGTCACATTCCACCGCTCTGAGATGCATAATCCAAGTTGCCTCTGTGCGACGAAGTTTCAGCTCCCTGTTGCCCCCCTTCTGATTCAGCAGAATTGTTTCAATCCCAAAGAATGAGAATTGCTTATGGGGTCCCTGTGCTTCGCACTCCATGGCATGAATTGCCATGGGATATTTGTCATCACATTGTTTCTGTGCCCTAGCATGTTCACTAATTCGCTCCTTTAACATTCTGATGGTGCTGCCCACATATAGTTTCTTGAACTTACATTCAATAATGTACACCACATATTTTGAGGTGCAGTTAATGTTTTGTCTAATCACAAATTCATGTCCATCCTGTCCGGTGAATACTTTTTTATTGTCTGATGCCCACCTACATACTCCACATGATCCACATTTGTGGAAACCCAGTGAGTGTTGGGTAAGCCAATTCCGGTCTCTCTTGTCATTAGGGATGGTGGGACTAAGAATAGTCTTCAGAGTCCTCCCTCTTCTGTATGTGATTTGGGGTCTGTGAGTAGTAAAAACCTCTAGTGATTTGTCCGCTCTTAGGATATTCCAATGCTTATTCAAGAATTTCACTAGGGTGTTCGCCATTTCATTGTAATTGGTGACTAGTCTGACTGGTTGATTGGATGTATTCATTCTGCTCTTTTCCTTTAGTGTCTCTCTCCTTAACAATTTTAAAACTCGCTGTTCAGCTTTTTTTATGTGTATTGGGTTGTAACCCCTCACTTTGAATCTAGTTTTCATTGTGCTCAAGCATGAGAGGAACTCTGTGTCTTCACTGCAGTTCCTCCTTGCTCTGGTAAATTCTCCATAGGGTTTTGCCCTGATCTAATGGGGTGGATGAGAGCTGTCAGCGTGCAAAATAGCATTACAAGCCGTCGGCTTGCGATATAATTTGCTGTGCAGTCTTCCATCTCTAATGTAGAGTTCCACGTCTAAGAAAATTATGTGTGTCCTACTGTGATGGTGTGTAAATTTGATGTCCCATGTGTCGGTGTTCATGTACTCATAAAATTCAAACAATTTTTCCTCAGTGCCCGACCATAGTAATAGGCAGTCATCGATATACCGCCCCCAGTACACAATGTGTTGATTCCAAGGACTACCACTTTGGCTCCATATCCAATCATTCTCCAAAAACCCCATGAAGAGGTTGGCAAAAGATGGGGGAAACTTTGAGCCCATTGCCACCCCTTGCTTCTGTTTGTACCATTGGCCCTCAAAGATAAAGCAATTGTTATTAAGGATTAGCTCCATCATTGTCAGCAACATCCTGGTATGTTGCCATTGTGTCACCGGTCTTTTACGTAAGTGCCATTCCATGGCCTGCATGCCAAAAGTGGGTTTAATATTGGTGTAGGGGGCTACTACGTCCAATGTCGCCAGAATGATGTCTTCCTCCCATGTGAGATCAGATAGGATACTTAAAATATGCTTTGTGTCCCTGATGTAGGAGGGGAGGTTCTGTACCATGGGTTGAAGGAACAGGTCTACATATTCCGCCAATCTTTCTGTAGGACCTCCTATGCTAGACACTATGGGTCTGCCTGGTGGAAAGGGAAGATGCTTATGAACCTTGGGCAAGGTATAGAGGCAGGGAAAAGTTGGTCTGTACAAATGTGCAAGCTGCTCCCTCTCATAGATGTGCTGGTGTAAGAGATAGGGCAAACCAATGGAAGAAAAGGAAGTCAGAATCAGCACTCCTTCCAAGCAAATGCATTTGAAGTGAAGTACAGGTGCAGCAAAGGCATTTGTAAAACATGACATATAGTCAAGTCATCTGTAGGAGTAGTATTTACTTGAGTGCTAGGAAATAAGGTGGATTGTGGCCAAGATCAAGCATGGCTCTTCTGATGGCAGCCAGCATGTGAAGTTGCATTGATACACAAGGGAGAAGATGTACAGTTGCAAAAGGAATGTAAGGGAGAAATAGGGAACAAGCACAGCACATCTCCCCTACCACTGGGTGGTGCTGATGCTAATGTGCTGTTGTCCACTACCTGGAAGTGAAACATAGAACATGGCACCCATACATAAATAGCTGCACTGATTTGGATATGAAGCATAAGGAACATTATTAGGGGCAATGTTGGTGAAATGCATATCTCAGTACTGACTCAGCCTTTCTAAGCAGCCAGAATTAGCTTGTAAGTAAGTATATGTATATGTTATTTGTATATCGTAACTTTATCTAAAAGACAGTAGACCGCTGTACAGAGTCAATAGCACTGATGCAACCAGAGAGTGAATCTGGGCGGAGGGTTGGTGGTAGGGAGTTTGTGAGGACAATATTATTGACTATCACAGGGGTGGTTATCACATGAACAATTGCTCAACCATGAAAGTAATTCCTTTTGTGGCACACCTAATAGCTTTTTAACCAAGCTTTGTTCAAGAGAGAAATCACATCATAACTGGGATGGAATGGATGTTTCTCCATTAGTTTGCTTCGATTTATAGACCCTCACCCATTGTATAACCTGTAAACCCTTTTCTCATACATTCTCATACATCACACTACTGGTGTAAATTAAACCTCCTGTTATTCTCACCATTTTTTATTTTATATCAGTAGGAAGTAATGTAGTACCCCTGGAAGGAGTTACAATGGTCTGCACCCCATTGCAGACCTTGAGGTTTTCTGATATATACTATTTAATGATCTGGCATTAAATGTTGGCTAGGGTGATCACTGGGGAGTAGGTGATGTTTAGTAACTTAGGTGATGACTTTGGAATTTGTGCTCCTGGGTTAGAATCCCTGACAAATCACGTGAGTGAAAATTGCCTAATTTTGGGAAAATCTCTCAACATCCACTGCCTGAAAATGTACTTATGTGAAATGCAATCATAAATATGTGAAATTTAATGTTTCTGTGTAACTCAGAATATGTACATCCCCCATTTGATGAACACAATTGTATGGCAAGGCACAGAGGCCAATATTATGCATTATCCTCTTTATTAACACACACAGTTGCAACAACTAGAACTTTTAACTTTAGAATTAGCATACTAGTAACATTATAAACAAGTATAAATGTTCCC
Organism: Calotriton arnoldi; assembly: GCA_963921515.1. NCBI lineage: Eukaryota > Metazoa > Chordata > Amphibia > Caudata > Salamandridae > Calotriton > Calotriton arnoldi. The sequence goes on from CAWUFW010001775.1 coordinate 288,139, forward strand.
AACAAGCAGCTATCTTCCTTCTTTCTTGCTGCTCACGCATTACATAAGTTCCATGTTTGATCAACAAGATTTATTGCGAGATATTTTTTCAATGTAAATTTTAAAGTGAGAACATGTATGTGTTGTGTATTAATTGCAATATGAGTAGTGACTCTATATTGAATTTGGAAAGATTAATTTAAAATGTTTTGAAGATTATGATACATATTTTTAACTGCAGCAAAAAGAAGGAAGATGGCTGCTTGTTGGGACATTTATACTTGTTTTGAATGTTACAAGTATTTTAATTCTAAAATTAAAAGTTCTAGTTGTTGCTGCTGTGTGTTTGGCAATAAAGAGGATAATGCATAATATTAACCTCTGTGTCTTTCATAAAATCATGAATTTCTTCTGACTCATGCTGTGGAAAATCAGAATTTTATATCTTCTATTAGAACATTGGAATGTTGGGAGCTCCATTAAAGACAGTGGAGTGGCTCTGGGCTTATAATGGCCGGTATATGCCTTGTGATCCAACATTCTAATATTTGTCTTTCTGTTTCTCCCTTTTTATGTCAGAACATTCTGCCCTCAGTGGGTTGAATATTCTAATGCCCTATAGCCCTTCTGCTTCAGGCTATACCGGTTGTTAAAGGCCCTTTCCCTCATTATAAGCCCTGGCATGCAATTTATGCCTATAATTCCAGTTCAGGGCATTTAACAACCAGTATAGACCTCAACAGCCGGCTACAAGTATACCTTGATCTGTTGCTTCCTAGCTAGGTTTATGCTATCTAAATATTAATGCATACATACATAGAGGCCTATTCACAAAGGACTTTTAGATATGTAAAGTAGTACTACTGTAGTACTCTTTTAAATCCTACTACATGCCTTTGTGAATTCGACTAAAACATTTAAAATGGGAATATTTGTATAGTTAGTAGAAATTGAAAAGACTGTGTCTGCTCTTAATAATGGGGAGGTGGACATTTCAAGTCGATTTACAAAGGCATGCAAAAATAGGCACTCCTGTAGTACTGCTTCTGGTGCTCATAAATGCTTTTGTGAATTGGCTCCATGATGTCCAGCGGTACTCCTTCTGTAAAAAGATTAGCCCCTTACATCAAACGCTCTGATCGTAGAGACCAGCAGGGGTTATAGACAGTACTTCTGACTCCAATCCTTGTAGATGATGGCCAATTGTGCTCGATAATCCCGTTCTTGCTGCGGATACAAAGGCAGCTTTACCTGTTGACTGGAAAGTAATTCTGTAGTGCTACAAAGGGGCATACTTACAAGCCCCTATCACCACTGGAACATCACTTTTCATGACGTTCCTGTGGTGATCAACCCTTCTCCTTATTTACAAGGTGGCGTTAAGCCACTTAACGTGGCTTAACGCCGCCTTGTAAATAAGGACCCCTTTCATTCTACACTTAGCATGAAAGGGGCATGCAATGGGTGTTACGGTGGGCGTTCCACCGCAATACTGATTGATTTTGATGCTGCCCCCTATTTACAAGGGTGGCGTAAATAGGAGGCAGAGCCAAAATTAAGTCCAGGGAAAACCTGGGGGCATAGTTACAACCCCTTATCGCCATAAGAACATCACTTTTTTCGATGTCCCTGTGGTGATACGGGCTTTGCCTTATTTGCAAGGCAGTGTTAAGCCACTTAACGTGGCTTAACATTGCCCTGTAAATAAGGCACCTTTTCACGCTATACTTATTGCCTGATTCCGATCTCGTTCGGAAAGCATACCGACGGAATCGGTTCCGGAATGCTTTCCGTATGACTCGATCGGGGGAGTCCGACCGACCAAGTACGATGCATCTGTATGCATCCGGATACAATTCGGTCGGACTCCCATTGACTTCAATTGAAGCCTGTGTTCCGAACGAGAACACAGACTCCCATTGAATAAAGGGGTGGCTGGGGAAAATCGTGCACCCTGTGGTGGGCACCCCATGGTGCCTGCCACACTGTACAGGGTTGGGAAGAGGGGACTCATAGGTACCCCCACGGGCCCGATTTGGAGGGACCCGGGTGAAGGGGGGCCTGCTGCGGGCCCCCAAAGACCAATTCCGGCAGCCATTTTGTTCCGGGCAAACCGAATCGGAAAGTCTCCGAATCGGTCCTCATACTCCCTCATTTGGAAACCAAGTCCATAGAGCTGTACTAATCGGCTCCGGAAAGGCTCGACCTGTCCGAATGCCTTTCGGAACCGATTCGATCAGCCCTAACGGTTTCCAGGCATCATACTTGGTCGTTCGGAACTGGGAACGAGTCGGTTGGAAACAAGAGCTCCGGATCGGATTCGGCAAACCCGAATCCGATTCGGAGCCCTTCCGACCGACATCGAATTCAACCCCTTAGCATGAAAGGGGAGGACAATGGGGGTTGCAATTGGCCTTCCGCTGCAACACCCATTGATTTTGACTCTGCCCCATATTTACAAGGGTGGCGTAAATATGGGGCAGCGCCAAATTTAAGACCAAAAAAAACCTGGTCATAACATGACGGAACGAGGAGGAATGCTTTATTTCTCCTTGTTTTTGCTGTTTCTATGTGTGCTGCATTGTCCCGTCAGCCATATTACAAGTGCCATAGGATATAATGGAATTGTAATACGGCGGACGGGATATCCGTCACGTTTGCGATGGAGTATCCCATCCGCCAAGATCTAAATCAGGCCCTCTGTTCCAGCATACTTGAGAATTGCAAAAAAAATTGCTTAATTTTTGCTTTCCTAACTGCTGAATGCATAGAGTTTATTTACAGATATTCACTTTAAAAACTCCTCTCACTTTGCAGTCAGAGAATGAAAAGGAAACACCAATCCCATTTTATAAGAATAAGCAGCAACTTGTCAAAAGACATAGCCTCATATCTGGCCATCTATTTTTGAAGCACCGCAAATATGACAAGATAAACACAGAATTTAAAGGCATCTTTATTTATTGCTTGGACTTTCCTGAGGCACCAAAAAGCAGCTTGAGTGAGACCCACAGTTTGGAAAACACTGCCTTAGTCTATTCTCTTTATAAGCTACATGTTAAATGCTCAACGGTTTACCCATATTAGCTATAGGAATATCTCTCTTTTACTCCCAAAGTAATTTAGTGTTCATAATGGTGGTATTCGTAGCTGCTTAGTAGCCATTATACCAAGTTAGCTTCCCACAAAGGGTTTTGGCTTGTCTGAGGCATAAATGCTACATTGGTTCATTAATGCAGCCACATAACCATCCCAGTGTAAGATAGAAATGTGTGGCCTCCCATGTGACGCTTGACTCTTGAAGCATCACAATCATTCATAATGGTGAACCTGCTCAATTGCTCCGCATTGTTTGTGGAATTAGCATCAAATACATATTCATCTTTTATACAGAACTTTGGGCCTTGCTTCCAGCTTGAAGACTTAGGGGCTGATTTGGAGTTTGATGGAGAGGGTACTCCATTGCAATCGCGATAGTGTTCCCTAGCCGTCAAACTGAAGGTCCTCTGGCCTAGTTTACAGACAGGCGGACCTTAGATATGTCAGCGACAGAGACTACTCTGTCTCTGTCTTTGGCATACTTCTCCGACAGGGTGACGAGTAAGGGCTGTCGGAGGTATGGTGTTTCAATTACCCACAAGATTTTGAGTGGACAGTTGAATGGACAGTGATAACTGGTCCTTAGGGCAGTGAAAACTGCAAAATGACCCCCACACCATGTGAGACAACTCCCGTGGTGTAGGGGTCATTAGCTTTCGTATTTTCAAAAACAAAATCCCACTTTGGGATTTTGTGTTTGAAAATACAAAAACATTTTAACGCTACCGTCGTCAGACTTTTAATACATTGACAGGAACCACCGTCACAGTGGCTCCAGCCAATGGTATGAGATGTCCGCAAGGCTCGCGGACATCTCTAAATTTGGTAGCAGAGGACCCCCGGTATGGCGGGAGTAAAGTACTCCACCATACCAACGGATTTACCTCTGTCTGCCAAAGTCTACATCAGGCCCTTAGAGTTTGAAGAATGTGGCATAGCCTGCATCCTCCACAGTCTATATGGCCCCAATGGGTATGATTCAGAGTATGGCAGATGGGTTACTCCATCACAAGCATGGCCAATATCCTGTCTGCTTGATTACAAGTGCATTATATTCTATGTTGTATGGCACTTGTAATAAGGAGGACAGGGTAAGTTTGTGACGAAGTAACCCATACGCTAAACTCTAACCCAGGCACTTAATATTTTAAATCTAGGTTCTCACGCAGAATTATCTGTCAATTAAAGTTCTACTCCAATCATTTTTCTTTTTTTTCTTTCGGATTGTATTTTTTTTCTTTCTTATTTATATTTATTGATGCAGTCAACGTGGTTACTTATGGCCTGGTTTGCAGTTTGGTGAGCGGGTTACTACTTTCTAACATGGGGTAGTAACTTTTTAGCCCAACTCTATATCAGATGCTTTATATTTTGTACATTCTAGGGCTCTCATTCTAAGCAGAGCTTAATAAATTTCGAAGGCGTACCTAAGGCAAGCCCGTCTGCGCCCGTCCGCGCCCGAACGGGCCCAGGGGCCAGGACCCCTGGTCCAAAAGTGATTTACTCTATGGAAGAATTGAGCAAATTAAGATACAGGCTACAAGCCAACCCTCCCTGCAGTATTGGTCAATAAGCTTCGGCTAGACAAGCTGTTGGTGGATAAGGGGAGGCAGGAGATGAATAGCACTCAGACTCAGAGCGCTACAGTAGGGGGGTCTGATGCCCCTTCTAGCTTAAGGGCCACCTACAGAAGCATAATTTGGAAATTTTTGGCCTGCTTCAGGAGAACGAACTAGATATCCTTGCTCTAACGGAAACATGGCTAGACGATGCCTCAGGGCCCGACATAGTGGCCTCCCTCCCCCCAGATTATGATGTTCTGACACTCAATCGCCAGGGGAAGAAAAGAGGGGGGGAGTAGCAATATTTGGCCGTAAGACTCTGACTATTGAGAAAATAGTAGAAGAGAGCCTGGACGGGGCGGAGGTCCTGGGGATTAAGATTGGACTAAAATCCTCCTACCTGACGGTGGTAGTAGTATATCGTCCACCCTGGCCATCCCCCTCGTTTAACGATCAGTTTACTGAAGTGGTCAGTGATCTATGCTCCAGATACCAACAGATCATAGTGATGGGGGACTTTAACTATCACTGGGATCTGACTCCAAGAGATCAGGTAACCAGTAGATTGGTAGAGGCCATGACCATGCTGGGGTTGAAACAAATTGTGGAGAACCCCACTCACGAGAAGGGCCATACTTTGGACCTTATTTGGACTACGTCTCCCGGTGCGCTACTAACAGATTGTAGACCATGTAGCTGGTCAGACCATTATCTGATCAGCTTTGAGATTCCCGCGCCTAGCCGACCTAACCTCCTACCGACAGTATGGAGAACGGTACGGAACTGGCACAAGATAGAAGACGTCAGTTTGAGGGAGGCACTACATGAGACAGTGCCCCCAGGGAAACAATCTGGGGACCCGGATGTGGAGTATGAGAAATTCACGTGCCGGTTGAAGACAGCCATGGACATAGTGGCACCCGCCCGGAGGGAAAAGATAATGAATAGAGCGAAGGGCGCCCCTTGGTACTCGGCGGAATTAAGAGGGGAAAAACAGGCCCTCCGGCAGTGCGAAAGGCACTGGCGGAAATCATACGATCCGAAAGTCAGGGAGGAATATAAAGGAAAATTAGCTCTCTATAAAAGATCTATTATCGCAATGAAATCTGCGCACTACGAACTAAAGATCAGGGAAGCCACGGATATTCAGAAAGAGACTTTCAATGTCCTTAGGGAGCTGAGCCATAAAAAAGAACAGAGGACGGTTGCCAACCCAGATGATTGCAATAAAATGCAGGACTTTTTTTTTAGCCAAAGTCAAAGACATCCTCATTGAGATAGACAACACTAGTATAACCCCGTGTCCCCTCTCAGTGGCAGATCCACTGGACTTCCGGGATGGGACGCTCACAGGGTTTCCTGCTCTGAACTCAGATGGCTTAGCACACATCATGGCCAAAGTGAAATCAGGGTCAACAGAAGACCCCTGCCCGCCGAGGGTGCTCAAAGGGGTCCTCCCTATGATAGAGCCAGAGACGCTCTCCCTGTTAAACCTCTCCTTGACATCGGGGAAGGTCCCTCTTAAATTGAAGGAAGCTACGGTGACCCCGCTGTTGAAGAAGGCTGGGGCGGACATTAACAACCTGAAGAATTTTCTACCTATTTCTAGACTTCCATTTCTGGCCAAAATACTTGAGCAGCATGTGCTCAGAGCACTGTCTTCCTTTTTGGAAGAACATCAGCTGCTACACGTCCGACAAGCGGGCTTCAGGGCCCACAACAGCACAGAGCTGGTAATGCTCTCAGTGCTGGATGAGTTGAGGCTCGCGGCAGATAAGAAGGAATCATCAGCTTTGATACTTTTGGATCTCTCAGCCACATTCGACACGGTGAACCATACTCAGCTTTTGGCCCGTGTTCAGCGGCTGGGAATCACTGGCAGAGTTCTCCAATGGATCGCTTCTTTCCTGAAGGACCGGTCACAAAGGGTACAACTGGGGAAATGCCTATCCAGGAAGGGCACCCTGCCATGTGGGGTCCCGCAGGGCTCTGCGCTATCCCCCCTGCTCTTCAACATTTACCTCCAGCCACTGGTTGAAGCACTGGCAAAATTGGACTGTCAGGTGTTTAATTACGCCTACGACACACAGTTAATCATGAGGATTGACAGCTCCTCACTGGCACAGGCCAACGTGCAAAATATTCTCCGGCTAACCATGAATTGGATGACCAATAATTCATTGAAAGTAAACCCTGATAAGACGGAGGTACTTGCCATCACTACAGGGGTTAACCCCTGGTCTAATGCCTTCTGGCCGCAAGAGCTAGGCACAACTCCAACACCAGTGCCAGTGGTGAAGAGCCTGGGCATTAGGTTGGACTCCAAGTTAACACTGAATAATCAGGTGACCGCCGTAGTGGGGAGCTGTGTGAGCCTTATGAGGCAGCTCCGGAGACTGGTACTCTTGTTGTCTTTCTCCAACTTGCGTACTGTGGTGTCGGCCTTAATTGTGTTGCGCCTGGATTACGGTAACGCAGTATATTTAGGGCTACCTGACAAACTTTTGGGGAGACTTCAGGTGGTTATGAATGACGCAGCAAGACTGATTTTTAAACTCCAGAGAAAAGCACATGCCACACCCTTGTTACAACAACTGCACTGGCTCCCAATCAGGCAGAGGGTCAAGTTCAAGGGGCTGTGCATTGCACACAAAGCCCTCCATGGAGCAGCACCCGGCTACATCAAAGACCGTCTGAAGAAATAGGTGCCAGGAGGATGCCTCCGATTGGCTGAGGCAAGCCTGCTGGCATGCCCACGCTTTGATAAAAATACTCTGGGGGGGCGTGCCTTCTCAGTTGTGATTCCTCAGCTTTGGAATAAACTCCCGGACAGCCTGTGCAGGGAAACTACCTTACTCCCGTTTAGGAAGGGTCTCAAGACCTTCCTTTTCACTCATGCGTTTGGATAGGCTCATCCCGTGATGTGAAGTTTTGGGAAGTATGATTAGGCCCCAGGTTTAGGGTTTGTCTGAGCGCTTAGAGACCTGTTGGTGATTTTGCGCTATACAAATATAAATTAACAATAACAATAAATTAATAACTAACATGCCTCTTATTTTCAGCACTCGGCTTTGGGACTAATTGCCTATCTTTTAAGTACTCCAATGGCATCCAAGCTATTCAGTCCTTTGGTATAGTGCAAACAGCACGTGTGCCAGTTCTCAGTGATAGCTTTTACTGCACAGATTTTGAGTTGATGCAAGAGCTTGTAGCGTCTGCCTCTTGATGCTTCAGTCTAAGATGGCGTCACAAACTACTATGAAAATAATCTTCCTTTTTCCTGCATGTGCAATTTGGACTAAATTGCCCATGACTGACTACTAAATCTTGCTCTGCTCTCTGAGACTGAGCACGTTTCGAGTGCGGCTCTGAGCTGTAAAGCAGGCTTGAAGTTGTTCGCTTCCCCCCTCACAAAACCAAAGATAACCAAACAAATGTTGCAGTAAGACATTTGGCAAAAGGTCAATCTAACATGCTATTTTCCCTGAGTTTTCAGAATTTTCGCGTGATTATGCACTTAGAATCGTAAGAAGCCAATGGAATGCGCAATTCAAGAACCACATCAAAAGTACCCATTTCAAGAGTGTGAAGACAGTTAACCTTTAAACAGATGGATAATTCCAGACAGCACTGTAAAATTAATAGAGCCTAAACTGCAGGTCTCAAAGCTGCAGAACCTGTCTGCAGAGACCATGTTTTTGAGATCAGCATAAATCATTTTTTTCTTAGCAGTCAGGTGAGCTCATGTGAGCTGCAAGACCGATTGGGCTATGAATATGTATTCTCCGACACCAGGAATTATCCAATCTCCTTATACCACAGGTTCGCTGCTCAGGTTACAGGTGCCATCCAATAGCTTCCATTACTTGAAAATAGATATAACAGTAGCATCTGCTGTTAATAAAACATCTCATGGAATCATGTAAAATATGTAACATTTCTATAACATTTCTATAAGGACGGCACTCAAACCAGACCACACCTAATCGTCTCATCTTGCAGGTGCTCACATGTTTTACAGTGCTCCCTACCTTTTGGAAGACACATTCTATACACCTTCTAACTGGTTACCCTAGCTGTTAACAGTCACAGGGGCTTATTTACAAGCCCCTTGCGCCACCGGTACGTCACTTTTTCCCCATGTTAAAAGTGGCGCACCGGCAGCGTAAAGGGCTTGTAAATAAGCCCCACAGTTTCGAAGTAGGATGTAGCATTCAGATAATAGAGTTCACAAAAAGGACAGAAACCTGTGCAATGATGGGATGAAGTAGGTGGCAATTTCACCACAGTCAGTTTGTGTAGTGGAGTTCAGTACTGCTCCTGAGGAGCAGACACGCCCTTCATTTCTTCATGCAGGACCAAGGGGAGCTTCTGGCAGGAAGCTGCAGTCGGCACTTTGCAAGAGCAGACTTGCCGGAAAATTATTGAGCGGGGCTGGTAAGCCAACATCGAAGTAACATAGGGAGCAGACTGCCTTCCAGGTCCTTAGCATCATCAACAGTTCACCCAAAGGCAGCACAAGCAAGCTTTAGGCCAAAAAAGAAAGCATTTATAAATGTAATATGGTTCACCTCGTATACTACTCCACTGGAATAGGAGTAGTTAAATATTATTAGAACATTGGAATGTTGAGCGCTACATTAAAAACAGTGGAGTGCTCTGGACATCTAATGGCCGGTAGAAGCCCGGAGCATCAACATTCCAATGTTTAACAAAGGCCTCATGGAGCCTAAGGGATTTCAACCCCTCACTCTCCGTGAGGCCTTTGTTTGAAAATTAGAACATTCTGCCATTTAGGGGCGGAATGTTCTAATAGCCATTATAATGTCCTTACAGCCCGCTACGGTGGGCTCTAAGGCTATAGTAGCTAGTAAGCTAATATGGTGTTCCATTTTGGGTTGCCTGATTTTGCAATTTTTGTTAATAGTTGCTTGGATTCTTTTGGTATTGTTTATCAGAGATAAAAATGAAGAGCATGTAAAGGTGAATAGTGCACATGCGTACTTGCTTGTTTTCCACAACCAGAGAAAGAATGCATCTCTCCTGATTTTGTCAGAGAGGCCCATGCTCTATCATACACATACTGCTTGGGTACAAGCCCTTGTCTCCAAAGAGGCCATGCTGTATCAGCTTACTCCTATGGTGTTGAAGGACTGAGGGCTGAACCTAATGCAGCATGTGTACCATCGACCAGGACAGATGCACCCTTCCTGGACTTTGGAGAAAGAATTGCGTAGGTATGCAAACGGTTAATTCTACAAACGTTTTGCTCTTTCATTACAATTGGTTTGTTTCAAATAACCGTAAGAACCTTCCAGATATTGCAAAATCATAGTACAGCTAAATTAAACATCACACTAGTATGGTAGGGGTGGATCCTGACTATCAACTTCAGAAAATTGTGGGACACTAATATCGTAGACAGAATATAGTGGGATAAAATATTGAAAGGTATGTGTGATTTTCTACACCTACCTCCACATATATATCTTCAAGATACATAGACCTAGAGATAAGAATAGTAAATCTGTACTTCCTCATATGCACTTGCAGCCCTTCCAGAGTTTCATGCCTCTATCCCTATCTTCAGGCTCCCATAGGCACTAGTCAGAGAACATCACAGGATAAGCGGACCAGATCAATTCAGGGCACTACAGGTACGGTTCAGGACAATGGTTCCTCACTATACTGAAGAACATAGCTGCATCACTAACCTTCGGTCACTGATCTACACTAACTCACCATTGATGAGCACAAGAAGGCGCTGCACAGGTTGAAGGCTGCAGCATATTTCCAGCTTAAACTCTGGTTGCACACTCAGGGGTACAAATGTGCAACCAGCTGCTTTCGTTCTTCTCAGTACTCTCAAGTCACTAAAGATGTCAGTGTTGATCAATGCTTCCTTCTCAGAGCTCCCTCGCCCTATACTCTGCCACAGCATGCTTGCATCCGGGAGGTATTGCACTGTAGGCACATTTAGCATCCTTTTCAGACTGAGAAAATTGAAAGTGAGTACATATTTGCAATGATGTTGCAAGGCTAATTTTATGGTTTTGGATCCCCGGAGGGTCTTAAAACTCCACATAGTTGTATCGGTGAGGGGAGCACCGTTCCTGACAGAAAGCAGCTTTGGCTCAGTGTGTCTCCTGCTCAGAGACCTGTGCACTATCAGGCGGCTGCTGCTACTTACACCGTCAGATGAAAAATAAGGATTTGTGCACAGTAGTATAGGGGTGGTGGGATATGACCTGACTCTTGGAACAGCTTCCCATCTGAAGATGTTAGTACCATAAAGGATTGGATGCATCAGTGGAGAGACTTGGGGGCATATTATCAAGCGGCAGCAATAATTATCGCTGGCCGCTCTTAGCGTGAGGATTTTTATCGCCGGCTATCGCTGGAAATTATCGCCATGCTAGCGCTGTATTAACAACGCATAGCGCAATGGCGATAATTATTCCAGCGATAGCGGTGTTTTCCATGGAACATCGCTGGTTTTCCAGAGATGTTCCATGGAAAACGGCGATATCCTTGATGATAGGGCCTGTGGTCTTAGCCACACAATCCACCCCATGTTAGGTATGCCTTAGTCAGGAATTTAACAGACGTTAAATTCCTGCGTTAAGGCATACTTAACACGATTTCAAATATCGCTACCTCTCCTTGATAATATCGCGAAGCTGCCTTCGCGATATTATCCCATGTTGTTTTCACAGCCACGCCTCCTTTGCATCTCATTATCGATGCGAGGCGAGGCGTGTGAAAACGGGCCCTAACTCAAGGAATCACGCGCTAGCGTGTCCTTGATGATAATGCGATAAAATTATCGCCGCTTTTCGCCCGAAAACGGACGCTAAAGCGGCGATAATTTTATCGCGGGGCCTTGTAGATATGCCCCTTGTTTTTCTTCTCCTGCAAGAGTATTTTTCATTTTTACTGTACCATACTAGCTGAAAGTTTATTTCCTTCCCTGGTGCTTGGCAACAGAAAATTCCCTTCCCTTGATGAACCTTGGAACCGCTAATCAGATTGCAAGAAGCTGCTTTAGTCAAAAAAAACATATACATTACATTTAGCATGAATTGTTTGCTCTGTGGCGCCTTTAAGATCAAAACTAAAAAGGGGCAGAGAAATGGGGAGCATAAAGAAAAGACTGCAAGGTCATCAAGTTATCACAGGGATTTGAGGTGGGAGAGAGAAGGGCACAGGAATCTATGGGGCTTATTTACAAGCGCCTTGCGCCACTTTTGCGTCATTTTTAACATGGTAAAAGTGACGCACGGGTGGCGCAAGGGGCTTGTAAATCAGCCCCTATGTGTTTTCAAAAACATGCAAAATTCAGGAAATATAGAGCAGAAAATCTACTGGCTGGGGAAATACATGGTGAATTGTACTTACTAAATCTATGTAAATATTCTGCAATATCTTCAGGGATGGGTGGCCATTAGAATTTAGATGGAGGCAGTAAACAGTTATAGAAATTGAAATAAATGCAGGAGGAATCATTTTGGCCAACATTCAACTTTTTGACTTGTATGGGAAGACACAGTGAAAACACAAAACACAGTTGCCAGTGGCAAACATATGAAGTTCAATAAGAAGACAAGCGCATTCATTATGTATAAGTGAAACAGAAAATTGAAGCCTGGTCTCCATCTTGCCCTCCTTTAGGAGGGCCACAATAGCCTATGTGTAAATCCAACCACATTTCTATCATTTAACCCCTCTTTTTTAAGCTGTGCTTTATTATTACAGACTTTTTGGGCATGATTATAAGTCATGCAATAAATCGATGCAGTAAAACCCCCAAGGTTTTACCGATACTAGCTGGAAACATCATCCACAGGACAAGTAAAATCACTCAATCACAGAAACGGTTTTAGCGTTTGCAATTTTATTTGTGCTATTTGTCTGGGCAGTAAAACCACTCCGAAAAAACACATCGGTAGAAACCTCACATCGACAGGAAATAACATCAGCAAATAGGAAATGTAACATTTAAAAGTGCCAAAAACAACTGGAAGCGCATAGGAAAACTTCCTGATTGTTTGACCTGTGACTTGCATCTTCAGCTTCTTTATTTACACCATCAGCAATGCAAGAGCCTCTTGGCAGCCATTTTGTATGTTTACAATCCACTTCAATCCAGCAGAACAAACAGTTATCTGTCTCAATTTATATTCCTAATCATCTCCAAGGCTAATGAGCGGCCTGTGAAATATAGGTTTAGTGAGACTGAATTTCAGGCATTGGTAGAGGGGGTGGTGATAGAAGATGCCTGGCTAATTCGGACATTTGCTCCATACAACCAGTGGCAAAACTAGATCCAAAATTTCAAAAAAAGTAAATGCAGCCTCATCTCGCTCCAGGATAGTTAGTTGAACATAGCAAGGAGAGATTGCAAGACTTAAAATGCCAAGTTAGGGGTTTACTCTTGAAGCACAGACGTGAGAGCCTTGTTATAGGACGAAGTCCTGCATCTGAACTGAATCTCACAACATGGGAGGAACAAGTCCCCTTGACCATTAACCTCACCAGATGTGAGGGAATCCCAGGATGGTGCCATAGCTGGAGGAGCAGGGGATCCACAGAAGTGTTTTACACATATACACACCACATATATATGTTCTATATTGTGTCATGATACTTCTGCCAATAATAATTAGGGCATTTTACAAAACGGCTTCATTGTATAAAGCCAAGTTAAAGAAAATTGTGATTATATACAGAAGCATGTTTGGGGACGAACATTCCTCAACGTATCGTGCACTTGATGCACAAACAAATGCATTACAACGGTGATTCACATGACCAGTACAAAGTACAGAAATGTGTCCTGCAATCAGATTAATGGTAATTTTTCTCCACCTTCTAAAAGATAACCATCATTCCAACAGGTGTCTCCAGTAAGTCCTGGGAGTTCTGCACGCACAGCTCAAGTATCTGACACTACTGCTCCCTCTGCCAAAAAAAGTGCATCCTTATATATATATATATATATATATATATATATATATATACATATATATATATTACCTACTGGCAGTCGCCAGTAGGTAATTATAGTTAGGACCTAGTTTCCATAGGAAAAGCGTTTTTTGATTTGCCAATATCTTTGGCGCCGGTTGACGAATCTTTGTGAAATTTTCAAAACTAATGGGGCGCTCCGGTCAGCTCCTGTCTTGATTGTTTCCGGGTGATTCGTCAAGCGGGGGCCGAGAAAAAAGGGGGGTCCCAAAACACGTTTTCTCCATGTTAATTTACATAGGAAACTTTAGACAAAGCTACAGCCCGAACTGCTGAACGGAATTACACCAAATTTGGCAAAAAGGTAGGTCTTGGTCTAGAAAGCATGCTTTTTTTAAATGGTGCAAATCCGTTCAGGAGTTCCTGAGAAATTAAAAAAAAAAAAATATCAATATCAAGCACCCAGGAGGATTCGCGAACCCTCCCGGGCACGAGCTTCACTCTGATTGGCTGTCAACACTCCAAACCAGAATGTGTTGGCGGCCATCTTGTGACTCGGTAAACAGGTCACAAGAAAAAGGGTGAAAAAAAGGTGAAAAACAAGAAAAGGGGGCAGGGTGGAAAGACCCTGACACCCTAGGCCTGCTCAGGGGGTCCCACAAGGACCTCCAGGCCCAAAAAAAGCATTATTTTTTTTTAAACGGCCGAATTTGCGCTGGGTGCGCGAATCCGGGCAAATTTTTTTTTTAAAACGAAGCGCAAGCTCCCGCGCTTCATTTTCTTTAAGCCCTCAGGTGGGCCAGGTCCTGGGGGCAATGGCTAATTAATTAGCAGGGGCCCCCGCAGCCCCGGGGACCGCCACCTCCCTGGGGCTTAGTTATTTGTATGGGGGGGCACGCAGCCCCGGGGACCGCCACCTCCCTGGGGCTTGAACAAGAATAAATGCTTAACCCCCCCATGCTGCCCCGGGGACCTCCACCTCCCCGGGGCTTTATGATAAGTGAGGAAGGGGGGCCTCATGGGCCCCCCCAAGCCCCGGAGACCACCACCTCCCCAGGGCTTCCGTTATTAATGACGGGAGCCTCGCGGACCACCACCTCCCCAGGGCTTTGAAAATGTTGGGAGGAGGGCCACGTGGACCCCCTTCTGGAGCCCTTGATGGCCCTGGGGACCGGCACCCCCCCGGGCCGGCTCCTGCAATGTCCTGGGGTGCCCACCCCGGGGACATTGCTGTTTGCTATGACAGGGTGGGAGCACGGCTCCTGCCCTGTCATAGCAAACTCCTGCTTTGCTTCGTTGAAGCGAGAGCAGGAAACCTGCTCTCACTTCAACAAAGCAAAGCAGGATTGCTTTTGAGCAAGGGGAGCTGCATGTCAGCAGCGCCCCTTGCTCAAAAGCATTGCCGGCTCCCGCAGGAGGCGGGGAGCCGGCTGGGACCGTGGGGGCATTGGGGCTCCTCCCATGGTCCCCAACGCTAAGGGCCGGCCCTGGGGGATGGGGTCCCCGGGGCCAGAAGTGGCCCGGTAGGGGACCACGCGGCCCCCCTCCCTTTATTTTAAAAAAAAGAATGGCCATGGAGGGGGGCCATGCGGCCCCCCTCCTCAAATAAAAATAATGGCCAAGCCCCGGGGGATAGGGTCCCCAGGGCCAATAGTGGCCCAGGGAAGGAGGGCCACGCGGCCCCCCTTCCCTATAAATATTTTTTTAAAAGAGGCCATGCCCCGGGGATGGGGTCCCCGGGGCCAAAAGTGGCCCAGGGAAGGGGGTTATAAGGGTAGGGAATGCACACCTTCTAATATCCAATTAATCCAATCTTCATCCATGTTTTTTAGTATTGCGTGCTCCTTGGAAAAGCGCCTTGCCCATATGACGGTTGAGAATTGTATCCATTATTTAGGGGCGACTTTTCGCCCCAATCCAAAGGCACTGCATTTGTTTTCTTTTCTTATTTCAAACCACATTTCTCCCATTTTTCTCCATGTAAACATCCACTTTCTCAATCTTAACTTTTCAATCCACTTGATTCCACACGCTCAAAGTGATGCCATTTTTCAAAGGTTTCTCATATTTTTGATGTGCCCATCCGGACCTCTCTTCAAAAAACACGTACTGACGCATATATTCATCCAGAAGCAGTGTTTATTAAAAACCCAATGCATTTCGGGCTACTAGGGCCCTTCGTCAGGGGTCACTACAAGTAACAAAAAAACGTATTTGTTATTTCATTACACCAATGTGTAAGTTGAATGACATCTGTACAAACATTTAATTAAGAATACAACTCACTCCTCCTCACCCTAGTGCCTACCATATGACTAAAAATAAAATGCTTCACTCAATGTGTACTCAAAAAGAGGCCATGCCCCGGGGATGGGGTCCCCGGGGCCAAAAGTGGCCCAGGGAAGGGGGGCCACGTGGCCCCCTTCCCTATAAATATTTTAAAAAGGAGGCCGTGCCCCGGTGGATGGGGTCCCCAGGGCTGAAATCGGCCTCGGGAGGGGGGCCACCCGGCCCCCTTCCTGTATTTTTTATTTTTATTTTTTTGAAAAAGGGTCAGGCCCTGGGGGATGGGGTCCCCTGGGCCCCAAAAATACTAAAAGAAGGGGGGCCACACAGCCCCCCTTCTAAAAATATATATTTTTTTAAATCCGGCATCTCGCCGGAGGCCCCGCCCCCTCCCTGCACCACTCTGCAAACGCCCCCCCTGGGCGTTCTAAGTTGGGGAATTAAGTCCCCTTGAATACTGAGGGTCCCTGGGGGCCAAATAGCCCACCAGGTACCTCCAGTAAGTGCCACACAGCTGGATTGCAGAGAGGTGGTCTGATGCCATGCCCCTTTTTACACCAGTCTGCAAACACGCCTCTTGGCGCACTGCTGGTGGGGCGATGAGGTCCTCTGGTGTCTTGAGGACCTCAGGACACAAGTGAACTTCATCCCCCAAGCAGCAGTGTAAAAAGGGGGCGTGGCCTTGGACCACTCTCAGCAATCCAGGTGTGTGGTGCTTACTGGAGGTACCTGGTGGGCTAGTTGGCCCCCAGGTACCCTCAGGAATGAAGGGGACTTAATACCCCAACTTAGAACGTGCCAGGAGGCGTGTTTGCAGAGTGGTGGGGAAAGGGGGCGTGGCCTTTGTCCACCTCTCAGCAATCCCACTGTGTGGGGCTTACTGGAGGTAAGAGGTAGGCTAGTTGGCCCCTAAAGGACCCCCAGCAGCAAAGGGGACTTCAACCCCCCATCCAAGAGCGCGCCAGGGTGCGCGTTTGCAGAGTGGTGGGCGAAGGGGGCATGGCCTGCTATGAGAATTTAGCAATCCTGCTGTGTGGGACTTATTGAAGGTAATAGGAGGGGTAGTTGGCCCCCAAGGATGTCCTTGGGGGCCAACTACCCCTCTTGTTACCTCCAGTAAGTCACACACAGTGGGATTGCTAAGACGTCTTCGGATGCCATGCCCCCCTTTCTCCACCACTCTGCAAACATGCCTCCTGGCAGACTACGGGATGGGGGATGAAGTCCAATTTACTCCTGAGGGACTTTGGGCGCCAAGAAGCCCTCCTGGTACCTCCTGTAAGTCCTACACAGCGAAATTCCTGAGCGCTGGTCGGAGGCCCAGCATCCTTTCTCCACCACTCTGCAAACGCGACTACTAGTTAAGGAAGTGTTTGCAATGTAATAGGTTTCACATTTGTGAGAATTAGAGCTATTGGTGTTGTAAATGTAAAAGTTTTTACTAATGTTTTTTGGAGTGGAGTGGATGTACGTTGTTTGTAGTGGAATTATGTGGTATGTTGTGCAGTGAAATTATGTGGATAGAAAGTATGTGGTATTTAGTGTATAGGAATTATGTAGAGTAGGATTATATGTTATGGAGAGTAATTATGTGGTTTGGTAGTCTGTGTTGTGGAGTGGTAACATCAGGTTTAGACTTCTTCGTTTCCATAGAAGCTCAACTATGAACTCAGTGAGACAAAAAAAGAAGGAATCACTGAGGAGCACTTGTGGACCTAGTCAGAGGTATGAGCAGGGCCACTGGAATTATGCGAGTGTTTGGCTGCACCGATTTTCGCACAATTATACATTTCCTGCTTTAGCCACATAATTCATCATCTGCTCCCTAATCTGCAGATTTGAACAAAAAAAGCCTTGTTTCTAGCTCAAATGGCTCAAACATTACCAAAAATGCAGCGACAAGTGTTACAGCGTGGTGGAAGGCCCTTTGCAAACCTAGAATGGTCACCTGTTACTTATTGCTAAATGTGGGTGTTAAATTGGTACTAATGGTGTGCAAGCCACTTTTGCTTCCTTCTGCGCCTCTCTTGCCTCTTTCTGCATTTCTGTTGCTTCTTTCTGCACATTTCTTTCTTTTTCTGCACTTCTCTTGCCTCTTTCTGTAAATCTCTTCTACTTTCTGTACCTCTCTTCCCTCTTTCTGCATGTCTGTTGCCTCTTTCTGCACCTCATTTGCTTCTTTCTGTACCCCTCTTGCCTCTTTCTGCACCCTTCTTCCCTCTTTCTGCACCTCTCTTTCCTTTTTCTGTACCCCTCATGTCTTTCTGCACCCTTTTTGCCTCTTTCTGCACCTCTGTTCCTTCTTTCTGCTCTTCTTTTGTTTCTTACTGCACCTGTCTTGCTTCTTTCTGCACCTCACTTGCCTCTTTCTGCACCTCTATTGCCTCTTTCTGTAACTCTCTTGCTTCTTTCTGCACCTCTCTTGCCTCTTTCTGCACCTCACTTGCTTCTTTCTGCACCCCTCTTCCCTCTTTGTGCAACTCTCTTGCCTCTTTCTACACCTCTCTTTCCTCTTTCTGCACCACTCTTGCCTCTTTCTGTACCTCTGTTCCATCTTTCTTCACCTGTCTTGTCTCTTTCTGCACCCTTCGTGCCTCTTTCAGCACCTCTGTTGCTTCTTTCTGCACCTCTCTTGCCTCTTTCTGCACCTCACTTGCTTCTTTCTGCACCCCGACTGCCTCTTTCTGTACCTCTCTTGCCTCTTTCTGCACCTCTCCTACCTCTTTCTGCACCCCTCTTGCCTCTTTTTGCACCTCTGTTGGTTCTTTCTGCTGTGCTCTTGCTTCTTTCTGCACCTCACTTGCCTCTTTTTGCACTTCTCTTGGTTCTTTCTAAACCTCTATTGCTTCTTTCAGCAATTCTTTTGCCTCTTTCTGTACTTCTCTTGCTTGTTTCTGCACCTCTCTTGCGTCTTTCTGCACCTCTGTTGCCTCTTTCTGCATTTCACTTGATTCTTTCTGCACCTCTGGTGCCTCTTTTGGCACCTCTGTTGCTTCTTTCTGCACCTCTCCTGCCTCTTTCTGCACCCCTCTTCCCTCTTTGTGTAACTCTCTTGCCTCTTTCTACACATCTCTTCCCTCTTTCTGCACCACTCTTGCCTCTTTCTGTACCTCTGTTGCTTCTTTCTGCACTTCTCTTGCCTCTTTCTGTACCTCTGAGTTAGAGGTAGTTTTAATCCCCCTGCCCTATTATGTACTAGGGCCTTACAGGGGAGGTCATGCAAATCACAGGGGTCCCCCAACCCATAGTGCACCCTAGTGTATGTAGGTGTTTTCACTGTATTCTAAGTGTCTTTCAGCATAGCACTGGCTCCGGGCCTGGTTAGTCAGAGTCAGTTACCACCAGTACCAGTCAGCAAAAAGTTGGGGGCACATGATGACTTTGCAACAAGGCCTGTTTCTGCACCTCTGTTGGTTCTTTCTACATATCTCTTGCTTCTTTCTGCACTTTTCTTCATCTTTCTAGACTTCTGTTGCCTCTTTCTGCATTTCTCTTGCTTCTTTCTGCACCTTTCTTCCTCTTTCTGCACATGTCCTACCTCTGTAGGCATAGTTAGAAATTAGCATTTAAAAAACCTTTGACATTCACTGAAAAAAACCATAGGTTTCAGGGACGTTATAGTTAGGAATTAGCATTTAAAAAACCTTAGCAATTCACTGAAAAAACCATAGGTTTCAGGGACGTTATAGTTAGAAATTAGCATTTAAAAAACCTTAGAAATTAACTGAAAAAACCACAGGTTTCAGGGACGTTATAGTTAGTTGGACATTTCACTCGTACAAAACCAGAGAAATTCGGCCGTTATAGTTAGTTGAGCTAACTATAACTCATGCCCCCGCAATGCACTGCTGATGACGTCACATATTACATCATTCATGACATGGTCAGTGACATCACTGATGACATCTCAAATGACATCTCAAATGACATCACTGATGATGTCATCCACGTGGTAATCTGATGCACCTCCTCACACCCTAATATAACCTTTGATACACCCACTCTAAAATACAGACTACCATTTTCGAAACCATAGACACACCAATACCAGTTACTACATACCCACTCACTGATTCCTAGGTCTATACACACATCCACTCATTCACCCATACAGCCACTCATACATTCAGTCACTCATCAATACAGCACTATCATATGCACTCATACACCTATACAGACACTCACACACTGCCACTCATCCAAAGAGTTACTCACACACTTAGTCAGTCATGCAAAGAATCAATCACACTCCCATTTACTCACCTATACAGTTATACACACACCACCTCACTTATTCATACAGATACTAACACATACTTACTCTCTTATACATTCACTGATACAAGCTCATACTCATCCGTACAGCCACTCTCACAATCACTCACTCTCACATATAGTCATTTATATACTCCAACACTCACATATACTGCCTTTCACATATGTAGTTACTCACACATGTACCACTGAGACATCCATTCACTCATCAACACACCCATACACATACTCACCCACCCATACAGCCCTTCACAGATGCATTTTTGAACCCATACACCCAGTGAATCACCCACTCACACATCTATGCACAGAGTCACACACCCCCACACACCCACACAGACACTCAGACACCTGTACAGATACTCAGACAACCAATCAATAACCCATATAGACACTCACGTAGCTACTCACCAACCCATGCAGCCACTTACACACCAACTGACAGACTGATACAGACATTCACACAGTTTAGTCACTAACCCATGCATTCAGTAAGACACGTTTAATCACTCACTTATACAGTCAGTCACGCACCTACTAAATCATCCATTCAGACACTCATACACCCATTCTTCAATACACCTTGGCATTGTGGTGCTGTGGAGTTCGTGGTGGGGAACTCCCAGCTCCATATGCTCTTGGTGGCGGCACTGCACTTGCGGTGTCTGGGGGTGGACTTGGACACTGTGGGGGTGCAGGGCTCGTGCACCTGTGCCCTCGCTGCTGGTGTGGTGCGCCCAGCTGGAGGGGTGGCTGGCCTGTGCCGGGGCGGTGGGTTGTGGGCGTGGCCCGCGTGGGGGTGTGCCGTGTCGGCTCTTCACTTTGTTCTGCACCGGGACACGCAGCCTGCGGGGGCATTCTGTGTGTGTGGTGGTGCAGGGCCTCTGGGGGTGGCACGGTGGGTGCTGCGGCCCTTGGAGGTCTTCCCTGGTCGCGGTGCCCTGGGTGCCTGTGGTGCCATTTGCCGGGGGCTGGCCTGTGGGTGGAGATGCCAATTGGGTGCAGTTTTGGGGAAAGAACACGGGCCCTGGGAACCTGATTGGCGGGGACCTAGGGCGCATCGAGTCGGGGTGCATCGGTGGTCTGGCAAAGGGTGGGGGGGTTACTGCAACAGAAACCCACTTCCTTACATGCTTCATGGTCAATGCACTGAAATCGCACCTGCGTCCTTCACAGATGCAGTCTTATCTTGGAGCCACTATCGACACTCTCAAGGCTCTAGCCTCTCCCAATGCAGCCAGAATTCACAACATTCAGTCTGTGATACTACAGTTTCAACCCAACCAGACATTACCAGCCAGAGTTTTCATGCAACTACTCGGAATGATGGCGTCTTGCATCGCAATCGTACCCCATGCAAGGCTTTACATACATCCCCTACAAGAGTGCTTAGCACGTCAGTGGAATCAGTCGCAGGGTCAATTAACCGATCTAGTGTTGGTAGACAGCCGCACCCATCGCTCTCTGCAGTGGTGGGTTTATCAAAAGGGCGGCCCTTCATATTCCCTATTCCATAGATCATGCTAACAGCAGACTCATCTCTCATCGGTTGCGGTGCCCATCTCCAAGATTACACAATCCAGGGCCTGTGGGGCGAAAATCACAAAAGTCTCCACATCAACTTCCTAGAACTTCTGGCGATGTTCCTAGCACTCAAAGCTTTTCAAACTCACCTCCTAGGCAAAGCTGTCCCAGTCCACACAGACAACATGACAGCAATGTACTATGTACAAAAACAGGAAGGGACACACTCTCTCCAACTGTCACACCTCTCTCAAAACATTTTGAACTGGGCAATACATCACAGGATCTATCTCCTGACGGAACACCTTCCAGGAGTAAACAATCAGATTGTCGACCTCCTCAGCAGAAAGAGGTAGCAAATTCACGAGTTGGAACTTCATCCCCAAGTTCTCCATCCATACTTCCAACAATAGGGGTTTCCACAAATAGACCTGTTCGCCACAGTACACAACGCAAAATGCCCAAACTTCGCTTCCAGGTTCCCACACCCTCTATCCAAAAGCAATGCCCTATGAATGGACTGGTCAGGGATATTGGCCTATGCTTTTCCACCTCTCCCACTACTTCCATTACTGGTTCGGAGGCTCAGGCAAACATTCCTCACACTGATTCTAGTTGCCGCCACATGGGCTCGTCAACCTTGGTACACCACCCTGTTAGAACTGTCAGTGGTTCCACATCAAAAACTACATCTCACTTAGTCTCCTCACTCGGAGCCCTGGAGAAATCGGACATCCAAATCCCAAGGAGCTCAACCTAGCGATTTGGCTCCTGAAGTCATAGAGTTTGGTTATTTAAATCTACCACCACAATGTATGACTATTTTGAAAGAAACAAGAAAGCTTACTACCAGAGCTTGCTATGCAGCGCTGTGGAAACTATTTGTTGTCTATTGTAATAACCAGATCAGTCCTTTAGATGCTTCTGTACAAAACATTATCTGTTACCTGTTGCACTTACAGCAAACTGAGTTAGGTTACCCATCTATTCGTTTACACCTTGCAGCGGTAGCTGCATATTTGCAAAACAAACAACATTTATCTTTATTCAAAATCCCTGTAATCAAAGCTTTCATGGAAGGTTTGAAAAGAGTAATACCGCCAAGAGTTCCACCCGCACCAGTGTGGAATCCTAACATTGTCCTTAAAATACTTATGGGTCCACCTTTTGAACCCTTACATAATTGCCCTCTACAGTTTCTTTCATGGAAAGTTGCTTTCCTCATTGCCATCACTTCATTGAGGAGAGTTACAGGCATTAACCTTAGAAGAACCATTCTTTCAACTCCACAAAGATAGTTGTTGTTCGCACCAATACAAAATTCCTTCCCAAAGTGGTTTCTGCTTTTCACATTAACCAATCAGTTGAGTTACCTGTGTTCTTTCCTCAACCTGATTCAGTAGCAGAACGAGCTCTCCACACGCTGGACGTTAGAAAAGCCTTATTGTATTACATAGAAAGGACCAAGGATTTTCGCAAAACAAAACAGTTTGTTGCATTTGCTCCACCTCACAAAGGCAATCCCATCTCTAAATCAGGCATTTCAAGATGGATTGTTTAATGTATTCAAACATGCTATGCAAAAGCAAAGAACTTTATCCATACCACCTAGAGCGCATTCTACACGAAAAATAGGGGCTACTATGGCCTTCTTAGGCAACATTCCTCTAGCTGACATCTGTAAAGCAGCTACATGGTCTACAACACACACATTTACCAAAAACTATTGTGTGGATGTGTTAGCACGACAACAGGCTAATGTAGGCCAAGCAGTGCTTAAACACTATTTCAGACTATTGCAGTTGCAACACCTACAGGTTAGCCACCGCTTGGGGAGCATACTGCTTTATAGTCTATGCCTCAAACAGATGTTTCTTACCCAGTAAGCATCTGTTCTTAGCATGTAGAGCTGTAGATTCACATGCGCCCACCTGCCTCCCCGAACACCTATAGTTGTTGCAGTTCTTCCTATTTACATACATACGCATGGACATCTCTATTCTACACTTGCGTACTCCACTCTCACCCTTTTGCGGGAAAGCAGTCTAGCGGTGTAGTCGATGCCCATGCGCGCTGTCGCCGAGGGGAGGGGTCGCCTCCCCTCGTGGCTGGAGGGACTTCTTCGGGGAGGGGCAGCTTGCGGGCGTCCCGACCCAGCGCTGGATGGCAGGAGTGTGCGGGGCATGTGGATCTACAGCTCCCTCATGCCAAAACAACAGATGCTTACTGGGTAAGTAACATTATCCTTTTTGACATGGTTAGCACCCCCACTTTTTTCCTGGAAAATGATGTGGTTTAGATTGTAGTGCCTAGGGTCCCTGCCAACCAGGTTCCCTGTGCCAATGCTTCTTCTCTAAAACTGTACCAACATTGGCAGAGTCAGCCCCCCTGTAAGTCCTTAGTAAATTGTCCCCTTGTTACCTAGGGCACGGGGACTGAAGAGGGTCCCCAAAGGACCCCTCAAGAAGGCCATGCCACTGCAGCTTGCATGCCTTGATGCAGTGAAAAACAAAGTCCACCTGGCACACTGCCTGTGTGCTATGTCCAGCAGCACTGCCTAAGGTATAGTTAATTCATCCCTCTAGCAGACCTTACTAGCCATAAGGCAGGATGCACTATATCTCCGGTGTGGGAATATCTGCATGAGCAGTTATGCCCCTACAATATATAAGTCTATTCCTTAATATTGTAAGTTCCAGGGAAGCCAGAGCGAGTACATGGGCTGGAAATTCGATAACTCAAGTTCCCCAGCACCATGATGGCTTCGCTGAACCCAGGAGTGTTTTGTACCAAACAACTCCTCTTAATAAACCCACGCTGATGCCAGTGTTGGATTTATTCAAACGTACTCAAAAGTCAGCTCCAAGATGCCCACTGAAAACCTACCAATCCTTGTGTGGTCTCTGACTGGCTTTAGGCAACCTGCCACCACCAGACGTGTTTCCGGACCCCTGGGTCGAGAGCCTCTGCTCTGAGGCCAGAAACAAAGCACATCCTGGATGGAGGTGTCACACCTACTCCCCCAGGATGAGCACAGTGCTCGAGAGGGAAGCTTCAAAGGCCATGCCGCCTTTGTAATGCGATTCTTGCCCCTGCTGCTAGCAGCATATGGCAGCCCCCAGTTCAAACCCCCCATGTTTGGCAGGAGAACCGGTGGGAAAACTTAGTAAGAATTGGTGTGCCCCCATACCCCCTTCGCCAACTCCACCTCTCAGGTGCTGGAGGCAATGTAAGGCACATATTTCAGTGCCCACTATCTTGAAGATGGTGGCACTTCTCCAATCAAGGCTAGGGCTATGCCCCCCTTCCACAGGGTGGCATAATAGTGGGTGTAGACACCCCAGGTAAGGAACCCATTGTTACTCACCTGTAACACCCCTACAACTAGAATTTAGGTGGCTCCCCCTGACCCTGAAATCAGATTTCGATGACCTGCTAAGAAGAGCCGTGCAGCAGCGAAGACTGAAGACACCAACTGACTTAGCCCCAGCCTTACTGGCCTGTCTGCAGCCCTCAAAGACCCTACTGAAGTAGAGCGACTTGCCCCGCAGACCAGCAATCTCCAGAAGCCTGGGAGGACTACCTGCCTTCTATAAAGATCAAGAAACTCCTGTGCACAATGGACCTGTTCAAGAAGAAACCAAAGAGCTCTTCCCTGAGGAACGGCAAAACCACCTCCAGACCCTTCTGTGCACCAGACACCCACGGCCCAAGTCCAAGAGGCCCAGAGGTACTGCAAAGGTTCCCCAGTGATTCTGAGCCAGAGTCCACCGTGGGCTGACCCCTGCCGGACTCCTCCTCGACGCCTGCAGCCTCAATTTGAAGACACCCCCTGCCCGATAAGCTGTTTCCTGATGCCAAATGGCCCCCCTGCACCCGAAGACCCAGGGCTTGAGGAAGTTGACCAACAGTGTCCCTACGTCCCCTAGCATCTCCACTTGCCTGGGCAGCTGTTAGTTTTCTTTGTCTATCCTCCTAACCCGAACCTGCAGCCTTTGTTCGAAACCGGTCTCCTCCACTGAATAGCATTGGAAGTCCGATGCTGTGTTCGCACTCTGCTCCCAGCCGTCCCTGTGCCGCTGAGGGTGTAAGTCTGCTGCTGCCTTGTGGCCCCCCCTGTGCCAACCTTAACTCCAAGAGATCGACCCCTGACACTGCTTTACTCACCTGTGATCAGCACGACTTCGAGTAACCAGATGTCACAATTCATTGAAGAGAATGACATACTTTCAGACTTCCAAACAGGATTCCGTCCGGGAAGAGGCACTGAATCTGCCCTCCTTGCCATCTGGGATGACCTGAAGAATACAGTTGACCGCAACGGGGTTGCTGCGCTACTCCTCTTGGACCTCTCGGCTGCCTTTGACATGGTTGACCATGACACTCTGAAACAAAGACTCTATGAAGCCGGCATAGAGGGAACTGCTCTAGACTGGATCGCGTTCTACCTTCGAAACTGAACTAATGTCATCCATACCCCACCTTTCTCGTCCAAACCGTACTCCACAAAAGCAGGGGTCCCTCAAGGTTCTATCATCTCGCCCATGCTTTTCAACATTTACATGAAGTCATTACCAGTACTGATCAATCAATTTCACCTCACGTGCTATAACTATGCAGATGACACGCAAATACTCCTTCAACTGGAATGCCCCAAAGCCATTGGAAAATCACCAATGTTCAGCTGTCTCAGAGCCGTGGATCAGTGGATGACTTGGTGCCATCTCAAATTGAATACTTCAAAAACGGAAATACTCACGTGTGGCGATTGGAAACATTACAACCCGCTTGCCGCATGGCCCAATGAACTGTGATCACCACCTAAAGTATCGAAGGAAGTAAGAAACCTCAGAATGACCATGGACTCCAAGCTGTCGATGAATGCCCAAGTGGACAAACTAGCAAGATCAAGCTTTGTCACTATAAAAACGCTGCGACAAATTTTCCCTCATTTGGGATTTCCGCACAAGGTCCAAGCTACCATCTCCCTTGTTCTGTCCAAACTCGATTACGCCAATAGCCTCTACCACGGATCACCTTTAACAACCATGAAAAGACTACAACGGATCCAGAACTCGGCTGCCAGACTACTCTTGCATATCAAACCGCGAGACCACATCTCCCCTGCCTTGAAAGCCCTGCATTGGTTACCAGTTGCCAGAAGATCCACGTTCAAGCTGCTTTGTATCACCCACAAAGCAATACATGGAATGGGACCACTCTTCATCAGGAATAAAATCACCAAACACATTCAACAGAGGAACCTCCGCTCTAAAGGAGCATCTCGCCTCAAAATCCCAAGATACAAGACAAAAACCATGGGTGGCACATCCTTCTCTGTTCAAGCAGCCAAACTATGGAACTCTTTACCCCCCCAACATAAGATCCACCGACAACCACCTTATCTTCAGACAACTACTCAAGAATTGGCTCTTCCCCACATAAGCACCATATGCAAACAGAAATTTACAGCATATCCCTCTGTATATAAGCATTTGTTTTCACTATAGACATGTACCTATCTTTGTGTATTGCTTTGTATAAACATGTAGAATAATTATGTTGTTGAGAGAAAAAAAAATAATAATAAATAAATAAATAAAAATCATCTTTGGTCTACATGTACTTACTTCCATTGTGCATCTATGTACCTTCCATGTACTTGGATCTGTGTCTCTGTTACTTTTCTCCTGAAAAAGCATATCCAATGCACTACCCTATTTCTCATCCTGTGCCTCTATCAATATCTTTAATCTACATATTCTTACCTCCTTTATGTATCTATATACTTTCAATGTACTTATGGATCTATATATTTATCACTTTCTTCTAATTTAGCATTTCCTAGGCACTACCCTATTTCTCAGCCTATACTTCTCTCAATATATCTTCTAGCCCAACCTTCTGACTCATCTCAAACTTCTTTCTACTACTCTTTCCAATGCACTACCCTATCTCTCATCCTATACATTTATCAATATATCCTCTACATCCACACTCTCATTTATCCCAAACCCCATACCACTACTATGATCCCCAAAATAACCCTTTCTAGACTCTCTCCTACTCTACCCCTCCTTGCATCATCTGACACCTCTTTTACTATACCGATTCCCTAAAACAAACCTTTCTAAACTCTTCCCTCTGACTCCTCCTCCAAAACTCCTTTTACTCATCCAAAAGCCTCCTCCTACTGCTAAGACCTAAAAAAAATCCTTCACTCTTTTATCCCTCCACTATCCTTTTCAATAAAAATTAACAGACTAACATGTTCACTTCTCAAATTCCATATTCAACTGTACTAATTCACCACTAATCCTTTATGGGTTCCAGAGTAGCGTGCTACTCGCCAATAAAGCGTCTCAACACCCCATCAGGGTTACAAGCGCTATATAAATGCAAACCTTTTCCCTTTTCTACCCTCCCCAACCCTTCTCTATCCAAATAACTGACTAACATATCCACCACTAAAATTACTTTCATGTTTCACCATACTAATTCAACACTAATACTTATGGGTTCCAGAGTAGCGTGCTACTTGCGCTCAAAACCCCATCAGGGGTAGCAAGCACTATATAAATACAAACCTCTTTCCCTCTTCTATCCCGCCACCTACCCTTCTCTACCCAAATAACTGAATAACATATCCACTACTCAAATTACTTCATATTTTACTATACTAATTTTCAACACTAATCCTTAATGGGTTCCGGAGTGGCGTGCTACTCGCCAGAAAAGCGCTTCAACACCCATCAGGGGTAACAAGTGCTATATGAATGCAAACCTTTCTTCCCTTTTATCCCTCCGCTATCCTTCTCACTCCAAATAACTGACTAATATCACCACTGAAATTACTTTCATATTTCACCATATTAATTCGCCACTAATCCTTTATGGGCTTCCGGAGTAGCGTGCTTCAACACCCCATCAGGGGTAACAAGCGCTATATAAATACAAACCTTTTTCCTCCTCTATCCTTCTGCTATCATTCCAAATCCAAATAACTGACTAACCTACCCACCACTTAAAATGTACTTGCATGTTTCACTATACTAATTCAACACTAATCCTCTATGGGTCCCGGAGTAGCGTGCTACTCGCCGAAAAAGCGCTTCAACGCCTCGTCAGGGGTAGTAAGCACTATATAAATGCAATTACAATACAATACAATATATATATAGATATAAAACATATTTACACTTTACAGAAACACACAGTCACTGAATGAGGTCATCAGTGATGTCATTTGAGATGTCATCAGTGATGTCATCAGTGATGTCACTGACCATGTCATGAATGATGTAATATGTGATGTCATCAGCAGTGCATTGCGGGGGCGCGAGTTATAGTTAGCTTAACTAACTATAACGGCCGAATTTCTCTGGTTTTGTACGAGTGAAATGTCCAACAAACTATAATGTCCCTGAAACCTGTGGTTTTTTCAGTGAATTTCTAAGGTTTTTTAAATAGTAATTTCTAACTATAACTTCCCTGAAACTTATGGTTTTTTCAGTGAATTTATATATATATATATTTACTGAAAAAACCACAGGTTTCAGGGACGTTATAGTTAGTTGGACATTTCACTCGTACAAAACCAGAGAAATTTGGCCGTTATAGGTAGTTGAGCTAACTATAACTCACACCCCAGCAATGCACTGCTGATCACGTCACATATTACATCACTCATGACATGGTCAGTGACATCCCTGATGACATCACTGATGACATCTCAAATGACATCACTGATGACATCACTGATGACATCATCCAGAGAATGGGTGATTTTTAAAAGTTTAAGAATGTTATATATCGATACGCAAAGGTATATTGAAGAATGAGTGGGTGTATGAGTGTCTGAATGGATGATTTAGTGGGTGCGAGACTGACTGTATAAGTGAGTGATTAAGCATGTCTTAGTGAATGCATGTGTGAATGACTAATCTGTGTGAATGTTTTTCAGTCTGTCAGTTGCTATGTAAGTCGCTGCATGAGTTGGTGAGTAGCTACATGAGTGTCTATATGGCTTAATGATTGGTTGTCTGAGTACCTGTATGGGTGCCTGAGTATCTGTGTGGGTGGGTGGGGGGTGTAACTCCCCTCATGGATGTGTGAGTGGGTGATTCAGTAGGTGTATGGGTTCATGAGTGCATCTGTGAGGGGCTGTATGGGTGGGTGAGTGTGTGTATGGGTGTGTTGATGAGTAAATGGATGTCTCAGTGGTACATGTGTGAGTAACAACATATGTGAAAGGCAGTATATGTGAGTGTTGGAGTATATAACTGACTATATGTGAAAGTGAGTAATCGTGAGAGTGGCTGTATGGATGAGTGTGTACTTGTGTCAGTGATTGTATAAGAGAGTAAGTATGTGTTAGTATCTGTATGAATAAGTGAGGTGGTGTGTGTATAACTGTATAGGTGAGTAAATGGGAGTGTGATTGATTCTTTGCATGACTAGGTGGGTGAGTAACTCTATGGGTGAGTGGTGGTGTGTGAGTGTCTGTATGGGTGTATGAGTGCATATATCAGAGGCTATATTGATGAGTGACTGCATGTATGAGTGACTGTATGGGTGAGTGAGTAGATGTGTGTAGACCTATGAATCAGGGAGTGGGTATGTACTAACTGGTATTGGTGTGTCTATGGTTTCGAGAATGGTAGTCTGTAGTTTAGAGTGGGTGTATCAAAGGTTATATTAGAGTGTGAGGAGGTGCATCAGATGATTACGTGGATGATGTCATCAGTGATGTCATCAGTGATGTCATTTGAGATGTCATCAGTGAAGTCATCAGTGATGTCACTAACCATGTCATGAGTGATGTAATATGTGACGTCATCAGCAGTGCATTGCGGGGGCGCAAGTTATAGTTAGCTCAACTAACTATAACAGCCAAATTTCTCTGGTTTTGTATGAGTGAAATGTCCAACTAACTATAACGTCCCTGAAACCTGTGGTTCTTTCAGTGAATTTCTAAGGTTTTTTAAATGCTAATTTCTAACTATAACGTCCCTGAAACCTATGGTTTTTCAGTGAATTTCTAAGGTTTTTAAATGCTAATTTCTAACTATGCCTACATAGGTAGGACATGTGCAGAAAGAGGAAGAAAGGCGCAGTAAGAAGCAAGAGAAATGCAGAAAGAGGCAAGAGAGGTGCAGAAAGAGGAAGAAAGGTGCATAAAGAAGCAACAGAAATGCAGGAAGAACCAACAGAGGTGCAGAAAGAGACCTACTTTGACTGTACCTTACAACAGACTCATACAAAGTAGCCTAATCACTAATCAGTCTCCCAAGATGTCTTAAACCTCACTTTTCTCTTGAAGGTTCACTATTCATCGACTGCTCAGAATGTTAGTCCTACCAAATATAAAACAGCAATTCTAAGCATATCAGTGTTGTAAGTCAGACCACGTTTGTGAAGATATGCATGCGTGTGTCTCTGCTTTTACCTAGTGACATGTTACATAAAAATAAACATACAAATACTTGAATACCTGTGATTCAAACAGCATACTCTCTAAATTTGTGTACCAAAAGGTAGAAGCAAGAGAAGTGCACAAAGAAGCAACAGATGTGCAGAAAGAGGCAAGAGGGATGCAGAAAAAAGCAAGAGAGATACAGAAAAAAGCAAGAGAAGTGCACAAAGAACCAACAGAGGTGCAGAAGAGGCAAGAGGGGTGCAGAAAGAGGAAAGAGAAGTGCAGAAAGAGGCAAGAGAGATGTGCAAAGAGGGACGAAGGGAGCAGAAAGTGGTAAGAGGGGTGCAGAAAGAAACAAGAGAAGCGCAGAATGAAGCAACAGGGGTGCAGAAAGAGCCAAGAGGGATGCAGAAAGAGGCAAGAGGGGTGCAGAAAGAGGCAAGAGAGGTGCATAAGGAAGCAAGAGAACTGCACAAAGAGGCAAGAGAGTTGCAGAAACAGACACACGAGGTGCAGAAAGATGGAAGAGGGGTGCAGACAGAGGCAAGATAATTGCAGAAAGAGGGAAGAGGGGTGCAGAAAGAAGCAAGAGAGGTGCAGAAAGAAGCAAGAGCAGTGCAGAAAGAAGCAACAGAGGTGCAGAAAGAGTCAAGAGATCTGCAGAAAGAGGCAAGGAAAGTGCAGAAACAGGCAAAGGAGGAGCAGAAACAGGGAACAGGGGTGCAGACAGAGGCAAGAGAATTACAGAAAAGGCAAGAGAGGCGCAGAAAGAGGCAGCAGTGATGCACAAAGAGGTAAAAGGGGCTGCAGAGAGAAGCAAAAGAGGTACAGAAAGAAACAAAAGAAGTACAGAAAGAAGGAACAGAGGTGCAGAAAGAGGCAAGAGGAGTGCAGAAAGAGGGAAGAGGGGTGCAGAAAGAGGCTCGAGGGGTGCAGGAAGAAGCAAGAAAGGTGCAGAAAGAAAAAAAAGAAGTGCAGAAAGAAGCAACAGAGGAGCAGAAAGAGACAAGAGGGGAGCAGAAAGAGGGAAGAGGGGTGCAGAAAGAGGCACAAGGGTTGCAGAAAGAAGGGACAGAGGTGCAGAAAGAGGCAAGAGAAGTGCAGAAAGAAGCAACAGAGATGCAGAAAGGGGAAGGAGGGGTGGAGAAAGAGGCAAGAGGGGTGCAGAAAGAAGCATGAGGTGCAGAAAGAAACAAAAGAAATGCAGAAAGAAGCAACAGAGGTGCAGAAAGAGGCAAGAGGAGTGCAGAAAGAAGCAAGAGAAGTGCATAAAGAAGCAACACAGATGCAGAAAGGGGGAAGTGGAGAGGAGAAAGAGGCAAGAGGGATACAGAAAGAAGCAAGAGAGTTGCAGAAAGAAACAAAAGAAGCGCAGAAAGAAGGAACGGAGGTGTAGAAAGAGGCAAGAGGGGTGCAGAAAGAGGGAAGAGGGGTAGAAAAAGAGGCAAGAGAAGTGCAGAAAGAAGCAACAGAGATGCAGAAAGGGGGAAGGAGGGGTGGAGAAAGAGGCAAGAGGGGTGCCGAAAGAAGCAAGAGAGGTGCAGAAAGACAACACAAGAGCAGAAAGAAGGAAAAGGGGTGCAGAAAGAGGCAAGAGGGGTGCAGAAAGAGGGAAGAGGGGTACAGAAAGAAGCACAAGTGGTGCGGAAAGAAGCAAGAGAGGTGCAGAAAGAAGCAAGAGTAGCGCAGAAAGAAGCAACCGAGGTGCAGAAAGAGGCAAGAGGGGTGCAAAAAGAAGGAAGAGGGGTGCAGAAAGAGGCCCGAGGGGTGCAGAAAGAAGCAAGAGATGTGCAGAAAGAAACAAAAGAAGTGCAGAAAGAAGGAACAGAGGTGCAGAAAGAGGCAAGAGGGGTGCAGAAAGAGGCAAAAGGGGTGCATAAAGAAGCGAGAGGTGCAGAAAGAAACAAAAGAAGTGCAGAATGAAGGAACAGAGGTGCAGAAAGAGGCAAGAGGAGTGCAGAAAGGAACAAAAGAAGTGTAGAAAGAAGCAACAGAGGTGTACAAAGAGGCAAGAGGAGTGCAGAAAGAGGGAAGAGGGGTGTAGAAAGAGGCACAAGGGGTGCAGAAAGAAGCAAGAAAGGTGCAGAAAGAAACAAAAGAAGTGCAGAAAGAAGCAACAGAGGTTCAGAAAGAGACAAGAGGGGAGCAGAAAGAGGGAAGAGGGGTGCAGAAAGAGGCACAAGGGTTGCAGTAAGAAGGGACAGAGGTACAGAAAGAGGCACGAGAAGTGCAGAAAGAAGCAACAGAGATACAGAAAGGGGAAGGAGGGGTGGAGAAAGAGGCAAGAGGGGTGCAGAAAGAAGCATGAGAGGTGCAGAAAGAAACAAAAGAAGTGCAGAAAGAAGCAGCAGAGATGCAGAAAGAGGCAAGTGGAGTGCAGAAAGAGGGAAAAGGGGTGCAGAAAGAAGCAAGAGATGTGCAGAAAGAAGCAAGAGATGTGCATAAAGAAGCAACACAGATGCAGAAAGGGGGAAGTGGGGAGGAGAAAGAGGCAAGAGGGATACAGAAAGAAGCAAGAGAGTTGCAGAAAGAAACAAAAGAAGTGCAGAAAGAAGGAACGGAGGTGCAGAAAGAGGCAAGAGGGGAGATGAAAGAGGGAAGAGGGGTGTAGAAAGAGGCACAAGGGTTGGAGAAAGAAGGGACAGAGGTGCATAGAAAAGCAAGAGAAGTGCAGAAAGAGGGAAGAGGGGTGCAGAAAGAGGCACAAGAGTTGCAGAAAGAAGGGACAAAGGTGGAGAAAGAAATAAGAGAAGTGCAGAAAGAAGCAACAGAGGTGCAGAAAGAGGGATGAGGGGTGGAAAAAGAGGCAAGAGGGATGCAGA
This sequence comes from Calotriton arnoldi, assembly GCA_963921515.1. Taxonomy (NCBI): domain Eukaryota; kingdom Metazoa; phylum Chordata; class Amphibia; order Caudata; family Salamandridae; genus Calotriton; species Calotriton arnoldi. The sequence continues at coordinate 322,071 of CAWUFW010001775.1, forward strand.
AAGAAGCAAGAGAGGTGCAGAAAGAAACAAAACAAGAGTAGAAAGAAGGAAGAGGGGTGCAGAAAGAGGCAAGAGGGGTGCAGAAAGAGGGAAGAGGGGTGCAGAAAGAAGCACGAGTGGTGAAGAAAGAAGCAAGAGAGGTGTAGAAAGAAGTAAGGGTAGTGCAGAAAGAAGCAACAGAGCTGCAGAAAGAGTCAAGAGGGGTGCAAAAAGAGGGAAGAGGGGTGCAGAAAGAGGCAAAAGGGGTGCAGAAAGAAGCAAGAGATGTGCAGAATGAAACAAAAGAAGTGCAGAAAGAAGGAACAGAGGTGCAGAAAGAGGCAAGAGGGGTGCAGAAAGAGGCAAAAGGGGTGCATAAAGAAGCGAGAGGTACAGAAAGAAACAAAAGAAGTGCAGAAAGAAGGAACAGAGGTCCATAAAGAGGCAAGAGGGGTGCAGAAAGAAACAAAACAAGAGTAGAAAGAAGGAAGAGGGGTACAGAAAGAGGCAAGAGGGGTGCAGAAAGAGGGAAGAGGGGTGCAGAAATAAGCACGGGTGGTGCAGAAAGAAGCAAGAGAGGTGTAGAAAGAAGCAAGAGTAGTGCAGAAAGAAGCAACAGAGGTGCAGAAAGAGGCAAGAGGGGTGCAAAAAGAGGGAAGAGGGGTACAGTAAGAGGCACGAGGAGTGCAGAAAGAACCAAGAGAGGTGCAGAAAGAAACAAGAGAAGACCAGAAAGAAGGAACAGAGGTGCAGAAAGAGGCAAGTGGGGTGCAGAAAGAGGGAAAAGGGGTGCAGAAAGAAGCACGAGTGGTGAAGAAAGAACCAAGAGAGGTGCAGAAAGAAGCAAGAGTAGTGTAGAAAGAAGCAACAGAGGTGCAGAAAGAGGCAAGAGGGGTGAAAAAAGAGGGAAGAAGGATGCAGAAAGAAGCACGAGCAGTGCAGAAAGAATCAAGAGATGTGCAGAAAGAAGGAACAGAGGTGCAGAAAGAGGCAAGAGGGGTGCAGAAAGAGGGAAGAGGGGTGGAGAAAGAGGCAAGGGGGTACAGAAAGAAGCAAGAGAGCTGCAGAAAGAAACAAAAGATGGACAGAAAAAGGAACAGAGGTGCAGAAAGAGGCAAGAGGGGTGCAGAAAGAGGGAAAAGGGTGCAGAAAGAGGCAAAAGGGGTGCAGAAAGAAGTGAGAGGTACAGAAAGAAACAAAAGAAGAACAGAAAGAAGCAACAGAGGTGTAGAAAGAGGGAAGAGGGGTGGAGAAAGAGACAAGAGAGGTGCAGAAAGAAGCAACAGAGATGCAGAAAGATGGAAGAGGGGTAGAAAAAGAGGCAAGAGGGGTGCAGAAAGAAGCAAGAGAGGTGCAGAAAGTAACAAAAGAAGTACAGAAAGAAGGAACAGAGGTGCAGAAAGAGGCTAGAGGAGTGCAGAAAGAGAAGAGGGGTGCAGAAAGAAGCACAAGCGGTGCGGAAAGAAGCAAGAGAGGTACAGAAAGATGCAAGATAAGTGCAGAAAGAAGCAACAGAGATGCAGAAAGAGGGAAGAGGTTGTGGAGAAAGAGGCAAGAGAAGTGCAGAAAGAAGCAACAGACATGCAGAAAGGGGGAAGAGGGGTGGAGAAAGAGGAAAGAAAGGTGCAGAAAGAAGCAAAAGAGGTGCAGAAAGAAACAAAAGAAGTGCAGAAAGAAGGAACAGAGGTGCAAAAAGAGGCAGGAGGGGTGCAGAAAGAGGGAAGAGGGGTGCAGAAAGAGGCAAGAGAAGTGCAGAAAGAAGCAACAGAGTGCAGAAAGAGGGATGAGGGGTAGAAAAAGAGGCAAGAGAAGTGCAGAAAGAAGCAACAGAGATGCAAAAAGGGGAACACAGGTAGAAAAAGTGGCGAGAGAGGTGCAGAAAGAAGCAAGAGAGGTGCAGAAAGAAACAAAACAAGAGCAGAAAGAATGAAAAGGGTTGCAGAAAGAGGCATGAGGGGTGCAGAAAGAGGCATGAGGGGTGCAGAAAGAAGCACGAGTGGTGCAGAAAGAAGCAAGAGAGGTGCGGAAAGAAGCAAGAGTAGCGCAGAAAGAAGCAACAGAGGTGCAGAAAGAGGCAAGAGTGGTGCAAAAAGAGGGAAGAGGGGTGCAGAAAGAGGCCCGAGGGGTGCAGAAAAAAGCAAGAGATGTGCAGAAAGAAACAAAAGAAGTGCAGAAAGAAGGAACAGAGGTGCAGAAAGAGGTAAGAGGGGAGCAGAAAGAAGCGAGAGGTACAGAAAGAAACAAAAGAAGTGCAGAAAGAAGGAACAGAGGTCCATAAAGTGGCAAGAGGGGTGCAGAAAGAAACAAAAGAAGTGTAGAAAGAAGCAACAGAGGTACACAAAGAGGCATGAGGAGTGCAGAAAGAGGGAAGAGGGGTACAGTAAGAGGCACGAGGAGTGCAGAAAGAACCAAGAGAGGTGCAGAAGAAGTTCAGAAAGAAAGAACAGAAGTGCAGAAAGAGGAAAGAGGGGTGCAGAAAGAGGGAAGAGGGATGCAGAAAGAAGCATGAGAGGTGCAGTAAGAAACAAAAGAAGTGCAGAAAGAAGGAACAGAGGTGCAGAAAGAGACAAGAGGGGAGCAGAAAGAGGGAAGAGGGGCGCAGAAAGAGGCACAAGGGTTGCAGAAAGAAGGGACAGAGGTGCAGAAAGAAGAGAAGTGCAGAAAGATTCAACAGAGGTGCAGAAAGAGTGATGAGGGGTGGAGAAAGAGGCAAGAAAAGTGCAGAAAGAAGCAACATAGATGCATAAAGTTTTAAGAGGGGTGGAGAAAGTGGCAAGAGGGGTGCAGAAAGAAGCCATAGAGGTGTAGAAAGAAACAAGAAGACCAGAAAGAAGGAACAGAGGTGCAGAAAGAGGCAAGAGGGGTGCAGAAAGAGGGAAAAGGGGTGCAGAAAGCAGCACGAGTGGTGAAGAAAGAACCAAGAGAGGTGCAGAAAGAAGCAAGAGTAGTGCAGAAAGAAACAACAGAGGTGCAGAAAGAGGCGAGGGGTGAAAAAAGAGGGAAGAAGGATGCAGAAAGAAGCACGAGCAGTGCAGAAAGAAGCAAGAGATGTGCAGAAAGAAGAAACAGAGGTGCAGAAAGAGGCAAGAGGGGTGCAGAAAGAGGGAAGAGGGGTGGAGAAAGAGGCAAGGGGGTACAGAAAGAAGCAAGAGAGCTGCAGAAAGAAACAAAAGAAGGGCAGAAAAAAGGAACAGAGGTGCAGAAAGAGGCAAGAGGGGTGCAGAAAGAGGCAAAAGGGGTGCCGAAAGAAGTGAGAGGTACAGAAAGAAAGAAAAGAAGTGCAGAAAGAAGGAACACAGGTGCAGAAAGAGACAAGAGGGGTGCGGGAAGAGGGGAGCAAAAGAGGCCCGAGGGGTGCAGAAAGAAGCAAGAGAGGTGCAGAAAGAAGCAACAGAGGTGTAGAAAGAGGGAAGAGGGGTGGAAAAAGAGAAAAGAGAGGTGCAGAAAGAAGCAACAGAGATGCAGAAAGAGGGAAGAGGGGTAGAGAAAGAGGCAAGAGGGGTGCAGAAAGAAGCAAGAGAGGTGCAGAAAGTAACAAAAGAAGTACAGAAAGAAGGAACAGAGGTGCAGAAAGAGGCTAGAGGAGTGCAGAAAGAGAAGAGGGGTGCAGAAAGAAGCACAAGCGGTGCAGAAAGAAGCAAGAGAGGTACAGAAAGATGCAAGATAAGTGCAGAAAGAAGCAACAGAGATGCAGAAAGCGGGAAGAGGGGTGGAAAAAGAGCCAAGAGAAGTGCAGAAAGAAGCAACAGACATGCAGAAAGGGGGAAGAGGGGTGGAGAAAGAGGCAAGAGGGGTGCAGAAAAAGCAAAAGATGTGAAGAAAGAAACAAAAGAAGTGCAGAAAGAAGGAACAGAGGTGCAAAAAGAGGCAGGAGGGGTGCAGAAAGAGGGAAGAGGGGTGCAGAAAGAGGCAAGAGAAGTGCAGAAAGAAGCAGCAGAGGTGCAGAAAAGAGGGATATGGGGTACAAAAAGAGGCAAGAGAAGTGCAGAAAGAAGCAACAGAGATGCAAAAAGGGGAACACGGGTGGAAAAAGTGCGAGAGGGTGCAGAAAGAAGCAAGAGAGGTGCAGAAAGAAACAAAACAAGCAGAAAGAAGGAAAAGGGGTGCAGAAAGAGGCAAGAGGGTGCAGAAAGAGGGAAGAGGGGTACAGAAAGAAGCACGAGTGGTGCAGAAAGAAACAAGAGAGGTGCAGAAAGAAGCAAGAGTAGCGCAGAAAGAAGCAACAGAGGTGCAGAAAGAGGCAAGAGGGGTGCAAAAAGAGGGAAGAGGGGTGCAGAAAGAGGCTGGAGGGGTGCAGAAAGAAACAAAAGGAGTGCAGAAAGAAGGAACAGAGAGGTGCAGAAAGAGGCAAGAGGGGTGCAGAAAGAGGCAAAGGGGTGCATAAAGAAGTGAGAGGTACAGAAAGAAACAAAAGAAGTGCAGAAAGAAGGAACAGAGGTGCAGAAAGAGGCAAGAGTGGTGCAGAAAGAAACAAAAGAAGTGTAGAAAGAAGCAACAGAGGTGTACAAAGAGGCAAGAGGAGTGCAGAAAGAGGGAAGAGGGGTGTAGAAAGAGGCACGAGGGCTGCAGAAAGAAGCAAGAATGGTGCAGAAAGAAACAAAAGAAGTGCAGAAAGAAGCAACAGAGGTTCAGAAAGAGACAAGAGGGGAGCAGATAGAGGGAAGAGGGATGCAGAAAGAGGCACACGGGTTGCAGAAAGAAGGGACAGAGGTACAGAAAGAGGCAAGAGAAGTGCAGAAAGAAGCAACAGAGATACAGAAAGGGGAAGGAGGGGTGGAGAAAGAGGGAAGAGGGTTGCAGAAAAAGGCACGAGGGGTGCAGAAAGAAGCAAGAGAAGTGCATAAAGAAGCAACACAGATGCAGAAAGGGGGAAGTGGGGAGGAGAAAGAGGCAAGAGGGATACAGAAAGAAGCAAGAGAGTTGCAGAAAGAAACAAAAGAAGTGCAGAAAGAATGAATGGAGGTGTCGAAAGAGGCAAGAGGGGAGCTGAAAGAGGGAAGAGGGGTGTAGAAAGAGGCACAAGGGTTGCAGAAAGAAGGGACAGAGGTGCATAAAAAAGCAAGAGAAGTGCAGAAAGAGGGAAGAGGGATGCAGAAAGAGGCACAAGAGTTGCAGAACGAAGGGACAGAGGTGGGGAAAGAAGTAAGAGAAGTGCAGAAAGAAGCAACAGAGGTGCAGAAAGAGGGATGAAGGGTGGAAAAAGAGGCAAGAGTGGTGCAGAAAGAAGCAAGAGAGGTGCAGAAATAAATAAAACAAGAGCAGAAAGAAGGAAGAGGGGTGCAGAAAGAGTCAAGAGGGGTGCAGAAAGAGGGAAGAGGGGTGCAGAAAGAAGCACGGGTGGTGCAGAAAGAAGCAAGAGAGGTGTAGAAAGAAGCAAGAGTAGTGCAGAAAGAAGCAACAGAGGTGCAGAAAGAGGCAAGAGGGGTGCAAAAAGAGGGAAGAGGGATGCAGAAAGAGGCACAAGGGGTGCAGAAAGAAGGCACAGAGGTGCATAAAAAAGCAAGAGAAGTGCAGAAAGAGGGAAGAGGGGTGCAGAAAGAGGCACAAGAGTTGCAGAAAGAAGGGACAAAGGTGGAGAAAGAAATAAGAGAAGTGCAGAAAGAAGCAACAGAGGTGCAGAAAGAGGGATGAGGGGTGGAAAAAGAGGCAAGAGGGATGCAGAAAGAAGCAAGAGAGGTGCAGAAAGAAACAAAACAAGAGTAGAAAGAAGGAAGAGGGGTGCAGAAAGAGGCAAGAGGGGTGCAGAAAGAGGGAAGAGGGGTGCAGAAAGAAGCACGGGTGGTGCAGAAAGAAGCAAGAGAGGTGTAGAAAGAAGCAAGAGTAGTGCAGAAAGAATCAACAGAGGTGCAGAAAGAGGCAAGAGGGGTGCAAAAAGAGGGAAGAGGGGTGCAGAAAGAGGCACAAGGAGTGCAGAAAGAGGGAAGAGGGGTGTAGAAAGAGGCACAAAGGGTGCAGAAAGAAGCAAGAAAGGTGCAGAAAAAAACAAAAGAAGTGCAGAAAGAAGCAACAGAGGTTCAGAAAGAGACAAGAGGGGAGCAGAAAGAGGGAAGAGGGGTGCAGAAAGAGGCACAAGGGTTGCAGAAAGAAGGGACAGAGGTACAGAAAGAGGCACGAGAAGTGCAGAAAGAAGCAACAGAGATACAGAAAGGGGAAGGAGGGTGGAGAAAGAGGCAAGAGGGGTGCAGAAAGAAGCATGAGAGGTGCAGAAAGAAACAAAAGAAGTGCAGAAAGAAGCAGCAGAGATGCAGAAAGAGGCAAGAGGAGTGCAGAAAGAGGGAAGAGGGGTGCAGAAAGAAGCAAGAGATGTGCAGAAAGAAGCAAGAGAAGTGCATAAAGAAGCAACACAGATGCAGAAAGGGGGAAGTGGGGAGGAGAAAGAGGCAAGAAGGATACAGAAAGAAGCAAGAGAGTTGCAGAAAGAAACAAAAGAAGTGCAGAAAGAAGGAACAGAGGTGCAGAAAGAGGCAAGAGGGGAGCTGAAAGAGGGAAGAGGGGTGTAGAAAGAGGCACAAGGGTTGCAGAAAGAAGGGACAGAGGTGCATAAAAAAGCAAGAGAAGTGGAGAAAGAGGGAAGAGGGGTGCAGAAAGAGGCACAAGAGTTGCAGAAAGAAGGGACAAAGGTGGAGAAAGAAGTAAGAGAAGTGCTGAAAGAAGCAACAGAGGAGCAGAAAGAGGGATGAGGGGTGGAAAAAGAGGCAAGAGGGATGCAGAAAGAAGCAAGAGAGGTGCAGAAAGAAACAAAACAAGAGTAGAAAGAAGGAAGAGGGTGCAGAAAGAGGCAAGAGGGGTGCAGAAAGAGGGAAGAGGGGTGCAGAAAGAAGCACGGGTGGTGCAGAAAGAAGCAAGAGAGGTGTAGAAAGAAGCAAGAGTAGTGCAGAAAGAAGCAACAGAGGTGCAGAAAGAGGCAAGAGGGGTGCAAAAAGAGGGAAGAGGGGTGCAGAAAGAGGCACAAGGGGTGCAGAAAGAAGCAAGAGATGTGCAGAAAGAAACAAAAGAAGTGCAGAAAGAAGGAACAGAGGTGCAGAAAGAGGCAAGAGGGGTGCAGAAAGAGTCAAAGGGTGCATAAAGAAGCGAGAGGTACAGAAAGAAACAAAGAAGTGCAGAAAGAAGGAACAGAGGTCCATAAAGAGGCAAGAGGGGTGCAGAAAGAAACAAAACAAGAGTAGAAAGAAGGAAGAGGGGTGCAGAAAGAGGCAAGAGGGGTGCAGAAAGAGGGAAGAGGGTGCAGAAAGAAGCACGGGTGGTGCAGAAAGAAGCAAGAGAGGTGTAGAAAGAAGCAAGAGTAGTGCAGAAAGAAGCAACAGAGGTGCAGAAAGAGGCAAGAGGGGTGCAAAAAGAGGAAGAGGGGTACAGTAAGAGGCACGAGGAGTGCAGAAAGAACCAAGAGAGGTGCAGAAAGAAGCAAGAGAAGTTCAGAAAGAAGGAACAGAGGTGCAGAAAGAGGAAAGAGGGGTGCAGAAAGAAGGAAGAAGGATGCAGAAAGAAGCATGAGAGGTGCAATAAGAAACAAAAGAAGTGCAGAAAGAAGGAACAGAGGTGCAGAAAGAGACAAGAGGGGAGCAGAAAGAGGGAAGAGGGGCGCAGAAAGAGGCACAAGGGTTGCAGAAAGAAGGGACAGAGGTGCAGAAAGAAGCAAGAGAAGTGCAGAAAGATGCAACAGAGGTGCAGAAAGAGGGATGAGGGGTGGAGAAAGAGGCAAGAAAAGTGCAGAAAGAAGCAACATAGATGCATAAAGTTGTAAGAGGGGTGGAGAAAGTGGCAAGAGGGGTGCAGAAAGAAGCAATAGAGGTGCAGAAAGAAACAAGAGAAGACCAGAAAGAAGGAACAGAGGTGCAGAAAGAGGCAAGAGGGGTGCAGAAAGAGGGAAAAGGGGTGCAGAAAGAAGCACGAGTGGTGAAGAAAGAACCAAGAGAGGTGCAGAAAGAAGCAAGAGTAGTGTAGAAAGAAGCAACAGAGGTGCAGAAAGAGGCAAGAGGGGTGCAAAAAGAGGGAAGAGGGGTGCAGAAAGAGGCACAAGGAGTGCAGAAAGAAGCAAGAAAGGTGCAGAAAAAAACAAAAGAAGTGCAGAAAGAAGCAACAGAGGTTCAGAAAGAGACAAGAGGGGAGCAGAAAGAGGGAAGAGGGGTGCAGAAAGAGGCACAAGGGTTGCAGAAAGAAGGGACAGAGGTACAGAAAGAGGCACGAGAAGTGCAGAAAGAAGCAACAAAGATACAGAAAGGGGAAGGAGGGGTGGAGAAAGAGGCAAGAGGGGTGCAGAAAGAAGCATGAGAGGTGCAGAAAGAAACAAAAGAAGTGCAGAAAGAAGCAGCAGAGATGCAGAAAGAGGCAAGAGGAGTGCAGAAAGAGGGAAGAGGGTGCAGAAAGAAGCAAGAGATGTGCAGAAAGAAGCAAGAGAAGTGCATAAAGAAGCAACACAGATGCAGAAAGGGGGAAGTGGGGAGGAGAAAGAGGCAAGAAGGATACAGAAAGAAGCAAGAGAGTTGAAGAAAGAAACAAAAGAAGTGCAGAAAGAAGGAACGGAGGTGCAGAAAGAGGCAAGAGGGGAGCTGAAAGAGGAAGAGGGGTGTAGAAAGAGGCACAAGGGTTGCAGAAAGAAGGGACAGAGGTGCATAAAAAAGCAAGAGAAGTGGAGAAAGAGGGAAGAGGGGTGCAGAAAGAGGCACAAGAGTTGCAGAAAGAAGGGACAAAGGTGGAGAAAGAAGTAAGAGAAGTGCTGAAAGAAGCAACAGAGGTGCAGAAAGAGGGATGAGGGGTGGAAAAAGAGGCAAGAGGGATGCAGAAAGAAGCAAGAGAGGTGCAGAAAGAAACAAAACAAGAGTAGAAAGAAGGAAGAGGGGTGCAGAAAGAGGCAAGAGGGGTGCAGAAAGAGGGAAGAGGGGTGCAGAAAGAAGCACGGGTGGTGCAGAAAGAAGCAAGAGAGGTGTAGAAAGAAGCAAGAGTAGTGCAGAAAGAAGCAACAGAGGTGCAGAAAGAGGCAAGAGGGGTGCAAAAAGAGGGAAGAGGGGTGCAGAAAGAGGCACAAGGGGTGCAGAAAAAGCAAGAGATGTGCAGAAAGAAACAAAAGAAGTGCAGAAAGAAGGAACAGAGGTGCAGAAAGAGGCAAGAGGGGTGCAGAAAGAGGCAAAAGGGGTGCATAAAGAAGCGAGAGGTACAGAAAGAAACAAAAGAAGTGCAGAAAGAAGGAACAGAGGTCCATAAAGAGGCAAGAGGGGTGCAGAAAGAAACAAAACAAGAGTAGAAAGAAGCAAGAGAGGTGTAGAAAGAAGCAAGAGTAGTGCAGAAAGAAGCAACAGAGGTGCAGAAAGAGGCAAGAGGGGTGCAAAAAGAGGGAAGAGGGGTACAGTAAGAGGCACGAGGAGTGCAGAAAGAACCAAGAGAGGTGCAGAAAGAAGCAAGAGAAGTTCAGAAAGAAGGAACAGAGGTGCGGAAAGAGGGGTGCAGAAAGAAGGAAGAAGGATGCAGAAAGAAGCATGAGAGGTGCAATAAGAAACAAAAGAAGTGCAGAAAGAAGGAACAGAGGTGCAGAAAGAGACAAGAGGGGAGCAGAAAGAGGGAAGAGGGGCGCAGAAAGAGGCACAAGGGTTGCAGAAAGAAGGGACAGAGGTGCAGAAAGAAGCAAGAGAAGTGCAGAAAGATGCAACAGAGGTGCAGAAAGAGGGATGAGGGGGTGGAGAAAGAGGCAAGAAAAGTGCAGAAAGAAGCAACATAGATGCATAAAGTTGTAAGAAGGGTGGAGAAAGTGGCAAGAGGGGTGCAGAAAGAAGCAATAGAGGTGCAGAAAGAAACAAGAGAAGACCAGAAAGAAGGAACAGAGGTGCAGAAAGAGGCAAGAGGGGTGCAGAAAGAGGGAAAAGGGGTGCAGAAAGAAGCACGAGTGGTGAAGAAAGAACCAAGAGAGGTGCAGAAAGAAGCAAGAGTAGTGTAGAAAGAAGCAACAGAGATGCAGAATGAGGCAAGAGGGGTGAAAAAAGAGGGAAGAAGGATGCAGAAAGAAGCACGAGCAGTGCAGAAAGAATCAAGAGATGTGCAGAAAGAAGGAACAGAGGTGCAGAAAGAGGCAAGAGGGTGCAGACAGAGGGAAGAGGGGTAGAGAAAGAGGCAAGGGGGTACAGAAAGAAGCAAGAGAGCTGCAGAAAGAAACAAAAGATGGACAGAAAAAGGAACAGAGGTGCAGAAAGAGGCAAGGGGGTGCAGAAAGAGGGAAAAGGGTGCAGAAAGAGGCAAAAGGGGTGCAGAAAGAAGTGAGAGGTACAGAAAGAAACAAAAGAAGAACAGAAAGAAGCAACAGAGGTGTAGAAAGAGGGAAGAGGGGTGGAGAAAGAGACAAGAGAGGTGCAGAAAGAAGCAACAGAGATGCAGAAAGAGGGAAGAGGGGTAGAAAAAGAGGCAAGAGGGGTGCAGAAAGAAGCAAGAGAGGTGCAGAAAGTAACAAAAGAAGTACAGAAAGAAGGAACAGAGGTGCAGAAAGAGGCTAGAGGAGTGCAGAAAGAGAAGAGGGTGCAGAAAGAAGCACAAGCGGTGCGGAAAGAAGCAAGAGAGGTACAGAAAGATGCAAGATAAGTGCAGAAAGAAGCAACAGAGATGCAGAAAGAGGGAAGAGGGGTGGAGAAAGAGGCAAGAGAAGTGCAGAAAGAAGCAACAGACATGCAGAAAGGGGGAAGAGGGGTGGAGAAAGAGGAAAGAAAGGTGCAGAAAGAAGCAAAAGAGGTGCAGAAAGAAACAAAAGAAGTGCAGAAAGAAGGAACAGAGGTGCAGAAAGAGGCAAGAGGGGTGCAGAAAGAGGGAAGAGGGGTGCAGAAAGAAGCAACAGAGGTGCAGAAAGAGGGATGAGGGGTAGAGAAAGAGGCAAGAGAAGTGCAGAATGAAGCAACAGAGATGCAAAAAGGGGAACACGGGTAGAAAAAGTGGCGAGAGAGGTGCAGAAAGAAGCAAGAGAGGTGCAGAAAGAAACAAAACAAGAGCAGAAAGAAGGAAAAGGGGTGCAGAAAGAGGCATGAGGGGTGCAGAAAGAGGCATGAGGGGTGCAGAAAGAAGCACGAGTGGTGCAGAAAGAAGCAAGAGAGGTGCGGAAAGAAGCAAGAGTAGCGCAGAAAGAAGCAACAGAGGTGCAGAAAGAGGCAAGAGTGGTGCAAAAAGAGGGAAGAGGGGTGCAGAAAGAGGCCCGAGGGTTGCAGAAAGAAGCAAGAGATGTGCAGAAAGAAACAAAAGAAGTGCAGAAAGAAGGAACAGAGGTGCAGAAAGAGGTAAGAGGGGTGCAGAAAGAAGCGAGAGGTACAGAAAGAAACAAAAGAAGTGCAGAAAGAAGGAACAGAGGTCCATAAAGTGGCAAGAGGGGTGCAGAAAGAAACAAAAGAAGTGTAGAAAGAAGCAACAGAGGTACACAAAGAGGCATGAGGAGTGCAGAAAGAGGGAAGAGGGGTACAGTAAGAGGCACGAGGAGTGCAGAAAGAACCAAGAGAGGTGCAGAAAGAAGCAAGAGAAGTTCAGAAAGAAAGAACAGAGGTGCAGAAAGAGGAAAGAGGGGTGCAGAAAGAGGGAAGAGGGATGCAGAGAGAAGCATGAGAGGTGCAGTAAGAAACAAAAGAAGTGCAGAAAGAAGGAACAGAGGTGCAGAAAGAGACAAGAGGGGAGCAGAAAGAGGGAAGAGGGGCGCAGAAAGAGGCACAAGGGTTGCAGAAAGAAGGGACAGAGGTGCAGAAAGAAGAGAAGTGCAGAAAGATTCAACAGAGGTGCAGAAAGAGTGATGAGGGGTGGAGAAAGAGGCAAGAAAAGTGCAGAAAGAAGCAACATAGATGCATAAAGTTGTAAGAGGGGTGGAGAAAGTGGCAAGAGGGGTGCAGAAAGAAGCAATAGAGGTGCAGAAAGAAACAAGAGAAGACCAGAAAGAAGGAACAGAGGTGCAGAAAGAGGCAAGAGGGGTGCAGAAAGAGGGAAAAGGGGTACAGAAAGCAGCACGAGTGGTGAAGAAAGAACCAAGAGAGGTGCAGAAAGAAGCAAGAGTAGTGCAGAAAGAAGCAACAGAGGTGCAGAAAGAGGCGAGGGTGAAAAAAGAGGGAAGAAGGATGCAGAAAGAAGCACGAGCAGTGCAGAAAGAAGCAAGAGATGTGCAGAAAGAAGGAACAGAGGTGCAGAAAGAGGCAAGAGGGGTGCAGAAAGAGGGAAGAGGGGTGGAGAAAGAGGCAAGGGGGTACAGAAAGAAGCAAGAGAGCTGCAGAAAGAAACAAAAGAAGGGCAGAAAAAAAGGAACAGAGGTGCAGAAAGAGGCAAGAGGGGTGCAGAAAGAGGCAAAGGGGTGCCGAAAGAAGTGAGAGGTAAAGAAAGAAAGAAAAGAAGTGCAGAAAGAAGGAACACAGGTGCAGAAAGAGACAAGAGGGGTGCGGGAAGAGGGGAGCAAAAGAGGCACGAGGGTGCAGAAATAAGCAAGAGAGGTGCAGAAAGAAGCAACAGAGGTGTAGAAAGAGGGAAGAGGGGTGGAGAAAGAGACAACAGAGGTGCAGAAAGAAGCAACAGAGATGCAGAAAGAGGGAAGAGGGGTAGAGAAAGAGGCAAGAGATGAGAGGTGCAGAAAGTAACAAAAGAAGTACAGAAAGAAGGAACAGAGGTGCAGAAAGAGGCTAGAGGAGTGCAGAAAGAGAAGAGGGGTGCAGAAAGAAGCACAAGTGGTGCAGAAAGAAGCAAGAGAGGTACAGAAAGATGCAAGATAAGTGCAGAAAGAAGCAACAGAGATGCAGAAAGCGGGAAGAGGGGTGAAGAAAGAGGCAAGAGAAGTGCAGAAAGAAGCAACAGACATGCAGAAAGGGGGAAGAGGGGTGGAGAAAGAGGCAAGAGGGGTGCAGAAAGAAGCAAAAGAGGTGCAGAAAGAAACAAAAGAAGTGCAGAAAGAAGGAACAGAGGTGCAAAAAGAGGCAGGAGGGGTGCAGAAAGAGGGAAGAGGGGTGCAGAAAGAGGCAAGAGAAGTGCAGAAAGAAGCAGCAGAGGTGCAGAAAGAGGGATATGGGGTAGAAAAAGAGGCAAGAGAAGTGCAGAAAGAAGCAACAGAGATGCAAAAAGGGGGAAGTGGGGAGGAGAAAGAGGGAAGAAGGGTGCAGAAAGAAGCAAGAGATGTGCAGAAAGAAGCAAGAGATGTGCATAAAGAAGCAACACAGATGCAGAAAGGGGGAAGTGGGGAGGAGAAAGAGGCAAGAGGGATACAGAAAGAAGCAAGAGAGTTGCAGAAAGAAACAAAAGAAGTGCAGAAAGAAGGAACGGAGGTGCAGAAAGAGGCAAGAGGGGAGCTGAAAGAGGGAAGAGGGGTGTATAAAGAGGCACAAGGGTTGCAGAAAGAAGGGACAGAGGTGCATAAAAAAGCAAGAGAAGTGCAGAAAGAGGGAAGAGGGGTGCAGAAAGAGGCACAAGAGTTGCAGAAAGAAGGGACAAAGGTGGAGAAAGAAATAAGAGAAGTGCAGAAAGAAGCAACAGAGGTGCAGAAAGAGGGATGAGGGGTGGAAAAAGAGGCAAGAGGGATGCAGAAAGAAGCAAGAGAGGTGCAGAAAGAAACAAAACAAGAGTAGAAAGAAGGAAGAGGGGTGCAGAAAGAGGCAAGAGGGGTGCAGAAAGAGGGAAGAGGGTGCAGAAAGAAGCACGGGTGGTGCAGAAAGAAGCAAGAGAGGTGTAGAAAGAAGCAAGAGTAGTGCAGAAAGAATCAACAGAGGTGCAGAAAGAGGCAAGAGGGTGCAAAAAGAGGGAAGAGGGTGCAGAAAGAGGCACAAGGAGTGCAGAAAGAGGGAAGAGGGGTGTAGAAAGAGGCACAAGGGGTGCAGAAAGAAGCAAGAAAGGTGCAGAAAAAACAAAAGAAGTGCAGAAAGAAGCAACAGAGGTTCAGAAAGAGACAAGAGAGGAGCAGAAAGAGGGAAGAGGGGTGCAGAAAGAGGCACAAGGGTTGCAGAAAGAAGGGACAGAGGTACAGAAAGAGGCACGAGAAGTGCAGAAAGAAGCAACAGAGATATAGAAAGGGGAAGGAGGGATGGAGAAAGAGGCAAGAGGGGTGCAGAAAGAAGCATGAGAGGTGCAGAAAGAAACAAAAGAAGTGCAGAAAGAAGCAGCAGAGATGCAGAAAGAGGGAAGAGGAGTGCAGAAAGAGGGAAGAGGGGTGCAGAAAGAAGCAAGAGATGTGCAGAAAGAAGCAAGAGAAGTGCATAAAGAAGCAACACAGATGCAGAAAGGGGAAGTGGGGAGGAGAAAGAGGCAAGAAGGATACAGAAAGAAGCAAGAGAGTTGCAGAAAGAAACAAAAGAAGTGCAGAAAGAAGGAACGGAGGTGCAGAAAGATGCAAGAGGGGAGCTGAAAGAGGGAAGAGGGGTGTAGAAAGAGGCACAAGGGTTGCAGAAGAAGGGACAGAGGTGCATAAAAAAGCAAGAGAAGTGGAGAAAGAGGGAAGAGGTGTGCAGAAAGAGGCACAAGAGTTGCAGAAAGAAGGGACAAAGGTGGAGAAAGAAGTAAGAGAAGTGCTGAAAGAAGCAACAGTGGTGCAGAAAGAGGGATGAGGGGTGGAAAAAGAGGCAAGAGGGATGCAGAAAGAAGCAAGAGAGGTGCAGAAAGAAACAAAACAAGAGTAGAAAGAAGGAAGAGGGGTGCAGAAAGAGGCAAGAGGGGTGCAGAAAGAGGGAAGAGGGGTGCAGAAAGAAGCACGGGTGGTGCAGAAAGAAGCAAGAGAGGTGTAGAAAGAAGCAAGAGTAGTGCAAAAAGAGGGAAGAGGGGTGCAGAAAGAGGCACAAGGGGTGCAGAAAGAAGCAAGAGATGTGCAGAAAGAAACAAAAGAAGTGCAGAAAGAAGGAACAGAGGTGCAGAAAGAGGCAAGAGGGGTGCAGAAAGAGGCAAAAGGGGTGCATAAAGAAGAGAGAGGTTCAGAAAGAAACAAAAGAAGTTCAGAAAGAAGGAACAGAGGTCCATAAAGAGGCAAGAGGGGTGCAGAAAGAAACAAAACAAGAGCAGAAAGAAGGAAGAGGGGTGCAGAAAGAGGCAAGAGGGGTGCAGAAAGAGGGAAGAGGGGTGCAGAAAGAAGCACGGGTGGTGCAGAAAGAAGCAAGAGAGGTGTAGAAAGAAGCAAGAGTAGTGCAGAAAGAAGCAACAGAGGTGCAGAAAGAGGCAAGAGGGGTGCAAAAAGAGGGAAGAGGGGTACAGTAAGAGGCACGAGGAGTGCAGAAAGAACCAAGAGAGGTGCAGAAAGAAGCAAGAGAAGTTCAGAAAGAAGGAACAGAGGTGCAGAAAGAGGAAAGAGGGGTGCAGAAAGAAGGAAGAAGGATGCAGAAAGAAGCATGAGAGGTGCAATAAGAAACAAAAGAAGTGCAGAAAGAAGGAACAGAGGTGCAGAAAGAGACAAGAGGGGAGCAGAAAGAGGGAAGAGGGGCGCAGAAAGAGGCACAAGGGTTGCAGAAAGAAGGGACAGAGGTGCAGAAAGAAGCAAGAGAAGTGCAGAAAGATGCAACAGAGGTGCAGAAAGAGGGATGAGGGGTGGAGAAAGAGGCAAGAAAAGTGCAGAAAGAAGCAACATAGATGCATAAAGTTGTAAGAGGGGTGGAGAAAGTGGCAAGAGGGGTGCAGAAAGAAGCAATAGAGGTGCAGAAGGAAACAAGAGAAGACCAGAACGAAGGAACAGAGGTGCAGAAAGAGGCAAGAGGGGTGCAGAAAGAGGGAAAAGGGGTGCAGAAAGAAGCACGAGTGGTGAAGAAAGAACCAAGAGAGGTGCAGAAAGAAGCAAGAGTAGTGTAGAAAGAAGCAACAGAGGTGCAGAAAGAGGCAAGAGGGGTGAAAAAAGAGGGAAGAAGGATGCAGAAAGAAGCACGAGCAGTGCAGAAAGAATCAAGAGATGTGCAGAAAGAAGGAACAGAGGTGCAGAAAGAGACAAGAGGGGTGCAGAAAGAGGGAAGAGGGGTGGAGAAAGAGGGAAAAGGGTGCAGAAAGAGGCAAAAGGGGTGCAGAAAGAAGTGAGAGGTACAGAAAGAAACAAAAGAAGAACAGAAAGAAGCAACAGAGGTGTAGAAAGAGGGAAGAGGGGTGGAGAAAGAGACAAGAGAGGTGCAGAAAGAAGCAACAGAGATGCAGAAAGAGGGAAGAGGGGTAGAAAAAGAGGCAAGAGGGGTGCAGAAAGAAGCAAGAGAGGTGCAGAAAGTAACAAAAGAAGTACAGAAAGAAGGAACAGAGGTGCAGAAAGAGGCTAGAGGAGTGCAGAAAGAGAAGAGGGGTGCAGAAAGAAGCACAAGCGGTGCGGAAAGAAGCAAGAGAGGTACAGAAAGATGCAAGATAAGTGCAGAAAGAAGCAACAGAGATGCAGAAAGAGGGAAGAGGGGTGGAGAAAGAGGCAAGAGAAGTGCAGAAAGAAGCAACAGACATGCAGAAAGGGGGAAGAGGGGTGGAGAAAGAGGAAAGAAAGGTGCAGAAAGAAGCAAAAGGGGTGCAGAAAGAAACAAAAGAAGTGCAGAAAAAAGGAACAGAGGTGCAAAAAGAGGCAGGAGGGGTGCAGAAAGAGGGAAGAGGGGTGCAGGAAGAGGCAAGAGAAGTGCAGAAAGAAGCAACAGAGGTGCAGAAAGAGGGATGAGGGGTAGAAAAAGAGGCAAGAGAAGTGCAGAAAGAAGCAACAGATATGCAAAAAGGGGAACACGGGTAGAAAAAGTGGCGAGAGAGGTGCAGAAAGAAGCAAGAGAGGTGCAGAAAGAAACAAAACAAGAGCAGAAAGAAGGAAAAGAGGTGCAGAAAGAGGCATGAGGGGTGCAGAAAGAGGCATGAGGGGTGCAGAAAGAAGCACGAGTGGTGCAGAAAGAAACAAAAGATGGACAGAAAAAGGAACAGAGGTGCAGAAAGAGGCAAGAGGGGTGCAGAAAGAGGGAAAAGGGTGCAGAAAGAGGCAAAAGGGGTGCAGAAAGAAGTGAGAGGTACAGAAAGAAACAAAAGAAGAACAGAAAGAAGCAACAGAGGTGTAGAAAGAGGGAAGAGGGGTGGAGAAAGAGACAAGAGAGGTGCAGAAAGAAGCAACAGAGATGCAGAAAGAGGGAAGAGGGATAGAAAAAGAGGCAAGAGGGGTGCAGAAAGAAGCAAGAGAGGTGCAGAAAGTAACAAAAGAAGTACAGAAAGAAGGAACAGAGGTGCAGAAAGAGGCTAGAGGAGTGCAGAAAGAGAAGAGGGGTGCAGAAAGAAGCACAAGCGGTGCGGAAAGAAGCAAGAGAGGTACAGAAAGATGCAAGAGAAATGCAGAAAGAAGCAACAGAGATGCAGAAAGAGGGAAGAGGGGTGGAGAAAGAGGCAAGAGAAGTGCAGAAAGAAGCAACAGACATGCAGAAAGGGGGAAGAGGGGTGGAGAAAGAGGAAAGAAAGGTGCAGAAAGAAGCAAAAGGGGTGCAGAAAGAAACAAAAGAAGTGCAGAAAGAAGGAACAGAGGTGCAAAAAGAGGCAGGAGGGGTGCAGAAAGAGGGAAGAGGGGTGCAGGAAGAGGCAAGAGAAGTGCAGAAAGAAGCAACAGAGGTGCAGAAAGAGGGATGAGGGGTAGAAAAAGAGGCAAGAGAAGTGCAGAAAGAAGCAACAGAGATGCAAAAAGGGAAACACGGGTAGAAAAAGTGGCGAGAGAGGTGCAGAAAGAAGCAAGAGAGGTGCAGAAAGAAACAAAACAAGAGCAGAAAGAAGGAAAAGAGGTGCAGAAAGAGGCATGAGGGGTGCAGAAAGAGGCATGAGGGGTGCAGAAAGAAGCACGAGTGGTGCAGAAAGAAGCAAGAGAGGTGCGGAAAGAAGCAAGAGTAGCGCAGAAAGAAGCAACAGAGTTGCAGAAAGAGGCAAGAGTGGTGCAAAAAGAGGGAAGAGGGGTGCAGAAAGAGGCCCGAGGGGTGCAGAAAGAAGCAAGAGATGTGCAGAAAGAAACAAAAGAAGTGCAGAAAGAAGGAACAGAGGTGCAGAAAGAGGTAAGAGGGGTGCAGAAAGAAGCGAGAGGTACAGAAAGAAACAAAAGAAGTGCAGAAAGAAGGAACAGAGGTCCATAAAGTGGCAAGAGGGGTGCAGAAAGAAACAAAAGAAGTGTAGAAAGAAGCAACAGAGGTACACAAAGAGGCATGAGGAGTGCAGAAAGAGGGAAGAGGGGTACAGTAAGAGGCACGAGGAGTGCAGAAAGAACCAAGAGAGGTGCAGAAAGAAGCAAGGGAAGTTCAGAAAGAAAGAACAGAGGTGCAGAAAGAGGAAAGAGGGGTGCAGAAAGAGGGAAGAAGGATGCAGAAAGAAGCATGAGAGGTGCAGTAAGAAACAAAAGAAGTGCAGAAAGAAGGAACAGAGGTGCAGAAAGAGACAAGAGGGGAGCAGAAAGAGGGAAGAGGGGCGCAGAAAGAGGCACAAGGGTTGCAGAAAGAAGGGACAGAGGTGCAGAAAGAAGAGAAGTGCAGAAAGATTCAACAGAGGTGCAGAAAGAGTGATGAGGGGTGGAGAAAGAGGCAAGAAAAGTGCAGAAAGAAGCAACATAGATGCATAAAGTTGTAAGAGGGGTGGAGAAAGTGGCAAGAGGGGTGCAGAAAGAAGCAATAGAGGTGCAGAAAGAAACAAGAGAAGACCAGAAAGAAGGAACAGAGGTGCAGAAAGAGGCAAGAGGGGTGCAGAAAGAGGGAAAAGGGGTGCAGAAAGCAGCACGAGTGGTGAAGAAAGAACCAAGAGAGGTGCAGAAAGAAGCAAGAGTAGTGCAGAAAGAAGCAATAGAGGTGCAGAAAGAGGCGAGGGGTGAAAAAAGAGGGAAGAAGGATGCAGAAAGAAGCACGAGCAGTGCAGAAAGAAGCAAGAGATGTGCAGAAAGAAGGAACAGAGGTGCAGAAAGAGGCAAGAGGGGTGCAGAAAGAGGGAAGAGGGGTGGAGAAAGAGGCAAGGGGGTACAGAAAGAAGCAAGAGAGCTGCAGAAAGAAACAAAAGAAGGGCAGAAAAAAGGAACAGAGGTGCAGAAAGAGGCAAGAGGGGTGCAGAAAGAGGCAAAAGGGGTGCCGAAAGAAGTGAGAGGTACAGAAAGAAAGAAAAGAAATGCAGAAAGAAGGAACACAGGTGCAGAAAGAGACAAGAGGGGTACGGGAAGAGGGGAGCAAAAGAGGCACGAGGGGTGCAGAAAGAAGCAAGACAGGTGCAGAAAGAAGCAACAGAGGTGTAGAAAGAGGGAAGAGGGGTGGAGAAAGAGACAAGAGAGGTGCAGAAAGAAGCAACAGAGATGCAGAAAGAGGGAAGAGGGGTAGAGAAAGAGGCAAGAGGGGTGCAGAAAGAAGCAAGAGAGGTGCAGAAAGTAACAAAAGAACTACAGAAAGAAGGAACAGAGGTGCAGAAAGAGGCTAGAGGAGTGCAGAAAGAGAAGAGGGGTGCAGAAAGAAGCACAAGCGGTGCAGAAAGAAGCAAGAGAGGTACAGAAAGATGCAAGATAAGTGTAGAAAGAAGCAACAGAGATGCAGAAAGCGGGAATAGGGGTGGAGAAAGAGGCAAGAGAAGTGCAGAAAGAAGCAACAGACATGCAGAAAGGGGGAAGAGGGGTGGAGAAAGAGGCAAGAGGGATGCAGAAAGAAACAAAAGAAGTGCAGAAAGAAGGAACAGAGGTGCAAAAAGAGGCAGGAGGGATGCAGAAAGAGGGAAGAGGGGTGCAGAAAGAGGCAAGAGAAGTGCAGAAAGAAGCAGCAGAGGTGCAGAAAGAGGGATATGGGGTAGAAAAAGAAGCAAGAGAAGTGCAGAAAGAAGCAACAGAGATGCAAAAAGGGGAACACGGGTGGAAAAAGTGCGAGAGGGGTGCAGAAAGAAGCAAGAGAGGTGCAGAAAGAAACAAAACAAGCAGAAAGAAGGAAAAGGGGTGCAGAAAGAGGCAAGAGGGGTGCAGAAAGAGGGAAGAGGGGCACAGAAAGAAGCACGAGTGGTGCAGAAAGAAACAAGAGAGGTGCAGAAAGAAGCAAGAGTAGCGCAGAAAGAAGCAACAGAGGTGCAGAAAGAGGCAAGAGGGGTGCAAAAAGAGGGAAGAGGGGTGCAGAAAGAGGCTGGAGGGGTGCAGAAAGAAGCAAGAGATGTGCAGAAAGAAACAAAAGGAGTGCAGAAAGAAGGAACAGAGGTGCAGAAAGAGGCAAGAGGGGTGCAGAAAGAGGCAAAAGGGGTGCATAAAGAAGCGAGAGGTACAGAAAGAAACAAAAGAAGTGCAGAAAGAAGGAACAGAGGTGCAGAAAGAGGCAAGAGTGGTGCAGAAAGAAACAAAAGAAGTGTAGAAAGAAGCAACAGAGGTGTACAAAGAGGCAAGAGGAGTGCAGAAAGAGGGAAGAGGGGTGTAGAAAGAGGCACGAGGGGTGCAGAAAGAAGCAAGAATGGTGCAGAAAGAAACAAAAAAGTGCAGAAAGAAGCAACAGAGGTTCAGAAAGAGGGGAGCAGAAAGAGGGAAGAGGGATGCAGAAAGAGGCACACGGGTTGCAGAAAGAAGGGACAGAGGTACAGAAAGAGGCAAGAGAAGTGCAGAAAGAAGCAACAGAGATACAGAAAGGGGAAGGAGGGGTGGAGAAAGAGGGAAGAGGGTTGCAGAAAGAGGCACGAGGGGTGCAGAAAGAAGCAAGAGAAGTGCATAAAGAAGCAACACAGATGCAGAAAGGGGGAAGTGGGGAGGAGAAAGAGGCAAGAGGGATACAGAAAGAAGCAAGAGAGTTGCAGAAAGAAACAAAAGAAGTGCAGAAAGAATGAATGGAGGTGTCGAAAGTGGCAAGAGGGGAGCTGAAAGAGGGAAGAGGGGTGTAGAAAGAGGCACAAGGGTTGCAGAAAGAAGGGACAGAGGTGCATAAAAAAGCAAGAGAAGTGCAGAAAGAGGGAAGAGGGGTGCAGAAAGAGGCACAAGAGTTGCAGAACGAAGGGACAGAGGTGGGAAAAGAAGTAAGAGAAGTGCAGAAAGAAGCAACAGAGGTGCAGAAAGAGGGATGAGGGGTGGAAAAGGAGGCAAGAGTGGTGCAGAAAGAAGCAAGAGAGGTGCAGAAAGAAATAAAACAAGAGCAGAAATGTCGTGGTCTAGGATCCCAAATCAGAAATACCAATATCCACGGGAGCGAAGATAGAATCTCTCCTCTCCCCTGAGATACTGTCTCCCTCTGTTTTTAGACTCAGAACGGTAGAGCAGTATCCCCAGGGAGCGAGGAAACAGGGAGGGACCACCAGGGGGCTTCCAGAACAAGACACAGAGGCAGATGGGGCGTCTCAGTAGATATAAAAGAACCTGCAGCAATAGATAATGAGAAAGAACAGGTTAAAGAAAACTCTATACTTTTACCACTAATTATCTTATATCAAACTTAGGTGTGTTCATTGTGCTTTCACATACTCACGAAGGAATTATTGCGATGGGACTTGTACGGAGAGTTCATATCCAATCCCAAACAGAAGAAAGCAGAAAATAAAGAATCCGAGAGGCAGGAGGAGTTTGATGTGTCACTAGTTTCTCCACAAAGGCACAAGCCGTCGCCACCTCTGTTTCGGCAAAAAGTCACTCCAACAATTTAAAGGTACTCACGTTGCTCTACCTCCGTAAGGTCAAGTATGTCCAGCGCTTCCTCGCGCTTGCATTCAGAACAACAAGAAGATCATGAAGTAAAGCACTAATGAGCAGCGCGTCCGTACACTGCGACGAAGGTTTCGTTTATGGCGTTGTAAAAAGGTGAGGTGTGAGAGCCCCTTCGCTCCGTGATTAAGAACAAACAAAATAATAGAAGTATAACAACGCCTCCTCGCGTTTTAGGATAAGGAATCAAAAAACAGAAAGGCAAAAAAAAAACAGCTCTTCCTCGAGATGGTGGGAGAGCGGTGAAGGGAACAGCGCGGGCTCGTGCTTGCCTCCGTCATTAGAACCAGGTGAGGGTAGCGAGTCCAGGCGCTGATTGAGGCGATCCGCAGAGGTTGTTCACAGCGCTTCCTCGCACTGGCGGTCGTAAAGGTGTTTCTAAGAAGAGGTAGATTGCGGTTACCGGGAACAGGAAAGTCCGAGGAAATCCAAACAGGCAAAGGGCAAGGTCCCTACAGGAAGTAAAGCCAAGCATCATGGATTGGGTGCTCACGGCTTATAAGCTGAGCTTGTCAGCTGATCAGTCCCTGTGCAGCATGGGAAGGCACAAAAGCAACACACCTTTCTGAGGCATTATGGGAGATGTAGTTCCTAGATTTATACCTTGGATAGGGTACAGGAAACCTGACGTCTAACAGTTCTCCTCCCTAACGGTCTATACACCGGTCTAGGTTTAGAGGGGTGTAGAGCGTAAAACCTTCTCATCAACACAGGAGCATGTACATTCTCTGCAGACTCCCAAGTTCTGTCTTCAGGGGCATACCCCACCCAATCTATGAGGTACTGCAATTCTCCGTTATGTAGTCTGGAATCTAAGATGCTTTTCACCTCATATTCTAACTCTCCTTCCACGACGATAGGAGGGGGTGGAGGCTCAGGGCAGGAGGGAGGGGTATACACCTTGAGCAAGGAGGTATGGAAAACGGGATGTATCCTCATTTCAGGTGGAAGATCTAGCTTTACTGTAACCGGGTTGATCGTTCTTACAATAGTGAAAGGCCCTACATATCTGGGTTGTAATTTACGAGGGCCTGATAACCTGAGGTTTTTGTGGACAGCCATACCTGCCCACCTTCCTTGTAATCTGGGGCAGGGCGTCTATGTTTATCTGCATCTGTCTTCATGGAGTGTTTGGCTTCCATTAGTTCTAATTTGGCTTGTTCCCATATAGACAAAAGATGAGTGTAGTGGTCTGTGACTGCGGGGACATCTGAGAGAGGGAAAGAGAGGGGAAGAAATTTTGGATGATATCCTGTGGTGAAGAAAAGGGTGAAACCTTGGAAGCAGAATGTGTGGAATTATTATACGCGAATTCAGCCAAAGGAAGAGCCTGGAGCCAATCACTAGTAGTAGTGCTGATTAAACATCGGAGATATTGTTCCAGAGTCTGGTTTGTTCTCTCGGTTTGACCATCCGTTTGCGGATGGTAAGCCGAGGAGAGACGATGGTCTATATGAAGAGCCCTACATAATCCTTGCCAGAATTTGGACACAAACTGTGGTCCTCTATCGGAGAATATGACTGAGGGCAACCCATGTAGCCTGACTATGCTTTCAATGAATGTGTCTACGAGTTCTTTGGCGCTAGGTAGCTTCTTAAGAGGGATGAAATGGGCCATTTTGGACAACATATCCACCACCACCAATATAGTGGTGAATCCTCTTATGGTGGGTAGGTCCGTGATAAAATCCATGCTGATGGATGACCAGGGTATATCTGGGACGGGCAGAGGCTGTAAAAGACCCGCAGGAGCACAATGTGATGACTTCTGACGTGCACAAGTTGGACAAGCTTTGACAAAATTAATTATATCTTGGGTCATGCCTTTCCACCAGAACCATCTCTGACATATTTGAATTGTCTTTTCTCCTCCAGGATGACCAGCCAATGGCAAGGCATGGCACCATTGTATTATCAAGTCTTGGGTTTCTTTTGTAGGGATAAACAAACGGTCCTCATGATAAAACAAATCGCTCACTATTTTGTTCAAAGGATCTGTTAACCACTTCTCACGATCAAGAGCCAAAAAGGCATGATCTAGTTGTGAAACAAAAGTGTCGGTCTTTTCGCTAATGGATATGATTTTATTCTCAGGTATAATAGGTAAGGGAGTTTCCACTATGTGTTTCTGATCTTTTCCTAAGCGAGAGAGAGCGTCTGCTTTACCGTGTTTCGAGCCAGGGCGAAAAGTGATAACAAAATCATATTCAGAAAAAAGGAAACCCATCTCATTTGCCGAGGAGTAGGGCTCGGGCAGACCTAAAAACTGAAGATTCCTATGGTCTGAGTAAATAGTGATGGTGTGAGGTGAACCCAAAAGATAATGGCGCCATTCTTGAAAAGCCATTTTAATGGCTAGGAGTTCTCTTTCTCCGATGGTATAATTTTGCTCAGCTTGTGAAAGAGTTCTAGAAAAGTAGGCCACTGGATGGAGTGTTCCTGATTGTGAATCACGTTGTGAAAGAATCCCCCAACTGCATATTGAGAGGCATCGGCCTCTACATAGTATGGCTGATTTTCGTCCGCATGTCTTATAATGGGAGCGGAAGTGAAACTATTCTTCAGCGTTTGGAAAGCCTGCTCGGAAACATCGTTCCATTCAAAAGATACTCCTTTTTTCAATAATCTGGTGATGGGAGTGACCAGATCAGAAAAACGATTGATAAATCGCCGGTAGAAATTTGCAAATCCTAAAAAGGATTGCACCTCTCTGACAGTCTTAGGACTTTTCCACTCAGTTATGGCGGAGACCTTGGCAGGATCCATATGTATACCCTCAGGAGAGATGACAAACCCTAAGAATTCCACCTTTTGGGCATGAAAGAGACATTTGTCTAATTTAGCAAACAGATGGTGGTCTTGTAGTCGCTGTAGAATCAATTTGACATGTTCCACATGTTCGTGTTCAGTCTGAGAATAGATTAAAATATCGTCAATATAGACGATAACGAAAATATCCAAATATTCACTTAAGATCTCATTTACGAAGAATTGGAATGCCGCGGGGGCATTGCATAATCCAAAGGGCATGACGCAATACTCATAGAGTCCGAACTTAGTGCGGAAGGCCGTCTTCCACTCATCTCCTTCTCTGACTCGGATCAAGTGATAGGCTCCCCTCAGGTCCAGCTTAGTAAAGATTTTGGCCTTACGCACCTGATCCAAGAGACTGGAGATGAGTGGAAGAGGGTATTTATTTTTATCGTCACCTTGTTCAAGGCCCGATAGTCCAAGCATGCCCTTAAACCACCTTCACGTTTGGGAATAAAAAAATAGGGGAAGAGACAGGGGAAGTCGAATGGCGTATGAACCCCTTTTTAGCATGTCCTGAAGGTACTCATGGAAATACTTTGTCTCAGGTTCCGTAAGAGCATATACTCTACTGACAGGAAGTACTGCACCCGGCGTTAGATCAATCCTGCAGTCGTAGGATCTGTGAGGGGGTAGGGCCACGGCTTTTATTTCGTCAAATACTCCTGCAAACTCAAGATACTCAGGGGGCAGCGGCGTCGAGTCCGGTAAGGATACTGCACAACTTAGAGGAGTGTGCCATAGGGCGGTCTCATGGTAACAATGCTTTAGACAATACGAAGAGCGGAGCGTGACTTTCCTAGAGACCCAATCAATGAGCGGATTATGTAGCTGTAGCCACGGGACTCCAAGAATGGCACCAAAGTTGGGGTGTTAATGAGATCAAATGAAATAGATTCAGCATGTCCGTTATCACACATCATTACAAGTTCAGGGGTTTGATAGGTGATTAAACCAGATGATAATTCAGTTCCATCAACAGCTCTCACCTTTTCAGGACGTGTTTTAGGAACAAATTCAATCCCGAGCTTCTTGGCCAATGATATATCTAGGAAGTTTCCTGTTGCTCCAGAATCTAATAGTATGGGCATAGTCTTTCTATGTTGTGACGGCAATATAACTACCACCGTAATGGTGAAGTGTTTAGGCACTAAAGCCATCGTGTTAGCCAAGAAGTGTGAGATCTGAAGGGGAGAAGGACTTGGAAGAGCGACCTCGGTACTCACCAAGTCCTTCAGTTTTCCGGATACATGGCTGCACCCATTCTGCTAGCTGGGGTTTTCAGAGGTAATCTTGGTTTGACACAAGACATTCTCTAGCGAAATGGCCACCCTTGCCACAGTAAAGACAGAGGTTTAATTTTCGTCGTTTTTCACGTTCTTCTACAGTTATTGGTCCTCTAACTCCTCCTATCTGCATGGGCTCACTTGTATCCTTTAATTCTTTCTTCTCGCTTTTGGCAAAAAAAGACGGGTGTATTCCCCTTGGATTTTTCTCCTTTTCTTTCCATTAATCTATGGTCTAACTTGACCACTAGGTCTATAAATGAAGGACAATCTTCAGGCGGGTTCACTATTTGAGACAATATATCCTTTAGTTCGTCTTTTAAACCTCTGTAGAATAAAGAAGTTCTCTTCTCTTCAGGCCATTGTGTTTCAGTCACTAATCTGTTGAAAGTGGTGATATATGTTAACAGATCCCCTGAACTTTGTTTGAGACTCAACAGTTCATTGTCACTAGCCTGCATATAAGAGTGACGGGCAAAGAGGCTTCTCATTCTTTCTTTGAATTGTGGGAGGTTGTATAAAATGGGGTCGTCATTTTGTACAAGAGGCACCGCCCACAGAGCAGCATTCCCACTGAGATAGGAGATAATAAAAGCTATCTTTGCCGCGTCGTCCGGAAATGAGGAAGCTCTACATAAAAACTGGAGGTGACACTGGTTCATAAACACTCCGTACTTGCTAGTGTCTCCACTGAATCTCTCGGGCATTGCTAAAGGGGTCAGGGAGGTGTTACAACTGTCACACTAACAGGAGAAGGGGGAGAGACTACAGACTCTGAAGTAGAGGCAGAAGAGGAGCCTTGGAAATGCGCAGGCTGTATGTAGCTCTTTTTGAACTTGGGATAGGTGGCAGCCTCTCTGGCTTCAGTCTGTCTTTGTGTTTTCATTCCATCTAACTCAGAAACCAGACGCTGATTTTCCCCTTTCAGTACTCTAAGCTCTGTTTGTAGGTTTATAACTGCTGCCGCTAACTCATTCATAGTGGGTAAAGATGTCTCAAGGGATAGGGAGTCATCCATAAGGGTATCAAATGAGGCTCCCGTGTTCATCTTCGCTCAGGGGATAATATAACCGTGGGCTTGGCTTTCTGTCGTGGTCTAGGATCCCAAATCAGAAATACCAATATCCACGGGAGCGAAGATAGAATCTCTCCTCTCCCCTGAGATACTGTCTCCCTCTGTTAATAGACTCAGAACGGTAGAGCAGTATCCCCAGGGAGCGAGGAAACAGGGAGGGACCACCAGGGGGCTTCCAGAACAAGACACAGAGGCAGATGGGGCGTCTCAGTAGATATAAAAGAACCTGCAGCAATAGATAATGAGAAAGAACAGGTTAAAGAAAACTCTATACTTTTACCACTAATTATCTTATATCAAACTTAGGTGTGTTCATTGTGCTTTCACATACTCACGAAGGAATTATTGCGATGGGACTTGTACGGAGAGTTCATATCCAATCCCAAACAGAAGAAAGCAGAAAATAAAGAATCCGAGAGGCAGGAGGAGTTTGATGTGTCACTAGTTTCTCCACAAAGGCACAAGCCGTCGCCACCTCTGTTTCGGCAAAAAGTCACTCCAACAATTTAAAGGTACTCACGTTGCTCTACCTCCGTAAGGTCAAGTATGTCCAGCGCTCTCGCGCTTGCATTCAGAACAACAAGAAGATCATGAAGTAAAGCACTAATGAGCAGCGCGTCCGTACACTGCGACGAAGGTTTCGTTTATGGCGTTGTAAAAAGGTGAGGTGTGAGAGCCCCTTCGCTCCGTGATTAAGAACAAACAAAATAATAGAAGTATAACAACGCCTCCTCGCGTTTTAGGATAAGGAATCAAAAAACAGAAAGGCAAAAAAACAGCTCTTCCTCGAGATGGTGGGAGAGCGGTGAAGGGAACAGCGCGGGCTCGCGCTTGCCTCCGTAATTAGAACCAGGTGAGGGTAGCGAGTCCAGGCGCTGATTGAGGCGATCCGCAGAGGTTGTTCACAGCGCTTCCTCGCACTGGCGGTCGTAAAGGTGTTTCTAAGAAGAGGTAGATTGCGGTTACCGGGAACAGGAAAGTCCGAGGAAATCCAAACAGGCAAAGGACGAGGTCCCTACAGGAAGTAAAGCCAAGCATCATGGATTGGGTGCTCACGGCTTATAAGTTGAGCTTGTCAGCTGATCAGTCCCTGTGCAGCATGGGAAGGCACAAAAGCAACACACCTTTCTGAGGCATTATGGGAGATGTAGTTCCTAGATTTATACCTTGGATAGGGTACAGGAAACCTGACGTCTAACAAGAAAGAAGGAAGAGGGGTGCAGAAAGAGGCAAGAGGGGTGCAGAAAGAGGGAAGAGGGGTGCAGAAAGAAGCACGGGTGGTGCAGAAAGAAGCAAGAGAGGTGTAGAAAGAAGCAAGAGTAGTGCAGAAAGAAGCAACAGAGGTGCAGAAAGAGGCAAGAGGGGTGCAAAAAGAGGGAAGAGGGATGCAGAAAGAGGCACAAGGGGTGCAGAAAGATGCAAGAGATGTGCAGAAAGAAACAAAAGAAGTGCAGAAAGAAGGAACAGATGTGCAGAAAGAGGCAAGAGGGGTGCAGAAAGAGGCAAAAGGGGTGCATAAAGAAGCGAGAGGTGCAGAAAGAAACAAAAGAAGTGCAGAAAGAAGGAACAGAGGTCCATAAAGAGGCAAGAGGGGTGCAGAAAGAAACAAAAGAAGTGTAGAAAGAAGCAACAGAGGTACACAAAGAGGCATGAGGAGTGCAGAAAGAGGGAAGAGGGGTACAGTAAGAGGCACGAGGAGTGCAGAAAGAACCAAGAGAGGTGGAGAAAGAAGCAAGAGAAGTTCAGAAAGAAGGAACAGAGGTGAAGAAAGAGGAAAGAAGGGTGCAGAAAGAGGGAAGAGGGATGCAGAAAGAAGCATGAGAGGTGCAGAAAGAAACAAAAGAAGTGCAGAAAGAAGGAACAGAGGTGCAGAAAGAGACAAGAGGGGAGCGGAAAGAGGGAAGAGGGGTGCAGAAAGAGGCACAAGAGTTGCAGAAAGGGGATAGAGGTGCAGAAAGAAGCAAGAGAAGTGCAGAAAGATGCAACAGAGGTGCAGAAAGAGGGATGAGGGGTGGAGAAAGAGGCAAGAAAAGTACAGAAAGAAGCAACATAGATGCATAAAGTTGTAAGAGGGGTGGAGAAAGTGGCAAGAGGGGTGCAGAAAGAAGCAATAGAGGTGCAGAAAGAAACAAGAGAAGACCAGAAAGAAGGAACAGAGTTGCAAAAAGAGGCAAGAGGGGTACAGAAAGAGGGAAAAGGGGTGCAGAAAGAAGCACGAGTGGTCAAGAAAGAAGCAAGAGAGGTGCAGAAAGAAGCAAGAGTAGTGCAGAAAGAAGCAACAGAGGTGCAGAAAGAGGCAAGAGGTGTGCAAAAAGAGGGAAGAAGGATGCAGAAAGAAGCACGAGCAGTGCAGAAAGAAGCAAGAGATGTGCAGAAAGAAGGAACAGAGGTGCAGAAAGAGGCAAGAGGGGTGCAGAAAGAGGGAAGGGGTGGAGAAAGAGGCAAGGGGGTACAGAAAGAAGCAAGAGAGCTGCAGAAAGAAACAAAAGAAGGGCAGAAAAAAGGAAC
Organism: Calotriton arnoldi; assembly: GCA_963921515.1. Lineage (NCBI taxonomy): Eukaryota > Metazoa > Chordata > Amphibia > Caudata > Salamandridae > Calotriton > Calotriton arnoldi. The sequence continues at coordinate 351,280 of CAWUFW010001775.1, forward strand.
AGAGGTGCAGAAAGGGGCAAGAGGGGTGCAGAAAGAGGGAAGAGGGTGCAGAAAGAGGCAAAAGGGGTGCAGAAAGAAGTGAGAGGTACAGAAAGAAACAAAAGAAGTGCAGAAAGAAGGAACACAGGTGCAGAAAGAGGCAAAAGGGGTGTGGGAAGAGGGGAGCAAAAGAGGCACGAGGGGTGCAGAAAGAAGCAAGAGAGGTACAGAAAGATGCAAGATAAGTGCAGAAAGAAGCAACAGAGATGCAGAAAGAGGGAAGAGGGGTGGAGAAAGAGGCAAGAGAAGTGCAGAAAGAAGCAACAGACATGCAGAAAGGGGGAAGAGGGGTGGAGAAAGAGGCAAGAGGGGTGCAGAAAGAAGCAAAAGAGGTGCAGAAAGAAACAAGAGAAGTACAGAAAGAAGGAACAGAGGTGCAAAAAGAGGCAGGAGGGGTGCAGAAAGAGGGAAGAGGGGTGCAGAAAGAGGCAAGAGAAGTGCAGAAAGAAGCAACAGAGGTGCAGAAAGAGGGATGAGGGGTAGAAAAAGAGGCAAGAGAAGTGCAGAAAGAAGCAACAGAGATGCAAAAAGGGGAACACGGGTGGAAAAAGTGCCGAGAGGGGTGCAGAAAGAAGCAAGAGAGGTGCAGAAAGAAACAAAATGAGCAGAAAGAAGGAAAAGGGGTGCAGAAAGAGGCAAGAGGGGTACAGAAAGAGGGAAGAGGGGTACAGAAAGAAGCACGAGTGGTGCAGAAAGAAGCAAGAGAGGTGCAGAAAGAAGCAAGAGTAGCGCAGAAAGAAGCAACAGAGGTGCAGAAAGAGGCAAGAGGGAAGAGGGGTGCAGAAAGAGGCCCGAGGGGTGCAGAAAGAAGCAAGAGATGTGCAGAAAGAAACAAAAGAAGTGCAGAAAGAAGGAACAGAGGTGCAGAAAGAGGCAAGAGGGGTGCAGAAAGAGGCAAAAGGGGTGCATAAAGAAGCGAGAGGTGCAGAAAGAAACAAAAGAAGTACAGAAAGAAGGAACAGAGGTGCAGAAAGAGGCAAGAGGGGTGCAGAAAGAAACAAAAGAAGTGTAGAAAGAAGCAACAGAGGTGTACAAAGAGGCAAGAGGAGTGCAGAAAGAGGGAAGAGGGGTGTAGAAAGAGGCACGAGGGGTGCAGAAAGAAGCAAGAAAGGTGCAGAAAGAAACAAAAGAAGTGCAGAAAGAAGCAACAGAGGTTCAGAAAGAGACAAGAGGGGAGCAGAAAGAGGGAAGAGGGGTGCAGAAAGAGGCACAAGGGTTGCAGAAAGAAGGGACAGAGGTACAGAAAGAGGCAAGAGAAGTGCAGAAAGAAGCAACAGAGATACAGAAAGGGGAAGGAGGGGTGGAGAAAGAGGCAAGAGGGGTGCAGAAAGAAGCATGAGAGGTGCAGAAAGAAACAAAAGAAGTGCAGAAAGAAGCAGCAGAGATGCAGAAAGAGGCAAGAGGAGTGCAGAAAGAGGGAAGAGGGGTGCAGAAAGAGGCACGAGGGGTGCAGAAAGAAGCAAGAGAAGTGCAGAAAGAAGCAACACAGATGCAGAAAGGGGGAAGTGGGGAGGAGAAAGAGGCAAGAGGGATACAGAAAGAAGCAAGAGAGTTGCAGAAAGAAACAAAAGAAGTGCAGAAAGAAGGAACGGAGGTGCCGAAAGAGGCAAGAGGGGAGCTGAAAGAGGGAAGAGGGGTGTAGAAAGAGGCACAAGGGTTGCAGAAAGAAGGGACAGAGGTGCATAAAAAAGCAAGAGAAGTGCAGAAAGAGGGAAGAGGGGTGCAGAAAGAGGCATAAGAGTTGCAGAAAGAAGGGACAGAGGTGGGGGAAAGAAGTAAGAGAAGTGCAGAAAGAAGAAACAGAGGTGCAGAAAGAGGGATGAGGGGTGGAAAAAGAGGAAAGAGGGGTGCAGAAAGAAGCAAGAGAGGTGCATAAAGAAACAAAACAAGAGCAGAAAGAAGGAAGAGGGGTGCAGAAAGAGGCAAGAGGGGTGCAGAAAGAGGGAAGAGGGGTGCAGAAAGAAGCACGGGTGGTGCAGAAAGAAGCAAGAGAGGTGTAGAAAGAAGCAAGAGTAGTGCAGAAAGAAGCAACAGAGGTGCAGAAAGAGGCAAGAGGGGTGCAAAAAGAGGGAAGAGGGATGAAGAAAGAGGCACAAGGGGTGTAGAAAGAAGCAAGAGATGTGCAGGAAGAAACAAAAGAAGTGCAGAAAGAAGGAACAGAGGTGCAGAAAGAGGCAAGAGGGGTGCAGAAAGAGGCAAGAGGGGTGCTTAAAGAAGCGAGAGGTGTAGAAAGAAACAAAAGAAGTGCAGAAAGAAGGAACAGAGGTCCATAAAGAGGCAAGAGGGGTGCGGAAAGAAACAAAAGAAGTGTAGAAAGAAGCAACAGAGGTACACAAAGAGGCATGAGGAGTGCAGAAAGAGGGAAGAGGGGTACAGTAAGAGGCACGAGGAGTGCAGAAAGAACCAAGAGAGGTGCAGAAAGAAGCAAGAGAAGTTCAGGAAGAAGGAACAGAGGTGCAGAAAGAGGAAAGAGGGGTGCAGAAAAAGGGAAGAGGGATGCAGAAAGAAGCATGAGAGGTGCAGAAAGAAACAAAAGAAGTGCAGAAAGAAGGAACAGAGGTGCAGAAAGAGACAAGAGGGGAGCGGAAAGAGGGAAGAGGGGTGCAGAAAGAGGCACAAGGGTTGCAGAAAGAAGGGACAGAGGTGCAGAAAGAAGCAAGAGAAGTGCAGAAAGATGCAACAGAGGTGCAGAAAGAGGGATGAGGGGTGGAGAAAGAGGCAAGAAAAGTGCAGAAAGAAGCAACATAGATGCATAAAGTTGTAAGAGGGGTGGAGAAAGTAGCAAGAGGGCTGCAGAAAGAAGCAATAGAGGTGCAGAAAGAAAATAGAGAAGACCAGAAAGAAGGAACAGAAGTGCAGAAAGAGGCAAGAGGGGTGCAGAAAGAGGGAAAAGGGGTGCAGAAAGAAGCACGAGTGGTGAAGAAAGAAGCAAGAGAGGTGCAGAAAGAAGCAAGAGTAGTGCAGAAAGAAGCAACAGAGGTGCAGAAAGAGGCAAGAGGGGTGCAAAAAGAGGGAAGAAGGATGCAGAAAGAAGCACGAGCAGTGCAGAAAGAAGCAAGAGATGTGCAGAAAGAAGCAACAGAGGTGCAGAAAGAGGCAAGAGGGGTGCAAAAAGAGGGAAGAGGGGTGGAGAAAGAGGCAAGGGGGTACAGAAAGAAGCAAGAGAGCTGCAGAATGAAACAAAAGAAGTGCGGAAAGAAGAAACAGAGGTGTAGAAAGAGGCAAGAGGGGTGCAGAAAGAGGGAAGAGGGTGCAGAAAGAGGCAAAAGGGGTACAGAAAGAAGTGAGAGGTACAGAAAGAAACAAAAGAAGTGCAGAAAGAAGGAACACAGGTGCAGAAAGAGGCAAAAGGGGTGCGGGAAGAGGGGAGCAAAAGAGGCACGAGGGGTGCAGAAAGAAGCAAGAGAGGTGCAGAAAGAAGCAACAGAGGTGTAGAAAGAGGGAAGAGGAGTGGAGAAAGAGACAAGAGAGGTGCAGAAAGAAGCAACAGAGATGCAGAAAGAGGGAAGAGGGGTAGAGAAAGAGGCAAGAGGGGTGCAGAAAGAAGCACGAGAGGTGCAGAAAGTAACAAAAGAAGTACAGAAAGAAGGAACAGAGGTGCAGAAAGAGGCTAGAGGAGTGCAGAAAGAGAAGAGGGGTGCAGAAAGAGGCACAAGCGGTGCGGAAAGAAGCAAGAGAGGTACAGAAAGATGCAAGATAAGTGCAGAAAGAAGCAACAGAGATGCAGAAAGAGGGAAGAGGGGTGGAGAAAGAGGCAAAAGAAGTGCAGAAAGAAGCAACAGACATGCAGAAAGGGGGAAGAGGGGTGGAGAAAGAGGCAAGAGGGGTGCAGAAAGAAGCAAGAGAGGTGCAGAAAGAACCAAAAGAAGTGCAGAAAGAAGGAACAGAGGTGCAAAAAGAGGCAGGAGGGGTGCAGAAAGAGGGAAGAGGGGTGCAGAAAGAGGCAAGAGAAGTGCAGAAAGAAGCAACAGAGGTGCAGAAAGATGGATGAGGGGTAGAAAAAGAGGCAAGAGAAATGCAGAAAGAAGCAACAGAGATGCAAAAAGGGGAACACGGGTGGAAAAAGTGGCGAGAGGGGTGCAGAAACAGGGAAGAGGGTGCAGAAAGAGGCAAAAGGGGTGCAGAAAGAAGTGAGAGGTACAGAAAGAAACAAAAGAAGTGCAGAAAGAAGGAACACAGGTGCAGAAAGAGGCAAAAGGGGTGTGGGAAGAGGGGAGCAAAAGAGGCACGAGGGGTGCAGAAAGAAGCATAGAAAGAGGGAAGAGGAGTGGAGAAAGAGACAAGAGAGGTGCAGAAAGAAGCAATAGAGATGCAGAAAGAGGGAAGAGGGGTAGAGAAAGAGGCAAGAGGGGTGCAGAAAGAAGCAACAGAGGTGTAGAAAGAGGGAAGAGGAGTGGAGAAAGAGACAAGAGAGGTGCAGAAAGAAGCAATAGAGATGCAGAAAGAGGGAAGAGGGGTAGAGAAAGAGGCAAGAGGGGTGCAGAAAGAAGCAAGAGAGGTGCAGAAAGTAACAAAAGAAGTACAGAAAGAAGGAACAGAGGTGCAGAAAGAGGCTAGAGGAGTGCAGAAAGAGAAGAGGGGTGCAGAAAGAAGCACAAGCGGTGCGGAAAGAAGCAAGAGAGGTACAGAAAGATGCAAGATAAGTGCAGAAAGAAGCAACAGAGATGCAGAAAGAGGGAAGAGGGTGGAGAAAGAGGCAAGAGAAGTGCAGAAAGAAGCAACAGACATGCAGAAAGGGGGAAGAGGGTGGAGAAAGAGGCAAGAGGGGTGCAGGAAGAAGCAAAAGAGGTGCAGAAAGAAACAAAAGAAGTACAGAAAGAAGGAACAGAGGTGCAAAAAGAGGCAGGAGGGGTGCAGAAAGAGGGAAGAGGGGTGCAGAAAGAGGCAAGAGAAGTGCAGAAAGAAGCAACAGAGGTGCAGAAAGAGGGATGAGGGGTAGAAAAAGAGGCAAGAGAAGTGCAGAAAGAAGCAACAGAGATGCAAAAAGGGGAACACGGTTGGAAAAAGTGGCGAGAGGGGTGCAGAAAGAAGCAAAAGAGGTGCAGAAAGAAACAAAACGAGCAGAAAGAAGGAAAAGGGGTACAGAAAGAGGCAAGAGGGGTGCAGAAAGAGGGAAGAGGGATACATAAAGAAGCACGAGTGGTGCAGAAAGAAGCAAGAGAGGTGCAGAAAGAAGCAAGAGTAGCGCAGAAAGAAGCAACAGAGGTGCAGAAAGAGGCAAGAGGGGTGCAGAAAGAGGCCCGAGGGGTGCAGAAAGAAGCAAGAGATGTGCAGAAAGAAACAAAAGAAGTGCAGAAAGAAGGAACAGAGGTGCAGAAAGAGGCAAGAGGGGTGCAGAAAGAGGCAAAAGGGGTGCAGAAAGAAGCGAGAGGTGCAGAAAGAAACAAAAGAAGTGCAGAAAGAAGGAATAGAGGTGCAGAAAGAGGCAAGAGGGGTGCAGAAAGAGGCAAAAGGGGTGCATAAAGAAGCGAGAGGTGCAGAAAGAAACAAAAGAAGTGCAGAATGAAGGAACAGAGGTGCAGAAAGAGGCAAGAGGAGTGCATTAAGAAACAAAAGAAGTGTAGAAAGAAGCAACAGAGGTGTGCAAAGAGGCAAGAGGAGTGCAGAAAGAGGGAAGAGGGGTGTAGAAAGAGGCACAAGGGGTGCAGAAAGAAGCAAGAAAGGTGCAGAAAGAAACAAAAGAAGTACAGAAAGAAGCAACAGAGGTTCAGAAAGAGACAAGAGGGGAGCAGAAAGAGGGAAGAGGGTTGCAGAAAGAAGGGACAGAGGTACAGAAAGAGGCACGAGAAGTGCAGAAAGAAGCAACAGAGATACAGAAAGGGGAAGGAGGGGTGGAGAAAGAGGCAAGAGGGGTGCAGAAAGAAGCATGAGAGGTGCAGAAAGAAACAAAAGAAGTGCAGAAAGAAGCAGCAGAGATGCAGAAAGAGGCAAGAGGAGTGCAGAAAGAGGGAAGAGGGGTGCAGAAAGAAGCAAGAGATGTGCAGAAAGAAGCAAGAGATGTGCATAAAGAAGCAACACAGATGCAGAAAGGGGGAAGTGGGAGGAGAAAGAGGCAAGAGGGATACAGAAAGAAGCAAGAGAGTTGCAGAAAGAAACAAAAGAAGTGCAGAAAGAAGGAACGGAGGTGCAGAAAGAGGCAAGAGGGGAGCTGAAAGAGGGAAGAGGGGTGTAGAAAGAGGCACAAGGGTTGCAGAAAGAAGGGACAGAGGTGCATAAAAAGCAAGAGAAGTGCAGAGAGGGAAGAGGGGTGCAGAAAGAGGCACAAGAGTTGCAGAAAGAAGGGACAAAGGTGGAGAAAGAAATAAGAGAAGTGCAGAAAGAAGCAACAGAGGTGCAGAAAGAGGGATGAGGGGTGGAAAAAGAGGCAAGAGGGATGCAGAAAGAAGCAAGAGAGGTGCAGAAAGAAACAAAACAAGAGTAGAAAGAAGGAAGAGGGGTACAGAAAGAGGCAAGAGGGGTGCAGAAAGAGGGAAGAGGGGTGCAGAAAGAAGCACAGGTGGTGCAGAAAGAAGCAAGAGAGGTGTAGAAAGAAGCAAGAGTAGTGCAGAAAGAATCAACAGAGGTGCAGAAAGAGGCAAGAGGGGTGCAAAAGAGGGAAGAGGGGTGCAGAAAGAGGCACAAGGAGTGCAGAAAGAGGGAAGAGGGGTGTAGAAAGAGGCACAAGGGGTGCAGAAAGAAGCAAGAAAGGTGCAGAAAGAAACAAAAGAAGTGCAGAAAGAAGCAACAGAGGTTCAGAAAGAGACAAGAGGGGAGCAGAAAGAGGGAAGAGGGGTGCAGAAAGAGGCACAAGGGTTGCAGAAAGAAGGGCCAGAGGTACAGAAAGAGGCACGAGAAGTGCAGAAAGAAGCAACAGAGATACAGAAAGGGGAAGGAGGGGTGGAGAAAGAGGCAAGAAGGGTGCAGAAAGAAGCATGAGAGGTGCAGAAAGAAACAAAAGAAGTGCAGAAAGAAGCAGCAGAGATGCAGAAAGAGGCAAGAGGAGTGCAGAAAGAGGGAAGAGGGGTGCAGAAAGAAGCAAGAGATGTGCAGAAAGAAGCAAGAGAAGTGCATAAAGAAGCAACACAGATGCAGAAAGGGGGAAGTGGGGAGGAGAAAGAGGCAAGAGGGATACAGAAAGAAGCAAGAGAGTTGCAGAAAGAAACAAAAGAAGTGCAGAAAGAAGGAACGGAGGTGCAGAAAGAGGCAAGAGGGGAGCTGAAAGAGGGAAGAGGGGTGTAGAAAGAGGCACAAGGGTTGCAGAAAGAAGGGACAGAGGTGCATAAAAAAGCAAGAGAAGTGGAGAAAGAGGGGTGCAGAAAGAGGCACAAGAGTTGCAGAAAGAAGGGACAAAGGTGGAGAAAGAAGTAAGAGAAGTGCAGAAAGAAGCAACAGAGGTGCAGAAAGAGTGATGAGGGGTGGAAAAAGAGGCAAGAGCGATGCAGAAAGAAGCAAGAGAGGTGCAGAAAGAAACAAAACAAGAGTAGAAAGAAGGAAGAGGGGTGCAGAAAGAGACAAGAGGGGTGCAGAAAGAGGGAAGAGGGGTGCAGAAAGAAGCACGGGTGGTGCAGAAAGAAGCAAGAGAGGTGTAGAAAGAAGCAAGAGTAGTGCAGAAAGAAGCAACAGAGGTGCAGAAAGAGGCAAGAGGGGTGCAAAAAGAGGGAAGAGGGGTGCAGAAAGAGGCACAAGGGGTGCAGAAAGAAGCAAGAGATGTGCAGAAAGAAACAAAAGAAGTGCAGAAAGAAGGAACAGAGGTGCAGAAAGAGGCAAGAGGTGTGCAGAAAGAGGCAAAAGGGGTGCATAAAGAAGCGAGAGGTACAGAAAGAAACAAAAGAAGTGCAGAAAGAAGGAACAGAGGTCCATAAAGAGGCAAGAGGGGTGCAGAAAGAAACAAAACAAGAGTAGAAAGAAGGAAGAGGGGTGCAGAAAGAGGCAAGAGGGGTGCAGAAAGAGGGAAGAGGGGTACAGAAAGAAGCACAGGTGGTGCAGAAAGAAGCAAGAGAGGTGTAGAAAGAAGCAAGAGTAGTGCAGAAAGAAGCAACAGAGGTGCAGAAAGAGGCAAGAGGAGTGCAAAAAGAGGGAAGAGGGGTACAGTAAGAGGCACGAGGAGTGCAGAAAGAACCAAGAGAGGTGCAGAAAGAAGCAAGAGAAGTTCAGAAAGAAGGAACAGAGGTGCAGAAAGAGGAAAGAGGGGTGCAGAAAGAAGGAAGAAGGATGCAGAAAGAAGCATGAGAGGTGCAATAAGAAACAAAATAAGTGCAGAAAGAAGGAACAGAGGTGCAGAAAGAGACAAGAGGGGAGCAGAAAGAGGGAAGAGGGGCGCAGAAAGAGGCACAAGGGTTGCAGAAAGAAGGGACAGAGGTGCAGAAAGAAGCAAGAGAAGTGCAGAAAGATGCAACAGAGGTGCAGAAAGAGGGATGAGGGTTGGAGAAAGAGGCAAGAAAAGTGCAGAAAGAAGCAACATAGATGCATAAAGTTATAAGAGGGGTGGAGAAAGTGGCAAGAGGGGTGCAGAAAGAAGCAATAGAGGTGCAGAAAGAAACAAGAGAAGACCAGAAAGAAGGAACAGAGGTGCAGAAAGAGGCAAGAGAAGTGCAGAAAGAAGCAACAGAGATGCAAAAAGGGTAACACAGGTGGAAAAAGAGGCGAGAGGGATGCAGAAAGAAGCAAGAGAGGTGCAGAAAGAAACAAAACAAGAGCAGAAAGAAGGAAAAGGGGTGCAGAAAGAGGCAAGAGGGGTGCAGAAAGAGGGAAGAGGGGTACAGAAAGAAGCATGAGTGGTGCAGAAAGAAGCAAGAGAGGTACAGAAAGAAGCAAGAGTAGCGCAGAAAGAAGCAACGGAGGTGCAGAAAGAGGCAAGAGGGGTGCAAAAAGAGGGAAGAGGGGTGCAGAAAGAGGCCCGAGGGGTGCAGAAAGAAGCAAGAGATGTGCAGAAAGAAACAAAAGAAGTGCAGAAAGATGGAACAGAGGTGCAGAAAGAGGCAAGAGGGGTGCGGAAAGAGGCAAAAGGGGTGCATAAAGAAGCGAGAGGTGCAGAAAGAAACAAAAGAAGTGCAGAAAGAAGGAACAGAGGTGCAGAAAGAGGCAAGAAGGGTGCAGAAAGAAACAAAAGAAGTGTAGAAAGAAGCAACAGAGGTGTACAAAGAGGCAAGAGGAGTGCAGAAAGAGGGAAGATGGGTGTAGAAAGAGGCACGAGGGGTGCAGAAAGAAGCAAGAAAGGTGCAGAAAGAAACAAAAGAAGTGCAGAAAGAAGCAACAGAGGTTCAGAAAGAGACAAGAGGGGAGCAGAAAGAGGGAAGAGGGGTGCAGAAAGAGGCACAAGGGTTGCAGAAAGATGGGACAGAGGTACAGAAAGAGGCAAGAGAAGTGCAGAAAGAAGCAACAGAGATACAGAAAGGGGAAGGAGGGGTGGATTAAGAGGCAAGAGGGGTGCAGAAAGAAGCATGAGAGGTGCAGAAAGAAACAAAAGAAGTGCAGAAAGAAGCAGCAGAGATGCAGAAAGAGGCAAGAGGAGTGCAGAAAGAGGGAAGAGGGGTGCAGAAAGAGGCACGAGGGATGCAGAAAGAAGCAAGAGATGTGCAGAAAGAAGCAAGAGAAGTGCATAAAGAAGCAACACAGATGCAGAAAGGGGGAAGTGGGGAGGAGAAAGAGGCAAGAGGGATACAGAAAGAAGCAAGAGAGTTGCAGAAAGAAACAAAAGAAGTGCAGAAAGAAGGAACGGAGGTGCAGAAAGAGGCAAGAGGGGAGCTGAAAGAGGGAAGAGGGGTGTAGAAAGAGGCACAAGGGTTGCAGAAAGAAGGGACAGAGGTGCATAAAAAAGAAAGAGAAGTGCAGAAAGAGGGAAGAGGGGTGCAGAAAGAGGCACAAGAGTTGCAGAAAGAAGGGACAGAGGTGGAGAAAGAAGTAAGAGAAGTGCAGAAAGAAGCAACAGAGGTGCAGAAAGAGGGATGAGGGGTGGAAAAAGAGGCAAGAGGGGTGCAGAAAGCAAGAGAGGTGCAGAAAGAAACAAAACAAAAGTAGAAAGAAGGAAGAGGGGTGCAGAAAGAGGCAAGAGGGGTGCAGAAAGAGGGAAGAGGGGTACAGAAAGAAGCACGGGTGGTGCAGAAAAAAGCAAGAGAGGTGTAGAAAGAAGCAAGAGTAGTGCAGAAAGAAGCAACAGAGGTGCAGAAAGAGGCAAGAGGGGTGCAAAAAGAGGGAAGAGGGGTGCAGAAAGAGGCACAAGGGGTGCAGAAAGAAGCAAGAGATGTGCAGAAAGAAGGAACAGAGGTGCAGAAAGAGGCAAGAGGGGTGCAGAAAGAGGCAAATGGGGTGCAGAAAGAAGCGAGAGGTACAGAAAGAAACAAAAGAAGTGCAGAAAGAAGGAACAGAGGTCCATAAAGAGGCAAGAGGGGTGCAGAAAGAAACAAAAGAAGTGTAGAAAGAAGCAACAGAGGTACACAAAGAGGCATGAGGAGTGCAGAAAGAGGGAAGTGGGGTACAGTAAGAGGCACGAGGAGTGCAGAAAGAACCAAGAGAGGTGCAGTAAGAAACAAAAGAAGTGCAGAAAAAAGGAACAGAGGTGCAGAAAGAGACAAGAGGGGAGCGGAAAGAGGGAAGAGGGGTGCAGAAAGAGGCACAAGGGTAGCAGAAAGAAGGGACAGAGGTGCAGAAAGAAGCAAGAGAAGTGCAGAAAGATGCAACCGAGGTGCAGAAAGAGGGATGAGGGGTGGAGAAAGAGGCAAGAAAAGTGCAGAAAGAAGCAACATAGATGCATAAAGTTGTAAGAGGGGTGGAGAAAGTGGCAAGAGGGGTGCAGAAAGAAGCAATAGAGGTGCAGAAAGAAACAAGAGAAGACCAGAAAGAAGGAACAGAGGTGCAGAAAGAGGCAAGAGGGGTGCATAAAGAGGGGAAATGGGTGCAGAAAGAAGCACGAGTGGTGAAGAAAGAAGCAAGAGAGGTGCAGAAAGAAGCAAGAGTAGTGCAGAAAGAAGCAACAGAGGTGCAGAAAGAGGCAAGAGGGGTGCAATAAGAGGGAAGAAGGATGCAGAAAGAAGCACGAGCAGTGCAGAAAGAAGCAAGAGATGTGCAGAAAGAAGGAACAGAGGTGCAGAAAGAGGCAAGAGGGGTGCAGAAAGAGGGAAGAGGGGTGGAGAAAGAGGTAAGGGGGTACATAAAGAAGCAAGAGAGCTGCAGAAAGAAACAAAAGAAGGGCAGAAAAAAGGAACAGAGGTGCATAAAGAGGCAAGAGGGGTGCAGAAAGAGGGAAGAGGGTGCAGAAAGAGGCAAAAGGGGTGCAGAAAGAAGTGAGAGGTACAGAAAGAAACAAAAGAAGTGCAGAAAGAAGGAACACAGGTGCAGAAAGAGGCAAGAGGGGTGCGGGAAGAGGGGAGCAAAAGAGGCATGAGGGGTGCAGAAAGAAGCAAGAGAGGTGCAGAAAGAAGCAACAGAGGTGTAGAAAGAGGGAAGAGGGGTGGAGAAAGAGACAAGAGAGGTGCAGAAAGAAGCAACAGAGTTGCAGAAAGAGGGAAGGGGTAGAGAAAGAGGCAAGAGGGGTGCAGAAAGAAGCAAGAGAGGTGCAGAAAGTGACAAAAGAAGTACAGAAAGAAGGAACAGAGATGCAGAAAGAGGCTAGAGGAGTGCAGAAAGAGAAGAGGGGTGCAGAAAGAGGCACAAGCGGTGCGGAAAGAAGCAAGAGATGTACAGAAAGATGCAAGATAAGTGCAGAAAGAAGCAACAGAGATGCAGAAAGAGGGAAGAGGGGTGGTGAAAGAGGCAAGAGGGGTGCAGAAAGAAGCAAGAGAGTTGCAGAAAGAAACAAAAGAAGTGCAGAAAGAAGGAACAGAGGTGCAAAAAGAGGCAGGAGGGGTGCAGAAAGAGGGAAGAGGGGTGCAGAAAAAGGCAAGAGAGGAGCAGAAAGAGGCAAAAGGGGTGCACAAAGAAGCAAGTGAGGTGCAGAAAGAGGCAACAGAAGTGCAGAAATAGGCAAAAGGGGTGCAGAAAGTAGAAGAGGTTTGCAGAAAGAGGCAAGAGAAGTGCAGAAAAAGAAAGAAAGGTGCAGAAAGAAGCAACAGAAATGCAGAAAGAGGCAAGAGAGGCACAGAAGGAAGCAAGAGTGGCGTGTACACCATTAGTACCAATTTAACACCCACATTTAGCAATAAGTAATAGGTGACCATTCTAGGTTTACAAAGGACCTTCCACCACGCTGTAACACTTGTCACTGCATTTTTGTTAACGTTTGAGCCGTTTGAGCTAGAAACAAGGCTTTTTTTGTTCAAATCTGCAGATTAGGCAGCAGATGATGGATCATGTGGCTAATGCGGAAACTGTATAATTGTCTGAAATTCAGTGCAGCCAAACAGTCGCATAATTCCACTGGCCCTGTTCATACCTCTGACTAGGTCCAGAAGTGCTCCTCAGTGATTCCTTCTTTTTTTTGTCTCATTGAGTTCATAGTTTAGCTTCTATGGAAAGGAGGAAGACTAAACCTGAGATTACCACTCCACAAAACAGACTACCATACCACATAATTACTCTCCATAACACATAATCCCACTCTACATAATTCCTATACACTAAATACCACATGCTTTCTATCCACATAATTTCACTGCACAACATACCACATAATTCCACTACACACAATGTACATCCACTCCACTCCAAAAAACATTAGTAAAAAACTTTTACATTTACAATGCCAATAGCTCTAACTCTCGCAAATGCGAAACCTATTACATTGCAAATGCTTCTTTAACTAGTAGTCGCCTTTGCAGAGTGGTGGAGAAAGGGTGCTGGGCCTCCAACCAGCACTCAGGAATTCCGCTGCATAGGACTTACAGGAGGTACCAGGAGGGCTTCTTGGCCCCCAAAGTCCCTCAGGAGTAAATTGGACTTCATCCCCCAACCCGTAGTGGGCCAGGAGGCGCGTTTGCAGAGTGGTGGAGAAAGGGGACCGTGGCCTCTGAAGACCTCTTAGCAATCCCACTGTGTGGGACTTATTGGAAGTAACAGGAGGGGTAGTCGGCCCCCAAGGACATCTTTGGGAGCCATCTACCCCTCCTATTATCTCCAGTAAGTCCCACACAACAGGATTTCTAAGTTCCTTATAGCAGGCCACGCCCCCTTTGCCCACCACTCTGCAAACGCGCCTCCTGGCACGCTCTTGGTTGGGGGATGAAGTCCCCTTCACTTGTGGGGGTCCGTAGGGGCCAACTAGCCTACCTGTTACCTCCAGTAAGCCCCACACAGTGGGATTGCTGAGAGGTGGACACAGGTCACACCCCCCTTCACCACCACTCTACAAACACGCCTCCTGGCACGCTCTTGGTTGGGAGATGAAGTCCCCTTGCCTCCTGAGGGTCCCTGGGGGCCAACTAGCCCTCCTGTTATCTCTAGTAGGCCTCACACAGCTGGATTGCTGAGAGTGGTCCGAAGCCACGCCCCTTTTTACACCACTCTGCAAAAGCACCTCCTGGTGCACTGCTGCTCGGGGGATGAAGTCCACTTTAGTCCTGAGGTACTCAGGACACAAGAGGACCTCATCGCCCCCCCAGCAGTGCTCCAAGAGGCACGTTTGCAGAGTGGTGTAAAAAGGGACGTGGCTCCAGACCACCTCTCAGCAATCCCACTGTGTGGGGATTATAGGAGGTACCTGGTGGTCTAGTTGGACCCTAAGGACCCTTAGTATTGAAGGGGACTTAATCCCCCAATTCAGAACGATCCAGGACGCGCGTTTGCACAGTGGTGCAGGGAGGGGGTGGGGCCTCCGGCAAGACGCCGTTTTTTTTTACTTGGTTTTTAGAAAGGAGAGGCTGTGTGGCCCCCCTTTCCTTAATTGTTTTTGGGCCCTGGGGACCCCATCCCCCAGGGCCTGAGCATTTTTTTAATAAAAAAAACGGGAAGGGGACTGCATGGCCCCCCTCCCCTGGGCCACTTCTGGCCCCGGGGACCCCATCCCCCGGGGCCGGCCCTCAATGTTGGGGACCATGGGGGAGCCCCAAAGCCCCTGCGGTCCCTGCCGGCTCCCCGCCTCCTGCGGGAGCCAGCATTGCTTTTGGACAAGGGGAGCTGCTGACATGCAGCTCCCCTTGTCCAAAAGCAATGCTGCTTTGCTTCATGGAAGCGAGAGCAGGTTTCCTGCTCTCGCTTCCATGAAGCAAAGCAGAAGTTTGCTATGACAGGGCCGGAGCCGTGCCCCCACCCTCCCATTGCAAACTGCAATGTCCCAGGGGTGGGCACCCCAGGACATTGCCAGAGCCGGCCCTGGGGGGTGGTGGTCCCCAAGGCCATAAAGGGCTCTAGGAGGGGGCTCCTGCCCCCCTCCCAACGTATGGAAAGCCCCAGGGAGGTGGTGGTCCCCGGGGCCGGGGGGCCGCAACGGACCCCCTTATTTAATTTACTGAATGACCCGGGGAGGTGGTGGTCCCCGGGGCAGTGAGGGGGGCAGGAGCCCCCCCACACTTTCTTTCTTTCTTTTATTTTACAAAGGCCCTGGGAGGTGGCAGTCCCCAGGGCTGCGGGGGGGCGCGAGGCCCCCCGCAGTTAAAGTCAAAAGCCCCGGGGAGATGGCTGTCCATGGGGCAGCGTGGGGGGCAGGAGCCCCCCACGCATTTCATACAAAGGCAGCCCCGGGTAGGTGGCGGTCCCCGGGGCTGCGGGGGGCCGCGTGCCCCTGCATATTATAAATAAAGCCCCGGGGAGGTGGCGGTCCCCGGGCTGCAGGGGCCCCCGCACCATTATTACACATTGCCCCCGGGACCTGGCCCACCTGGGGGCTTTAAGAAAACGAAGTGCGGGAGACCGCACTTCGTTTTTATTTTCTCGGCAGGATTCGCGAACCCAGTGCAAATCCTGCCGTTTAAAAAAATGCTTTTTGAGGCCCTGGGAGTCCCTGTGGGACCCCTGAGCAGGCCTAGGGGTCAGGGTGTTTCTACCCTGCCCCCTTTTATTTTTTACCTTTTTAACCTTTTTTTGTGACTCTGTTCTACCGAGTTACAAGATGGCTGCCAATACTACCTGGTTTGGAGTGTTGACAGCCTATCAAAATGAAGCTCATGCTTGGGAGGGTTCGCGGATCCACAGCGGTCACAAGATATCGATATTTTTCATTTTTTTATTTCTCATGAACTACTGAATGGATTTACACCATTTAAAGCAAAGAGTGCACTCTGGACTAAGAGCTACCTCTCTGCCAAATTTGGTGTAATTCTGTTCAGCAGTTCGGGCTGTAGCCGCGACAAAAGTTCCTGTGGAAATTAACATGGAGAAAACACGTTTTGGGACCCCCCTTTTTTCTCTGCCCCTGCTTGACTAATCACCACAAAACTTTCAAGACAGGAGCTGACCAGAGCACCCCATTAGTTTTGAAAATTTCGCGAAGATTCATCAAACAGCACCAAAGATATTGGCAAATCAAAAAACGCTTTTCCTATGGACACTAGGTCCTAACTATAACTACCTACTGGCGACCACCAGTAGGTAATATATATATATATATATATATAGATATATAGATAGATAGATAGATAGATAGATAGATAGATAGATAGATAGATAGATAGATAGATAGATAGATAGATAGATAGATAGATAGATAGATAGATAGATAGATGTATGGCTATATATAATATATACATATAGATAGATACATACATACATACATATATATGTAAATAAATTAAGAGAGATAGATATTTTTTAGTAATTTGCTTTGTTTTTGTTTAAAAGTGCCTTCTCAAACCAATTTGATATTTTTCCAATAGCAGTTACCTCTTTTGCTTGTAACAAAATGAACAAAGAAAAGAATGTCAGAAATTCATTCCTTTTTTTTTTTTTTTTTTTTGTCCTCATTCGCCACCAATCTCGCTTCGCGTACATACTCAGGCAGTCCGTACCCCCAATCAGCAAGCTGAGAGGCGTAGACGGCTAAGGATTTAGAAAAGCCCGCCTACCGGCACCTAGACTTGCCTATATGCAGACAAAGACACCATCTGAGATAACTTTATATACAAGCTCCAAGAGCTAGATAGCCTTTATCTTAAGAATTCCAGCTTTATACTGGAAATCCCCGACCTGGCCCATAGAGTATTAAGGCAGCATAATCATAGGACCCGGGGGGAAAAAAAACCACACCATCAACTCCGAGTCCCATCTTGCTTAAATATATTCCAAAATGTTCTCTTCTTTTTGCTGCCTGTTCTTAATAAATCCAACTTGGAAGTCGCCAGAACGGAAGATTGCCAATCAAAAAAGGAGGGAGGGATAGATTCTGTCCATTTTAAACATATTTGTCTCCTAGCTAGGAGCATAACATAAAAAAGTAATGACCTTGCAGGGCCTTTGATACTATCCTGTAACCCAAAGATAATCAAGGGCAGATCAATACTAACAGGGGATCCTATTATGTCCGACAAAAATTTCCCAATGCTGTCCCAAAAAGATGACAGAGCTGGACATTCTTGAAACATGTGAATATCGGAAGCCGAGGCCAGTCCACATTTCTTACAGCATACAGGCGACTCTTTATTAAATTTGGAAAGCCTCAGTGGGGTGAAATAAGCCCTATGAATTGTGAAGAGGTGGTTCCTTTTTAACCACGCTGGTTTTACAATTTCATATAAAAGTTTACACGAATCCTGCCACAATGTGTCACAGTCTAGAGCTGGTAAAAAACTTCCCCACAATTCCTTGGCCAGTTTGAAATCCCCATCCACTTGCTCCAAAATTGCCTGATACCAGAAGGAAACTTCCTTCTTTCCTCGGGGTCTAGTCACAAGATTGTATTCCAAGTCATTTCCTCCCCTAATAAGCTTCCATAAGTTGTTTGTAAGTGCGACTGAGCCCAACTAGCCAACTGGAGATATTTAAATTTAGACAGGCCGGCCCCAACCCTTTCCCTAAGTTGTTCCCATGTTACTAGGGTGCCGTCCAAGATCAAATCCCCCAAACTGCCAAACCGGCTTCTCTCAGAGGAGCCGCCAAGCTATCCCTCAGACACTCTGGACCCCCGGGAGAATCCCATAAAGGCGCCATGCTGGAGAAGTATCCAAGAGCGACCGACCTCCTCAGATCTACCCATGTTTTACCCAGGCCCTGCAAAACCTTAAGCCTAACTTTTTTAAAGAACTTAGCATCTCCAAATTTAAACAAAAAACCCTCCACCGGTAAATGTGCCCCCTTAAGCATAGCTAAAAACATCCCTCCTACTCCGATATTGACCGGCATTTTCAATAGCATACGTGCGTGAGAGAACTGGAAGGCCCAAGCATAGAGCTGAATATCTGGCAAGGCAAGGCCTCCCTTCTCCCTCCTACGTCGTAGCTTTTTCCAAGCTATCCTCGAGAATTTGTATCCCCAAACAAAAGAGTTAATATCCCTCTGAATTTTATCAATGTGTAATTTCTCAAAGTGAAGAGGAATGCAGTTAAAAAAAAAAAGGTAATCTTCGGGAGGATTGACATTTTGACCAGATTGGCTCTACCAATAACAGAGAGGGGTAGTGAAGCCCAGATTTTCATTAACTTCCTACATTCTTTCGCCACCATAATCAAATTTATTTCGGCTATCTTAGCTATATCCTGCACAATGTTTACCCCCAGGTATCTCATTCTGGAGCCTATCTGGTGCTGATAATGATTTGCCCCCTGATTCCATACCATTACCTCAGTTTTAGCAGCATTAATTTCATAACCCGAGACAAGTCCAAACGCCTGGGCTTGGCTGATCACAGCTGGAAATGCCTTATCTAAATCAGCAGTAAAAATTAAAATATCGTCGGCATATAGGGCTACCTTCCTCTCCCACTCTCCATGCTTAAAAGACTGAATGTTGGAATCCTCTCTAAGCCGTTGAGCAAATGGCTCAATATATAAATCAAAAAGGAGAGGGGAGAGTGGGCAGCCCTGCCTAGTGCCCCATGATATATTAAAGGGCTCCGTAATACTGCCATTTACCAAAAGTCTAGCCGAGGGTCTCCTGTAAATAGATTGTATTGTACGACGGAACTTCTCGCCAAGATTGAATTTTTCCAAGACCTCCGACAGGTATATCCAATTTACCCTGTCGAAGGCCTTGGTGGCGTCTAAAGTCATAACTGCTAGAGGGATGGAGTATGTAGAGGCCAAGTCAATCGCCCCAATTAAATCATATGTTAGGTGCGATAGCTGGCGGCCCTTTACGAACCCCTTCTGGTCCGAATGCAGAATGTCTCCTGCCACTATGCCCAATCTTGCTGCCAATATAGAGGTAAAGATTTTATAATCAGCATTCAATAAAGATATGGGTCTATAAGACCCACAATTTGATGCTGCTTTCCCTGGTTTCAGAATCAGGACTATTGTAGCATCGTTCCATGAATCTGGAGGGATCAGTCCTCCTTGCAAGATCTGATTAAACAAGTTAGTCATGGTAGAAATAACCTGATCCCCTATTACTTTATAGATCTCAATTGGTAACCCATCCGGCCCTGCGGCCTTCCCATTGTGACCATTAAAAATAGCATCCCTTACCTCGACACAGGTAAAGGCCCTGTCTAGATATTGCTGCTGTTCTGAACTAAGGGAGGGGAGCGAAATATCCTCAAGCCACCTCTGTGCACTGTGGTTATCTACGCTACCACCCTCCTGGTAAATTGATTGAAAAAAGACCTGAAAGGCGTCCCGAATTTCCTCATCAGTAACCAAAGTACCCTTCTCATTTCTAATCTCCTTAATATAACTCCTTGCTCGGTCCGATTTACTCTTCCAAGCAAGGAGTTTGCCCGCTCCTTCTCCATACTCGAAGTGGGAGATCTTACTGACTTCCCATCTTCGAGTGAGCCTGATGTTCAAAATATTTTCAAGCTGGGCCTTTAATCCACTGACCTTCTCCCGCTTCTTTTGCAAGATTTCGGGGGGTACTGAACCTGAAAGATCTACCTCCACATCTTTCAGCCTCGCCTCAATATCCATGATCTCTTCCTTGTATTTTTTGTTCCTATAGCAGGACCTACTGGTAATTCTGCCGCGTAAAAAGGCTTTCAAAGAGTCCCATACTGAAGTTATTGAGGCAGTACCAACGTTCGCCTCCAAAAACCATTCCACTTCTTGTGAGAGAAAGGAAATCTCTTCCTCTTCCAAGAGCAAGGCTCGATTAAAGGACCAAGTCCTAATTGAACTAGGGACAGGTCATTTCAGCGCCAAAAGGACCCCATAGTGGTCCGAAAGGTGGGGTGCCAAATATACGATGTTCTTAACCAGGCTCCTTAATGAATAACTAACCAGAACAAAATCAATTCTTGACTGGTGCCTGTATTTATAATTTCGATATGACACCCCTAACTGCTGCCCTGATCTGTCTCTCCAAATATCCGATAAGGTGAACTGTCTCATGGCCCCGAGCAGATACTCCCGAGATTTAGAAAAAACCACAGCTCTATTAGTTGGAGTTTTATCCAATACCGGGTCCAAGACAATATTAAAATCCCCTGCCAGGACCATCGGTTCCGGAAAGTTCAATAGATGAGAAAAAATAGACTTCAGACTAGTTGGATCATCGTGATTGGGACCATAGTATCCAATTAAAGTTAACAAGGTCTCCATTATTATAACTTTTACAATGACCCATCTACCATTTGGGTCTTTTATCTGGGATAATATATGGGCCCTGGCTGTTTTTTTAAAAATAATTGACACCCCTCTAATATTTGCAGACTGAGTTGTATCTACATGAGAGCCTACCCAGCTTTGAGACTTTAACAAAGAGATCATCTCTTCTTCCAATACATGAGTTTCCTGGAGGACAATGACCTGCGCTGAAGAGTCCCGTAAATATTGCAAGATCTTATCTCTCCTTGGTCTAGTGCGCAGGCCATTGACATTCCAGGAAAGAATCTGAAAGGAACTCATGGTGGCTCAAAATTCTCTATGACCACCATGATCAAAATATGAGATATCAACTTCAACACCTTCAACACCCACACGCCGATCCCCCACTACCTACGCCCTTAACTCTAAAGTTGGACATACCAAAGGTGGCTAAAATGTGGATTTTTTCCAAAGAATACCCCCCACCCCTACCCCTGTGCCCCACCATCCCCTCCCCCACCCATGGAGAACCCTACCCCCAATCATCTGGACAGATGGAATCCAGATAATTGCACCTAGAGATTCCACCAACATCCACCCCAAAGCAAACCCCACCAAAAATACTGAAAGGAAAAGGGAGGGAAAGAGCCAACCTAACTTAACCAAGCCAACCAAGCCGACCTACTTCAATAACCCTCTTATCTCTATATAGTACAATCTCCATTCCCCCATAAACTAACTACATAGAGAAATACTAGAATTATATATGAAAGTGGGCAATCCAAGGAATCTAGGGAGAAGCTAGGAATAAGGACTAGGTGGTAGAATGAAGATATATCTAGCCGAGCTGTATATTTGCAAGCAGGTCTTCAGCCTCCTGTACTGACCTTACAATATACATTTTGTTTTTAAACATGATCTTCAAGGAGGCTGGAAATTTAAGTTGAGCCACAGCTCCTAACTTTTTAAAATCCTCCATCTTCCTACCCAGCTCCCATTGCCTATCTAACGTAACTCTGGCCAAATCTGATCTAATCTGGAATGGAAAATCCTTACCCTTCAGTGATTTGTATTTAAGAGATAGATTAAGAATCTTTTCTTTCAATGAGTAGGTAAGGAAATTTATAAGGATTTTCCTCGGTTTAGATCGACTCGGATTTCTTCTGAAGGGGTCTCGATGAATTCTCTGAATGTCCCGGCCCAATTCGTCCTCCGAGATCTCTAGATCAAGTAACCCCACACTCCCCCGTTGTCCGTGCCTTCTTTACCCCCTCATTGTCCGTGCCTGCTTTACCCCCGCCCTCCCTCCCGTTGTTGTGCCTTATTTAAAACCCCTCCCTCCTGTTATCCGTGCCTTCTTTACCCCCGTTGTTTGTGCCTTCTTTACCCCCGCCCTCCCTCCCGTTGTCCTTGTCTTCTTTACCCAAATGTTGTCCGTGCCTTCTCAAGCCTTCCCTCCTTCCTGGTGTCTGTGATGCCTACCATTTGCAATGCAATAGGTCTCGCATTTACGCAGGTTTGAGCTATTGGCATTGTAAATGACAATGCCTATTATTTATGTTTTGGTTTTTAAAACATAAATAAAACACATTGTCATTTACAATGGCAATAGCTTAAACTTGTGTAAATGCAAGACCTATTGCATTGCAGGGAGGCCCCCTTCCCTGGCCTCTTGTGCTGTTTGTACCCTTAGGCACTTATCATTTTTCAGCCACATTCACACACCCCAGTCCCTTCCCTTGACCCCCCCGTGAGAAGCTTTATGTTTCCCCCAAATACCTCGTAGTCGTGGGAAAGGCCTCCGTTTGTTTCACTTTCTAGTGAAGGCCTTTGCTTAAGATTTGTGCTCCTTGGGACAATAGCCCTTCCAGCATGCTTGTATTTGGCAATGATATGCACTTGCCTAAAGTCTTGCGAGATTGTGAACCAGTAATGTGATTGGCAGCCATCTTGGCTTGAGCAGATATAAATACCATGCTCCAGCCACAAGGCCAATGCTTGGCTTAATACTACAGTGAGAGAAGGATCTGCTCATCCCGCTGTTCAGAACACTTACCTGGAAATCCTGTGGAAGGCCTGTTGATTGCAGTTGTAGGGATCAGCATATTATTCAACACTATCATCTTCTTGCTGGGTCATAGACACGAGTTGTCAAATAAAATATGTTTGAGTGATGTTGCGTATCTTTTCTGGGGCGAAGTCCAATGCATCCTCCTGAATGAAGCAGTCATTAGGAACAAGCCTTTTTTAGTCTAAATTATGTTCTATTGTGTTGCGTTTGCGCCTGAACCCTGGCATGGTGAGTGGCCCTCACTGCATGATGGCTGCATCTTGACTTCGTGGGCGGCTCCCCCACGACCACACTTGCTAAAAGAGAAAACAAGGTTAACCCAGCAAACAGAATGAACAGGTCAGTGCACTATGGAAAAGACTATTCCAAGGACCAAGACTATTCTGACAACATTTCGATTACATTCGCTTGCATGAGAGGATCTTGAGAACCCGAAAGGAGTCACAAGACAGAGGTGGACCATCCTAGCAGTTGGATCGCAGGAAAATCCCTAATTAGAGAACTTTCTAGAGACTGTTCATACTAAGGTTAAGGTTGTGACTACAACAGCCCTCGTCGAACTGTAAAGAACCCTAAGGAGTCCCTAAGGAGTGAGAGTGATTGCTTCATTGAATAAACAAACTATTGGATGAGGACTTCCAGCTGGTGGGAAATCGCTTACAATAGGCGAGGAATGTCACTGTAACAACAGATTCAGTGATGGTAGTAGGGGTAGGGGTAGTAGGGTGGGCACTCCGGGACATTGCCAGAGCCGGACCTGGGGGGTGATGGTCCCCAGGGCCATAAAGTGCTCCAGGAGGGGGGGGCCGCATTGCCCCCCTCCCAACGTATGCAAAGCCCCAGGGAGGTGGTGGTCTCCGGGGCCGGGGGTCCGCAACAGACCCCCTTATTTAATTTACTGTATGCCTCGGGGAGGTGGTGGTGGTGGCAGGGAGGGGGCAGGAGCCCCCCCCACACTTTCTTTATTTGTTTTTTTTACAAAGGCCCTGGGAGGTGGCGGTCCCTAGGGCTGCGGGGGGGCGCGAGGCCCCCGCAATTAAAGTCAAAAGCCCCAGAGAGATGGCAGTCCATGGGGCAGCATGTGGAGCAGGAGCCCCCCACGCATTTCATACAAAGGCAGCCCCGGGAAGGTGGCGGTACCCGGGGCTGCAGGGGGGCCGCGTGCCCCCACATATTATAAATAAAGCCCCAGGGAGGTGGCGGTCACAGGGCTGCGGGGGGCCCCCACAGGCCCCCGCACCGTTGTTACACATTGCCCCCGGGACCTGGCCCACACGGGGGCTTTAAGAAAACGAAGTGCGGGAGACCACACTTCGTTTTTTTTTTATTTTCTCAGCAGGATTCACGAACCCAGTGCGAATCCTGCCGTTTAAAAATAAAATGCTTTTTGAGGCTTTGGGGGTCCCTGTGGTACCCCCTGAGCAGGCCTAGGGGGTCAGGGTGTTTCTACCCTGCCCCCTTTATTTTTTTTAGCCTTTTTTTGTGACTCTGTTCTACCGAGTCACAAGATGGCTGCCAATACTTCCTGGTTTGTAGTGTTGACAGCCTATCAAAATGAAGCTCGTGCTTGGGAGGGTTTGCGGATCCACAGCGGTCACCAGATATCGATATTTTTATTTTTAAATTTCTCAGAAACTACTGAATGGATGTACACCATTTAAAGCAAAGAGTGCACTCTGGACTAAGAGCTACCTCTCTGCCAAATTTGGTGTAATTCCGTTCAGCAGTTCGGGCTGTAGCTGCGACAAAAGTTCCTATGGAAATTAACATGGAGAAAACACGTTTTGGGACCCCCTTTTTTCTCTGCCCCTGCTTGACTAATCACCCCGAAACTTTCAGGACAGGAGCTGAACAGAGCGCCCCATTAGTTTTGAAGATTTCGCGAAAATTCGTCAAACGGCGCCAAAGATATTGGCAAATCAAAAAACACTTTTCCTATGGACACTAGGTCCTAACTATAACTACCTACTGGCGACCGCCAGTAGGTAATATATATACATATATATATATAAATTACCTACTGGCGGTCGCCAGTAGGTAGTTATAGTAGGACCTATTTTCCATAGGAAATTCACAACATTCTATTTCCAATAACTTTGGCGCCGGTTGATGAATCTTCGCAAAATTTTCAAAACTTGTGCGGTGCTCCGGTCTGCTCCTATCCTGAAAGTTTCGGGGTGATTCGGCATGCGAGGGCCGAGAAAAAAGGGGGGTCCCAAAACGTGTTTTCCCCATGCAATTTTCCATAGGAAACTTTAGACACGGCTACAGCCCGAACTGCTGAACGGAATTACACCAAATTTGGCAAAGAGGTAGTTCTTGGTTCAGAAAGAACCCTTTTTGTTAATTGGTGTAAATCCATTTAGTAGTTCCTGAGAAATTTGAAAAAGAAAACATATCGATATCTGGGCGGAGCCTAACCACACATGTCATCGTGAGATCTGATTGGCTGTCAGCACTTCATCCTGGAATTGCTGGCAGCCATCTTGGGACCAATATAAATGATAGTACCCCATTGAAATGCATTGTAGTGAATCAAAGATTTTGAGGGTTACCAAAGGAGAACTATAAAGGGTGATAACAGACTTTAGTTACATTAGAATTCATTTGTTGATGGTACCATACTAATTTCAGGAATTGTGGTGTGTTCTAAGGTGATTTTACCCTGTGAAAAACCTTCTGCTGGGATATCATGAATCATGTTTGAGAGAAAACTATTTTCACATGCTTGTCCCATACAGTTTTGGAAGGTGCTCCAGAAGCTAAAATGAGAGCATATTTTCTGTAAATTCACATTATCTTTCTCAGTCATGTGAGAATGAAGTCTGACATTCTCAGTAAAACATGTACATCCAACAAGGGCAGAGACTGTCAGTTGATTCCTTTGTGTTCTACTGCAGCTTCCCAGAGTGTTCTAAAGAACAACTAGAGTGCTAACAGCCTTACTTATGACAAAAGTATGGCACACCTGAAGCCATCTTGATTGGAATAAACTGGTAACACTTAAAACATTTAATTTAAAAGGAACAAAATGATGGGGTTCATTTTGTCATAGAAATTATGGTTAGTGCTGTAGAAAGAAAAATTAGGACATGTTTCAAGTGTGATCTCAAATATCTTCCTGTTATATTTCAACAGGAGCAGCCTGTCAGTTGATGCCTTTGTGTTCTACTGCAGCTTCCCAGAGTGTTCTAAAGAACAACTAGAGCGCTAACAGTCTTACTTATGACAAAATTATGGTACACCTGAAGCCATCTTGATTGGAATAAACTGGTAACTCTTAAAACATTTAATTTAAAAAGGAACAAAATGAGGGGTTCATTTTGTCATAGAAATTATGGTTAGTGCTGTAGAAAGAAAAATTAGGACATGTTTTAAGTGAGATCTCAAATATCTTCCTGTTATATTTCAACAGGAGCAGCCTGTCAGTTGATGCCTTTGTGTTCTACTGCAGCTTCCCAGAGTGTTCTAAAGAACAACTAGAGCGCTAACAGTCTTACTTATGACAAAAGTATGGCACACCTGAATCCATCTTGATTGGAATAAACTGGTAACACTTAAAACATTTAATTTAAAAAGGAACAAAATGAGGGGGTTCATTTTGCCATAGAAATTATGGTTAGTGCTGTAGAAAGAAAAATTAGGACATGTTTTAAGTGAGATCTCAAATATCTTCCTGTTATATTTCAACAGGAGCAGCCTGTCAGTTGATGCCTTCGTGTACTACTGCAGCTTCCCAGAGTGTTCTAAAGAACAACTAGAGTGCTAACAGCCTTACTTATGACAAAAGTATGGCACACCTGAAGCCATCTTGATTGGAATAAACTGGTAACACTTAAAACATTTAATTTAAAAAGGAACAAAATGATGGGGTTCATTTTGTCATAGAAATTATGGTTAGTGCTGTAGAAAGAAAAATTAGGACATGTTTCAAGTGTGATCTCAAATATCTTCCTGTTATATTTCAACAGGAACAGCCTGTCAGTTGATGCCTTTGTGTTCTACTGCAGCTTCCCAGAGTGTTCTAAAGAACAACTAGAGCGCTAACAGTCTTACTTATGACAAAATTATGGCACACCTAAAGCCATCTTGATTGGAATAAACTGGTAACTCTTAAAACATTTAATTTAAAAAGGAACAAAATGAGGGGGTTCATTTTGTCATAGAAATTATGGTTAGTGCTGTAGAAAGAAAAATTAGGACATGTTTTAAGTGAGATCTCAAATATCTTCCTGTTATATTTCAACAGGAGCAGCCTGTCAGTTGATGCCTTTGTGTTCTACTGCAGCTTCCCAGAGTGTTCTAAAGAACAACTAGAGCGCTAACAGTCTTACTTATGACAAAAGTATGGCACACCTGAAGCCATCTTGATTGGAATAAACTGGTAACACTTAAAACATTTAATTTAAAAAGGAACAAAATGAGGGGGTTCATTTTGCCATAGAAATTATGGTTAGTGCTGCAGAAAGAAAATTTAGGGCATGTTTTAAGTGAGATCTCAAATCCTCTTCTATTTCATTAGAAAATTCTGACATGCAGACTGAAACAATCACTTTCAATACCAGCAGTAGACTTCCAGTTAACTCCCTGGTGAGCAGTAGCTTTACTACAGTGATCTAATGAACAACTACAGTGCTAACATTCTGAATTTATGGCAAATGTGTGACACATCTGAATGCCTTCTTGATGGAATCAAAGTAAAAAACTGAAAGCATTTCCTACTGAGGAGACTGCAGTAAATGACGAAATTAGGAAACTTCATGACAAATAAGTTTCCCAAGATGGCCACCAGAGAAAAAAAGAGCCCAAATGTAGCACAAATATCACCTAGATGTAGCCCACATATAGCCCAATGACAGAAGTGTGCAAAACACTTTCTATTTTTAGTTTTTCTGCAGTTTTATATAGTGCAAACTGGTCAGGTATTGGAGCGTTACATCTTACTTGGACCCCTTATTGCGTATTTTGCACGAAGTACATGAGATTGATCTTGCGAAACATTGAACTTTACGATTCTGTTAACCTGAAGTTGCTCTGAACCGGGCTTTGTAACACCCGTTTTTACCTACTGGTTTTAATTAATTCTCACTGTATTGTATTAGGAAAGAGGATTTAATGTTTTTATGTACACTTTTATGATCTATGTTTCTAAATCAGATCAAATAAAGTTTAATGAATTCTATGGCAGGACGGAGGCGAGGATTATGCATATCTTTCCTCACTTTATTTGCATAGCAGTTCAAAGAAAACGTAACACAACAATCATTAAACAAAAGACTACACAACCCATGAACCATTAGGGGGTAGTCTCCAAGGCAACTATAGTCCAATCATATCACAGTCCATCGTATATAATATTGTGACATCCCTTCCGCTTCCTCTTTCTTCACTGCTCGTCAGTTAAGTGCATTCCTTACATTCTTGGCTTAATCTGACGTTGTTGCTGTTTGTATAGCGGTTTCTTGTGCACGTTATTAGCATTATTGCCTTGGTATTGTTTCATATTCCCTGCGCAGCAGGCTCTTGCCGAGTGCGTTCTCCCCCTCGCAGTTTCTCCCGCTGTGTGCTCTGCGCGCGGTGAGATCCTGTCAGGCGCGTCTGGTCCGAGCGAGGCAGCTCCGTCGAGCGCTCCCGCTGGTCTTTACGCGCATTTGGGAATCCGGTCACTCCTTTAGTGTCCGCTTGATTCCCGACCAACCCTCGCCTAATTTTGACACCGCTATGCGGTGATTTCCCCACACGGCCACGTTAATGACCAGCGCCACCTGGTGGTGGTAATTGGTATTGCGCCTCTGTCTATTCTTATAACAGCTTCGTGGAAAGCCCAGCTGTTGGAGCACCGGCGAGGGGGCTGCCTTAAGGATTTTAAGGGCATTTGTTCTCTGCTCACACCCTCTGCTATCATGTCTTCTCCAGAAGACCATTTTTACTCCTCCTACCAGGAAGTGGAGGAGGAATGGCCCCCAACTTCTCCCTCCAGCAGTGGACCAAGCCCTCTCTCTGGCTATTTCTAGGGCGCTGGCTCCTCTTAGGGATCAGGTTGATAAGCTGGCAAAAAGCATCCCTGGGGTGTTCAGTGACCCAGATCTGGTGGTGGCGGGTCCCAGTAGGTCCCAGATGGGGAATAAAAGGGCCGTTAAGCATAACGCGGGGCACTTGGAAGGATTTGATAAACTTACGGAGACCTTCCTCAAGAGCGCGCGAATGCTTAAACATGCACCCTGCCGGGAGGAGGAGGGGCCCGGAGAAAATTGCGACACTGTCACCAGTATTGTAGACCCCGACGGCGGGTTCCCCTTAGAGGGAGAGGGTGTATCGGAGGACGATTTCTCCTCCAATGAGGATAAGGACTCGGGCGTCCCTGGCGTCCAGAGTCCCACTCCTCTCAGTCCCCGGTTGGGGACGGGGTCCACTCGGACATGTTCGAGCCTACCCAAATTTACCATCCTAGGTCGGCGGAGTGGACACCTGACGCCAAAGTGGCAGAGTATGTGGTGGGGAAAATCCATCAACCCCTTGAAAGGGAGGTCAGGAATAGGATGAGGGGAGCATGCACCAGGCCCTCACTGAAGGGGAAGGTGGCACACACGCCTGAAATTGATGAGGAACTATGTACCTTTTTCTCCAAGTATATGAGGGATCCCAAGAAAGGAATTGATAGGTCTTGGACGTGGTAGGGCCCTTGACCCAAATTATTCAATTGACGGAGCGTTCCAAAGAGTCAGGATCCCCTTTGTCCACGGATATTGTGGCTGATTGGGCGCACTACCCTAAACCCAAAAAACACTACCCCCTCCACTACCCAAACACCACTGCACTACCCTAAACCCTAAAACACTACCCCCAGCACGACACCCTACACTACCCAAACATAACTGCACTACCCTAAACCCTAAAACACTACCACCAGCACGACTCCCTACACTACCCAAACACCACTGCACTACCCTAAACCCTAAATCTACCCACAGCACAACCCCTACACTACACAAACACCACTGCACTACCCTAAACCCTAAAACACTACCCCCAGCACGACCCCTTCACTACACAAACACCACTGCACTGCCTTAAACCCTAAAACACTACCCCCAGCATGACCCCTACACTACACAAACACCACTGCACTACCCTAAACCCTAAATCTACCCCCAGCATGACCCCCTACACTACACAAACACCACTGCACTACCCTAAACCCAAAAACACTACCCCCAGCATGACCCCCTACACTACCCAAACACCACTGCACGACCTAAACCCTAAAACACAACCCCCTGCACTACACAAACACCACTGCACTACCCTAAACCCTAAAACACTAGAACCCAGCACGACCCCCTACAGTACACAAACACCACTGCACTACCCTAAACCCTAAAACACTACCCCCTACACTACACAAACACCACTGCACTACCCTAAACCCTAAAACACTACCCCCAGCAGGACCCCCTACACTACACAAACACCACTGCACTACTGTAAACCCAAAACACTACCCCAGCACTACCCCCTACACTACCCAAACACCACTGCACTACCCTAAACCCTAAAACACTACCCCCAGCATGACCCCCTACACTACCCAAACACCACTGCACTACACTAAACCGTAAATCTACCCCCAGCATGACCTCCCACACTACACAAACACCACTGCACTACCCTAAACCCTAAAACACTACCCCCAGCACGACCCCCTACACTACCCAAACACCACTGCACTACCCTAAACCCTAAAACACTACCCCCAGCACGACCCCCTCACAAGACAAACACCACTGCACTACCCTAAACCCTAAATCTACCCCCAGCACGACCCCTACACTACCCAAACACCACTGCCATACCCTAAACCCTAAAACACTACCCCCAGCATGAACCCCTACACTACCCAAACACCACTGCACTACCCTAAACCCTAAAACACTACCCCCAGCACTACCCCCTACACTACACAAACACCACTGCACTACCCTAAAACACTACCCCAGCACTACCCCCTACACTACCCAAACACCACTGCACTAACATAAACCCTAAAACACTACCCCCAGCACAACCCCCTACACTACACAAACACCACTGCACTACCCTAAACCCTAAAACACTACCCCCAGCATGACTCACTACACTACCCAAACACCACTGCACTACCCTAAACCATAAAACACTACCCCCAGCATGACCCCTACACTACACAAACACCACTGCACTACCCTAAACCCTAAAACACTACCACCAGCACGACCCCTACACTACCCATACACCACTGCACTACCTAAACCCTAAAACACTACCCCCAGCACGACCCCCTACACTACTGCACTACCCTAAACCCTAAAACACTACCCCCAGCACGACCCCCTACACTACCCAAACACCACTGCACTACCTTAAACCCTAAAACATTACCCCCAGCACGACCCTCTACACCACCCAAACACCACTGCACTACCCTAAACCCTAGAAAAGAAACCCCACCCCATGCCCAATCCCCTTACCTCTCACTCCTCGTGGTTCCTCTCTCCTCGTGGTTCCTGCTTCACGTCGTCTCTGAGGGGCGGAGCACGTCATTGTGAGGAAACGGAACAGCCTCTGTTTCCTTACAACGACATGGATCGTCTACATGTTTTTTAGAACGCATGGTCATTTACCATACATACCTTTACAACAAAATTCGTTGTAAAGGCATGCATGGTAAATGACCATGCGTTCTAAAAATGCCTAGTAATGACTTTGTGATGTACAACGCATGCGTGGTAATGCATGCGTTGTAATGGTATCGCAAAGTAAAAAAGTCGTTATAACGGCTGTTTACCGATCGAAGCTGGCCCATGTTCTTCAGTGAGAAGTTTATTTGATTAATTAGGAGGAAGGAATGTGGTTTTTTTACCGAAAAGTGCATTTTCGGCTGTTGTATTGTGAAAGTGTCCGCGTGGCCTGGTTTCACTTCCGGTGAGAGAGTGGAAGAGTCTGTTTGGATCTAAAGGAGTTCTGTTGTTGGACGGGACCGGCGCGACATGTCATCAGAAAACATAGCTAATGGAAAGCGTCCTCCCTGAAGTGTGGAGCAGTGCCATGAGAGGTCAACGAGTGTGCGTCGCACCGCAGTATGACCGTACCGCGTGACCCATGTGCCGCCTCCAGGGTACGGGAGGCAGAAGCGGCATCGCAGGTCCTCTTGAAGACCGTTGTAGCACTAATTCTACATTTTGGTACTAGGGCATTTTAACTTCGTTGTTCCTGCCAGATACAAAGAGAAGATCCTGTGTTATTCAGTGCCCTCGTTACCTTTTTTGTGGGTTGTGGTGCTTGTCACATCGCTGCCCCACCAGTGCACACGACTGGCACCCACCTCGTGTGCCATCTGCAGGGCCTCTGCCCTCGGATCACTGGTTTCGGTTTCTGGAGTGGCAACATAAACAGTTGCTCCCAAAGGACTAGCCTGAACACTTAGGTGAATATCCCCTGCACCAGCATTCCACGGAAATTCTTTCCTAGCTCTCCCACGTCAACAAGGACGTCATAATAGCACGGCTCCGCTCGCGACACCGTATGACGTCATCGGAGCCATAAGAGGACCTCGTCGGCATGCTGACGTCAGTTCCACCCATTTTTTCCGTGCCACCGAGGCAAACAGGGGACCGAGACATTTTCACATGTATACATAGTATAATAAATATATATATATTCACTGAAAAAACCATAGGTTTCAGGCACGTTATAGTTAGAAATTAGCATTTAAAAAACCTTAGAAATTCACTGAAAAAACCATAGGTTTCAGGGGCGTTATAGTTAGATGGACATTTCACTCGTAGAAAACCATAGAAATTCCCCCGTTATAGTTAGTTCAGCTAACTATAACTCGCGCGCCCACAATGCACTGCTGATGACGTCACATATTACATCACTCATGACATGGTCAGTGACATCACTCATGACATCACTGATGACATCTCAAATGACATCACTGATGACATCACTGATGACATCATCCAGTGAATGTGTGTTTTTCTGAAAATTAAATATGTTTTATATATGTATATCTCAAGGTCGATGGAAGAATAAATGGGTATATAAGTGTCTAAATGGATGATTTTTTTTGTAAAATTGATTGTATAACTGACTAAGTGTATCTTAGTGAATACATGGGTTAGTGAGTAATGTTTAAATATGAAAATATCTGTATCAGTCTCTCACTTTGTGTATAAGTGGCTGCATGGGTTGGTGAGTAGCTACATGAGTGTCTATATGGGTTATTAGTTGGTTTTTGAGTATCAGTATGAGTGTCTGAGTGTCTGTATGGTTCGGTGGGGGAATTACTTAGTGCATAGATGCATGAATGAGTGACTCACTGTTTGTATGTGTTGAAGACAGCATGTGTGCAGGACTGTATAGGTGGATGAGTATGTGTATGGGTGTGTTAGTGAGTGAATGACTGTCTCAATAGTGTCTTTATGAGTAACTACATATGTTTTAAACTAGTATATGTGAGTATTGGTGTATATAAGTGAGTATATGTGAGAGTGAGAGATTGGAAGAGTTCCTGTACAAATAAGTAGGTGTTTCTATAAGTGATTGTTTAAGAGAGTAAGTATGTGTAAGTTTCTGTAGAAGTAAGTGTGTTAGTGTGTGTATAACTGTATATGCAAGTAAATGGATTTTTGATACTTTGTTTGCATGTGTGACTATGTGTGTGAGTAACTCTATGGATGAGTGGCGGTGTGTAACAGGATGTATAGGTGTATGAGTACATATGATGAGTGAGTACATGTATGAGTGACTGTATAGGGACTGTTAGTGAATGAGTGGATGTGTGTGTAGATCTTGGAATTACTGAATAGGTGTGTTGTAACTGGTATTGGTATGTCCATTGTTTTGAAAATGTTAGTTTGTATTTTTGAGTGTGTGTATCAAAGGTTATATTAGGGTGAGAGGAGGTCTGCCACTCTATCACAAGGATGATGTCATCAGTGATGTCATTTGAGATGTCATCAGTGATGTCATGAGTGATGTCACTGACCATGTCATGAGTGATGTAATATGTGACGTCATCAGCAGTGCATTGCGGGCGCGCGAGTTATAGTTAGCTGAACTAACTATAACGGGGAATTTCTATGGTTTTGTACGAGTGAAATGTCCAACTAACTATAACGCCCCTGAAACCTATGGTTTTTCAGTGAATTTCTAAGGTTTTTAAATGCTAATTTCTAACTATAACGTGCCTGAAACCTATGGTTTTTTCAGTGAATATATATATAGATAGATAGATAGATAGATAGATAGATAGATAGATAGATAGATAGATAGATAGATAGATAGATGTATGGCTATATATACTATATACATATAGATAGATACATACATACATATATATGCAAATAAATTAAGAGAGATAGATATTTTTAGTAATTTGCTTTGTTTTTGTTTAAAAGTGCCTTCTCAAACCAATTTGATATTTTTCCAATAGCAGTTACCTCTTTTGCTTGTAACAAAATGAACAAAGAAAAGAATGTCAGAAATTCATTCCTTTTAATTTTAATTTAAAGTATTAATAATATTGCTTCAGCCATAATTGGTAATTCATGTGTCTCCTATTCCAAGAGTTTTGATTTCTTGCTGTTGGTTCCTTGCTGCAACATGTGCCTAAGAGTCATCATCCTGTTCTTCTAGTTGTTCATTTTTAGGTCAAGCCTAGAGCCAGCGCGCATGCGCTGCTCTGCGAGTCTTGTTGTAGTGGAGTAGGTTTAGTGGAGTAGGGAATAGAAGCCCCGCCCACTCTCTGCTCATATTTTCCATTGGCTTGTGTCATTTTCCATCCTAAATGCTGGCTTCTGATTCGTAAATAGGCTTGTTAGTCCCTCCTTAGTACCGCCTCCTCTTCATTTGTCACCTCCCATGGCATCTGGCCCAATTTCTTTATCCAGTTTCTCCTACTGCAGGCACGATGTGCTTTGGTGCCTTCTTTACAACCCCACCCTCCCCCCGTTGTCTGTGCCTTCTTTACCCCCCATTGTCCGTGCCTTCTTTACCCCCGCCCTCCCTCCCGTTGTTGTGCCTTCTTTAAAATCCCTCCCTCTCGTTGTCCGTGCCTTCTTTACCCCGCCCTCCCTCCCATTGTCCTTACCGTCTTTACCCCCCCACCCTCCCTCCCGTTGTCCGTGCCTTCTCAAGCCTTCCCTCCCTCCCGGTGTCTGTGATGCCTACCATTTGCAATGCAATAGGTCTCGCAATTACGCAGGTTTGAGCTATTGGCATTGTAAATGACAATGCCTATTATTTATGTTTTGGTTTTTAAAACATAAATAAAACACATTGTCATTTACAATGGCAATAGCTTAAACTTGTGTAATGCAAGACCTATTGCATTGCAGGGAGGCCCCCTTCCCTGGCCTCTTGTGCTGTTTGTGCCCTTAGACACTTATCATTTTTCAGCCACATTCACACACCCCAGTCCCTTCCCTCGACCCCCCGTGAGAAGCTTTATGTTGCCCCCAAATACCTCGTAGTCGTGTGAAAGGCCTCCGTTTGTTTCACTTTCTAGTGAAGGCCTTTGCTTAAGATTTGTGCTCCTTGGGACAATAGCCCTTCCAGCATGCTTGTATTTGGCAATGATATGCACTTGCCTAAAGTCTTGCGAGATTGTGAACCAGTAATGTGATTGGCAGCCGTCTTGGCTTGAGCAGATATAAATACCATGCTCCAGTCACAAAGCCAATGCTTGGCTTCATACTACAGTGAGAGAAGGATCTGCTCATCCCGCTGTTCAGAACACTTACCTGGAGATCCTGTGGAATGCCTGTTGATTGCAGGTGTAGGGATCAACATATTATTCAACACTATCATCTTCTTGCTGGGTCATAGACACGAGTTGTCAAATAAAATATGTTTGAGTGATGTTGCGTATCTTTTCTGTGGCGAAGTCCAATGCATCCTCCTGAATGAAGCAGTCATCAGGAACAAGCCTTTTTTAGTCTAAATGATGTTCTATTGTGTTGCGTGTGCGCCTGAACCCTGGCATGGTGACTGGCCCTCACTGCATGATGGCTGCATCTTGACTTCGTGGGCGGTTCCCCCACGACCACACTTGCTAAAAGAGAAAACAAGGTTAACCCAGCAAACAGAATGAACAGGTCAGTGCACTATGGAAAAGACTATTCCAAGGACCAAGACTATTCTGACAACATTTTGATTACATTCGCTTGCATGAGAGGATCTTGAGAACCCGAAAGGAGTCACTAGACAGAGGTGGACCATCCTAGCATTTAGCAGCCGGGCTGGAGAAACCCCACAGACTCCCCGGTCTGAGCAGGACGTCCTTCCTGCCTGCTCAGACTAATCCCCTCACTGCTCTGCAGCACGGGGATTAGATGGGAGTCCGTCCCAGGGGCTGCTGGGACCTCACCCAGGAAGAGGAGGAGAAGCGGTGTGATGCAGGAGGCGGCCGGCGGCTGAAAGTAAGTTAAGTTTTATTTCTATTTTATATTGTATTGTCACCCGCCGCCCCCCGTGCGATGCATCCCGCGCGACCCCATGTGCCCCACCACCCTTTGCTTATGGCAGCCGCCACTGGATGCGCTACTGGGCTTTCATTACTACTGTTGCCAAAAAATTTAGCAAAGTTTAAAGATTTTTGAGGGGAGGGAATGCCAAGTTCATTTCCAGGGACTCACCAATACTACTGAGTAGGTGTGTAAAGGTGCCAATAACAAGTGGGTATGTTTTTAAAACATAGGCATCAGTCATAATTAAATGGTCTGAGCAAGTTCTGTGAATTCTAGGCCTTCTCCTACACCTTTGGTGTACTCTGGCCCTTTGAGGATGTACCTTGTCCTCATCCTGCACCTGCTTGAGACCTTAATGAGTGAGGAGTAGAACCTCATGCATGCAACATATTGAGCTATCTGTGCTTGTGCCATAATCAAGATCCAAGGGAAAGGCTTCCCTGTGCCTGCCATCTGCTTTTATAGAGGCTGTGGCTCAGAGTCACCTGTGTCTACTTCTTTAATGTTGTTTGCTAGTGTTGTACAAATTTATTTTAAAAAATTCAAAGAAATAATGTAACCTAGTCATGTCATCATCATTTGGTTGCATTTAGCATGCACATGTAAATTGATTTTGTGTTTGAAGAGTTTTGAATAAATTACCACCTGCTCTGGGCAGATGATATGTTAAGGTGTTAATTCGTTATGTAAAAATGGTTTCCTCACAAATTATAATAACTGCTTTCTTTTCCACATGCAATTCTATCATGCGTTAAAATCGCCTGCGGTTTTGTCACATGTAGTTTTTTTTTTTTACCTATTAGAAAATTCGCATGCGGAAACATTGCATGCAGAAAAACTTACATCGAGTCACTAACACAAAAAATGCAATACTTTTGGTTCGCCTTACCCTTAATCAGGGGCTTTGTGTTTCAATACATCAATTCAAATGCTATCTACCTTTAGCTCAAAGGATTTTGCTTCAATAACTCTGGTAAAGGGTTCATGCTAAACGAATGCACACTGAATACAAGTAAATATATAAACCACATTTCCAGGCAACATACTGTACGGCTTCTGCCAACCTCAAATATGGCGGTCCTCCTGAGGATTTTCTCGAGCAACAGTCTCGAGGATAAACGCGGGACTTTGACGTGATGATCTTGTGCCTGTGTGGCACGTGCGCCACAGCTAATTATGAGACTGCTTGACAAGCAAACAGTGCACCGTATTTATAATATACCAGCCAACCAAATCAGCCAATTTGTAATTTTAATGTCTGTTATAACATCATATTTCCCTGCAAAATCGTAAAAACCGTAGCAAATAAATTAATGAGAACAATATTTTAGCGCTGAAATGAGCGGGAGGAAAAGTCTGTGTAGGCATGCAGTCCAATTACTGCACCCTTGATATTTGCCCTGTCCTACAAGTTCTCTCTCATACAGTATGCATTTCCACAATGCGCTTTGTGCAACTTCCTTTCCAAGGAATTAAAAGACACAGTACATGAATTGTGACTCTACCTGTATTCTTTCTGTACCCTAGCCCACTCAGAGGTTTACCTATACTTTTACATTTCCCCAGGGATTTTGCGCCAATGTAGCGGTAGGCCGGCCTAACAAAAAGAACTAAAAGCAGAGAATACGGGAATCGGTAGTCATAAGTGATTTTCAGAAAAAAATGAATTCATAGATGATCAATTCTGAGAAACTATTTCACCTAAACTGTCTCAATAATAAATTCAAGTTGAATACCATTTACCATTTGGTAGAAACCAGTTCATATGTCTCTTTTCCAAACTGTCCTTATACAGGATTTTTAAAGATGTAAATGCCATAAGTTTTGAAAATGGTATTCGCAATTGGTTTTTCAGCAAGGTTTGCATACATCCTTTTCCACTTTGTCCCCACCTTCTCACATCCTGTCAGTGAGTGACTATTTTTTTTTTTATTATTGTTATTTTGGGGTGTAACTGCCCCCTCCCACGACAAGAGCTCCTCTTGCCTCCTTCCACTGTTTTTCCCCTCCACATTAGACTTGCTTCCTCAGCATCCACGCTTGTTTTCTTTCTTTGGGGGGTGCATAACTGATCTCTTTCACCCATTTTTCGGTTTCACCTGCACAGCTCAGCTGTTGTAATGAAAACAAGCATTTGCAATGCAACAGGTCTCGCATTTACACGAGTTTGAGCTATTGGCATTGTAAATAACAATTACTTTTATTTATGTTTTGGTTTTTGAAACATAAATAAAAGTCATTGTCATTACAATGCCAATACCTTAAACTTCAGCGTAAATGCGAGACCTACTACATTGCAAATGCTTGTTTACTTTGTTACTTTTTCCTTACAAGTGAATCTTTCATTGATTTTTCACTAAACCTAGAAGTGCCCCCCTACCTGGCCCTTTATGCCAGAATTTCTACAGTGGAATCTGGGGAATAATTATTCTGATCAGCGAGTGAAAATGCTCGCTGAATCTGATTCGGCCCCTTCAATGAACAAAAACCTCAGTGAATCGGGTCAAATATGTTTTCCTTTTACTAATCAATGGCCAGCTTTTTAATTAAAAAAAAATCACATGTTCAATGGCATAAGCTTTGGAGCCACTCTCAATGTGACTCGGTAATTAGAATTCAGAACGCAGCTGCAAAAAAAACTTCCTAACATTAATATCAGTTCTCACATTTCACCTGCTCTTAAAGTCTCTGCAGAGGCTTCCGGCGGCTAGACGAATCACTCATTCAAAGCAATGTGCATAGCACACCCTGCTATTTACAACACAGGACCCCTATTCTTCATCACAACTCTGTGCCTGCCACCAAACCTAAGCTCTCTGTTCCAAGCTGACTCTCCCCTTTACCTCAACCCTCCTTCAATAAATCTCACATTTGGTAACAACGTCTTAGTTCAAATGACCAAAATACTGAGCCCACTTCCTGCAAAAAAAGAATGTATTTCATCCATCTTGGATTCTGGATTGCGTTACAAATTTGGCCCTTCCAATGCGCATAACTATAGCTATATGCTAAATAAAAGCGTAGGTATCCACATTTGCGACGGCATGTATTCTCGCGCGATTCCTCAATGCCTCGTGTTTGTCTGTAGCGCTGCAGCAACACCATATTTAAAGCACATCTATGAACCTCATGTACAAAGCCCAACACCTCCCATATCGGCGGGGCCTTTGGAATTATGCGGCAGGGCTGACTAAATTAGGCCGCAACAAAGACAAATTATGTGGCATAACACGGCGCAGTTTGAGATAGTATTATCTCCTTATTTTTTTATTTTTACACGTCAACACAGTACGGGCGTAGGTTTCACCTCATTGATGTCAGTTTAACACCCAAATACATCAATAAGCAACAAAAAAGGTGACCAGTCATCCTTTGCAAAAGGCCTTCCTCTGCTCGCCAACTCATGTCACTGCGTTTTTAGTTAACTTTTGACCCGTTTGAGCTAGAAACAAGATTTTTTTTTGTTAAAATCTACAGATCATCCAACACGTGATGGATTAAGTGGCAAATCCGTATTTATGTGTGAAACAAATCCATATTTATGTGTGAAACACCGAAGCGGCAAAGTCGCATAATTCCAGTGGGCCTGCATATGGGTCTATATCTATAACCAGCATCCTTCCCAACCATGCACTGCGTAAGGGCGCCAGGAACTCCATATAAATCAAAGCGCTTCAAGCAGCCATCTGAGGTATGCAGCGCTACATAAATGCTATAGTACAATTAACACGAATCATAGCATGTCTGTATGAATTAGCACACATTTTGAATAAAAATTAACCTACAGAAAAAACACGTACCCGCTTACGATGGACGGACTGCTCTGGTTTCACAGCAAAGCTAACAGTGAGCGCCTGATGTTCGGAACAGCGCAGTAAAGCTCCCTCTGCTACCTTCCAGCACCACTGAACTAATCTTCGCTTCACTGTAATTGCCTAATTGGGAGACTTTGCAACCGAGCACGAAGCATCATCTCGATCTTTCTGTTCCTTGTTACACAATCCAGTTAATAGTCGTTTATTTTTTCCCTAATTTTTTATTGCCATTTCGAGAAAAAAAAAACAATGAGAAAACGAATAGGTGATGGAGCAGGGTAAATGTAAAAATTTTAACCTCCTAATATTTTCGTACAATATTAATAAACATGTTCGTTTAAGTAAATAACCAACAATGTATGTAAAGGGTTAATGGTAACACGCAATTCAGTGTGCAAATTAATTGACTTATAATTGTTTACGTTTCTAACATAGCATAATATTTGCGTACTAATTTAATAATAAATGCATGATTTGTGCTTTTAAATAAAACGTGTGGTTGCAAAATAAAGCGATGGTAAGTAAGGGACAGCTTTATATGTTGCTTCTGCTAGGTAATACCTAATTGGGGTACGTAGAAAGACGGGAGGGAAACGAAAGGGTTTATATTTCTTTGTTTTAATAACATTTTGTTTATCTTTGAAAATAGTGCGCTTAGGCCTGCCGAGCAGCAATATAAAATGGCCGCGAGTTACTAGAGTGCGCATGAGCGGATGAGACCATGTGATAGAGGAGAGAGGCTGTGGAAAAGGGATGATCACGTGCTGATGCCGAGAGGCTAAGATGAAAGTATGGTCAAGGCTGCTGTGACCCTTCTGAGCAGATGTGTGCCAAGATGATCAGCAAGAAGCGTGAGAAGCCTGGTTGAATCAATAGAAGGGACTGTATTATACAAAATGTAGCAGAAAAAGATACAATTTGGACTGATCGAAACGGATGAGCAAGTGCATGAACTGTGGGAAACTGATGCTTGCATGGACATTCCACACGGAACTGGTTAAGACCAGGAAGTTTGATTAAAATGTATATGGACCTGAGTTTTTGACCAATGAGAATGAATCGCGCCATGTAAGAAGAAACATTTTATGCTGTAAGCTAGAATTAGGGTATAAGAAGACCTACTCTTGGTGGGAGGGGTTAGAATGCTGCGGGATGCTGCGGGAGATGCTGAAGAAGTTAGATGCTGTAGATGGGAGAGTTTGCGGTTGCTGATGCTGACGAGCTGAGGCTGCTGCTGTTATTTTCCTTTTCCAGTTGAGTATAAAGATGCTGCTTTAGGAGAACTTTTATTAAAAGATTCTTATTAGAATTATTAGGATTTCCCCAGAGAGATAGATAGGTTGATCTATAGAGTTCTTAGTATGATAACCTCGTTTTTCCGTCTAATAAAAGTGCCATGCAATTTCAAACCATTCTTATATTGATGATAAAATGCAATGATCTGAATAATAAGATTAATCTCAATTTCCTGCATTCAAAACTTTATATAAACTTTATTATTCTTTAAACAAATGACTCAGTGATTTTCTTTAGCATAATGATTAATAATGAAATGGTAAAAGAGTTCATTGTGATTGAGCTGGTCTTAATCACCATCAACTGATTCCTACTAGTTGGTCCATCGACCAATGAGCGGAATACCTTAAAAGCAAATGAGAATTATTATGTCATTATAAAAGGGGTATCCCGTCTCCTTCCAGCGAATCGTTTTTCTCCTAGGTTTCATGACGGAGGAAATCCAGGGAATAAATGAGTAAGTGAATGTATATGCGGTGTTATGGGCCCCACCGTCATATGGATATAGTGTTTGTGTTAGAGAAATAATTGCACCTGGATGACCAAAGCATAATAGGAGAAATTATTTTTATTGTTAGCGCTGGATCATAGGCATTAAACAGAAATCAGTAGAGAAGTAACTTAAGTAAAACTTGCAGAAACTATCCTTAAAGCTAACCGAGGGCACCAAGGGGTGTGGTGTTTCATTTTGTTTTTGTAAGCTACTCCTTTCATGGCACCCTAAGCCTGCGTGAGACAAGGTAGCGCTTCACTCCAATCCCACTCTGGCGCTGTGAGCAAGGAACGGAAACAAGGCCCGGCTCAGACCGAGGGAAGAGCAGTCTCTGTGGCCGAGCAGCGTGCTGCTGCCTCTGAGACAAGGCGCCAGTCCTGGTCATACGTCTATAGTGCCAAATACACTGCGCGCCTTCCAAGGTTCGGTGGCAAACTGACAACAGTTATTGATAATATATATCAGCCCTAGCCGGGAAACCTCTCGGCCTCTGCTCAGGCTTCCAGCCCAGGGAGAGGGAGCGGGATTAGATGCCGTCAAGGGCAGGCAAACCACACACATAGTATAGCCACCCACAAACACACTGACACATATATACAAAGAGGAACACACAACGCAGAAATACGCACGTGAACACCAGCCCACAGAGAGCCACTCTGAAACATAAAGCACGGCGCCTGCGTTGCAAACATGAAAACGGGCGCCGTGCTGAAACTTAAAGCGCCTGTGTATATCAAAAGTTATGCGCATGACAGCCCATAAAGCGGGTGCCATGGTGGGCGCCGTGCTAATCATAAAGCGTGAGGGCCGGGTATATAAAAGTTATGGAACGGTGGCCCGTGAAGTGGGCGCTCTGGTTAATTACTAACAGGAAATAAGATAAGTAATCCCTAAAGAAACAGATAAAGACCTAAAGTGTAAGGACTCTGTAGTTGGCCGGTGCTCCTTGCTTAAAAAGGGAAGTGATGTAGCGGGAGCACCGGCCAATAAGGAACCAGCAAATAGGAGCGATGGAGTTGTTAACCAATGGCAGGCAAGCAGGTGTAATTACACTCCATAGAGTGATTACACCAGGTCTTGCAGACAGCGCATGCGCGCTGATGCTCGACCTAAAAAATCTCAAAAGGGGCTTAGAGCCTGCCCATTACTTAACTTTAGTTTCCATTGGCTGGCTCCCACGTCACTCTCGGTTCCTGTTTTCCTATTGGTCAGCAGCTCCTCCTGGCCTCCAACTTTGTCCTGGGCTTCAGAGTCTTAGTCCAAGCCATGGAGTTTGGACCAAGTACTGCTTTCTGTGGCCAGTGTTCTTCTACTGGCCACAGGTACACTTTTATAAAATTATCCACTTGTACTCTTACAATTTCCATGTATCTGGTGTCCTCTCCATGCATCTGCAGTCCTCTCCTTAACCCTTGCCCGTGGTTTTATCCAAACCACCCCGTCCCTCCAACTTTACTCAACCCGAAGGTATTGGAGCGCTTAATGTGATCACCAGTTGCATTACATAGGCACATTTGTTTTTTTTTGTTGCTATTTTTAAGACACTGGGAACATTACATGATTTGCCCAGGATGTTGAGTCAATGCTGATCTCGAACCATGTTCCCTAGGCCGCAGCTCTTTGATTTTGATGCAGTATACATGTCTTGGACTGTCTATCCTCTTACAGAATTGCAGGGTCAGAGGTATGCCACACTGTGCACACAGCCCCAGTTGGCCACTAGCCTTTGAATATCCTCCGCAGTAATGCAATCTGCCTCC
The DNA here is from genome assembly GCA_963921515.1 of Calotriton arnoldi. Classification (NCBI taxonomy): domain Eukaryota; kingdom Metazoa; phylum Chordata; class Amphibia; order Caudata; family Salamandridae; genus Calotriton; species Calotriton arnoldi. The sequence goes on from CAWUFW010001775.1 coordinate 393,785, forward strand.
CTGTCTTGGTAGCACTGCGCCCTATTCAGGTGCCAGCTTTAATTTCTCCTGCACGGACAGCAACCGTACAGGCATAAGAGGCAACCGATCTTAGTATTTAAAATGCAAGCCATGCTAACCCCAGAGTCAAAATATTTAGTTATAAATATTGCAGCTGTTTGGTGACTGCTTTAAGATGGCGAGCCGCTGCCGCCAGCAGTAGTTTTTTTACTTTTTCTTTTTTTTCTAGTCCCGTCCGACGTCACTAAGTGACATCACTTGGTTTCACCCACACAACCCCTCCCCCTCATCTGGACCCAAATTTGTTAGATCATTTTATAAATTGCACAAAGACATCTTTTTTGTTTGTTTTTTTAGTCACTGGGGTGATTACGTGATTTGGCCAGGATCAGAGGATGTTGAGCGACGACGAGACTTGATCCCAGTTTCCCAAGTCATCAGCTTAATCCTTTATGCCTCATCGTTTTAGTCATCTAAAACATGTAAAAAAAACATTGACAAAGCCAATAGAATTCACATAGGCTAATCATATTGACTTTGCCAGTGCTTGATAAAATGAGTTTATTTTCCACCAATACATCTTCACTTATTTTGTTCATTGAACATCAATTCCCCGCTTAACTATTTGCCTACTATACCTCTATCTTCCTTTTTCCCCTTACCTCTTTTTCTTTTTGGTATTTAAACTATGTTGCCAGCTGACTATCTCTATAAAGTCCATAATTTGTTTTTCCATGTAAAAGACGTCTTTAAAAAAACTGTTCTTGGGGAATAGTTTCTAATATTTTCAGCCATGCATCATTTTTATTAACTTTACTTTCCAATAAATGGATTGTCAATATTTGGATTCCTAGAAATGGGTTTACTCAATTCAAACTTTTTACCACCAAGCCATCATATGACAAAATATCCATATTTGCAAAAGGCTCCTAAATTGAGCACGCATCTGGAAAGACAAATTGACAGTAATTGTGAAGTGGTTTGCTCAGCACTCTAGTTACATGTTTTGTTTGAATCGAGGGCTGTCGAGTGCCTTTCGAAAGTGGCAGACAAACTGCTAACACATAAACCCATTTTAAAGACGCTTCTAAAAACAAAAATGAATAGAAAAAATGACAGCCCCTATGAAGTGTTGCTTCAATATTCCTAATGCAGTGTGATTCTATGAATTTTAGTTGAGAACATTGTTTGATGTGTATTTGTGAAAAGAGGTACAGCTGAACACTTATTGAAGTCAAGTGCTAATGCATATATTTCCAATCATCACACCCACTTCACAAGCAATGCAATTCTTTTCAGTCTTTAGAGGGTAAACAGGTAGCATGTGGTGGCAGCTGGTGGCTTTTTAAGCTTGTGGGGCGTTGAGGGGTTTTAACTCACATTCATACTGACAAACACTCGCACACATCCATTCAGAAGTGCAAATGCACACATACACCTACCCTTTCAGTAGCACGTACACAGGCACATACTCACACCCACTCATTCATAAGCACATACACGCACACACTTACATCCACCCATTTACAAGCAAATTTGTGCAGATATTCACACAAGTATTCATACAGATACACATGCACCCAAACAATCAAGGGACACTTACCTGGTGAGCTGGCCAATGGTGTAACTAAACTTGAGGGGCCACCCCTACTAGGTACATGGAGGGACCCCGACTCCTGATTTAATCCGGAGCTTTCAGGCCAGAGTACTGTGCTGAGGGGTCCCCCTGAAGCTTGGGGCCCCCCGCACCGTGGGGGCTGCGGGGCCTGTGTTACACCACTGGAGCTGGCTGTGATGTTAAGGGCCCTACAAAGGCAGCACCAACAGGTGGCGGGAGGTTAGAGACATAACAACTCCAGAGGATGCCGAAGACTTTTGGCAGCTTTGGTAGCTTCAGGAAGCCTCAGGTTACAAAAACAAGATCCTAGCTCCTCCTCTTAGCGGCTAACCTTGTTATGCATCAACCAATGAGAAGAGGACCTTTCCTAATTCGTCACTAGAGGGAGGGTCAGTGAGACTTGCTGATCTCACCTCACTCGGTGACGAGTTATGAAAGGAAAGTGTGAGGATTCACTGATTGACAGTCAGGCGTAAACATGAAGCGCCTAGGAGTGACTTTACCAGTGACACTGCTTCTCGCTATGAGGGGAAGGATCCTCACAGAGCTTTGCTGGGCTGATCATGCTATTGCCATCAGAGCTGTGGGATCCTTACCCCAGCAAACCTTGGATGCGCGGCTCCTGCGCATTTGCACATGTAAAGTGCAAGACTGCTTGAACCTGCCATGATGAGCGTCTGTCAGGCTGTGACCTTTGCAGAGCCTGAGAGACACTCACCATGCACTGGAAAATGGGGGATGGGGAACCGGAGCCTAATACCCACACTTACGGGCCGCCACTGGTAACATGGCTTAGACAGGCTGAGACTGCAAACATGATTTTCTAACAAAACAATTGTGTGCAATTTCAGATGTGCCATACACACTACACCACTTGTTACCTTGTAAGTTACAAATCCCAAGAAATCTAGTGGAACTTATGAGGGATTCAGATTCTAGCTCTGATATACAAGGCCAATGTTGCCTTATGGATCACAAGCATCAATATCTGCTGTAGTACCTTTTTGCCTTATGGTCACTGATCTGTAAAAATCTAATAGCCCCCACGGAGGATGTAAATCCCACATGTAACAGTCATGACCCTTGTTTTCCTTATGGATCACAGAACCCAAGAAATCTAATCAAACCTATGAGAATTAGCCTCGGGGAAAACCCAGGGATATGTCAAGTAGATTAGTCCCATGTTTTCCCGGCAGACATGCTCTACTGTTCTCAAGTGCAATAGTTGTTTATGTGTACCATCAAAATACATTTTTAAATCAAGTGATATAACTTGTCACATCTTTGTGTTTTACTAAAGTCTGACCAGCAATACAGTAATACACTGAGATACACTGACAAGGGTCTAAGGAAAGGTAGCAGCTACACCAAGACAACCATACAATGTTAAACATACACAGATGGAAAAAAACAACAGCCAGGGATGCTGTCTACAGTAAGCCAGTGGCAGCATTTCCTTCCACAAAGTTGCTGCTTCTTAATCGTTTAAACAGGTTTGGAGGCCTTGAGATTTAACCTATCTGACTGCTTATCTTTTAAAATGTCTCTTTAACTTTCCCCAGTTTAAATAACTACTTGCTTGTGCCTGTTCTCAATCACTTTTTATCGACATTCTGCAGCTACTGTTTTGCACCCCCCCAAACTGTCATGCTTTTGGGGTAAACGTGTGACCAGCAGCACGCAACCGACACTCAACAGCTGGACCGCCCTCAGTATCGAAGATACTCTGAGAATAATGAGGACCACCCACTCTGGGGCCCCCACGGACCCCTGCCCCCACCACATCTACTGCAAAGTCGCTGACATCATCGCCCCCGAACTGCAACGTATCATCAACCGCTCCTTCGAGACTGCCTCCTTCCCCGATGATTGGAAACACGCCGAGATCAACCCTCTCCTGAAAAAACCTTCAGCGGACCCCACCGACCTCAAGAATTACAGACCAATCTCCCTACTCCCTTATCTGGCCAAAGTCATGGAAAAAACTGTCAACAGCCAACTCGCCGCCTTCATTGAAGAAAACAACATCCTTGACCCATCCCAATCAGGCTTCAGGAAGAACCACAGCACCGAAACCACACCCCTCGCAGCAACAGACGACATCCGTGCCCTCCTTGACAGAGGGGAGACTGCGGCCCTCATCCTCCTTGACCTCTCCGCAGCCTTCGAAACTGTCTCCCACCGCAACCTAGCCCGCAGACTACACGATGCGGGACTCCAGGACAAGGCCCTCGACTGGATCCTCTCTTTCCTCTCTGACTGAACGCAACGAGTCAGACTCCCTCCATTCCTTTCAAAACCAACCCCAACCACCTGCGGAGTACCACAAGGATCCTCCATCCATCAGCCCGACCCTGTTAAACATCTACATGGCCCGCTCGCAGCCATCGTCAGAGCACACGGACTCAACATCACATCTTACGCAGACGACACCCAACTCATCCTCTCCCTATCCAACAAATCCAACATCACCAAACGCAACTTTCAAGACGGAATGGAAGCCGTCGCCAGATGGATGAAGAGCAGCTGCCTTCAACTCAACACGGACAAAACAGAGATACTCATTATGGGCCAACACCCCAACGCTTGGAACGACACTTGGTGGACCCACGCCCTCGGGTACCCCCGCCCCCACGGACCACGCACGCAACCTCGGGATTATCCTGGACTTTGAACACAAAATGGACCGCCAGGTCAACGCCATCACCTCCTCCTGCTACCACACCCTCTGCCTACTCCGCAAGACTTTCAAGTGGATCCACCCCGAACACAGGAAAACGGTCACTCACGCCCTCATCAGTAGCAGACTGGACTACGGCAATGCACTCTACGCCGGTATCAACAAGAACCTTACCCGCAAACTCCAGAACGCCGCCGCCAGACTAGTCCTCAACCTACCATGCCACTGCCACATCAGCCAACACCTACGGATCCTACATTGGCTCCCCATCGAGAAGAGAATCACTTTCAAGTTTCTCACCTACGCACACAAGGCCCTCCACAATGCCGGACCTGCCAACCTGAATCACCGCCTTGTGTTCCATGCTCCCCGGTGCTCTCTCCTTTCGGCCCAGCTCTCCCTCGCAACTTTACCTCGGATCAACAAAAGCAGAACAGGAGGACGCTCCTTCTCCCTCCTCGCGGCCAAGGCATGGAACTCACTCCCTCTCCACGTCTGACAGACTTCTTCACTCCCCAAGTTCCTAAAGGACCTCAAGACCTGGCTCTTCGATGGAACTCAGTGAACCCACAGGAATCTGCGGAACCCCCCCTGCCCTCCTCCTCCCTCAGCGCCTTGAGACCCATTCCGGGTGAGTAGCTCGTGCTCTACAAACTCCCTGTTTGATTGATTGACTGACCTGTTTTAATCAACTCATGGGTAGGAAAGCTAATTTTAAGGAGTGAACTGGCACTGAATGTGGTTGACGTTGTCAAAATAACGACGAAGGAACTACTTTAATGGTTTTTTCAGTTTATTTGCATTGGCTGTGATTGCAAAGCTTTTTTTATTAAGGAAGTGTACCCGATTTATGATTTACCATGCGATTGTGTTTACCACCTCGGTGAAGGGAGATATGAGATGGATTAACCTCCACTCAATTTTTTCACAAGGCTGAAGGATTAGTATACGAGTTAAACCATGGGTGCTCGCGGACAACTCCTCCAATCGATGCATTTGGCCCTCCTATAAGATATGACAGACTGTGTGGTGCTCAGTAAGCATACCCAGCATTGGCTAACGACAGCCCTTGCGGCGACTAAAGTCTTGAGACATTGAGGCTACCCTCTGTCCCAATCCTTCCAAATGGTTATCAGAGCTGGCCTGGGTCGCAGAGTGCAAATGTGTAATATACCAACTCAGCAACCAGATGGATACAGTTGAGGCCATTTGGGAGCCCTTCCTCCACCAGGCACCAAAGCATGATCCCACCCAGCATGCACTTGGCTATAGCCCTGGTGAGTGAGTCTAACATAGTATTCGCTGCACCTTACTGCCCACCCAGCCCTGATGGCATACTGGTTGTACTGTTTATTCGGACCCCGCTCGTCTATAGCGCGTGGACCTCTGAGTATTGATTCCGCTTGTATGATCTGGTACATTCAACATCGATTATCTGGAAAGTAGCTGTGGGTACGTACCACTATGACAAACAACCCATTAAGGTATATACAGTGCTTTTGTGCTTTGTTACACCCCAATGGCACGAGCAACGGTGTATTTCGTGATGCACTAGTACCTTAATCCTGTGCTGCCCCCCCACCCTGCCTCACTTCCTTTTCTCCTACCCCTCCTATATCCCCCCCCCATCCTCTTCTTATATGGACGCTCTTCCCGTACGGTAAATGTGTTTTGTGGCCCTCGGGAAGTCCCACTTCTAGTCGTTTTCTAGACCGCACCATTATACTTGTCATTAGTGGATTTATTGGAGTTTGCTGCACCACTATGTTTATTTTAATTCTTATAAATACTGTACTTATTTCTGTTTCAAGCGGATAGTATCGGAGATACAGTGTCGCACGCAGAAAATACCAATAAAGAATTAACCTAAAAAAATAATAATTTACCAGCTAAGGCTGATATGTGTTATTTCTAAATATGGTATGCCATGTATGATATGTCAATAATGTCATACTTCCCAAGGGCACTCAGAGAGACTGAGCAGACAGTACGACCGTTTCCGGATCCCTCGATTAAAGTTTGGCCAACAAAACAGAACTGAAGTGGGTTTCCCCTCAGTTGAGGGCTTTCTAGAAGGTACTTGAAGGCCCAATTGTTGGTATAAGGACACCAGAGAAAACAAAAACACTGCAGCCAATGTTAATCCCTGTGGTGTCATTTGGGGTGCAAAGGGCATGTGTTTTTTAATGCACTACTCTTATAACTTTGTAAAAATGAGCGACCAGAAGCCTTTTCACTTCCTTTCACATTAGAGGCCTGTTTCTTAAACAACAACCTAATACATCTCATTTCTTTCTTGTACAATCCAGGATTCTGTCACTTTCGTTGGTTTCCGTCATTTTCACACCCGTAAGTCTATTTTATTGAGACTGTAGCCTGGTACATTTAAAAAAGCTTTTTTTTTTATTGAAGTGTTTATGTTCTAGCATACAAAAGTCAACCCCTAAAAGAGAATGACATTACATTTCTATGTTTATTTACCTTTGCAGTGTGGCTGAAACTCAACATTAAGAAAAAACAATAGACACAAATATTTAATGCAAAATACAAATGTACTATATACATATTATACATATTATATACATATATTAAATACAATATTGTTAGACCTGCCATCCCTGGCTTGGTTCCCCCTAACCTTTTGCCCTTTGACCTCCTGTTTTTGACTGTTTTGCTGAACTACGTTTTAGCTGGTTGTAGAACTCTGTGCACTTTTTCACTGTGGAGCAGTCCTAAAGTGCATGTGCTCTGTATCTAAAATGTGGTAACAATTGGTTTATCCATGATTGGCATACTTGATTTACCTATAAGTCCCTAATACAGTGCACTACATGTGCTCAGGGCCTATATGTCAAATGCTACTTGTGGGCCTGCAGGACTGATTGTGCCACCCACACAAGTAGCCCTTTAAACATGTCTCGGGCCTGCCACTGCAGGGCCTGTATGTGCAGTTTTAAACTGCCAAGTCGACCTGGCAAGTTAACCTACTTGCCAGGCCCAAACCTTCCTTTTTATTACACATACGTCACCCCTAGAGAAGGGGCTGGACTGCCCATGGGCAGGGTGCAGTGTACTTAAAACGTAGGACATATACTTTTACATTTTACATGTCCTGGACGTTAAATATTTTTAAATTTGTGTTTCACTACTGCAAGTCCAATAGCATAACAATGGAGATGCCTTGTAACATTTTATAAGTGTAGCTTCCAATTGAGAAATGATAGGAAAACCAAATTTGGTGCCTCTGGACTCACAATTTAAAAGCAAATCTTTTAGTGAAGTTGGTTTCAAGATTGCAGATCTGGAAATGCTACTTTTAGAAAGTTGGTATTTTCTTACTTAAATCATTTGGTGCCTTCTGCTTGTCTCTGGAATACACTTCTAGGGTGGGTGACAGCTAGCTTTCTGCATTCCCTCTAGACAGCAAAACACAAAAGAAGGGTAGATGTGCCTGGGTTGTCATCTGAATGTTGCTGGATCTCCGTGAGCAGGATGAGGGGAGAAGGAGCTGACACTTCTACCTGAAACAGCTGTGTCCTGTCCCCACACAAAGGGTTGCATACCCCCCTGTAGTGAGTCAGGAGCCAGGGCAGGGAAGGGCAGGGTCTTGTGCACTAGAGAGACCTTTCTTTGAAGTCTCCCTACTTCAAAGGCTAAAATGTGTATAAGTACTGGACCTCTGACACCATGTACTTAGAACACTGCTGGAACTAAGGACATTCTGCCAGGAAGAAGAGCTGCTGTGCTGTATGAGGGACTGCCACTTTACTAACTGTTTTGCTGTGTTGGCCTGTTGCCTGCTGATTGAAGTGCTGTAGGAGGGCCTGCCACTTTGCTACCTGCTTTGCTGTGTTGGCCTGCTGCTTTTTGCCTGAAAGAGAGAAGGACTAGACCTGCTCTCTACATCCTAAGGACTTAAGTTTCTCCAAGGGCTAGTTGGCTTACCTCCTGTTGCTGAAGTCTCAGGGATGTCAAAGACTTCACCTTTCGACTTACTTGCTCTGCCATGTGGTGCCAATCCAGTCCAGGGCCCTTGGATGTGAGTTTAAAGTGGGGGCCTTCCGGACTACCTCTTTAACAGACTCCAGGTGGTGCAGAATGCTGCAGCTAGACTTCTGCTTTCTCTCCCCTCAAGATCCCACATGACTCCGCACTTAAAGGCCCTCCATTGCCTTCCCATGAAACAGAGGGTGATGTTTAAAGCCATGGTCCTAATGCATAAATCTTTGAACGGAATGGGTCCTGCCTATCTTAAGGAGAGATTTACTCCTTATGCCCCTGCCCCCACTCTTCGCTCTTCCTCAACTCATATGGCAAATGTCCCTCGATGTAACCGTCTTCGGATGGGTGGGAGATCTTTTGCTTATTTGGGTCCCAACGCGTGGAATAGTCGTACGCTGTCCCCGAGGCTGATAGACAGTCTTCAAATATTTAAGAAGAAACTCAAAACCCATCTTTTTAATGACTAGCCCCGGCCCAGCAGCCTGCTCTCCCTCTGCCAGCGCTGGGACACTCTGTCAAGTAGCCACGCTTTACAAATTGGAATAATAATAATAATAAGTGCTGCACCTGCCAGGATCTGCACTTTGACATCTCTGTGCTAATTGGACACAGACGTATTGTCTGCCACGACATCGGGATCGACGCAACACCGCCGCTGAGAGGTCTGGACTCGGTGTGCTCCACTCGGAACCGCCATAGCGCTTCCAGAATCACCACTTCAGGGATCAACGCATCACCGCCTGCACGTGGAGAAGATCAACACTTCATCTCCAGTGTGTATTAACTCTGAGCATCGCTCTTCTGTTCTGGACTCAGCATTTCATCCACGGAATTGATGCCTCGCCACTACTGCATTTTGTTCTGCAACAAGGATTAAGGTACTTTGCTCAGTGGGCCCTGCGAGGGTCCTGTAACTGGCCTGCACTCCATTGCTTGCGGCCTGAACTCTTGACTTTGTCCCGGTCTAGCATGTCCTATAGTACCCCCAAAGTGCTGTTTGCTTCTTAGCACTTTTTTCACTTATTCTTTAAAAATTCCTATCTTGACTTTTACTTATTGGATCTTTGTCATTTTGATCTTGTCTTGTTCAAAGTATAATATAATATCCATGATCTTTTTGTGGTGCTTTAACTGGGTTACTGTGTGTGTGTGTGCACAAATACTTGACTGCTCTGTGCCAAGCTACCAGAGGGTGAGCACAGGTGATCTTTTAGTGTGTATATCACCTACCCTGACTAGTATTGTGGTTCCTGCTTGGACAGGATGCATACCCCTGCCAACCAGAAACCCGATTTCTAACAAATATAAGCTAAAAATAAGCAAGCGTTAGCACATGAAGAAATGGTATTGCTAATATCCATGCCCATGTTAAATGGTGTTGTTGACAGTTTTTGCACTAATTCCCTATGCAACTCAAGAGCATATTTTTGATTGAAATTACCCCATTGTTTTGCTACTCATAAGTCAAGCAATAGGCTTCACATATTTCCCTCCACCAGCCTCAAATCAATGGTGTATGCTTAGAGTTCCAATTTATCTGAATAACCGGTCTTGCATTAACAACAACAAATTAGAATAATTTGCTACCAACTGAAGAAATATTAGGTTACGGATCTAGAAAAAGTATCATCTCTAGCATTTAACTGAAACTTCTGAAAATTAAATCCCGATGCCATGTGATTTTTGAACAGATGGAGACAATAAGCATTCTCTCAGAATGTCCAGCAGTACAGTGTGGGCAGTTTATGGAAGCTGATTTTTCTACTTTTCTTTTTGATTTGAATTATAATAAAATCTATGTGATGTATGAAGAGGGGACATTAACCTGGAATGTAAGTCCATCACTGATTGCTTCACCTCTGCTTCTTCATGGTAAACCTCTAACCGAGCTGCTAGCTTGTCCAGCAATAGTATACAATATCCAGAAAACTCCAAAGGGAAGGCCCCTGCCCCCCCCCCCGGGAGGTGTAACAGCATTCGAGGGAGCAGCACTCGGTAACTTACATATAAACAGCCCAACACAAGGAATAATGCTGTTTCCACAATGCTGAGGTAGTGTGCGCAAAGTCCAAAAAGTTTATTGTTCATACAACACACAAACAGCTTGATTTCTTGTGTTGGGACTGCATATTAATCATTGATTTATCAGAAGACAAATCAGAGATCTACAAAATATTGCATAGGAACTGGCATATTTTACTGACAGATCCTCATTTAGGTCCAGATCTACCACCTTTTCCGCCAATGACATACAGGATAAGCAAATCGCGTAGAGATTTACTGGTATAGACTAATCTGAGTAAAATGTCTTGGAACGTAAGTCTCCAAGCGGTGACCTGCTTCTTTTCCTGTGCAATATGTAAGGCATGCAGAAATTGTTGCAAAACATGGACTTACCAGGTACTGGGACAGAGAATACCAAAGAAGATCAGATTTCTAATGAATTGCAACACCAGTTTCACCATATATTGTTGAGTCTGCCCCTGCCAGAAAAAGTATATTAGAAGTATGCTACATCCCACAAAAAAGCATATTGGAACATATGTGAGACATGTCTAATCAAGACTCCTCCTACCCCGTAGCAAGGCCCTACGAAGAGTACCACCGGAGTGATAGGACAAAGCTGGGTTTCTCCTGTTTGAACCATATACCCCCAGGGGGGAGAGGGGCTGACAGGATCCTGAAGTAAATGAGGCTGAAATCCCACTATATCCTAGATCTGGAGTGAAAAATACCCCTGGGGTTAAATACTGAGGAAGAATTAACCTCACACCTGGGTAATTAAGATGGAAGAGACTGCCATATAAAATGTTACGCTCTAAAAGATCTCCCATCCTGAATGAGATATATAGCAGTGGTTCAAATCTTCCACTAAGCATAAGTGTTAATGACCACTACTTCCATGTAACTGATAGAGTAGAGTAGTTTCCCTTTAATATGCCATGCGACATAAAATACCATGAGTGCTTGCCCGTGTACTACAAAAAGGGAACAATGATTATTGGCCCATACAGGCCGTAATTTAGTTACAATATTAATGTTTTTCAGTGTGGCATAACAGAAGCAGTCACCTCTTACAGGTCATGTCACAACATAATAGAAGCGTTTGTCTACTGATTACAAAATTGCTTTTCATTTGAATTAGTTCAAATGTTGTAGGATTGAAAAATATGTAATATTATGTTGGCCCGGGAAAGAAAAGAGAAAACAGCGAGCTTTTGCCCAGTAGGGCACAATTGTGTTGTCCCATACTGATTCAGGGACTGGCATATTTTACAGACAGAGCCTCATCTAGGTCCAGATCTACCACCTTTTCCACCAATAACAATCAGGAGAAGCAAATTGCTGAGATATTTACTGGTGCAGAGTCATCTGAGTAAAATTTCTGGGAATGTGAGTATCCAAGGGGTGACCGGCTTCTTTCCCTGTACAAAATATGAAGCATGCAGGAATAGTTGCAAATCACGAACTTACCAGGGCAGAGAACACCAAAGAAGATCAGATTTCTGATGAATTGCAACACCAGTTTTACCATGTATTGTCTAGTCTTCCCCTGCCAGAAAAAGCACATTGGTAGTTCGATGCACCCAACAAAAAAGCACTTATTGGAACATATGTGAGCCATTTTTATTCGAGACTCCTCTCCTATCCTGTAGCAAGGCATTACGAAGAATACCTTCAGAGTGAAAGGACAAAGCTGAGATTCTTCTGTTTGGACCACAAACCCCAAGGGGAGAGAGAGGGTGATAGGATCCTGAAATGAAGGAGGCTGCAATCCATCTATATCCTAGATCTAGGGACAAAAATACCCCAGGGGTTAAATATTGAGGAATAATTTAGCCTCACACCTGGGTGATTAAGATGGAAGAGACTGTCCTATTAAAAAGTGACGTCCTAAAAGATCTCTCATCCTGAATTGGATATGTAGGAGGGGTTCATATCTTCCGCCAAGCATAAGTGTTAATGACCACTCCCTCCAGGTAACTGATAGAGTGTAGTAGGTTACTTTTAATAGGCCGTGCCACATAAAATGACATGAGTGCTTGCCTGCATCTGACAAAAAGACAACAATGAGTATTGGCCCATACAGGGTGTAATTCAGTTACAATATTAATGTTTTTCAGTGTGGTTTAACAGAAGCAGTTACCTCTTACAGGTCATAACTCACAACATACTATAAGTAAGCCTGGGCGAAGTCCGCGTAGCCACGCTACGTGGAACTCCGCGAAGTGAAAGACCCACTCTGCAGCGCTACACGGAGTTCCTCTAGCAGGCAGAGTTACCGGCTCCTCCTACCATGCACAGTTAAGGACTAACTGCTGAGGGGAAGACGCTAGCCCATTCCAGATCCGTTAGGACTCCGGTGCGGGGACTCAGAGGAGGCAGCCATAGGCTTGGGATCCTCCTTACCTTTTTTTGTCCATCGGCGATGGTCCATTGGGTCAGGCTCCGACAGTGGCGGCCACAGGCCACAGCCGCAGGAGGAGGCTCGGTCACGTGTCCGCCCGCAGGCAGTACTCACATTTTCTTCTCGCCACTCTGCTCCACTCCAGCAGAAGCTCCTCCTGATTTGATTCCTCCCTGAGTCCTGCATCGGAGGTGATGTGAGTCATGTGAACTGGTGGGACCAGAAGTGGTTGTCCTCTGCCGGCGCCCGGTTACCTTGGCAATGGCGAGAAGCCACTGCATCTGCGAGCTTGGCCAGAACTTGGTGAGTTTGACGCTCACCCTGGTAAAAACAAAAAAAAATCTCTGCTACACGGTGGAGTCGGAGTTTTGCCTAAACTCCGCGCCATAAACAGAGGCACGGAGTGGTAAAACTCCGCTAACTCCGTCCACAGAGCGTAGTTTGACGCTCACCCTTAACTATAAGCTTTTGTATACTGATTACAAAATTGCTTTTCATTTGAATTAGTTTAAGTGCTGAAGGACTGAAACATATCCATAATATTATGTTTGTCCAGGAAGGAAAAGAGAAGACAGCGAGCATTCACCCATATGGGGTGCAATTGTGTTGTACCATACTGATTCAGGGCCCCCTGAGATGTAACACAATTAGGTGGTCATAAGCGTTTATCCGTACAAAGAGTAACTATCTGCTATGGTACTATAACACAGGAAAGATTGTGGGTGTTATAATCTGTACTGAATTCACATAGGGTAGATACTGTTTACAGCAACATCGGAATCCGAGAGAAAGCACTGGAAAGGATCATCTCGTTCCTCGCCGGTAGAACCCAGAGAGTCCGCCTCCCCCCGTTCAGTTCCGAAGCCACCGAAGTCATCTGCGGCGTTCCACAAGGATCTTCACTCAGCCCAACCCTCTTCAACGTCTACATGAGCCCCCTCGCAGCCATCGCACGCCAACACAACCTCAACATCATCTCCTACGCCGACGACACCCAGCTGATCCTCTCCCTCACCAACGACCCCACCACCGCCAGAGCCAACCTACACGACGGGATGAGGAGATGTCGCCGACTGGATGAGGAACAGCCGCCTTAAACTGAACTCAGACAAGACGGAAGTCCTCATCCTGGGCTCATCACCCTCCGCCTGGGACGACTCCTGGTGGCCCCCGGCCCTGGGCACCGCACCCAAGCCAACGGACCACGCACGCAACCTGGGCTTCATCCTGGACTCCTCCCTGTCGATGACCAGACAAGTCAACGCCGTCTCATCTTCATGCTTCAACACCCTGCGCATGCTCCGCAAGATCTTCAGATGGATCCCCACTGAAACCAGGAAGACCGTCACCCAGGCACTCGTCACCAGCCGACTGGACTATGGGAACACCCTCTACGCCGGAACCACAGCCAAACTTCAAAAAGACTCCAGCGCATCCAGAACGCCTCCGCACGACTCATCCTGGACATCCCCCGACACAGCCACATCACCGGACACCTGAAAGACCTGCACTGGCTCCCCGTCAGCAAGAGAATCACGTTCAGACTCCTCACCCATGCACACAAGGCCCTCCACGACCTGGGCCCAAAGTACCTCAACGACCGCGTGACCTTCTACACGCCCACACGCCAGCTACGATCAACCAGCCACGCCCTCGCCACCGTACCACGCATCCGCAGAACCACCGCCGGAGGAAGATCCTTCTCCTACCTGGCAGCCAAGACCTGGAACTCCCTCCCCACTCACCTTCGGCGAACCCAGGACCATCTCTCCTTCAGGAAGCAGCTCAAGACCTGGCTGTTCGAGCAGTAACTTCCCCCTCCCCCAGCGCCTTGAGACCCTCCCGGGTGAGTAGCGCGCTCTATAAATGCCGTGATTGATTGATTTATGAATCAATGATTTATTCCACATATCTCCTACAACTATGTAATGTTGACATAAAGATGTGTTTCCCCACTATTCTTTATCCCATGTAGATCTGTAATGGGGCCCCCCTGAGCATTCATAGGTCCTGAGGACCCCATCCCCAGGGGCTTTTTTGCTTAAAAGCGGAGGGGGACTGCACGGCCCCCCTTCCCAAGCCTCATCAGGTCCTAGGGACCCATACCCTGGGGTCAAACCCAATTTAAAAGGGGAGGACGCATACGTCCCCGCTCCCCAAGCCTTGTGGGCACTGGGGACCCCATTGCAGAGACTTAATTCAACAAAAAATGGGAGGGGGCGTGCGGCCCCCCTACCTGAGCATTATTATTAGGCACCAGGGACCCCATCACCTGGGGCTGAGTAATTAATAAAGGGATGGGGCCCCCATCCCTGAGCCCAATTAGGCACCATGGACTCCATCACCCGGGGCCAAAATGTAAATAAAAGGGGAGTGGGCTCCCCCCCCACACTTTATTGGCCCTCATGGGATGCCATCCCCCAAGGCCTAATATAATTAAAAAGGGGAGCGGACTGAGAGGCCCCCTTCCTTGAGCTTTATTACCCTGGGCTGTTTGTTTTTTGAAAGGGGATGGGAGCCACACGGCCCAAGATTTCTCAGGCCCGAGTACCACATCGCCTGGGGGGTCAATTTTTGTAAAAGGGGAGGGGCATGCAGCCCCCTCCCTGAGATTTGGGCCCTGGGACCCCATCCCCCAGGGCCTCTATTATTTAAAGGTGTGTGTCCAGGTGCCCACTGGGGTGTGTGGGGGATGCATGGGAGCCCGCAATTTTTTTGCAAATATATTTATTGATTTTTAAAGCATATAACCAAACAACACACAAAACACATGCAGTGACACATATCCCCACCCCAAACCTCCCCCCTACCATAACAAGAACAACACAGTACTCTAGGTATCACAAATGAAACCTCTCACTGTAGGACTCCATGTCTAGGCACTTCCATTACACTGTCAGGAATTCCAACACCATTACTGGCCATTATCCATTACAGGGCCACCGCTCCATTCCACGTCTACTTCCTCCTATTCCCCTGTGGTCCATCCCCCCCACACCTTCTAGAACTTCCTCGGGCAATACTGCCCTTTGTGGACTAATTCTTCCCGCCTGCAACAGACATCTATCTCCCAAGACCAATCCTGTAATCTTGGGCTTGCCACACTTGTGAGATCTCTCAGTTTGCTAGGAAAAACCCAAAAGTCCTCAGGATCTTCTGATAAGACTTGAGATCTGAGGTCCTCCACACCCCCAACAATGTCAACAGAGCCTAAAATGTAATTGGCTCCCCAATCGCCGTTGCCAACTGAACATTTATGCCCTCCCAAAACAAGCAGATCCTCGGGCACTCCCACAGTGTATGCAGGAAGAGCACTCTCTGACCACAGGCATGCAGGTATTCCTCACTCACTGCACTACCGATCTTGTGAAGGAGTGCTCTAGTATAGTATAGTCTATGAAGCATTTTTAATTGAATTAAGTTGAATCGTGAATATATGGCCACCTCTCTTGGAAACTGTAGCACCACCTGCCACTCGTCATCCTCCAAGCTGCCCATGCTTGTCTGCCGTTTCACCCACAGTTATGTCAGTTTCTCTGTGTGTTGTACATAAGGGTCTTATAGGTTAATGAGATTGCTTTGATTGTCCTAAGATCAACTAGGAGTCGTTGTTCTAGAAGAGACTCCTCCATAATGTCCTCTTCTGGTGCAATCCTTACCTTCAGTGTATGTCTCAATTGGTAGTATTTAAAAAAATTTGGAGGGTGCTATATCATATTCTTCTCTAAGATGTGCAAACAGCACAATACCATTCGCATCCCATACATCTCAGAGCATGGAGAGGCTGATGAGGTCCTATCCTCTAAAGCCTTGCAGGGTCAGCACTGCCCCACGTTTTGTGCCCAACCATAATGGAGTTTTGGGAGTCAATTTCGTCCCCTAGCCCATTTCCTTCAAAAGGGTGACTCATATCTTACACACTGTCTTGGTCGTTTCTGGGGCATCAGGGTTGATTTTGCCACCATAGAGGACATGAAGATATCCCTTTACCCCGATGGCATCTCGATCATGGCGATAGGCCGAGTCCTCCAGTGCTGTAAATGCCCACCCATTCCAAATGTTGACCTGAGCGTCTTCGTAAAATTTGCGAACATGTTGCATGGCTCCCGCCATCATACGTAGACCATTGGAGGGTGTAAAGCACCACTCTCAGTGCTCCATCCAGCCACAACAGCCTCCTCACACAGCCACTAATCTTACGGATGAAGGTCTCTGGTATCCAATGGGGGCTTTTCTTTAGGACATAAGTGAGTTTAGGGAGAGTTATCATCTTAAACAGCACCACCCTACCCAACAAGGAGAGTGGGAGTGCCCTCCAATGTGTTGTGTCAGCTTCAATTCTATGCAGCAGCGGGGCCAAGTTATTCTCATAGAGAGTGGGCCCATCCTTGGAGATCCAGAGACCCAGGTACCGGATACGAATGGGAGAGATAGTTGAGCTTCCTGAACCAAGGGGGAACAGAAGTGATTTCTCCCAGTTGATACCAAGTCCTGCATATTTTTTTGTATATCATAAATATCTCTCCCACCCATGACTATGTTAACTACCTTCTTTAGGAATTCCGCTGGTAGCCCATTGAGGCCCGGTGTTTTTCCAGACTGTAATTAGGTCAGCACCATTTGCACCTCCCGCACAGTCAGGTCCTCCTACAGAGCACACGCTTTCTGTCAGTAAAGCCTTTGACAAGGGCAGTCCCGGACCCAGCTACGCATATCTTCCATTTCAGGCCGCTTCTAATTTCCATAGAAGTCTCTCAAGTAGGCTGCCAATGTCTCCCAGATAGCATCGGAGCTTGTCACTGGATTCCTGTCTGGGCCCTGAATTCCATTTATCTGGTGTCTACCTTGGTCCCGCGTACTGAGCCATGCCAACATCTTTCCCACCTTGTCCCCAACCTCGTAAAGGCACTTCACCTGAATTATATGATCTAATTTAACTGCATCTGTTGTTACCAAGCGGAATTCCTCCAGCTTGCCAAGAAGGCATGACTTCACTTCAGCTGAAGGGTGTAATGTGTGTTCATCCTCCAAATGATGCAGGTCCCTCTCTAATTCTATGCAGTGTTCCCTCCGTTTATGTCTGTTACCCGCCTCCCCAGCGATAATCACCCCCAGATGGTGGCCTTATATGACTCCAATACTGTGGCAGCTTCCCATCCCGACTTCACATTTTCTTCAAAGCAGTGGGTTGGGTCTGCCTGCAATCTGGTCACTTCTTTCTCATTTATGATTCTCCATGTCGCCATTATCCACTCACTACGATCCCGTCTATGAGACAAGCCGATCGTCATGGCAAGGGGGGAATGGTATGAGATCCCTCTCACTTTATAATCAACTTCTATGAACCTAGGAAAAGTCCCATCAGAGTGAAGAAGTCAGTATGGGAATATATATCATATGCCCCAGAGTAAAAGGAATTTCACCTGTGGGCCCCATGGAGTAAACTCCAAATATCCCCCATATCTACGACTTGGAGGAAGTGGTGCAGTTTCCAGGGGCCTGTCCGGTGTGTCCGTCTATGTTGTGCTCTATCCAGTTGGTTATCTAACACCATATTGAAATCTCCTTCAACCACTGTGGTAGCCTACGGCAGCTCGGTGAGCAGCATGCCTAAATATGTCAGTGTGCGCACTTGAAGTCCCGGAGGAACATAAACATTAACTAGAGCCAGTTGTTCTCCTTTCCATTCACCCAAAACTGCTGTACAGCGCCCCAACTCATCCATCTATGTCTGTTTCACGTGAAGGCCACAGACCTCTTGATTAAGATTGCTAACCTCATCGTGCTAGAGGAGTAGCCTACCTGGCTAAGAATCATGTATTTTCCTTGGGTCAGAAGTGTCCCCCTATTACCTTTCATATGCTTTTCCTGCAAGAAGAGCACATCAGCGGCATATCTTGCAAGTGCTTTCATCACCAGCCCTCTTTTTATCTTGTTCCCTAGGCCATTTACATTTCAACTCAACAACTTAAGAGTATGGTGCTTCATCCTGCATGCAAATGTGTCTCATCCCAGTGCCCTATTGGATCTTCATGGTGTAAATAACCCTCCCAAAAGGGTGGGGAGCCCACATCACTGCAAACCATTAAACAATAAACAGTATCCCAGCTAACTGCTCCTCCCTACTTTACCATACTGCAGTCCCTGAACCGGCCGCCACCTCAATTCACAGAATGTCTGTCACCCTTTTATATAAGATGAATAAAATACAAACATCAGAAATCTGTAAATATAGGTTCCCTATTTAGGGCAGGACGTGGCCCATAGAAGTACTCCTGGCCTCCCAGGCAGAAGTGAGGTGACTCTGGAGCGCCCTAGCCACGTTCGAAAATGCACCTGATGATCTTGTTGGATGTCATGGGTGTAACGCGGGGTGGTGCCCCATCCCCCAGGTTACCCTCTTGGGTCCCCATTCATCCTCGGATTCAGTCCCCATGTCGGCCAATGCCACTCATCTGTTCTCGGACTCCTGCCATGGCGCTCGCTGGAGATCAGCCACGACTCTCGCCCTCTCGGGCTCTGCCTGTACCTTCATCAGTGTGGTCTGTGATAGGATCCTCTGTCTTCTACGCCGCCGCTGTTCCTGTCAAGGTTGAGGATGAGTGGTGGCACCCCTCTCAGTCGGTAGTTAAAATCCCTTCTGTTCAAGCAATTCCCAGACCTCTGTTGCAGAGGTGAAAAAGTATGTGCGATCTTTGTCAATGATCATCAATTTCACCGAGAACCGCAAGGCATAGCTGATGTCCAGGCTTCTCAGATGTTGTTTGACCCTCAAGAAGTACTCTCTCTGTCTTTGAACCATCACTGTATAGGCCGGATATATATTAACGGGGTGTCCCTTCACCATCCATGGGCTATGTGTGCTTGCCATCTGGAGGATGGCATCTTGATCCCGGAAGTTAACCAGTCTGGCTACAATCGCTTTTGGAGGCCCTCCAAGAGGTGGTGGCCAACCTAGTATCCTGTGTGCATGTTACACACTAAACCACTTAGATGTTTCCCTCCCCAGCACCACAGATAAAGCCACTTCTCAAGAAAAAGGTCCATACTCAGGTCCCCCGCCCATTCTGGGTCTCCCACCAGATGAACACTGTTACAATGGGAGCGACTCTCAGCGTCCTTCACCCTCCCCTGCAAGTGGACCACTTCTTGCACCAGCTTTTTTAGTCGGGTGGTGTGTTCTGACACTTTGGGCGAGTAAGGGCCATTGTAGATTCCATCTCAGCCACGCGATGCAGCAATTTCCTATGATCAGTCTGTAGGGGATTGACCTCCTGAGCCACTGCATCTATTTTAAATTCCAGGGCTCTCTTTGTGTCATTTATAGGCACTAGAATAGTGGCTTGTGGTACTCTAGATCTGGTGTATTCGCCATTGGATCCTGTTCGGCTCCTGGATGGTGCGCCCGCACCCAATATTAATGCAGTAGTTGACTCTTGGCCAGGTGTGGGTGTAGTCACTGTTATGAACAATTTCTGCCTCCCCAATATGTCATGAGGCCATTTGCTCCAAGGTTGCTCAGAAATCCAGGAGGCTCCACCAGTGCTTACAAGACATACATCGGTGGGTTATGCAGGGTAGATGTGCAGACCCCCTTCAGAGCGCTCCTAGAGAGTCATGCATTACGGAGGAATTCTGGGGAGGGGGGAGGAGGTTGGCACCACTGTGTTTGTGATATAATGTGTAACCCTCAGTCGGCGGGGGGAAAACAAAGAGGGGAATAGTCACTTCGCTGGAGCCCCCCTGCTCATCTCCTCCTACGATGTGGCTCCTCAGGCACGTGCACCCCCACTACACACCTCCTTAACTCCTGCATCCGTGTTCCTGGCCTCAACCACGCAGTGTCTTCTCCTAAGCCCAGAGAGTCCGTAGGGCACTCAACAGCAATCACTGGTTCTCCTCCACCACTATATTCCTAGGTATCTGCTTCCAGCACTACCCACTTTTCCATTTACGCAGGTGTAGACAGTGTGAGACTCCACTCAGCACCACCTGTCAGACGTCATGGCGTACCGGCTGCCCTCCTCTTTTGTGGTTCCCCCCGGGTCCCGGTCACATTACCTGCCCCCAAAGGATGAGTCCGGCTGTCTCACCATCTCCTTGCAACCCTGGACACCTCTGTGCAGTCTGCCCAGAAGGGGCGTACAGATGACATTGTTTCCTATGTTCCCCACTGACCCCAACCTGAGGGGGGGGTCTTATCACCAGTTCGTGCGGTAAGTCCAGAAGTCCCCCGGGGCTGGCCTGTACCACCACTGTTCCATTTAGTAGCACGATATGCACCTCCCTCCTGGGCACAGTCCTATTTAGGGCATCTAGATTGGTGCCCTTGCACTCCCCTGTCGGCTTTCAAAGTAATAATTTGGGACCTATCCCTGACCCCGCTGGGTGAGCTCTGAATTCTCCTGGGGTCATCTCTCTGCTCCAGTCAACTTTTTTAAGGTTGTGCAACCGCACCGCCACCTCGGTCATGGGTGTTTGCGCCTGGCTTGGAGCTTTCCTCGTGGCTCTTGTTGCACCAGTTAACAACCCGCTTACTGACACCCAGCACCAGTTTTGAATTCTCCCGGGGCCGACCCATCTCACTGCAGATGTGCTGAGCAGTTCACAGCCGTGCCGCCATCTTGGGTGCGGTCGTGGCTAACCGCCGATGCACGCCTCGGCGATCCTAGCCGAGAGCCAGGGCTGTCGCTGAAGAAACGCACCAACTGGGCCCCTCCTGCATTATGGACCCTCACCTGACCAGTTCTGGGCCAGGGATCCAAGGATAATCAAACTACAGGCCACTGGCATCGGAGCCGAGCTAAGAAGCAGCCAAGTCCTTGCACCCTGCCACATGCTTTTTAAAAAATGTTGTTGCAGATTTGTGGCTCCACCACGAATTTGCAGCAAAATTTAAAACAAAAAATGTTTTTGGCCTCAGGGGAATCTCCACACTATGCATAGGGGGGCTATGTTTTGAGGAGTACTCGGAACTGAGTCCCAAGTCCTAAGATGCCTGCTGCCACATAGTTGTTGATGTGGTGGCAGTCAATCACATCTCATCTTGAGATTTGTTAGCTCAGCGGATCCCCCAAGCTGTGAAATATACAAGGTTTTTGAGCCTTAATATCTAAAACACTATCACAAAAAGCATGCTTTCTGGACAAAGATCTAGCTTTCGGTGTAATTCCGTTCAGCAGTTTTTGCATTTCTATGGAAAAATTAATGGCAGAAAATTTATTTTGGGACCCCCCCTTTTTTTCTGCCTCCCTTTGACGGATCGCCCTGAAACTTTCCAGGAAGGAATTGAGGTGAATGAGACTCTTTTGTGGAAAGGTTTCTGAAGATTCGTCAATTAATGCCAAAGTTACTAGGAAAACAAAAAATACTTTTCCCATGGAAACATGATTTTAACTATAACTACCCAGTGGCGACCTCCACTGGGTAACATACATACACGCACATACACACACACACACATATATATATGTATATACTCCCAGCCTGATAGCACTGGTACCACGCGGCGGTACCACATTTTGCTCAACATATTCCTACACAAGTTCTTAGGGATTCCCCACAGAAAAAACGCTGGCACTCGGAGAGAAGCAAAAAAAACCTGTATTTACTTGCAGACATAACACATTTTGGCAATTCTGCCTTTGTCAGTACTGACCCCGAATGCCATCAGTTTTTTCTGTGGAGAATCCCTAAGAACTTGTTTGGTAATGTATATATATTTTAAAAAGTTGAACAATCAGCTGCCTGTTATTTACCATATGATTAAGACCTATGCAGGTCGAAACGCATAATGGTGGTGTCTTTTGCTGACAATAAATGTGATGAAATGAGGATCGGGTGGTGGGCTTGCTTCACGGTGCTGTGGATTAGCTAGTGGTTTCATTTGTAATATTTAAAGCCGTGACGCCCACTGCACAAGCCCGACCCGAGAGGCAGGGAGTCCATTATTGCATCAAGTTCAGTGGAATATATATATATAACGTTATTTGCAACATTACAAGTAAATAGCAGTGGTATAACTCTGAGTATAACAGTCCACTGGGACATGATTTGTGTTGTTTTGAACCCATGTACAGACATGAGGTCAACGGAATGCCCATGGGGGCTTGACGGCTTTAATTTAGTCATGCAGTGATGTCAGCGGCGGTGCCGCAAGTATTTTGGCAATTGGAGTAAATCTCTGAGTTGTCCGGTCCACTTGGACCTTATCAAGTTCCGCATTTTACCTATATTCGGGCACAGGGCTAAGTTTATGCCCACTGGGGCTTGACCGTATATAACCGTTTGGTCATGACGCGATGTCTACGGCAGATGCCGTAATCATTGGAATTACATAGTCACAGATAGGCAGCACCTACCGCATGTCCCATTGTATGCAACAGTGAATTGTGGACAATGCAGTCCACCAATAAATGAGGGATTGGCTATTGGGATTTCCGGTTCAATACGAGACACACACTTGCGATCGCAAAGTTGTAAATATTGTAAATAATGATATATATCACACTTGTGAACACACAAATTGTAATGTTGCAAATTACGTTATGGGACCTCGACTATGGCAAACAAGCTCGTATGATCTTCCAATCATGTATAACTAAAGACACGTGTTATGAAGTCTGTTTTCACTTATTATGATTTTCGAATGTCACATGATTCTGCCATAAAACTTTACTGGTTTTGCATTCACACTACTCGTTAGCAAGGAGCGGACGCTCCGAAACGCGTAGGGTGACTTTGCTGTAAATAAAATCACGCTTGAAGGAAGTTTGGGCCACGGCGTGTTGTCTTTGAATGATTGAGACGGCTCTTTTTTCGTTGGATTTATGAGGGTTTGCGACCCTGCCACCGCCCGCCATTGCAAGTGGCGCGGGTTACATCGCTACTGAACTGTTGGATTTAATATATATATATATATATATATATATATATATATATATATATATATATATATATATATATATATATATATATATATAACCGACTGGTGGTCACCAGTAGGTAGTTATAGTTAGAATGCATTTTCCATAGGAAAAGCGTTTTTTGATTTGCCAATATCTTTGGCGCCGTTTGACGAATCTTCGCGAAATTTTCAAAACTAATGGGGCACTCTGGTCAGCTCCTGTCTTGAAAGTTTCGGGTGATTCGTCAAGCAGGGCCGTTCTCGGGGGATCCCAAAGCGCGTTTTCTCCATGTTAATTTCCAGAAGGAATTTTGAAACAGGTTACAGCCCGAACTGCTGAACAGAATTACACCATCATCTGAATGATGTAATATGTGAGCGTCATCAGCAGTGCATTACAGGAGCGCGAGTTATAGTTAGCTGAACTAACTATAATGGCCGAATTTCTCTGGTTTTGTACGAGTGAAATGTCCAACTAACTATAACATCCCTGAAACCCGTGTTTTTCAGTGAATTTCTAAGGTTTTTAAATGCTAATTTCTAACTATAACGTCCCTGAAACCTATGGTTTTTTCAGTGAATTTCAAAGGTTTTTAAATGCTAATTTCTAACTATAACATCCCTGAAACCTGTGGTTTTGTCTGTGAATATATATATTCATATATATATATATATTCAAGCGATGTAGATGTTTACCAAAACATATTTACCTCTTTGATATTTTGTTATGGATATTTTGACTAAAATATTTGTGTAGCATGAGACATGGCCCCATGATAGAAAGATGCACTCATGCAAGCAATATACCTGATGTGTTTTATTGTGGTATGGTTATCTGACGTGTTTCGACTCCTCAAATGAGTCTTTCTCACCCTTGAGAACTGTGGGAATCCCAACCCATAGATGCACTCCATCATGCATGGGTTTGGGGAAGACAGAATTATGGTATATCACAGTGCTTGAACATATATATCATCAAGGTATATGTATGTGGAATTAAATATAGTAAACCTATACTTACCTATATGCTACAATATTTGTGTTGCACAATATTTAAAACTGAATATTCCTGTACCATACCATGAAGGTAATCTCTGTTAAGTGAAATGGTTAATAGAATGTGGTGATGAATGAAACCTTTGTATCTGCAATAAGAGCTAGTAGGGAAAACTATGGGAAACTTGCAATGGGAAGAGGACTATGAGTAAAGTAGAATCTGGCCTGCAGATATTTGAAGAAGATATTCTTAGAGAGTTAACATGCCAAAATAATCTGGTTGTAAGATTTAAATATTACCCTCTGGCATCATATCTAAACCACACAAGATACTACAATAATGAGTATGAAATATTGAGAGGAGCTGAATATGGAACCACGGCATCAAGAACAAGTTGGTCTCAGGAATTTACAGTGAGCACTTAATTTTTAGTCCATATCTGAAAAAAAGTAATGGATTTTACCTGTTTAAATAGTGTAGGGCTGCTAAAATCCATATGAACATCACTGTAAGCTTGTTCATAAAATATGTTGAGAAATTAATTATAAATAAAACTACTTTGTGAAACATCCGTAAGATGAATGCCCATGGCAGTCCCGTAATGTAGTGTTCACTTGGGGAAAATCCAATGACCCTGTAAAACCTAGGACCTAAATGTATTTAAAGGTTCCTGCGTGGGTTCTTATGGTGATAGTTATAGCTGAAAATCGAAGTATATATTGTTCTAAAAAATGTGATGAGAACATATAAAGGGAGTGTCTGAAACCAAAGGAGGAAGACCATTTTAAACAGATTCACTTGAGCTGCCATGGATAACAGCAATTACCTTATCTGTCCAGAAACCTGGGACATTGAGGCCCTTCAGCTTCATAGTTTATTTTGAAAAATGATTTTGGTGCAATGCAGGATTCCTTGAAACATGGTGCAAGGGTGCCTGTATTGGCGCTATGCAGCACATTGTGTGCCAGCGCTGGGAAATTGCAGGAATGTGCCATTGATGTTAAATACGGCACATTCATGCCATTTCACTGTCATGCAGTGCAGCGCAGCAAAGGGACTTGCTGCATTGTGCTGTGTGACTTCTTCATAAATATGCCTCTTAGTACGACCTGCCCATTTTCATGATGATCCCATCAGTATGGGAATTAACTTCCTGGGTCTCTTGCAAATAGATTAGGGGGGCTATTATGAGTATGGTGGTCCTTGGGCTCGCTGTTCTCGCAGCGGCGGTCCAACCACCACCACCCCGGCAGTTAGACTACCTTATTATGATGGTGGTGGTGGGACCGCCACAAGACCACCGCCTCCAGAATCTCACAGCGGTTGCGGTGCTGAAAGGGGCCTGAATATGCTAGCGGTGCTGATGCCTGCACCACAAAGCATATTATGACTTGCATTTCCACCGACCACTTCATAGCAGGGACACTGTTATGAAAAGGGTAACGGAAATGCTGGGCAAATCTTCCCATGGGGGTGCATGCGGGGCGCACATGTTGTGCCCCCCTACAATTGCACTTTCATGCGTGCACTCTGTGGCATGCACGACATGGTGCATGCCACACAGTGCACGTACGTGCAGCAGGCTCTCTCACAGTGGCGGTACATTGTATAGGCTCTCCTATGAGCCCAGCATACCCACCGCCGTGACACCGCAGCAGCAACGCCCACCCACCCTAGATTAAACTCGTAACTTGGCAGACAGGTGCAACACAGGCTTGGCGGTCTTCCTCGGAACGCTGTAGTTGCAGTCCTAGATAAAGACTGCCAAACTCGTAATAAGGCCCTCTGTCTACATTAAATCTCTGGGTGATGCTGCTATGTTTTAATTTAACATCTGTGTTTATTTTGAAAATTCATGCCTTCATCTTGTCCAGCTTCTATTAGAGTATTTTTTCATCAGCTATTGTGCCCCCATCATCCATTTGTCCCCTTACCGTCATCTACCCACATGCCCTCTCGCATCTACCACCATCCTCTCTTCCATCCTTTTGCCACTCACAGGTTCATCTCTTCTCTAAGGGCTGTGATATATTTCTTTATCCTTCCTTCATCCCAGTGAAAATGAGATAGATTATGTGAATGAAACAAATGTGTATGAATTCATAAGCATATCAATTGTTAAACACTGGAAATATGTAAACTTCAGATCAGATTTTGTAGCCAAATTTCTGGAATGCAATGTTTGTTCCTGGAATTGCATGTTTGCACCTTTTCCATTATGAAAATCCTACATACAGAACACCTAGATGGAGATTTTTTTTTTATTGAGCGTAGATAGCAGACAAAGTAGACACGTTAAACATAGTATAACACACATTCATAATACCCAAATTCATATTTCAGTAGACAATAGCTTTACATATAATATAACCAGCATTCTAAAAAACCCGACATAACTTCCCTAATATCCAAATTCATATTTCGGTGGACAATAAATAGATTCACATACAATATAGCTAGCATTCTAAAAAGCCCGACACAGGGAGTAAACATTTTGCAAAAAGAGAAAGTCTCATGACACTTCTTTACCCCGAAGGATAGCCTGCCTTACACATTCTCTTCTGCACATGCAATTCGAGCATAGCCCTCCCAAGTTATCTTAAATCTATGAAGCGCCCCTACCCTTTTTGCATATGCCTCTTCAAATTGGTAAGTCCGAGCCATTGTCCCACTGTAGACACCTTCTGAGATCTCCAGTTTTGCAACACCAGAGATCTGGCTACTGCAATAGCAGCAAAGAAGAAATATTGCCTATATTTTGGCAACTGGCTAGCTGCGTGGGAAAAGCCAAAAAGGGGGGGCAGTGATGAAGGTAAGATGACCCTAGACATAAAATCACTAATAAACCTGAACACCTCTTCCCAGAAATGACATAGTTTGGGACATGTAAAAAATATGTGCGTCCAATCCCCTGCCCTGCACGGTTACATCTAAAACATTCGTTTGGAAGTGCAGGAAACCATTTGTGTAGTCTGAGGGGCGGTATGATAGACCAACCACCTCGAAAGAAAGGACATCCTCTTAAAATTCGCTGCCCTCAATGACTTATTCCCAAATTTGCATCCTTGTTGACATTCCTTTATATTGAACCAGCAGTTAGTTTCCTGGGCACTTTTTAAAAGCATTGTCTCAATGAGATTCTAGTTCGAGCCTTGTCGTAATAAACGGTACCAATTACCAATAACGCTTAAATTCAGCTCTAGGGCAGTTTTCAGAATTATTCTTTCCCTCTCGTTCATTATTTTATACTTGTTCGTGAGGAAACAAATTATCTGTCTAAAACTTAACCAGAGATAACCCCTCTGAGGTACACAATGCAATACGAATGCCTCCCATGATATAAAATTGGTGCCATTGTGGAAATATCCCAGTTTACAAAATCCTAGCCTATTATAGAACTGCAGTAAATTTTGTGGAACCTGGAGACCCCACAACTCGCAGTCTTTCAGGGGAGTAAATATGTGGCACAGTGGAATGTTATAAGCTTTATGAAACCGTTGTAAACGGTTAGCAATTATATTCACCACCTTATACCTTGTTCTTTTAGGTAACTTGGTGGTGCGCAGAAATGCTGGTAGCTTAATTGCACTTTCTAATAACATCAGATTCAGTAAGAAGTTATCGAATTTCGAGGCCGGTGCCGACAGCTGCGTTAGTAAACTAACCAGAGCAGCTTGGTAATAGGTAGATAGGTGAGGTAATGCAAGTCCACCCTGCTCCACGTCTAGCTGGAGAATAGCTAGCTTGGTCCTCGTTTTTTTTTTTGCCCATATAAAATGCCATAAAAGGTTGTCTACTTCGTTAAAATAAGAAATCGTTTTTTTTTAAAGGAAGATTTAAAAACAGGAATATCAGCAGGGGAAGGATTGACATTTTCACTAGAGAGACTCGGCCTACTATTGTCAGAGGTAAAAGCGACCATTTTTCTAAAATATTTTTAATGTTATTGACCGTTTTTATGTAGTTTAAATGGAACAGTTGAGAAAAATCTGCCGTGACAAAAAGGCCCAGATATCTAATAGGTCTTAATGGCCGATATTCTAGCCCTTCAGGAAGTTCGGCCTCTGGTGAATTAAATAGGAGAAGCTCCGTTTTGGACTGATTGAACTTGTATCCTCCTAATTCTGTAAAAGCTTGAATTTCCCCTAGCGCCAGCTGGATATTTGCCCTCTGTGGGTTTAGATATAAAATCAGATCATCTGCAAAGAGCTTGATTTTGGACATTCCTGGTAGAGGAGCCAAAATTGACGTATTAACTCAGATCTTTGTTGCCAGTGGCTCGATAAAAAGCGAGAATAAAAGGGGGGAAAGAGGGCAGCCGTGCCTAGTCCCCCGTCTTATCAATACTTCTCCCGCCTGCTCTGCGTTTATAATTATTTTTGCAGATGCCCCCATATAAATTCTCCTTAGCATCTGTATCAGGTGGGGCGGAAAGCCAAACTTCTGAAGGATAAAAAAAAGGGCCTGCCAATCAACCAGGTCGAATGCCTTTTCTCCATCCATCATTAAAATAGCCACACTGTCCTTCCTGGCAGAGAAATAATCTATAGCTTGAATCAGATCAAAAGTATTTGCCGCCATTGATCTTCCAGGCAAAAACCCTGTTTGGTCCGCGTGTATCAAATGACGGGTACATCCTGAGATCCTCTTCGCCCAAATTTTCATGAAAAGCTTGTAGTCCACGTTTAGTAGACTAATTGGACGATAGGAACTTGGATCGGCTGGATCCTTATCCTTCTTCAGGATAGTGACAATGACTGCTTCCTTAAATCTATCAGGGACAGGCAAGCCATCCATAATCTGATTGTACAAAGACACTAGCATGGGAGAAAGTTCTTCTATAAACATTTTGTAAACCTCGATAGGCAACCCATCATCACCACTTGCCTTTGCAGTGGCCATTTCTTTTATAGTATCCCTGAGTTCTGTAGCGGTAATTGGTTTACCCAGAACCTTACACTCATCCTCAGTAACCAAAGGTAGTTGGACTAAGCTGAAATAGTCCTCAAGGGCCTGGGTGCTTACTAGCTGGGTCTCCGCATAGATTTTCTCAAAGTGTGACACGAAGATCTTGGCAATACTATTTTTATTGATAGATAGATTAGTAGTATTGGGGTCCCTTATTTGAGGAATTAGTTGCTTGCTCTGATGTGTTTTCGTCGACCAGGCTAAGAATTTGCCTATATGCTGACTTTCTTCATACAGCTTCTGTTTAAATGCATTACTTCCCGAGATCTCTTCAAGAGTAAAAAGAAATTTTAATTGCTCCTTTGCCTTTATTAAGTCCTGCCATGCCATTTCTTCCCCAGAGTTCCCTGAGGGCTTAGAGATAAGTTCTGACCTTGCTTGATCCACGGCATTCTGAAGCCCCCGTATCCTCTCCTGTCTGGTCTTATAGAGATTTGCCCTATATGCAACCACCCTTCCCCGAAATGTGGCTTTAAAAGCTTCCCAAACCATAAAACCCGATGCTGTATTAATATTTTCCTAATAAAACCATTGTATAAAACCACGGGGTTCAGTGATCCAATTTTGGTCCAAGAGGAGTGCTTTATCAACATACCATCTGCGGTTCTGTTTTTTCGGGGAGGGTAAGTATATTACCAGAGAGACTGCTGAGTGATCTGAAAATGAATTAGAAAAAATGGTGGATTCGCCTCTCCAATTGTTTACTTATCAAAAAAAAATCTAGGCGGGAGGCTGTGTTATCTCTTGCTGAGAAGCAGGTAAACTGGAGAAGGCCCAGGTGATCAAGATGCCATGGGTCGATCAAGGCGAAATCTTCTTTGATAATTCCTAACAGTCTAGCTGTCTTTGGTTTTAGTTGTTTTTTACCTTTGTTAGATGTATCCAGACCCAGGTCTTGAATGAAATTGAAGTCGCCACCCATGAGTATACGACCCTGGGCATTTATTTACAAGTCATAAATCTTGTTCAGGGGCCCAGTATCATCAAACATCGGCCCACAGTAATTCAATAGCACCAGGTCTACCCCATTAACTGAAACCTCAATCCAGATCCACCTTGCACCTTCATCTCGAATCACTTTACCAAGTTCCCACTCTAGGGCAGAAGAAAGTAAAATAGCGACCCCCCAAACTGCAGAATGTGATGAGGCAAAGTTTGAGTGAGCATATTTCTTGGGCAGCGAAAAGTTGGGGGAATTAGATTTCAAGTGGGTTTCTTGAAGAAAAATCGCCTGCGGGGAAAAAGAAGCTATTCAATTCAACATTGCTCCTCTTTTCCGTGCATTCAAAAAACCATTTACATTACATGTAATTACTTTTAATGATTGAGACATCCCTCATATTAGTGCATAACTCTCAGCGCAACCCATATAAGCACATTATACTCTCTCCTTTGTCAAACTTCCTTTTGCAACAACATCCCTCTTGTTGTAGTTACCTGACATCGCCTAGTGGCATACCATCTCCTCCATCTCCCTTGCTTGCTGGTCTTGATTGCCTTCCTGATTTGATTCTGATTTCTTCTTACTTTTTGCTTGCCTGCTATTACAGCGCCCATTTTTGTTTTATGCTTCACACCCCAACGCCTCCACCCTTGACCTCCCCACCCTACCTCAGGAATGAGGTACCTAGATGGAGATTTGTCAACATTTTGCATTGACGCAAAGTCACAAAAAGTGGGTCAAACCTGTGAAGTGTTGGTCTGCTATTTACTGCCAGAATTATTTTTTTGTGATGGAAAGTTGCCTAAAAGTAACACAAGATAATGCCATGAGCGACTTTTCATTCCATGGCTAATGGTTCACATGCGTTCCCACTCTACCACCAATGGTTTTTTTACGCAAAGCCCTTTCTACTAACTATGGTAGGCAGGGTTTTGCACCAAAACATAATGCCTCCTCGAGGCAGGCGTTAACTTAGAGAAATGTTTTTTAATTTTTTGTATCTTTTCAAACTTTGCATGTGTACTCCACTGTACAGAACACATACAAAGCGGGTAAAGTTGTAAAGTATGGCTGAGCATGGCATTTTTTACTAACAATGGTAGGCGGGGCTTTGGACCAAAATAAATCTTTCTCAGGGCAGGCAAAACAATGGAGAAGTGTTTTTATTGCTCCAATTTTTTTAAACTTTGCATGTGTGATGCAAACATACAAAGTGGGATAAGTTTTAAAGTTTGTCAAAGTGTAGCATTTTGTACTGGAATGATGCTCTTACAACACAAAACCTCTGTTAGACAATTCTCATTGTATAGCGCCCAAAAAGCCTGCTTAGCCACAAATTTTCTGAAGAAAGGCGTTGTTTGAATAGCCATTTCAGGTATATGCTTAAGATAATTATAAACACATTCCTCACCTGAGTGCATAGCATTAAGAACATTCCAAACATGATTAAGGGCCAGATGTACGAACCTAACATTTTGCGACTCGCAAATTGCGTCGCTTTGCGACTCGCAATTTGCGATTCGCAAAATGCAATTTACAACAGTGTCTCAGACACTGTTAGCGAATCCTAATGGGGTCGCAAATTGCCTGCCTCATTAATATTAATGAGGCAGGTGCTATTTGCGACTCCATTAGGAATGGCCAGCACTCACAGGGATGGTGGCCTGCTGGGGTCAGCATACCACCATGTCTGTGACTGCTTTTTTAATAAAGCAGTTATTTTTTTTTTTAATGCAGCTCGTTTTCCTTAAAGGAAAACAGGATGCATTTAAAAAAGAAAAACGAAACGTTTCTGTTTCATTTTTTAAGAGCAGGCAGTGGTCCCTGGGATCACTGCCTGCCTTTAAAAAATATTTTCGCACACACTCACAAAGGGGAAGGGGTCCCCTGGGGACCCGTTACTATTTGCGAGTGGTTTACCACCTACTTAAAGTAGGTGGTAAACTGTGAGTGTTTTACAGCCTCAAATTGTGACTCGCCATTAGGAAGGGACGCCCCTTCCTAATAGCGAGTGTCGCAAACGCTATTTTGCAAGTCAGAGACTAGCAAAATAGCATTTGTACATGCCACAACCCTTTTTTGCGGTCGCAAACGGGTGGATTTCTCGTTTGCAACCGCAAAAAACAGTCGTACATCTGACACTAAATGTAGTGACAGTAGTCCTTGAGAGCAGAACACAGTGGAAACGTATATAGTCTAGTTCTGCCCTGTCCATGCTGCTTCTATGGCATTTCAATGTACAGTTGGTCATTTTGAATCACTTGTGTGTTATTTCATTACTCTTCTAAAAAATATACATACAATGGGCTAGAGAGGAGTATCATTTCAATCTTAGGCCCTGATTACGAGGTGCAGGTGCTATTTATCACACCTGATAAATAACGATACTACTGGGTGCTCTATTTATCAGGATGCAATAAACGGCATTAATTAGGAGTTTTTGGGTAATACACCAAAATCCACATGATACTGTAAATGACCTTTGCATTTTAAATTTAGGCAGGTTTGACCAGCCGAAATTTAACAAGGTTGAGTTATTTAACACATTTGCAGCCGCGGCCTGTACAGGTAAGAGTGGTAGGGCGGTGGGGCTGGATGAGGGGGGATTTCGACAGACGATGACCAGGGCAAATTAATTATTTATTTAATTTTCCGTGGTCATCGTCCGTCGAAATCCCCCCCCACCCGGTCCCACCGCCCTACCGCTCTTACCTGCATGGGCCGCGGCTGCACATCTGATCATTATCAATGAGTTAAATACAACCGAACTCGTAATTCTGGCCCCTGCGCAGACAGGAGTTTAAGCAGAGGTTGGAAAACAACGACCCAATCGTAATCAGGCCCGAAGGCGAGAGCTTCCATTACAGTGCATATGTGAATACATCTCAAAACTAAAATTAGTCCTGTTACTTTCATTAGATTGAATTCTTTATTCCACATAGGGAATCTAAACAGAAAGAAATACTTTATTTCACAAAATCAAGCTTTTTAAAAAGCATTTGTCTGAAATCAAATGTGAGCAGGCTCCCTACCATGGTCACCTGATTGGCTCTTCTTGTTGCCGTTTGGGACCCCACAAGGGCTGTTCTGCGTTTGACCAGAAAAATGCGATCTCCAAGACTTTCAGTGGCCATATTGGGGTCAGGTCATCCTTTTCACAAAGGCATTTGCTTTTTTGAGAACGTTATGACGTTATGTATTGCGTGGTTAAAACTAATGGTTATTGGATTTTAGAGAACTCAAGCTGATGCAAAATTGCTAATTTTAGAAGCCATTAGCTATGGGTTTAATGTGCTAATGGATGCACCCGTAGGCATGCACAGGCGGGCCAGTAGAAATGTTTGCATGCTTTAGTTTGAAGCTAGAATTATTGGATTTGTATTCTATGTTTCACATGCAGAGATTACTTGTGGCACTTTTCACCAGTGCATTCCCATCTGAGCTTGCTCTTATGTCACCCGACTGCTCCACATCCACCCATCCACTCCATGCACCCCGCCTATCTTCAGCCCACACAGAGGAAAGTATGAAAGAGGAGGACAGAGGGAGAAAAGGAGAAGAGAAAAAGTGCAAATGAGACTATTAGCATAAATGAGAGGGGTGGGGGGGCAATTGAGTTAGTGAATGCTATCGCTTTAATACCAAAACTTCTAGTTTTCCTAAAAGATGGATATGAGTCTCTCACCAAACTAACCTGTCAGAGCTTTCCTCGCACTCCATTTAAGGTGTTTGTTCCACTTTTCCATATGCAATTTGACATTCATCCCTACATTATCAGGTATACTGATTATGGTCATATGATCTTTTGATAAATGCTTTGGTTTACTCTGTACATTCTTAGTACATACTACCTATCTAAATTGTGTGATCATGTATCTATGCTTTAAGTTCCTCCATCCTTCTTGATCTCATAGGCCTAATAGAAAACCAGATTTAAAAAAAAAAATACATTGAGGGGAGGTACAAAAGGGTCTGTTTTATTTATCAATGGTGAAAGAAAAGGGAGAAGAGAAGAAATACTGGAGTAAGAAAGGGGCTGATAGGAGCAAATAAACAGACCAGGCAAAAAGACTGAAAGATCATGAATTAACAACAGAACAGAGAGGAGAAGAACAGAAGAAAGAATAGATTAAGACAGGGTAATCAGGAAGGAAACAAAGGCACATGTTATCCAGAGCTAAGGGGTCTGAGGAGTGCAGGATCCCCTAATCATGTCCTTGTGGATTTGTAACATAAAGGATTCAAGCTAGCCTGGCTGATGAGGGATGATACCCCAAAACCAGTCGTAGGATGCTTGTTTCCATTCCAGGGAGGACCTGGCCTGGCAGTTCGGGCTGGACTGTTCCCATGGGAAGCTGGGTCAAAACTGATTTGCATGTGACTGGGTCCAAATTGGGGTAGCATGGTGAGCAAAAGAACGATGGATTTAACCCAGATCTCTTGACTGGGAGGGAGTGTTTGAAATGTTTAAGCACTCCGTCCATCATCTTGTTGTGCTTCCTAGTGGATTTGTAGACATGGGCCACAATATCCCAGTGGATTCTGAAACGGTCGGGCCCATTTGTTCTAAATCTCTTCTAGAGTCACACTCCAATGTTTTTTTTCCACAGCATGTAAGCGTAAAGGGTAGAAAATCGTTAAAACACAATCAGTTATTCAAATACTTTCCTCAATACATAACAGCTTGCAGACAACTAGATAAGGATAGTTAGTTTATTACAAAGCCAAAAATAACTGGACATAGAGATACCTCAAGACGAGGGTATAGAAATACAAAGGAATTAGCATGAAGCCAAATGTACGCATCCAGTTTAGATGGTGCAACATGAACAGAACTATCAATTCAAGAAGTAGGGTACAGAGATCAAGATGCATGAGTCCAAATTTCCTTGCATCTAGGGTTGATGAGTATAAAGCATCAATCTATCCCTACTCTAGCGCTCAGGTGACATCCCTACATAAGCATTTTCAATGGAAAGGAGAGAAAGGTGCCAGTGCATGGAGTCTTCCTAAGAAGTCTCTCCACCATCAGTGGGTCAAGTAGCATAAAGCCACTATCAATAGAAAGAGCTCATTCTGAGATGCTCTCTCTTCGAAAGAAAAAAAGAAGTGGGGTTCTTTCCCTTATTCCAACATACAATTATCTATAGGTGACCTTCCAGTGATGCACCTCGAATCACGCCATCCACTCTGGGAATGGTCCTGAATGAAATTTTCCATGATGTCGTCCATGTACCTTCCTTGCAACAGTTTGTCCTTGGTTCCCAGACCTTCTCCTGTGTGAATCGTAATGGCCTTCCTTTATCGACTCAAGTCACACAATTGTAACTTCTTCTCGCCCAGCTACTAAAACAAATACATTATTCTATCTAAAGAATGTTTCTCCACATGCAATGCAATACGTGAGAGAGAACATATTCTGCAGTACATGTGAATTTCAACTATGAAGTCAAAAACAAGAGTTTTCATGAACTTGCATTTCAGGCCTGCGACTTCAGCTAACATAAGAATGCATCATGTAAGCTTTATGAATTCACATAAACATTAATGCAATTTCAACTAATGCATTTACCTACGTATGAAATGTCATAATTAATAAACACATTTATTACATGAGTATTCATCAGGTTCACAACACAGGTTTTGCATGTTAACGTTTTCCACTAGTTAGATGTATCCTCTACGTTAATTCTCCATGCTACTTGTCCATAACTAAAGCACATCACATAATTGCGTTGATACGTTTCACAATTCTAACACCTCATGTTAACATTCAAATTTCCGCTTCATCAGTTGCACACAGCATCAATCCCAATTCTCAGACTTACCACTAACCTAACCTGTAGATCTGAATTTTGCTTTATGGATGACATGTAGTCTATCAGTCTCCTTCCCCATCGTCAGTGCCAGACACATCCAATACTGTGCCCTGCACTAATGACAAAAAGAGCAGTAGGGAATGGGGATATGAAAGAAGTTACACAAGAGACCTGGTTGTTTTGTAATTGCACAGCTTGTCTGGTCAGATGGAAGTTCTCTTGGATTTTCAGTAGTCTGTTACGAGAGACGGCTCTTTTATACTGAACAGAACATGAGACAACTAACCTAAAATATACACATTTTTTTCATTTACATGGATTTCACTTGAATGCTGACAATATGCAGGAAATGAGACATACACTAGATTTACTATGGTAACTGATGCACTATGGTAAACATTCAAAATATCAATGGCTGAGTACCTTTATCTTGCTAGAGTCAAAAGAATTGTCTTGAGACTGGTCATGTTGCGGTGTACCAAAGCAGTTGTTTATGCTCCATAAGAATCAGCATATTACACTGCAGAGGCCAATGGGACAGTTTCTACAGTGCTACTTTCAGGATATGACAGAATACCAGTACATAGGTGAAGGGGACAGTACAGGGCCCAACAGGAGTCCTAAAATCCAAACCAGTAATACCTAGCATGAGGTATCAGAAGACAGTGTTGGGAGAGCTTGAATAATTCTAAGGATGCAAAGAATTTCTTTGAGGTAACACTGCAGAAGGATTTACAAGAAGCATCAAAAACAGAAAACCTCTTGGAAGATGTTTTTGACATCTGGCTTGACAAAAATATTGAATGGAGAGCCAGGAATACACATGAAGAGCTATGCCCCAGCAGAGGAACACAGGAGAAGAACAGAACCCAAACAGGTTATTTCTCATCAACAGGAAGGAAAACAAAGCAAAGGTCCATGCCTCGGTTGTGTGTGTTTTTTTAAGAAGGTGGGATTCTTAAAACGTACAGTAGATCTTCAAATCCTGGGATCCTCTAATCCTGAAGTAGATCCTCGAATCCCGTTGTAGCCTACCACTCAGATGTGGCATACAGTCATGTCTTTTCGGATGCCCGC
Source organism: Calotriton arnoldi (assembly GCA_963921515.1). Taxonomy (NCBI): domain Eukaryota; kingdom Metazoa; phylum Chordata; class Amphibia; order Caudata; family Salamandridae; genus Calotriton; species Calotriton arnoldi. The sequence goes on from CAWUFW010001775.1 coordinate 431,203, forward strand.
ATGAGGACTGGATTGATTGCACAAGTGATGGGCAATGCACATGTGACACCCACAATTATGGGTGGAATGACTCCTGTCACACCAGGGCGGATGACATCTTGAGTGGCAATGCCCTGAGCAAAAGGAGAAAGGGGTGACCGATAATGAGCAGAACCAGATTTAAATGTAAGCTGAGGAAAGCACCTGTGACAAGCCATGACACCAATGAGGATACTCGTATGTACGGGCCCCTTGAAATGATTTTATGTACATGACTGGATTCTCAGGACCTTCGCTGCCTGCTCTGCTGCTTCTCTTTTTCATTCCACCTCTTGACAGTGCTGCTCTACTCCCGCTTTCCATTTTTGCTTTTGTGACATCTCTTTGAAGTGCTTAATTTATAAAGAAAAAAAAGAGGTGCTCATTATTGCAAAAAAAAATTCTTCTGCAGTTGGGGACAGGTGCTATATTGTAGGGTTTCAATCAAAAGGAGGGGGGGAGAGAGAAGGGAAGTAATGATCCATCATCTTCCAGGATAATACAAAAAATCAATAGGGGAATGGATTACTTGTAACCACTTTACCAGGGTTTATTAGTTCGTGGTTCCGTCTTTAAAAACCCTCATATACGTACGTAACTGGATTTGAGAAAAAGGCGGTATATCTTGGTTCTCCGCCTATACGTAACATAACAACATAGTCATGGGGTTTATTAGGTATGTTGACCTCCACCCGGAGGTTTAACCACTGGTATTCGTAGTAGTGTCCAGAAACAGAAACGTTAAAACCACGAACTAATAAACCCTGGTAAAGTGGTTACAAGTGATCCATTCCCCTATTGATTTTTTGTATTATCCTGGAAGATGAATGGATCATTACTTCCTTCTCTCTCCCCCTCCTTTTGATTGAAACTATTAAGCAGCGTGCAGCTGTGGGAGAATTGCAACGACATCCCAATTGATAATTGGAGACATCAGAAGAGACACCGCCACAAGCTAGGAGGGTCCTTCAGAAAATTACTTCAGAATTATGGCGGACAATCCAGGCCTCAGTTATACTGAGGAGGGACATTAGTGAAATACTATCCTTACCTCCCTTATTACAAAATACGGAATTAACACAGACATTGGCCCAAACTAACGATTGGGATGAATTAACGAAACCAAAAGGGAACAGGTCAGGACAGCCATACATGGCCTAATTATGACAGAATATCTTCGGGCCAATACCGCACCAAGGGGCCTATGGATAAACAATGCACCACAGATTTTTCTACACGATTTAACTTTTCGTAAAGATTGGTCCTCAATTTCCTGGAAATGTACACGAGACTATTTGGTTTTAATTATTAAAACGGCGACTAGATTATCCGAGGCTCTTACCGTGAAAATTCAAATAAGTGAAGCAAAACTGAAAACAACTGTACATATTTCTGTATATAAAAAAGGTTGGAAGAGATAAACCGCGAAATAAACGAAACAAGATTATATCACTCAAAAAAGATCCAAAAGTTGGGAAAAGATCTGAAACGCTTCTCCCTAGAAAAGATGCATCCCTACTTGAAAGAAGACTATGTTGTCTCAGATCAATCTACAGACAACGAGTCAACTGGAGGGAACTCCACTGATAACTCCGATTGGAGTGATGAAGATTCCTTTCAACGAAGAGGAGAAACCACTTCCGGAATCAACGACGTCGAGGAGAACAAATAGGTGGCAGAGACCTAACTATAATGACCAACCAATACCTTTTTTCCAACCTTATCTACCCAACTACCACGGCTGGGTGAATCCATACCAACACGGAATACCCTCCATGGCCCCAATGATGGGAGCACAGAATATGCAACCACCGCCTTTTTTAGGAAGAGGCCAGACCGCACAAAGAGGAAGACGGAAAGGAGTAACATGGAGCCGAACAACGACAACGCCAAGTGCTGACACGCAGCATGTCCAAAGACAAACCAGGACCGAGTTCAGCGAATCGCTGATAGTCAACCTCACAGATACAGTTCTCACAGAGAACCAAGTCCAGATCCTTAACAAGGGTTTGGGCTTCGTTCCTACCCGACACTAGACATCTTTAAACTAAGATGTGAATTGGCGGAATTCTGTAGGAAGTTAAAACTAAAAGCTTACTTCACTGGTAAAGAAGACTCTACACCTGACAGCGACACGAACTTGAGACGAAAATCAACGTTCTGCCCTCCACCACACACACGGTACCAATAGAAATACTAACATTTGAACAAGCGATTATGAAAGAGGCAGAAGAAGTCCAGGAACATATTAAGCAACCTTTTCATAATGTTACCAAACAAGAACAACAAGCTTTGGATCAACTCAGGAAAAATGAGAATATCATAATCGAACCCGCAGATAAGGGAGGAGGCATTGTCCTACTGAACAAAGAAGGATATGACCAGCAATGCCTCCTCCTTCTCTCGGATGAAAAATTCTATAGAAAAATCGTAATTGATCCTACTTCTAGGTTGCAACACACGATACAAATGATGGTGGAAGAAGCAGAAACCAACTCCTGGATCACAAAACATGAAGCAGATTTTTTAATTACACAAAATCCAAAAATACCATACTTCTATTCTTTGCCTAAAACTCATAAAAACAGATCCCCGCCTCCAGGACGCCCCATTGTCTCTGGGATAGGTTCGGTATTGGAACCTTTATCCCAATTTGCTGACCAATTCCTAAAACCTTTGGTCCAAAAAACTCCTATGTACCTGAAGGATACTCGAGACCTTCTGAACCAACTGATAGGCCTACCCTTTGATGAAAACAAAATGCTACTGGTAGGCCTAGACATAGAAAGTCTCTACACCAGTCTTCCACAACAGAACACTTTGGAAACATTAGAAACCATCTTATTTTCAGAACACTGGCAATACAAAACACCGAGGCATTTTGTCCTGGAGTGCTGCAGACTAGCACTCACGGGAAAATTTCTTTGAGTACAATGGGTCACTGTATGAACAAAGCCACGGAACTTCCATGGACAGTGCCTTTGCGCCATCGGTAGCAGGCCTGTATGTGAGCAATTTTGAGAAACAACACATACTCAATGACCAAAATCCTTTCGCTTCCAGAATATTATTCTGGAAGCGTTATATAGATAACATTATCCTGATTTGGAATGATACTAGTGACAACCTCAAGGATTTTATACACTGGATTAACACCAGAGATGAATGCCTCAATTTCAATTACACAGCTGATAAGAGCAGATTAGACTTCTTGGATATCTCACTCTACATAGAGGATGACAGCATTCAGACAAAAACCTATTATAAACCGACAGCGAAGAACAGCTTGTTATCTTATAAGAGCTTTCATCCCAGACCTTTAAGGGACAATCTCCCCTATAGCCAATTCTTATGCCTCAGGCGTAATTATAGTAAGCTGGAAGACTACAAACAACAAGCCAAGGACCTAACTGATAGGTTGGCAAAAGAGATTACCCCGTGAAGACCATTCACAAATGTCAAAAAGAGCGAGACACCAACCACGAGAATGTCTGCTCACTACCACTCCTAAAGAGACAAATGAGAACTTGATCACGTGTGTGACAACATACAACATCGCCAGCAACACTGTAAAGAAGATTGTAAATAAAAATTGGAAGATTGTCACCTCTGGTAACCTGAAATGGCCAAAACCTAGGTTTGCAAATAAAAGAACAAGAAACCTGAAAGATCTTCTGGTACATACTCGACCTGCACCCAAGACAAAAACAGAAAGCATCACTACAGTTGGAACATGAGTCCAATCACAGGACACTATCCATGTGGTTCCTGCGTAGTCTGCAAAATAACAACTGCAACAAAAACTCTGTGTCTATCTAATGATTTAGTATGGACACAACGACAACTACACAAATTGTAATTCCACACACGTGATCTATATGATCACGTGTCCATGTGGACTAAGATATATTGGAATGACGTGTCGAAAAGTAAAACTACGGATTGGGGAACATAAAAGCAACATCAAATGTAAAAAGCGACGACCAAAATGAGCAAACATTACATAGACTCCAATCACACAGTTGAGGATCTCAACTGGACAATCATAGAGATGTTAACAAATCAAAATCAAAATGCAGAACGTCTTCTTTCGAGAAAGAACAGCGTTGGGTTCATTGTTTAAAACTAATGTGGAAGGATTGAACGATGATATACCGTGGCACCAGTTCAGTTAATAATACTCCATGTCTGAAGATTACCAACAGAATGAACAACATTGGTTATCCGCAATTCCGTATTTATAAATCAAAAAACTCACTGAGTTGCTGCAATAAAAGCGAGGCAAATATCTGAAGTCACATTTTAATTATTATTATTTTTATTTTTCTGTGTCAAATTGCTGGAAACATCGAAGTTAGCAATTATTTAAAATTGATTACTATCACACTTACATCTAATATACTAACACAACTTTATTGATAATATATTGTGAAGACACCAAAAACTTTTTCCATGCCTACTATAAAACCACGGCGTATTTTCTTTATGTCTATTGAGACAGTGAAATAAAAGAAGGCTCCCAGAATGCCCTACACCACCGTGGGCAGAGCAGCGGACAGTCCATGCTGCAGGTGAGAGGAAACGCCGTAGGACCATGCTTGACATTATTGAAGTAAGGTTTCTCTTTTAAAAATGTCTCTTTTCCCTTCACAGCAAGCAAGGATAAACTTGCCAAGCCCTGAAGACGATATAACAAGTTTCTTTAAGGTAATTTCAACTTTAGAATGGGGTCTTATCTCAGAAGGCAGCATTTGGCTTTCTCACCTTTCGTTTTTCTCCCCCTTTTTTTTGTTTTGTTTTTTTGTTTTCTGTGACTGTGCCTCGTGACTTCATGTAGCAATATAAATCCAGAGCATATTTTGAATTTATATTAAGATATCTAATGTACCTTATCATTACGCACGATCCCTGGAAATTAAGCCATAGTTTTAAGAAGTATATTTTTAGAGCGAAATGCGCCATTTGACATATTAACACGAACTTTCATTCTGATAAATTATCTGCTTGTTACGATGTAAACCCGGAATGTTAAAAATAAGGGGATTCTGACTAAGTTTCTCTTTTTCACTATATTACAGGTACTATTGACTAATATTACCCCGCTGAGAAGTGCAATACAAATGGTAGTTGCACTGATAAACTCTTTCTGGTCCTGAAGAAAGCCCCATAGACCCGGCTGGGCATACGAAGCAGAAACATGTCGACCGAATAAAAGGACACTTTTTCAGTGTGTTTAGACATACTAACATGGTCTAAAAAACACACGCTCACCATTTTAATTTCTTTAACTCCCACTTGCTAATAATATTTTTTACACTTTAGTGAGATGTTTGAAGAATTTTAACATCGCCTTATCACAACCATTTTTTAACGTTTCTGTTTCTGGACACTCCTGCGAATACCAGTGGTTAAACCTCCGGGTGGAGGTCAACATACCTAATAAACCCCATGACTATGTTGTTACGTTACGTATAGGCGGAGAACCAAGATATACCGCCTTTTTCTCAAATCCAGTTACGTACGTATATGAGGGTTTTTTAAGACGGAACCACGAACTAATAAACCCTGGTAAAGTGGTTACAAGTGATCCATTCCCCTATTGATGTTTTGCTATATTGTAGGGGCCATGGGGCAGCATTTGCTAATATTGAAATTCAAGTCAACAGGAAAAAGCACTTTCATGGTCGAACTAGAAGGCCCTTATTGGATGCATAATAAGCAAAGGCAAAGGGAGTCTCACAATGCAAAGTGATCTTGCCTGAAAGATTCAGCAATGTGTTTTGCACCTAGGTAGTTTCTTCCTGTAGGGAGTGCAGCAGTGTCTATCCACATTGCCACCTCATCACAGGTGGCTTGCAGTGTCTCAATGTCCATAATTTTCTTGCCTATTACTGGCCTCAATCTCTTTCTGTCCAGTCTTCTTCACTAGTGCACTGGTCTCACTCAGCATTATCGTTCGCTGCAATCGAACCCCGGCATTGGCGCCTGACTGTTCCTACGCTGATGCTCCTCCTCAGTCTAGGGGCAGGCCTATGCGGTGAGTTTGCCTGCTCAACAGACTGCTAAAGATAGTGGTGTCTGGGCCTAAGGCAGTTTAAAAACACCAAAGGGGATTATTTCCAAGCCCCTGCGCCGCTGGTGCGTCACTTTAATATGGAAATCAATGAAGTACCAGCGCCGCTAGGGGCATGTAACTAAGCCCCCAAGTCAGTCTCCTCCGCTCGCCTGCTTACAAGGCAGCCAATCATCTGGACAGGTCACAGGACATTGAGGGGAGCGACAGGGAAGGCTCTTTACAGTTTGAAAAGGGAGGAGGGCACTACTACGGCAAAATGAGGCATTGACTCATCAAAGGGCCAGCAGAGGTGCTAAGCCACGTCCAGGCTGGGCAATGACAGAAGCTGGGGCTCACTCTCATCATCCCTGATGCTGCTGCAGTCTCAGGTGTATTCTCTCAGAACTACTGGAAAGTCCTGGAGAGAATGAGAGTATCAGTGTGTACCTTGCCTGCCCCTGCTGCCACAAATCAGCCAATAATAATTGGGACTGTGCATGATTCTCCTGCTAATGCAGTGACTGTAACCAATAAGAACCTGCCTGGACCTGGGCAAGCCATGTTGCAGCGAATGGTGCAACCACCAATCCAAGAGCTTTTATTATAACCATATTGGGATTACTGCCTGTGACAACATCTCAAATAAGTACAGGTAGTGCCCGCTGGTAACCACCAGCAAAAATTAAGCACTGCTTTTTGGAATGTAAGCTTTAATTGTACTGCTGCCATGCACGCCAAGATGAGTTTAGCAGTATGATCTTGAATTATATTATTTCCTAAGGAAATTGAGCTTTCATTTCTATATGTTCGGGCACTGAAAGAAAAACAAAGAGCCTCATATAAACCTGGTCAGAAATATCATGCTGGGTACTGCCTGAAGGAAATCCAGTTACTGAATGATCATGGTATTTTCCTGGGAAGTTTCCGGCGCAAAACAAGTTTTGTACAGGAAGGGTACCCTTCATGTACAAAATACTATGGCCAGACAAGTGAAAAACCTTTTACTACTTTGCATGCGTACTGTACAGTGAAGCAAACATGCAAAGTCAGAAAAGAAAGGGGAAATGAAAACATTTCTCCTTTTAAAGCCTACTTTCCAGCTGTGTTAATTTTTTGCGATACACCCGGTCTACTAATGTTAGTAGATAGGGTTTAGCATCAAAAACCATGGGTGGTTGCATGGGAACGTCCATGTGCCACCCATGTAACACCCCCTTGACGCAATGTAATGCAAAGCAGTGTTTTGCGCTGATTTGTGTTACTTTTGGGTACTTTCCAGCGCAAAACAGGTTTTTCACTGGGAAGTGAATCAGGAAAAAAACATTTTGTGCTGGTTAGCGTCACTTTTGTGACGCTCACCCAGTGCAAAATGTTTGAGAATCTCGCCCTGAGTTTCTTAGGGTGAAAGGAGGAGAGATATTTGTTTCAGGTTTATTAAACTGTAAAACCACACACGTTTCCACTTTTCAATATGTTTTTGTCATATAAATGTCCCTAACTAGTACATGGAGGGATTTGAGCATGGAAAAACCATAGGTATAAACAGTTTGAACCTGGCTCGTAATCTAAAATCGGGCGCAAGGGGCGTGGCCAAGATGGCGACGTGAGCGGACGTGTTGCTCCGGAGCTCCCGCCGACGGCCCGCTAAAAGCACCGGCTTATAGCCGTTTATAGCTGTTGCTGGCGCCCACACCAACGACGTGGCCAGCGGGAAGTGCACCGGATGAGCCCACAAGCCAGACGACCGCAAGATCGGTGGCAGACGACGGCAGAGACCTCCGGCCCGCGGGGCCGAGAAGCGAGGCTCCGAGATCCGCGGCGGCGGGGCGGTCTGCCCGGCGGCCGGAGACGAGAGCACCGAGAGCCCTAGCCGGAGCAGCGGCCGTGGTGGAGGTTACCGGACTACACCAGCGGTGAGCACGGACGACGGTGCAGAACTACCGCTATGGCTGTGACGCAGTGGTGAAAGTGAGTGGGACTGGGAGCTGCGCCGGCCATCTTGCGAGGGGAGATCCACGACGCCCATCCCCTGAGGGGGTGCTACGGTGGACCCCTGAGAGCGGTTCCAGTGGGAGGTGGCCGAGGGCGCTGCCCACACCCCAGCGAGGCTTGACAGCAGCAGAGCGACCGAGCGGCCACCGACCGCTGGGGCAGGAGACGTCCGTGAGCGGAGGGCTTCAGGTAGGCCCGAACGGGCGCGCCCCAGGGGCCCGGGCCTCCGTGGCCCAAGAGAGCAGAAGTCCCCCAGCGGTGCACGGGGGTGGACGCTGTACCCACTCCGCAGCCCCGTGAGTGAGGGGGCGGCTGACATCCAGCAGCGTCCGAGGGGGAGCAGCGGTTTGCCTGCAGCCTGGTCCGGGCCTCGCTGTCCAGCGGGACGGCCCCGATCGACGAGCACGCCGGGGAGAGAGACTAGGAGCCCTGAGGAAGACGTAGAGGGGGCACCACACGCTGGCAATAGAGGAGCAGGTCGGAGGGGACTGGTGGAGGCCAGCGCTGAGGAGGTGGCGCTCAGGGCCTAGGGGAAGGTCACTGCGCCGGCGCCCACAACTGAAAGGCTCCCATTGAACAAGGTGCAGTAGCGCACACCATCACACAGAGCTGTGGCGCCAAAGTAAGTCCCGAGCGAGAACTACAGGCCAGGCGCGCCCAATTGGTGGTGAGGGAAGATAAGAGGGCCTGCTGTGGCCGCAGTGGGAGGTCTCAGCAAGGACGGCCTGGATGACCTGGGGACGGGGCACTGAGCTCCCTAAAGGGGCCTTGCTGGGGGAACAGAAGAGCCACTACAGCGGGGCCCGCGTAGAGACTGACCCTGGCCGTAACCCTGCCCGGCCGGCCTCTAGGCCTAAAGACGCACCGGTGCCAGGAATCGAAGAAACATCTGGCATAGTGGGACCTGCGACACACAGAGGAGGTAGTTGCGAGACACCGGCGGAGACACTGGTGGGACCCAGGCGCTCAGCCACAAGGGGACAGCAGGGATCCACGTACGGCACTCAGCCGCGAGGCTTAGAGGGCAATATAGACGGAGACGGAGGAGAGTCCGGCTAACCCGGGGTAGCACCCGGACCCGCCCTTGCCACGATATGTCCACGTCTCGGGGACGCAAAGACAGGACCTTGAAAGACATGTTTGCGAAAACCCCAGCTGGTCAGCAGGCGACAGACATGGCAATGGGCACTGACCACCCGGTGTCCGAGCTGAAACGAAGGGACGGAACCGATCACCAAAGCATTCCTGGAATCCATGTTTGCAGCACTCAGAGAGGATATCCACACACTGAAGCGGGAATTCACCGCGGAGATTAAAGAGGTCCGTAGAGACATGGATGGGATCGGTGAGAGAGTGGCCGACCTTGAGGACAAAAGCGACGGGAGGGACACGGAGCTCGCAGCGCTGCAACAGGAGGTCCTCAGGCTTCACGATCAGCAAGTAGACCTACAGACGCACCTGGAGGACCTGGAAAACCGCTCTCGGCGGCACAACATCCGGATTCGAGGGGTGAGGATGGGCGACGACACGAAAGACCTTTTTAAGTACACGAAGGAACTCTTCAATCACATCTTGGGCAGACCCCTTGAGACAGACTTACGTCTGGACCGAGCGCACAGAGTAGGCCCTCCGCGGGCTCCAGCGGCTCCACCATCGGACATCCTGGTCTGCGTCCAAGATTTCCGCACCAAGGAAGACATCCTACAGAAAGCACGCCAGATGCACCCCTTGAAGTTTCGTGACCAAGCACCGGTCCTCTACCAAGACCTGTCTGCACTCACGTTGCAAAGCGGAGGACATTCAAACCCATCACCTCACATCTCCGGCAGCGCAACATCCCGTACAGCTGGGGCCACCCGTTTCGCATTGTGTTCCGCATAGAAAATAAGCTGTACCAGCTGCGCTCGCTGTCAGAGGCTTGTCAACTGCTAGGGGTGGATCCACCCGCGGAAGGGAGCGGCGAGGAGAGTTCTACGATGGAAGCAGCTGATCCTGGACCCCGCTGGCGCCAACAAGGACGACGACGCCGCATCAAGAAGCCTCCTCCAGAAGAGATAATAAAGGGGCAGCAGTCGGCCCTCGTGGCTGTCTCCACGGAGCTGTCTGAACCCCGGCCGGACTGAAAGCTGTAGCCACGAAAAGCCAGTTAACAATGTTCACTTGAGTTCTGGGCCGTGGGCGGGAGGGGAGCCTTCCGATTTTCCGCAGGACTACCCTCAACTGCCTTATTTCCATTCACCAAACGATGAAGGACAATATGTTGCTTTTTTTCTCTTTCTATTTTTATTGTAAATTTGAGGGGATTTTTTGGTAGGGGTTCAGGGGTTCCATGACCACTTTCTTTTTAGAGATAGCGTAGATGTCCTGATACAAATGTCTGCTTCCCGACCCGGTGGTACCCACGGAGGCACTGCACTTACGCTACCGGTCCCTTGGTCACTATAAATGCCTGCCAACACGCTTAAAATACTTACCTTAAATGTACGAGGCCTGAATAACCCGGTGAAGCGCAAAGCGGTTCTATCATGTCTGGAAAACTCCCAAGCAGATATATGTTTATTGCAAGAGACCCACCTCTTAACTAAGGACTGCCACCGCCTCAGGTCCCGGAAATTCCCAACCCAACTTTTTTTCCTCAGGACCAACTAAATCAGCGGGGGTGGCTATCTTAGTGGCTCGACATTTCCAAGGGGCGGTCTTACATAAGGAGGCAGAAATAAAGGGTAGGCTATTGGTCTATAGATTTACACTGGGCACTTTTACACTCACACTTGGCTCCCTATATGCCCCGAATGAAGGCCAAGAACAATTCTTGCATGACGCCCTCACTGAAACAACGGCCACGACTGACAGACACATTCTCCTTGGGGGAGACCTGAACTTAGTTTTCGACAATATTATGGATAGGTCTTGCCAACGCACACATACAACAGGCGCACTCTCCGCAGAAGGACTAACCCGGCTGCATGACCTAGGGCTCAGAGATTTGTGGCGTGGTTTCCACCCCCAACGCCGGGAGTATTCTTATTACTCCAATGCTCACAAAACTTACGCCAGACTTGATTATCTCTTAGCATCAGCTCCCGTGCATACGCTCACGACTGGGGTCGAAATAGGTGTAGCCTCCCTTTCAGATCACTCACCGGTCACAGTCACCCTTACCCTGCCACCCACTCAACAGCCCCTCAGGGTATGGCGTCTTAGAGACACGTTACTACACCGCAGGAGGTGGTTCAACGTATACAAAGCTCCATCACAGACTATCTTTCTCATAATGCTAACTTGGACACGACACTTGCGACACAATGGGCTGCACTCAAGGCGGTCTTGCGGGGGAGCTGATAGCCATTTCAGCAGCGGAGAACGTAGAACGCCGGCACAAGCGGGACGAACTCACGCAACAGACCGAGAGAGCTGGAGCAGATGCACCAACGGACGGGAGCCCCCGGGTCTGGCGGCAACTGAAAAATGTTCGGCACCAGCTCGCGGCGCTTGACCAGGATAGGGCAGAGTATGCGGCGCTACGGCTGCGACATGCCTATTATGTAGGCGGGGACAGATGCGGGCGCCTTCTTGCCCACAAACTCCGTGAGTCCCGCCAGAAACAGGGGTCCAGGAGATCAGACGGGGGACGGTAGACGGGTGACAGAGGATAGCGACATCGCGGAGGCCTTCCGCGATTTCTATACTGACCTCTACACTTGCGCCCCACTGGAGGACTCGGACGGATCCGCCTTCCTTGACTCAGTCACTCTACCAGCCCTGACTAAAACTCAGGCAGACTACCTCGATAGAGACATTCAAATAGAAGAGGTCATCGCTGCCGTTGCCCGCCTTAAATTGGGAAAGGCCCCAGGCCCGGACGGCTTTTCGGCCGTCTTCTATAAGACTTTTGTGGCATGATTGCCCCCCTCCTCACCCAGCTTTTTAATTCTTTCGCCGGTCCCGGGATGATCCCGAGAGATCTTTTGGAGGCCTCCATAGTGGTGATTCCCAAGCCTGGGAAAGAGAAGACCAACTGCGGGAGCGTACCGTCCTATTTCCCTCCTGAATATTGATCTCAAGTTGTACACGGGGATCCTGGCCGCCCGCCTAGTGCCCCACATGCACAGCCTCATTGACCCGGATCAGCGGGCTTCATCCCGGAAAGGCAAACCTCGGATAACACGAAACGGGCTCTACACCTCATAGAGAAAGCCGCGCGGACACAGGGAGAATATATGATGCTCGCTATCGGCGCTGAAAAAGCGTTCGATAGAGTCCACTGGGCCCTATCTAGAGCAGATTCTAGAGCGCGTGGGGATAGGGGAGAAATTCCGCACATACATTCTGAACTGCTACAAATTTCCGACAGCCTCCGTCCGAGTTAACGGACACACATCCTCCCGATTCCCTATTGAAGAGGCACCAGACAAGGGTGTCCTCTGTCGCCTCTCCTTTTGCCTTCTACATGGAGCCGCTAGCCCAGAGGGTGCGCCAAAACCCGGAGATCACAGGGATTAGATTCGGCGGCTATACCCATACAATCAGTCTCTACGCTGATGACGTGTTGCTATCACTGTCCAACCCTGGGCGCGCGCTGCCAGCGTGCCTAGCAGACTTGGAAATATTTGCACGGGTGGCAGGGTTTAAAGTAAATATGGACAAATCGATAGCCTTAGATCTCTCTCCCTGACGCAACACACACGTGCGTATCTGCAGGGCCTGTCGCCCATTCAGTGGACGAAGGACACGATCCCATATCTGGGTATCCAATTGGCCTCTTCTCTACCGACCATAGTTGCTAACAACTATGCATGCCTCCGACAGAAAATTGACGTCGAGAACTTGGCCAGTGGAAACACTACCCCCTCTCGTGGCTAGGCAAAATCGCGGCGGTCAAGATGACCATTTTACCACAAACCCTCTATCTGTTCCGAACTATCCCTCTCCATCCCCCAAGGGTTGGATACAACAGACACAATCAGAACTGGCTCAGTTCATTTGGAATGGGCGGAAACCACGACTCAAGCGAATGTTGGCCACACTCCCTCCGGATAAGGGTGGACTTGGGATCCCGGACCTCCGGCTGTACTTCCAGGCGGCCCAGTTGCGCCACTTGGTTGAATGGAGTCGCTGGGAATCGGAGAAGCACTGGCTATTCCAGGACCAGGCAGTAGCGGCCCGACCCCTGCAGGGTGTCCCTTTTCTCCGTAAGCAACACAGACCCCCCAATCTCTATGCCTCACATATCACCCGAGTCCCACTAGAGGTATGGGACCACACTAATACCAAACATGGTTTCACCACCTTCCGCTCACACCCCTGTTAGACAACCCCGACTTCGGCCCAGGTATGGACTTGAACGCTTTTGCACAATGGAGATCCGCGGGCTGCCGCTCTCTGTATCATATGTATGGTGCGGAGGGGGTTATTCCGTTCCATCAATTTAAATTGGAATTTGGGTTACCTGAAGCGGAAAGACTCCGGCTACCTACAGGCACGACACTGGGCACTTCATGATCGGGTCAGTTCGACAGCCGATAGAAGTCTCTCCGCTTACGAGCGGTGGCTTATAACTCGCACAGCTGATAAGAAGCTAATATCTGATCTGTACAAGATGCTTCAGGATAGTTACTCACATACTTACAACTCCGGTCAGACACGCTGGGAGAGGGAATTGGGCAGAACACTCAGCCATAAAGAATGGGACGGGATATATTACAGGGCTCGCCATTCCGCATACCACATGGGGCTGACTGAAACTCTTACGAAAGTAGCTACCTACTGGTACTATACCCCTGAACGTCTTCACTCAATGGATCCCACACGGGAGGCAACATGTTGGCGGGCTGTGCACAGGTAGGAACTCTGGTGCACCTCTTATGGGAATGCGAACACATTCAGCCCTACTGGAAACAAGTGATAGAGCGAAATAGATAAACACTTCAATACGGAGATTCCCCGGTTCCCAGCATATGTCCTACTGGGCCTTCCCAATCCTTTGACCTACCCACTAAGATCTCGGAGAGGACGACAGATGGCAATCGCGCTAGGGGCGGCGACACAAAATATACTCGCACATTGGCATACCTCTCACACCCCAACCTTTGTGGGATGGCTACATCGCTTGTGGTTTGTTCTCGGTATGGAGAAACTGACGTTAACAATAGCGGGGGAGGGGGCTAAATATGTTGAGCTATGGCAGCCTTTTCTGTCCCTCTTGGCCTCTGAGTTTCGCGAGGTCACCTGCCCCCGATACCTCCGTCTTTTGCGCCTCTCAGACGCACCACAGCCAGGGAGGTGATTGCGACCAGATATAATATTGGGGGCTAGTCAGTGGACATGGAACATGGGTGGTGGGGGGTGTGGGAGGGTGGGGTGGGGGTTTACATTGTTCCCTTTTTCCTTCCCCCTTTTTCCCTTTTTTTTTTTCTTTCTCCCCCTCTCCCTGATTCGCCTTATTGCATGTAAGGTCTCTCCGCTCTAAACCGAGCCTCTACTTAGGCTAGCAGACGTGCACAAGACTGTTTAAGCACCCGGCTACGTGATATTGATGACTTAATAGCCATACCTACATGTGTATAAAGGTGTCTGTTTGAAAATTTAATAAAAGATTTAAACCATAAAATCGGGCGCAAACACAAATAAAAACGCATTACTGATTCATCGTGCGACTCAAGATGAGCTTCTATGGCCTGTTGAAACAGTAAATAAATTGTTATAAAGCCATCGACTTTGCAAATAATAATATGGTGTGCTTTTTAAAGTGCCTAGAAATTTCAGTGATGTCTCTCAAAGAGTAATGTTGGTCTATATTTTTTAAATAGTAATTATTGATATGATCATTTTTACAGCTTTTGCATCACCAAAATGTTAAAATGCTATGGTCCAGACATTTTACACCAGTGTCTTTTTTTGTCTGAGAGACCAGCACCCAGAGGACCCTCATAAAGTTTTACATTTCTGAAAAGCAACAACCAAGAAGAATTGAAAGGAAGGTCAAAGTGTCAAACTCTAGGAAGCAGTTATGGGAATTAGTTGGATTGATTTCAGTCATCAAAAGGTTCCTGCACCCACTTCACTCAGTCCAGCACATAATGTTATAAGTTTTCTGTTCACCTTCATATCTAGCAAAAAGAATTTCAGACATGTGTGCTTTTTTCCACCATCTTCTATGTCAACAGTCATCAAGCAGCTGACCAATTTTGCGCTCAGATTTACTAAGGATTGAGTGGGTGCTTATGCAGAGCTGACCAATTTTGCGCTGCACCCGCAGGCCTTTAAAAATGGAAATAAATAAAATGCTTTGCATCCATCACTTTTTTGTATACTTTAGTGCATTGCCCTAAGTAGGATGGGTATGTCCAGATGTGTGTCCCGTGCTCACTGTGTCACTGGAACCAAGCTGTACATGGCTGATGTGCCCATAATTGTGGCAAAACCAGACCTGGTTGCTTGTGTTCCGCTTCAGGGAGGACCTGGCTTGGCAGTTCGGGCTGGACTGTTCGGTTCAGATTGGAGCAGGGTCAATACTGATTTGCATATAGCTGGGCCCGATCTGAGGTGGTATGGTGTGCAAAGTAACAATGGATTGAGATGCGGTCCAAGCATTTAGCAGTGGCGGACATTAATGCAAGCATTCCATCCATCCTTTTTTTGTTTACTTTACAGCGATGACATGCGCCACGTGAGCGCCTGTTAGGAGCAGCCGTCTCGAACCACACCTAAATCTGTCTCACTTGGAAGCTATATTACTATGAGAAAATCTCCAATGCTACATGTTTCTGGAAAATATGCATTTTGATAAATTCATAGGAGGCCAATTATTTTTCTCTCTAAATACATTTTGAATTTAGGTACACCATCCAAAAATTGGACACTTTTAAATGTTTGATTTCTTGTTTGAGAAATAGGTCCAGAACAAAGGATAGAAATGCCATTTGCAGTATGTATGCCAGTCATAAATATTTCCAATTTTTTTTTTGTTTTCTCCGCAACTAAACATGAAATATGAGCTGCAATTAAATAAAAGATTATGTGATAGCAATGCACAGGGAGAACTGAGTCTCCATAACCAACACATTATCAACTTTGCTAGGTATCTTTGCAGTTTTCTAGCAACACGCACAAATTTACACAATTGGATGCTGCACTTATTGATAGGTTGTTAAGTAAGATAAGTCTTGTCCATTTTATCCATTTAGATGAAATTGCATATCAGATGGAATCATACAGTGATCCAATTAATCACTGACTATATATTTTTATGAAATGGGAAGGTTCTAAAAAGTGTCCCATAAACCTCATACATAAATCATGCAAAAGAAGAGCAGAGAACTCTGGGTAATTCCATAGTTTAGGTGGGGAGCAGCTCCTGTATTGAGCACACTACAACACCAGCAACACTCCGAATTTGCTCACCTCAAATGTCTGCTTTTCTAGCAAAGTTTTTGAGCATAGGATTAGCACAGTGCCATCCATGCCAAGAAAGAAAGGGACAAAGTCTTTAGCCATTTCTACAGCAAAGTCTTTAAGCATAGAATTAGCACAGTGCCATCCATGCTGACCTGTAAAATGACAAAAGACTTTTACTACTCCAGACACAGTATTACAGCTGTGGATTGGTAAAATACCATCCAAGCCAACCTGAAATGAATAAAAGCAACTCCTGACATGTGTTTCGCTATCCTTATAGCTCTTCAGAGAGGTTTAGCTTTGTCCAGACACAAGGGAGCACCCAGTATAAGTCAAAACAATACCCTTTTAGACATAGAGAACGCATGTTTTTTTCTCCAATGCTGCCCCAAATTCGCGAATCCACCCGCAATTTCACAGTAAAATTGAATCTTTTTTTTTTTAACCTCCAGCGGGTTCCCAGTGGGACCACATTACCACACTTAGGGGGTCAGGGTATTCCTACCCTGCCCCCTTTTCTTTATTTTTAATGTTTTTTGTGGGACTCTGCTGAAGCCGAGTCCCAAGATGGCTGTCAACACTTCCTGGCTGACGTTTTGGCAGCCAATCAGATTCAAGCACGGGGCTGTCGGATCAGCAGAGGATCCGTGTCCCTAGTTAAACAAATTTGGTTTTCGGTTGATATCTCCAAAACTACTCAGCAGATTTACACCAAATTACCAAAAGGCACCTTTCTGGACCAAGAGCTGGCTTTCTGCCAAATTTGATGTAATTCCATTCAGCAGATTTTGCGTTATCGCTATTCAATTTTCCTATGAGAATTAGCATAGGGGTAAACGAGTTTTGGGACACCCTCTTTTTCTCGGCCCCCGCTTGATGGATCACCAGAAACTTTCAAGACATCAGCTGAAGTAAGCGTTGTATTAGTTTGGAAAATTTCATGAAGATCTGTCAAACACCAAAGATATTAGCACAACAAAAATTGATATTCCTATGGAAACTAGGTCCCAACTATAACTACCACCAGTAGATAATAATGTTAAGTATATTCTTCTTTCAACATCTTCCGAAAAATCTACCACCTTACAAGACACAGTGGATACATTTTTGCAGGAACCTTCTGCAGTACCACATTTCTAGCAAAAGTTAGAATCTGTCAGGCCTAGTTTAAAAAGTTTCAGTTTGAGGAGGAGGTGGTATATTAGCCTATTAATTAGTCATTTCTACATGAAAGTCAACAGTAAATCATTATTTCACCTTACAAGCCCATGAAATACTGTTATTCTAAAATTCATTAGTTTATTTATGTCCTCACTGCACCTTCCCTTTACTGTTGACAGAAAACCATTACTTGGAATGTCAGGCACTTTGCAAACCTTAGAAGATTTCTCATAAGATGTTTTCTCTACCAGCAGCTCCAAACAATGGCCAGTTTATGTGGCTGGTGCAGGGCCAAGCAGAAGTTGTAGATTTCAATAGACTCTAGGGTAAAGTGTATGTGTTTATGTCACTATCAAAGAGGTTATAAGGCACCTTGAAAGATGAAAAAGCGTCAATGAGTTTGCCTGTCAAACTGAAAAAGTTCAATATAGCTTGTGGTTTTTAAGGTTTCTAAGTCAATATTTTTCCACTCATAGTAATATACAGATTGTTTCAGAGAGGCGCCAACTGCAAAAGATGAATACCAATATGATGTTGTGCAGAGACTTTCCTGAAGACTTACAGCAGGGATTTTAATGGCGTGCAGACAATATTTTCCTGTATAATTCCATATTAAATGCAGAAAGAACTGGTTCAAAATAAACCCACAAGAGGAATAACCCAATTACCAGCTATATTCAAAATGTATGCCTTTGTGGTATGTCTCAAAATTTGGGTTTAAAAAAACACTCTTCATTACCAGGATCTTCAGTTTAGCCAACAAACAATACTTAACTGTAAAGTCACTAATCTTAGCCCAAAGGCTGAGGTTTAGGAAGGTCATCTATCAAAATCAGAACATATATCTACCATTACGTTATTAATGTTGCAAGATACTGAATTTTCCTTTCATGCAGGAACAAAAATAATGAAGTAGGTAATGCATGCATGGGTTTATTTGAGTTGCCGTAGTCTAAAACATAATTTAGACTGATTTTGACATTCCCCAGAACTTGGATGTACTTGTGAGTGTCAGAGGTGAAATCTCCTCTGTAAGTTGTAAAAAGATGGGGATAGAATGGTCGGATCTGTAACCAGAATCAATGCTTCTAACATCAAAATGGTACTGTAGACCTTACCACACATGGGACATATTCCTAACTGTGCCAATTATTCAGTCTGAAAAGATTAACTGTGATTTGTGCTAGTTTAAACTAAACAGCGCGCTAGACCTTCACTCACATATGGTGACATGTTTCATTATGGGGCCACTCCTCACCAAAGGCCTATATCCCAGGTGGGCTCACAATGAGCTCTTTGTTTGCTTTAGTAGTATGAGCTCCCAAACTAATGGGTACACTAACTGATACGGTGGTATTGGATAGCTATCCGATGGTGCTGGGGTTCCCTGGCGCGGTCTCCAAGATTACAGTTGTGTTGTGATAGATAAATTATTTTATTGCCACCTTCCTAACACAAGATTAAAACATGAAGGTTAATAGGGCCCTATATGTCCTGTTATATCATGTCAACATGTTTCTGTCATTACGGTTGCCCTAACTAGGTTATGAACGTTCCTCAAAAACAGGGCATCTATGAGTTCCCCATTGTATCTCTCTGACATACTTTGTGTAGTGCGAGGGGGAAACATAGACAAACATTAGCAGTACACATACTGCCAAAACAAAGTGCTGTTCTTCTGACTCAGTTAACCTCTAATTGGTATCAGAAGTGCAGGTAACCCTTTTTTACAGACTGGGCTTGGTAACCATTTCACTGAATTCACATTCAAGAATCAATGTATAATCATATTTCATTCTTTTTCTATTATTTATGTGATATCATAATACAAACAGAGGGCCTGATTTAGAGTTCAGCGGATGGGTTTCTCCATCACAAATGTGACGGATAGTCCCTCCACCGTATTACAAGTCAATTACATCCTATTGCACTTGTAATACGGTGGGTGGAATATCTGTGAATTTTGTGACGGAGTAACCCATCCGCCAAACTCTAAATCAGGCCATAAGTTTCATTCTAACCTCATTGCCGTGGAATATTTATATAATCAAGTTTTGCTTAAAAAAAACAAAAGAACTTGTCAACAAATAAGATTGTTTCCACTTTTTCTTAGACAAAGGCAACTGAGCACATACCTGGCATTTATATGTAAATACAACAACATAACAAAAAACAATCTGTTGAGGGTAGATTTGTACATGTACCACTTTCAATCAATGGATTTTTTGTAGTTCCAGTACATATACAGTGCAGGGATTTCATTGTATTCATCAAGAATATAACAGTGAGTTTGTTAAAGACTGTGGGTATAAAGATATCATACCCATGGAAATTAGTTTTTCCACTGCAGTTCCAAAATTGCTCTTACGTTTTGGAAGACCAATGAGCAAAACACTGGTCGCAAAAAAGGACAGGAAATTACATGTGCATAATATAATACATAGGAAAATAAATAAAATAAAATTGCAAATACATTTCCAGTGATATAATCTTGCATGTATGCAGGTCATTCAAGTCTTCTTCCAGACCTGCTATTCAGCTTAACTTCCTGAGCTCTACCTTCCACAACATCACCACCAGCATCATCATTATCATGTACATCTTGCCTCATAACACCATTCTCAATCTCACTCAACTCATCATCACAACTGTCATTCTCACCATGGTGACCCTTAGTTTGTTCACCACTACACTCAACTCCGCTATCAGTCATCCACAACTCATCCAGCCGTAATGCTCATCCTTGTCAACTTTTTCCTCATCACTTCCCTTCATACTTTTCACAAAATGACACATGTGCCAAACTCTGGCAGCACATAATCTCGCTGAATTAGTAAAAATTTCCTCAACATTTAAGGGCTTTGAAAACTTTGAAAACTTCCTGACCTTAAAAAGTAACATCACTCTTACCTTGTCTCCCTATTTAATCTGACATTATCTAGCACCTTTTTTAGTGTCCTCATGGTGCATGGATGTTTGTGGTGGCACCACATGTGTCACCCTGGGCACATACTGGAGGCCCACGGGTGATGGGGCCCTGGTAGGGGCGCCCAAAGTCACTGTCCAACAGCCTTTTCATGAAGTTGGGACCGCCATGAAAAGTCTGTCAGAAACTGACATCCTAATCCTTATGGCAGTGCCTCCACGGGCACCGCCTCCATTGTAAAGATTAGGCTCTGACCACCACTGAGACGTGCTCTTCGCTACGACCACCGGCATCATAATCTGGCGGTCGGACTGATACCCTGCCAGTCGTGTGGACCGCCACTGACGGCCTGCCGGTGGCGGTCTGCCCGACATCTTAATAAGGCCCATAATAACTAGCAGATTGTGTTTTCTGTGCAAGGATGAGTATTTAATCTCTTATGAATTGGGGTATGTTGTCACCTGCAATGTAAAATCCTTCTCATGCCCTTTGTGGATGCATTTATTTGATAGCCACTGCTTTTGGATCTGATAATTTTGATGGTGTTCTCTGGGGTGGTTCTGGCCACCTGTCTGCCAAGGTCTGCATTTCAAGGGGCAAATGGGTTGCACTGTGTGTGTTGCAGGATTTATGTAGAAGGTTTCTTAAATGTCTACAAAAGCAGCTTGATTCTATTCTCTTGTAATGTGGGAGATCTACAGGGTGTGGAGTTTTTTTTTATTTATTTCTGTGCTTCTGTGGGCTCTCCGTAGATTTGTGGGTTAGCTAAATTTAAGATCCCTTGTCTGTGGTTTGTGTGTTATGGTGGCAGGTCTGGTTTGTCAGGCCCTTCTGAAAAGAATATAACTCCACAGTTGCAGCTGTGTGCAAAACCTACAGACCATGAGGGAATTCTGGTATTGAGGTCGAATTTGGATTCAATGGGGTTCAAATTTTGTCTCCAGGATCCATGGATATGCTGCTCCTAGCTAGGTGATATATTCTGAATAGGACTGTAGAGATCGAGAGGCATATTCATGAAAGAGTTGCGTAGCCCTTGTGCCATGCAACGTGGCACAAGAGGGACACAACCCTTAAGTTTTATTTATCCAGCAACACAAGGCCACCTTGTGTGGCCTTGTGTAGCTTAATAAATCCAAAGTAGCGTAAGACAGTGCAAATTGCTGCATTGAGTTACTCTGCCCCATGGGCGGATCGTGGGTGTTCCCACACACCTATCCGTAGATTTTGCCAAATTCCCAGATTTACCATCTGTGGTAGGCCTGGGAATGTGACAAAATGCTACATCTTCTCAGGTGAGGCGTAACAAGGAGAACCATCTTTATTTCTCCTCATTATTTCCTCATGCATTCTGCAACACCCATAGAAAGCGGAAAATGCCTCAGGGGCTTGTTTTTGTGCAGGAAAGTGTCCCTTCCTGCACAAAAAAATCCTGCTTACAATGCAGGCACCCTTGCACCATGGTGCAAGGGTGCCTGCGTTGATCCTAGGCAGCACATTGTGCACCAGCGCCGGGACAATTCCAGGAATGCACCATATAACGTTAAGTACGGTGCATTCCTGCCCTTTCCCAATCACACAGTGCAGTGTAATTTCTTAATACATATACCCCCGAAAGTTTTTATTATTTACATGCTTGTTGTGATATCATCTGCAACAGAATATACTGGCAGAATGTCATCTGACATAAATATCATGTCCTAAACATGGTCTACAAAAATGTCACCACCTTGGAATTTGCAACCTGTGTTAGCTGCTGTCTTCCCTTGGCATACTGCTTTGTCCTAGACGTGGTGTTGGACTCTCCAGTGATTGTAGCGCTTTATAGTTCAGGGATGTGTTAGATGATTGGCAGACAGGTGGTAGTTTATATTAGTACATATTGATGTGTGATACACAACACATCTTGTATGGATATTAATGATATCATATATCATGATGTGTGCATGCTTAATTTCCAACCTGTAGTGCATGTGTTTCATCTTGTAGCTGCGCCATGTGTGCTTCTGTGCTCTGTACTTCAAGAAACTATGGGCTAAGTTTATTTGAGATCTATTTTTTTGTCTTAATAGTGTGACAATGTGCATGTTGTCTGAAATAAATGTGTCTTTTTGTTACTTGCTCAGCAATGTGTGGGGTTGCTTGTGACGTTCAAATGAATGCCATTTGTTCAGGCTTTTGATCATTTTTGCAGCAGACTTCTTTTTTTGGAGGGTTAGTATGAGGTCTTATTTTAGTACAATATTTTAGTGCACAGCATTCATGTGTGCATACACGTGTGATTGCGGCTGCACTTTATGACCCACATTTACTTACATTCTGTGTAGGGGTTGCGTCACTTTTTTAATACACCCCAATGCAAAATGTATTTCTGACCTTACTAAACCATGCAAAGCCTGATTTGCTGGTCTTTGCATGGCTTAGTATAAAAAGGAGTGCAGTGCAATGCAGTGCAATGGATAGAGCTGCATTGAGTTACTTTGTGTTTGTGAGGCGATCCATGAGTGGAGTATGGGCTTTCCCATGCATCCACAATGGATTTTGATGCAAATCCAGATTTGCTAAAGGGAGTAAACCTGGGTTTGCGCCAGAATGATGCACCTACCTGAGCCTGCCATAACGAGGAGACATATTCTTGTTTCTCCACGTTACTTCCTCTTTTTATGCAACATTCTGCAGCACACATAGAATGAGGTATATGCCTCTAAGAATTGTTTTTGTGCGTCAAGGTTTCCCTTCCTGCACTAAAGCAATCCTGCCGGTGACGCAGCCACCCATCAACCATTGTCTAAGGGTAACTGCATTTGGTGCTAGGCTTCCTGAAGTGTGCCAGTACTATGAGAGCAGTAGTGCTCCATATCCAGGGCCGGACTGGCCGTAGCGGGCACCGGGCATTTCCCCAGTGGGCAGCCAGGATGGGGGCCGGTTTTGGGCCCCTGGGGGGCCGTTTTTGTTACCGGGGGCCGGCAATTACGGCCCCCTGTAACAAAATCGGCCGAAACCGGCCCTAGCAAACAGCTCGGCCGCACCCCCCTGCCCCACAGGGGGTGCCGGCAGAGCAGTTTGCCAGGGCCGGTTTCGGTTCCCAGTCCGGCCCTGTCCATATCTCATTAGATAGGGCACATTTCTGCTCTCTCTCTTACATACAACGCAGCCAGCGCAGCAAGTTACCTTGCTGCTTTGCATGGAAGGTTAGTTAATCTGGGCCTACATTTTGTAGTTATTCATTTGTTGTATTTCCTTTGTGGAAAAAAGTAGTTATTTTGGTGCACCAATGATGTACATATGCGATGGTGTGTGGATGGGCATTATGGCTTCATGGGTGTTCTTGTGGGTATGTTATTCGTCCGTAATTGTGGTGGTTTTGTTCTGTATTAGCGATCTTACTGAGCATTTTGCAGGTACATGTGGCTCTTTGTTCATTTGCATTCTATTTGGTGAAGATCATCTTGAAGCCAATAAGAAGAGCATTCATTATTATGAGAAGTAATACTCTAGATGCACTACATAACACACCCATAAATGCCTTTGTGAATTGGCCCCATAGTTTGGAATTTAGACGGAAACTCATTTTCAATTGTGCCTAAAGAGTGATTGTTAAAAAAGGAAGCCATCAAACGTGAAATATTCATTTAGGATCAGCTTAAACATTATGCGAATAATTCACAAAGGCATTCATGAACATGTGGATTTGAACTACAGCATACAAATGCACAGTAGTAAAAAAATGCCTTTGATGCACAGTAGTAAAAAAATGCCTTTGAGATTTGTCTCCCTTCACTCGAATGTGTTGGCTTCTGCTTGCTGAAAGCGAGGAGCTCGCTTTTACGCATGGTCTCCTTTGCCTTAACAAACACTTTGTTGAAGCTCCTTTCTCACTAGTTGATGTGTTTCGTCAAATGCCAAGTGCATCCAGCTGCTTCTTGTGGCATTCAGCATCTCACGTGCAACTTCATTTCCAACCCCTGCCATCCAAGCTTCACATAATATGTCAGCGGTAACACCTCTCAGCTATCACTTGGAGGCATTGTTCTTATTAGAGACTTCTGAAGAGTTGTGATAGGAATGTGAACCCTGACTTACCTGGGCCAGATCTCTCCAGCAGAAAGGCTGTCCAAACAAACTTGAAGAACAGCCCAAATTTATGTTTCTGTTACCAACATATAGTATTCCGTGTTTGACTTAGGGCCTAATCTCTGGTACTTAGAAGTCTGAAATCATCAATTTTCATGAGGGTTTCAGTGACTTGGATCTCTGGGAGTTCAGCCTACGCATTAGTGTGTTTACAGAAGAGAGCGTTCCTCCTGGGAGTCCGTCTTCAACGCACAGTCCATCAATTAACAAGGGGAGATGCACTCACGACCAGCAAAGATGAAAGATAGTGCATAGCAATACACTACAGCATTAGCAAAATGATGCTTAATATATACACTAGTCTGCAACAGCTCATTTCCACTGTATCTGTTCAAAAGAAGCAATCATATTAAAGAACAAAATAGAGTTATGCATTTTAAAACAGTTAAAAAGGCTTAGCATGGTTTATGAAATATCAATATTAATCTCTCTATATCAATATCTGTATCCGTAGATAGATAGATAGATAGATAGATAGATAGATAGATAGATAGATAGATAGATAGATAGATAGATAGATAGATAGATAGATAGATAGATACCCCTGGCACCCCAGTCTGTCTTGCAGGGTTTGTGGACTTCCCTTCCTCTTTCTGCATGTCCTGCATGGTACAATGTGTTTCCTTTCCATGCGGCTCTTCAAGGTCATTTTGCCTACCCTGACCCAACAGCCTGCCCGACGGGGTCTGTGGCCTGACCCTACCATCTCCTGCCTTTCCTGTATTGTCATTGTGCTCCCCCATATCCTGCATGGTTGATTGTTTTGTTTCCATGATATTTTTGGTATCTCTTTTTAATTGATTTCAATGGTACTGCAAATAAATCATCAAAACAAGGGCTATGGTGGGTGCCTGCAACCCAAATTATTATTATTATTTTTTTAGCTACAGGGATGGTTACTTTGATCCTCACCCTGCCCACTTAGAGGCTATTTTCAATTGCTTTCAGGACTCGAGATCAGACAACATGAGCACTGTAATGGCTGTCGCAACATTTTGTTTTTTGTTGCGGCTAGCCAATCAAATCCCATGGGTCCACAGGATTATTCTCTGTCCCACAGTGCTGAAACGGCCCAAGGAAAAAAAATCTCCTCGGGGCAATCAGAAAGTCCTATTTTTTAAAATTACGGCCCCACTGCACTCTTGCTGGGCCAATCGTTCAGATATATAAACATTTTTAACCCCTGAATAACCACCTAGAGCACTTCTTTAAATGCAACTTTCTCGAACACAGCTGAATAGATAGTGGCAAATCACAAAATTTGGTGTAATTGCTTTCAGACATTTTTTTTGTATCGGAGAATAAAGTTTCCTGTGGGAAACAAAATGGAAAATCAACGCTTTGGGTCCCTTTCCCCCTTTTTCTGTTGTGGCCCTGCTTGACGGATTTACATGAAACTTTCCTTGAAGGAGCTGAGGTTGATGAATGTTTTTTGAACATTTTGTACAAATTCGTCAAATGGCACCAAAATTGCTAACAAACAGTATATCTATCTATCTATCTATCTATCTATCTATCTATCTATCTATCTATCTATCTATCTATCTATCTATCTATCTATCTATCTATCTATCTATCTATCTATCTATCTGTCCATCTAGCTATGCATGTGTGTATATATATATATATGTATATATATATTACCTACTGGCGGTCGCCAGTACGTAGTTATATTTAGGACCTACTTGCCATAGGAAAAGCATTTTTTGATTTGCCAATATCTTTGGCGCCGTTTGACGAATCTTCGCGAAATTTTCAAAGCTAATTGCCCGCTCAGGTCAGCTCCTGTCTTGAAAGTTTCGGGGTGATTCATCAAGCGGGGGACGAGAAAAAAGGGGGGTCC
This sequence comes from Calotriton arnoldi, assembly GCA_963921515.1. Lineage (NCBI taxonomy): Eukaryota > Metazoa > Chordata > Amphibia > Caudata > Salamandridae > Calotriton > Calotriton arnoldi. The sequence goes on from CAWUFW010001775.1 coordinate 457,729, forward strand.
CAAAATGCATTTTCCCCATGTCAATTTTCATAGGAAACTTTAGACAAGGCTACAGCCCGAACTGCTGAACGGAATTACACCAAATTTGGCAAAAAGGTAGCTCTTGGTTCAGAAAGCGCCCTTTTTTTTAAATGGTGTAAATCCGTTCAGTAGTTTTTTAAATATTAAAAGAACAAGAAATGTATATATTTGGGCGGAGCCTAACCACACAACTCATCTTGAGATCTGATTGGCTGTCAGCACTTCATCCAAGAAGTGTTGGCAGCCATCTTGGGACCAATATACATGATAGCGCCCCATTAAAATGCATTGTAGTGAATGGAAGGTTTTGGGGGTCACCAAAAGGAGAACGTATAAAGGGTGATAAGACTTTAGTTACATTATAAATCATTTGCTGATGGTACCATACTCATTTTAGGAATTGTGGTGTGCTCTAAGGTGATTTTACCCTTTGAAAAAGCCTTCTGCTGGGATATCATGAATCATGTTTGAGAGAAAACTATTTTCTCATACTTTTCCCATAGAGGTTTGGAAGGTGATCTAGAAGCTAAAATGAGAGCATATTTTCTGTAAATTCACATTATCTTTCTCAGTCATGTGAGAATGAAGTCTGACATTCTCAGTAAAACATGTACATCCAACAAGGGCAGAGACTGTCAGTTGATTCCTTTGTGTTCTACTGCAGCTTCCCAGAGTGTTCTAAAGAACAACTAGAGCGCTAACAGTCTTACTTATGACAAAAGTATGGCACACCTGAAGCCATCTTGATTGGAATAAAGTGGTAACACTTAAAACATTTAATTTAAAAAGGAACAAAATGAGGGGGTTCATTTTGCCATAGAAATTATGATTAGTGCTGCAGAAAGAAAAATTAGGGCACATTTTGAGTGACTTCTCAAATCCTCTTCTATTTCATTAAAAAATTCTGACATGCAGACTGAAACATGCACTTTCAATACCAGCAGCAGACTTCCCTAGTGAGCAGTAGCTTTACTGCAGTGATCTAATGAGCAACTAGAGTGCTAACATTCTGAATTCATGGCAAATGTGTGACACATCTGAATGCCTTCATGATGGAATGAAAGTAAAAAACTGAAAGTATTTCCTACTGAGGAGACTGTAGTAAATGAGGAAATTAGGAAACTTCATAACAAATAAGTCTCCCAAGATGGTCACCAGAGACAAAAGAGCCCAAATGTAGCACAAATATCACCCAGATGTAGCCCACGTATAGCCCAATGACAGAATGTCCCAGAGTGTTCTAAAGAACAACTAGAGCGCTAACAGTCTTACTTATGACAAAAGTATGGCACACCTGAAGCCATCTTGATTGGAATAAAGTGGTAACACTTAAAACATTTAATTTAAAAAGGAACAAAATGAGGGGGTTCATTTTGCCATAGAAATTATGATTAGTGCTGCAGAAAGAAAAATTAGGGCACATTTTGGGTGACTTCTCAAATCCTCTTCTATTTCATTAAAAAATTCTGACATGCAGACTGAAACATGCACTTTCAATACCAGCAGCAGACTTCCCTGGTGAGCAGTAGCTTTACTACAGTGATCTAATGAGCAACTAGAGTGCTAACATTCAGAATTTATGGCAAATGTGTGACACATCTGAATGCCTTCTTGATGGAATCAAAGTAAAAAACTGAAGCATTTCCTACTGAGGAGACTGCAGTAAATGAGGAAATTAGGAAACTTCATAACAAATAAATCTCCCAAGATGGCCACCACAGACAAAAGAGCCCAAATGTAGCACAAATATCACCCAGATGTAGCCCATGTATAGCACAATGACAGAAGTGTGCAAAACACTTTTTATTTTTTGTTTTTTGCAGCTTTATATAGTGCAGACTGGTCAGGTATTGGAGTGCTTTACATGAGCATTGGTTACATCACACAAGGACAAATTCATTTTGGTTTTAGACATGGGGAGATTAAGTGATTTGACCAGAATCCCAGAATGTCGAGCTGAAGCAGAAACTCCAACCTGGTTCCCCAGTTGCAAAGTCTGCAGCTCTGGAAGTAACACCACATCCTCTCCCCTAAGTGCAACATTTAATCAAGTGGTCAACTGGATAAAAAACATAAAGATAACAAATAATTTAAAAGTGCTTTGTCACTATTTGAAAACTCAGAAAATATGTCCTCATTTTAGTTTTTAGAGCACTAACCATAATTTCGATGCAAATAAGACCCTCTCATTTCTGTAATTTCTAAAGGAAATGCTCTAGGTATTACAGTTTTGATTACATCAAGATGACGTCAGGCGTGCCACACTTTTGTAATAAATATAGAATGTTAGCAATCTAGTTGTTCATTAGGATACTGTTGAGAGGCAGAGGCCAGGGGCACGGACTCAGAAAATTGAAGGCAGGTAGGAGGGTGCAGAGGCAACAACTTTGACCACACTGGGCAGGCAGGAAGGGCAGTGGCAGCCCAACAGACTATGGAGGGCAGTGGAAAGGGGGGCAGGGGCAACAAACCAACAATGCAGGACAGGCAAGAGAGGCTGTGGCAATATAATAGACCATTGTGGGCAGAAGGAAGAGGCAGTGGTAGTACAACCATACATGCCAACAGACCCGATTCAGCCAGGAAACGCCCAATGTTTTTAAGCCCAAATGGGCTTTATTTGATCTGTCTCCTGTCTACAATCTCCTCTTTTTCAATGTAAGTCAATGGGGAAAATCAATACCCCAGTTTTTTTCAAAATTTCCCTCTTACCAAGTTCAAAATGTTAGCAAGTATGGTACATTGGATCATGGAAGGCAGGAGGAATTGGGGTAGGGACATGGACTCGGATAACAGAGGACAGGAGGGACATGGACAGGTGCACCAAACTGACCTTACAGGGCAGGCATCAGGGTTTGCAGCAGCACAATACACCACACAGGGCATGCGGGACGGGAGTGCAGCACAACAATCCATGGAAAGCAATAGGGAGGGGACAGGACCATGCACATGGACAACAGAGAACAGAGGGGAAAGAGGCAATGGCAGCTAGCTGACCATAATGGACAGACAGGAGAGAAAGCTGCAGCATAACGGACCATAAAGGGCAGGAGGGAGGGATCAGGGGCATTACAATGGAACAGACAAGCCAGGAGGGAGGGAATAGGGGTCTGCACATGGAAAAGAGAGGGCAGGGGCAGGGCAGGAGCAGCAAGCTGACCATGGAGGTCAGGCAGGATGGGCACTAGAACCAAGACACACCATGGAGAGCAACAGTGAGACTATAATGGCATACACACAGACCATGGAGGGAAGGTGGGAGGGGGTCAGGGGCAGCTAGCTGACCACACAGGGAAGGTGGGAGGGGCTGTGGCAGCACAGAAGACCATGCATGACAAGTGGGAGGGTTAGTGGCAGCACAATGGCCATGATGGGCAAGAAGGAGGGGGCAGGGGCATGCACAAAGGACCATGGAGGATAGAAGGGAGGGGTAGGAGCTGGGCACAGATAAGAGAGTTCAGGGGAAGGGGCCTCACAACAGACCACGCGGGGCAGGCAGGAGGAGCAGTTGCAGCACAACAGACCAGGGAGGGCAGAAGGGTGTGGCATTAAAATGGACCATGAGGACAGGAGGAAGGGGATAGGGGCATGGAACGTGGACAGGCAGGGTGGAGGTGGCAGGGACAGGTTACAGTCATCTGACAAAGCTAGGCAGGTGGGAGGGGAGTGGCAGCCTCAACAGAACACTCAGAGTAGATAGGAGGGGCAGGTCCATGGAACATGTTGGGCAAAAAGGATGGAGCAGGGGCATGCACACAGACATCGGAGGGCAGGGGGAAGGAGAGTAGGGGCAGCAAGCTAAGCACAGAGGCTAAGCAGGAGGTCAAAGATGGGGCATAGAATTGGGCAATGGAGGGCAGGAGGAGTGGACTGGGACATCATGCTAAATGGAGGGCAGTGGCAGCACATCAGACCATGCATGGCAGGAGAGAGGAGGCTAGTGCATGGCTTCAGACAACAGAGGATAGGGAAGAGGTGGATGGGGCAGCAAGCTAACTGTTCAGAGAAGGCGGGAAGGCCAGTGGCAGAACACCGGCCACACAGGGCTGTAATGAGGGAGCAGGGGCATGGACTTGGACAATGGATGGCAAGGAGGAGGGGAGGCAGGAGCAGCAAGCTTGGGTGGGGGCAGCACAATGCCAGGCCAGGCCCTACTTCCAACCCCCCACCATCCATTGTGATAGGCATCTTACTTAACGTTAAAAAAACGAGAAATTCGCTGAAAAAAACAAAGATTACAGGGACGTTATAGTTAGACTCAGATTTCACTCGTACAAAACCAGTGAATTTCAGCAGTTATAGTTACCTGAGCTAACTATAACTTACGCCCCGCAATGCACTGCTTATGACCTCAGACATTACATCATTCATGACATGGTCAGTGACATCACTCGTGACATCACTCATGACATCTCAAATGAGCTGTGAATGGAATGGAACTATAATCGCTAGAACTTTATTTAGGGATAGTGTGTGTATATTAACATCCCTTTTTTTTCTTTTCTTTCGTGTAAGAACCATTATAATACGCAACGTGCCCAGATCAATATGGCCGATAGACTTTCACTTTAAAGTAATGTGTAGTCCATTGTTTATGTTGATGTTTACAATCCTAAGTATGTTCATTATGAACAAGTCATGTTGACGAACATACAGGTACTGCGGTCACAGGGCAAGATATGCTGAAATGACATTGTGTGCATATTAATACTTGTTTTCTTTTCTTTATTGTATCAATTCCTGAATTTTCACATCGTGACCAGGCCAATATGGCCGCCAGCTTTTTGGATTAAAGTAATATGTAGTCCTTTGTTAATGTTGGCAACTGGAGGCATTTGTACATTTAAATAAGGAAGCTACAATGACGTCTTGTATCGTTATCAAGGTTCGGACCAGCCGAAACGCGTGGATCACGTCCTTTGCAGATTAAATACTTCCAAACTACAACCTAAGTGCTGATTCCTTCCTTATATGAGTGAGAGGAGATTGAATACATATATATAAAATTCACTGACAAAACTACAGGTTTCAGGGACTTTATAGTTAGTCTGACATTTCACTTGTACAAAACCAGAGAAATTCAGCTGTTATAGTTAGCTGAGCTAACTATAACTCACACCCCGCAATACACTGCTGATGATGTCACATATTACATCACTCATGACATGGTCAGTGACATCACTGATGACATCTCAAATGACATCACTGATGACATCATCCAGTGACAGTGTGTGTTTCTAAAAAGTTTAAGAATGTGATATATATGATGATTCAGTCAGTGTGTGACTGACTGTATAAGTGAGTGATTATATATGTCTGGGTGAATGTATGGGTGAGTGACTAATCTGTGTGAATGTCTGTATCAGTCTGTCAGTTGGTGTGTAAGTGGCTGCATGGGTTGGTGAATAGGTACATGAGTGTCTATATGGGTTATTGATTGGTTGTCTCAGTACCTGTATGGGTGCCTGAGTGTCTGTGTGTTGTGTGACTACCTGCATGGATGTGTGAGTGGGTGATTCACTGGGTGTATGGGTTCATGAGTGCATCTGCGAGGGGCTGTATGGGTGAGTGAGTATGCATATGGCTGTGTTGGTGAGTGAATGGATGTCTCAGTAACTGCTTATGTGAATGGCAGTATATGTGAGTGTTGGAGTATATAAGTGACTGTATGTGAAAGTGAGTGATTGTGAGAGTGGATGTATGGATGAGTGTGTGCTTGTGTCAGTGATTGCATAAGAGAGTAAGTATGTGTTAGTATCTGTGAATAAGTGAGGTGGTGTGTGTATAACTGTATAGTTGAGTAAATGGCATTGTGATTAACTCTTTGGGTGACTGACTAGGTGTGTGAGTAACTCTATGGGTGAGTGGCGATGTGTGAGTGTCTGTATGGGTGTAAGAGTGCATATAATAGTGGCTGTATTGATGAGTGACTGCATGTATGAGTGACTGTATGGGTGAGTGAGTGGATGTGTGTGTAGACCTATGAATCAGTGAGTGGGTATGTACTAACTGGTATTGGTGTGTCTATGGTTTCGAGAATGGTAGTCTGTATTTTAGAGTGGGTGTATGAAAGGTTATATTAGGGTGTGAGTAGGTGCATCAGAGATTAAGTGGATGATGCCATCAGTGATGTCATCAGTGATTTCATCAGTGATGTCATTTGAGATGTCATCAGTGATGTCACTGACCATGTCATGAGTGATGTAATATGTGACGTCATCAGCAGTGCATTGCGGGGGCGTGAGTTATATATACTGCTCTTCATCTGAAACTTGGGAACTAGCCCGGGTTGCCTCCTCTTTTCTTCTTTTTAAAAAAAATAAATAATTTATGTCGCACACTAAGCCTTAAAGGGCATTTATTATATATAGAATGCCCTTTTATGGCTCTATACATTAAAAATATTAAATGAAGACAGCCCATGGTTTAGCTAAATGTTATATGCGACGATGAAGTCGACTCTACCCCATGTTTTGTGCAATCATTTATTGACATGTTAGGCACAAACTCCCTCTTTAACTTATGGAGCGGCTATCCAATTTTTATTTCCCCTGTATTTCCGACCCCTTGTACTACTCTGTGGATACTGCTTTCACTATTCTGTGGATATTGTTCTTCATTTAAAGTGTTTACTTTTTTTTAACTTTATTTTCCCCCAAACTCGCGGTAGTTTGACCGCACCTAAACTCACTGATTTTCTGCGAGCTGCCCCCTTCATTGGCACGCACCGTGTGATACGTGTCACATGGCAATACACCTGCATTATCGGCGCATCGCCTCACGCCGCACACTAGCAACTGCTCGGAGGGACATTACATCTACCAGTATACCATACAGTTCCATAGAACCCTTCGTATGCTAAGATTGTTAATCATTTCGAAGAAACCGTGGCCTACATATATGTGTAACTATATAGATATTACGCACATTAAGAACTGCTGCATTCTTTTCGTGGCTGAAGCAAAAAAATATCCCGCGGTCAGCATGTATAGGGGAACAGAAGGCACACCATGCCTGTATCAAAAAATCAGAAGGCGAAAAAAACACCCACACTTTTTGCCATAGAACATTATTTTCAACAGGGTGTTTTAATTATTTTTGATAAAGTTTTGTATTCTAAATTTCTGCCTCCATAGTGAATTGGGAGTAGGGTGTGCATTTGGTGTTTTACACACAACTCGTTCATTTTTTGCAAAATGTACTTGTGTTTCTTCTAGCTTTCGGTTGTTTGTCTTTCTGCCTGTCTTTTCTTTATTTCTAAGAGTGTTTTTTGTTATTCGCTTCCCACCGGTCTTTCTGTTATCATCTCAGTCTGGTTTCACTCCATTTCCCTTTTATGCTAGTATTTGTCCTTCTGCCATCCACTAGCTGCAAACATTTTTCAATCTATGTATTTTTATATTTGCCCTCCCCTCTATCTAGAAGCCTGTCTTCTGCTTTTTAAGTCTTTCAACCGACCTATCTTTCCCCCTTTTATCATCCGCTGCACATCAGTAGCGCTTGTCTTTTTGACATTTTCTATCTGCTTTTCTTGTTTTCTCTCCGTCTGCCCAACTCTCCTATGTTCAAGCTGTGCATGGCTGCCCGAATGTGTGGTTGCCATTTTCTGTCTGAGTTCCCATCCGCTTGTCATTCCATTTGTCTTTTGCCGAATTTCTTTTTTACCCTTGTGTGTCTGTGTGCCGTTTGCCAATTCTCTGTCCTACTGCTTAATGGTTGTTTTACTTTTCAGTCTGTCTTTCGTCATTTGTTTATTCGCCTGTCTGCCTGGTTAAACCTATTTTTTGGCTTTTTTTCACTGCCTGTTTTTTTTATATTATTGTATCTGTCCCTTATCCTGCCTTTCTTCATTTTCCCCTCTTGGTTTACTTGTGTGTATCCCTTCTTTAAATGTCTGCCTGCCTTGTTGTTATTCTCTGTTTGCTTTTACTTTTTTCATAGCTAGCTTTTCTCCGCCTTTTATCTGCCTTCCTGTGTCTCTTTGCTGCGTGGCACCTGTCCGTCTGAATATTCGTTCATCCTTTTGCCTTTTTTTCTATCTGCCTGCCTCCACTTTACCCATAGCTCACTGTAACTGTCTCTTTGTTGTGATTTAAATTGTTTACCTGCGTGTTTCCCTTGTTACCTTTGTTTCTGTCTGTCTTTCTCATTTTCTATCTATCTTAATCTTTTCTGCCTGCCTTTTGTGACAGTTGAACACTCTGTCTCTTTTCCCCTCCTGCCCATCTTTTCCCATTTTCTATGTGTGCATCTTCTCTGTTTTCTACTTTACTTGCCTTTTTTCGAACACTCCAACTGTCAGCCTCCTCACGCCCCCTTGCATTTTCTATATGTTCCTGTTTTATTCTCATTATATATATATATTTTTCTAATTCTCCCGCTTGTTTTGTACCTAACTCTAAACATTTGTGAAGTCATGCCATCTTGTCCCCGAGCTCTTTGGTACAATGCATGTGGATGCTTAGCAAGTGACAGTACCGCAGGACAGGCTTCTGCAATGGTTTACAAGGCTCACGTCATGGGTCAGAGGGACCTGAAGACAGACCGGCATTTCACAGCGCATATGTGCCCACACAGCGCACCTCTCCACTCCCTGCAGCAAGCACGACAGTGGTGGACCCTAAGATTCCAGAGAAGCAAATGGTACTGCGTGGATCAATATGTCATAAGCCTCTTTTTGCACCTCTGTTGGTTCTTTCTGCACTGCACCTCTTTTGAAAATTTCTGCATCCCTCTTGCCTATTTCTGCACCCCTCTTCCCTTTTTGTCCACCTCTCTTGCTTCTTTCTGCACTTCTCTTGCTTCTTTCTGCTCTTGCTTCTTTCTGCACCTCTCTTACTTCTTTCTGCTCTTGCTTCTTTCTGCACCTCTCTTGCAAATTTCTGTATCCCTCTTGCCTCTTTCTGCACCCCTGTTCCATCTTTCTGCACCTTTCTTGCCTGCTTCTGCACTTGTCTTGACTCTTTCTGCACCTCTGTTGCTTCTTTCTGCACTTCTATTGACTCTTTCTGCACCCCTCTTGCCTCTTTCAGCACCTCTGTTGCTTCTTTCTGCACTTCTCTTGCTTCTTTCTGCACCCCTCTTGCCTCTTTCTGTACCCCTCTTCCCTCTTTGTGCACCTCTCCTGCCTCATTCTGCACCTCTCTTGCCTTTTTCTGCAGTTCTCTTGCCTCATTCTGCACCTCTTTTACTTCGTTCTGCACTTCACTTGCCTCTTTCTGTACCCCTCTTGCCTCTTTCTGTACCCCTCTTGCCTCTTTCTGCACCTCTGTTGGTTCTTTCTGCACCTCTTTTCCCAATTTCTGCATCCCTCTTGCCTCTTTCTGCACCCCTCTTCCCTCTTTCTGCACCTCTCTTGCCTCAGTCTGCCCACCTGTTCCCTCTTTCTGTACCTCTTTTGCCTGTTTCTGCAAGTCTCTTGCCTCTTTCTGCAGTTCTCTTGCCTCCTTCTGCACCTCTGTTGCTTCTTTCTGCACTTCTCTTGCCTCTTTCTGCACCCCTGTTGCTTCATTCTGCACTTCTCATGCTTCTTTCTGCACCTGTCTTGCTTCTTTCTGCACCCCTGTTGTCTCTTTCTGCACTCGTCTTCCCTCTTTCTGCACCTCTCTTGCCTCTTTCTGCACCTCACTTGCCTCTTTCTGCACTTCTCTTACTTCTTTCTACACCTCTGTTGCTTCTTTCAGCAATTCTCTTGCCTCTTTCTGCACTTCTCTTGCCTGTTTTTGCACCTCTCTTGCCTCTTTCTGTACCTCTCCTACCTCTTTCTGTACCGCACTTGCTTCTTTCTGCACCCCTCTTGCCTTTTTCTGCACCCCTCTTCCCTCTTTGTGCAAGTCTCTTGCCTCTTTCTACACCTCTCTTCACTCTTTCTGCACCACTCTTGCCTCTTTCTGTACCTCTGTTGCTTCTTTCTGCACTTCTCTTGCCTCTTTCAGCACCCTTCGTGCCTCTTTCAGCACATCTGTTGCTTTTTCTGCACTTCTCTTCCTTCATTCTGCACCCCTCCTCCCTCTTTCTGTACCCCTCTTGCCTCTTTGGGCACCTCTCATACCCCTTTCTGCACCCCTCTTGCCTCTTTTTGCGCCTCTGTTGGTTCTTTCTGCACTGCTCTTGCTTCTTTCTGCACCTCTGTTCCAAATTTCTGGATCCCTCTTGCCTCTTTCTGCACCCCTCTTCCCTCTTTCTGCACTTCTCTTGCCTCAGTCTGCTCACCTGTTCCCTGTTTCTGTACCCCTTTTGCCTGTTTCTGCAACTCTCTTCCCTCTTTCTGCAGTTCTCTTGTCTCCTTCTGTACCTCTGCTGCTTCTTTCTGCACCTCTCTTGCAAATTTTGGCACCCCTCTTCCCTCTTTCTGCACCCCTCTTGTCTCCTTCTGCACCTCTATTGGTTCTTTCTGCACTTCTTTTGCCTGTTTCTGAACTTCTCTTGCCTCCTTCTGTACTCAAATGGGAAGTGCAAGCTGTCAAGTTTAAAGGTCTGCGTGCTCTCGTGACTGAGGTATATGTCTACTTGTATATGTATTCTTACATGTGTTATGCATCTGAAGATGGTAGATTAAAAGCGGGTAACTTCTCCTATAGGTGGTCAAATCTTCTCAGTTCTGCTCTGTCATTCGGTTGCACAGGCAGACGTCTTATGCATATATGTGTTATAGAGCCCCTCAAATATACTATTGAATACCCATGTGCCCTGTATTGTGAGCAGAAAGAAATGCATACACCTTCTTTTACACAAATTTACAGAGTATGCTGTTTGAAACACAGTTATTCAAGTGTTGGTATGTTTATTTTAATTTAACATGTCTCTAGGTAAAGGCATAGACACGCATTCATACCTTCACAAACTTGGTCAGACTTACAACAGTGATATGCTTAGGATTGCTGTTTTATATTTGGTAGGCCTAACATTCTGAGCAGTCGATTAATAGTGAACCTTCAAGAGAAAAGTGAGTTTTAAGACATCTTCGGAGAAGGATTAGTGATTAGGGTACTTTGTATGAGTCTGTTGTAAGGTACAGTCAAAGTAGGCCTCTTTCTGCACCTCTGTTGGTTCTTTCTGCACATCTCTTGGTTCTTTCTGCACCTTTCTTCCTCTTTCTTGACTTCTGTTGCCTCTTTCTGCACTTCTCTTGCTTCTTTCTGCACCTTTTTTCATCTTTCTGCACATGTCCTACCTATGTAGGCATATTTAGAAATTAGCATTTAAAAAACCTTACAAATTCACTGAAAAAACCAGAGGTTTCATGGACGTTATAGTTAGGAATTAGGAGTTAAAAAACCTTTGAAAATCACTGAAAAAAACAGAGGTTTCAGGGACGTTATAGTTAGAAATTAGCATTTAAAAAACCTCAGAAATTCACTGAAAAAACCACAGGTTTCAGGGACATTATAGTTAGTTGGACATTTCACTCGTACAAAACCAGAGAAATTCAGCTGTTATAGTTAGTTGAGCTAACTATAACTCGCGCCCCGCAATGCACTGCTGATGACGTCACATATTACATCACTCATGACATGGCCGGGTCCTGGCCAGCCTTGTTGTTTTTTTTTGGAGGGGGGCCATGTGGCACAAAAGAAGGCAAAACTACTGGCAAAAAAACAACAAGGGGCAGATTGAATCGATTCCAGAATCGGAATCCAGCGCAAACTCCAACGGAGTAGTTAACCTAACTGAGCTGCAATTAACATCGGCAGAGAAACATATTCTCGGATTAGGACTATCATACAGTCCACCTTGTAACTTCAACTACGCGGAAGCGCGCATGGATACTTTCAGGTTTGTGAGAAAATTGAAACTCAACAAATTCCATATATTACAACCTAGAAAGAAAACGACATCCTCCGTAGATATAGCCATCAGCAGCCCCTCACTTTTGACAGCCGGTGATTATAGCCTGTTTCAGGATGCTTGGTCCCTCCAAAATGAACAAAACTGTGATACGTCGGCCAAAAATCAAGATTTGTTGGACAACAGAGGATCTTGTTCAACGCCTTTCAAACCCAAATCTGTATTCCAGCCAATCATGCTGCATGACAATTTAGATGTTTATCAAGATCTAGTAACCAAGGATTTGAAAAAACTGTACATAGCAACAAATAAAGTCCGCCATGGCATTGACAAACAAAATTTGTGCTATAAACAGCTAATGAAAAAACTGCAATCAGATAACAACATCATCGTGAGAAGAGCGGTTAAAGGCGGAAATGTTGTTCTATGGCCGCGCCAACTTTATATGGAGGAAGCCTTACATCAATTGGCTGATTCCTCATGTTATAGAAAGAGCAATATCCATTTGGTGAAAGCCGCATGGAATGACCACTATCTCAAACTACTGGCTTGGAAGAGTGCAGGATCTATTACGGATGAGGAATATCGTTTTTTTTAAAAAGAACATCCAGTTATTCCCACTTTTTATCTCATCCCAAAGATTCACAAATGTATTGATAAACCACCTGGGAGACCCATCATTTCTGCCATTGATAGCATAATGGAGAACACTTCCAAATACGTAGATTATTTTTTACAAGACTGGGTTAAAGGACTGGCATCTTATGTGCAGGACACATCAGACTTTCTACGCAAAATTGAGCATGTGGTGTGGGGTCCAGATATGTTTTTAATAACTCTTGATGTAGCATCACTCTACACCTCTATTAGGCACTGTGATGGCCTTAAAGCTGTGGAATATTATTTAAATTTGCGTCCAATGCACTACTACATACACAACAAGATGTTGATCTCAATGATATCGGCATGTTTAGAACAGAATTTCTTTATGTTCAGCTACCAGATCTATCAGCAGATCAGGGGAGTCGCAATGGGGGCCTCCTTCTCCCCCAGCTATGCCTGTTTGCATATAGGGCTGTGGGAGGAGCAGGTCCTCATGGGACAAAACAAGGCGATCATGCATGAACATAGATTGTATATTTACGATACATTGATGACTTATTTATGATTTGGAGGGGCACAGAGTTGGGTGCAAATGAATTTGTGGACACACTCAATAATAACCGCTACAACCTACAATTCACATCAACCATCAATGCTGAATCGATTTGTTTCCTGGATGTAGAGGTCTATGTTGAGCAAGATCGCTTAGCCACCAGATTGTTCAGGAAGCCAACTGCAGGCAACACGGTCCTGCATGCGACCAGTCATCATCCGCAGCACCTGATACGCAGCATCCCTTATGGTGAGATGCTGCGTGTCAGGCGGATCTGCAGCACAGACCGTGAATGTGAGGTTGCGCAGGAGGCCTGCAAGCAGAGATTTTTGGCAAGAGGGTATTCTTATGAGATCATAGACAGTGCCATCAGAAAAACAAGGGGCCTGTCTAGAAGGGAAGCCCTCACTCCGAGAATAAAGCAGATATCAGAGAATAATATGTCCAAAGCAATACACCCACGGGTGATACTGACTTTTAATAGTCAACATCAGGAACTTAGAAAAATCTTTTACCGTAACTGGAATTTGGTACAGGGAGATCCGGTCATTCGTATGTTAGTTCCAGCCAAACCTGCATTGACTTTTAGAAAAGCATCGTCAATGAGCAGTGCCTTGGAGAGTAGTAGCCCAGAGATGCTAGCCCCAACCACTTGGTTGGCACAAAGTAAGGGATTTAGGAAGTGTCCTAGCTGCAAGGCATGCAAATAGGGATGCAACAAAACTCAGTATAATAGCCCTTTCAAACCAGACCCTATCACAATCAGTAAGAGGCTGACGTGTAAAACCGATTTTGCCGTCTATGTTCTGGAGTGTCCTTGTGGGTTGAGGTATATCGGCAGCACTAAACTGCCAGCCCACAAAAGGATACTCCAGCACATAAGGGCAATCAGCGACAAAGATCAGGCTTACCCAGTCGCGAGGCATTTTGAGCTTAAGCATGAAAGTAACCCTGCGTATCTCCAGAATTATGTTATCGACACGGTCTTACCGCTTAAACGAGGTGGAAACCGGGAGGCAAAGTTACGCCTCCTAGAAACCCGGTACATATTGGAACTTGATACAAAATATCCTGCAGGGTTAAATGCCAGCGAAGATCTTTTCACATGCCTCTGAAGGCTTAGACTAGTGGGTTAAAGAATGCTATGTGGTCTCACATTAGTATGGGGCGTCAGAATTAGTTGTTTTTATATATTTTAGAGATCTAATTGATGATTAACAAACTAGGTATGTTGTATGGTCTTATCTCCTCAAAAACATATGAAATGTACATAATGATTTTTTATATAGTTTTCTGTATTAGTTTGCACTTTTTATCAAATATTGAGTTACACATTTGTTTGCACATATTTAAAGCTGACTAGGTGAATTTAATGCAGGGTATAAATATGATCGGCATTCATGTATGAAGGCCCATTTGGGCATCATGACATAGGACTTAGTTGTCATTCATAGGACAACTCTGCAAAGTTAAAAGCAACTTCATAATGCAAAGGTTTCTCTTTTACACACTGTGTTTTATAATAACTGTTTTAGTATTTATAAGCGTATTTATTTATATTTATATATTTATTGGCTTATTTATTGAAACACGCATAAAGCTTTGCACATTCAATTGAATTTAACATGCTGCTAATAGTAACTCTTCAGTTACCATACTTTGCACTTTGACTTTATGTCGTCATTTCCTGCACTGTATCACTTTAAATGTCGCTTATTTGATTATGCAACGCGTCATGTGATCAAGACCCGAGTGGGGGTCGAAACGCGTAATGGCGGATTTGCTGGGCATGTAATAAACTACACTTGATTTGCACCAAGAACCATTGGGTCCGCTATTCGTCCTTTGTCTGTTTGAGGCGATTGTGGCGGCGAACTTTGTTTATATATATATATATATATATATATATATATATATATATATATATATATATATATATATCTTCAGTCTCTGCTCACTTTCACATCCAATCCCTTTGTTGAAAGCAGACGCGGACCACAAGCATAGTGCTGATAACATATATATATGAACTGCGATCATACTGAAATGCGGAGTTTAGCCTTACCTGAATAAACGCTTGTAGCGAGCTGCTGGTCGAGTGCGACCTTGCCTGCAGGTAATTTGGAGCTTTGATGTAACACGCGGCAGCCCGGCCGTGAAGAATCGCACCACCCCGTGGTAATTGGGGGTCACGGGGCCCGGAATCATTCCGAGCCTGGAAGGTGAACCAGTGACTAATGGGATTTATGGCTTATACGCATCTCAAGGCCCATTGGAGGGCTTTAAAAAAAATTGACAGTATCAATTATCATGCATCCATCAGTGGAGGAATAATTATGACACAAACCACAAGGCCCAGCAGGCACTGCGTTGAACTCATTTGAGTAGCCCATCTGAGGGCGGTTAATTATCAATAAATACGCGGGTGTGTCAAATAGCACGAATCTCCGGTCGAGCCTCTGATGAGAGCGGAAGCTCAGAAACGCGTCAGGCTATAACTATCGACACGAGAACTGCGATCACATTGAAATGTGGAGTTTAGCCTTACCTGAATAAATGCTTGTAGCGAGCTGCTGGTCGAGTGCGACCTTGCCTGCGGGTAATTTGGAACTTTGATGTAACACGCAGGAGCCCGGCCGCGAAGGATCGCACCACCCCGTGATAATTGGGGGTCACGGGGCCCGGAATCATTCCGAGCCTGGAAGGTGAACCAGTGACTAATGGGATTTATGGCTTACACGCATCTCAAGGCCCATTGAAGGGCTTTAAAAAAAATTGACAGTATCAATTATCGTGCATCCATCAGTGGAGGAATAATGACACAGACCACAAGGCCCAGCAGGCACTGCGTTGAACTCATTTGAGTAGCCCATCTGAGGGCGGTTAATTATCAATAAATACGCGGGTGTGTCAAATAGCATGAATCTCCGGTCGAGCCTCTGATGAGAGCGGAAGCTCAGAAACGCGTCAGGCTATAACTATTGACACGAGAACTGCGATCCTACTGAAATGCGGAGTTTAGCCTTACCTGAATAAACGCTTGTAGCAAGCTGCTGGTCGAGTGCGACCTTGCCTGCGGGTAATTTGGAGCTTTGATATATATATATATGTGATCAAGGCCGCATGTCTGGCGGCCAAAACGCGTCATTTGGACATTTGATGCTCAAATAAATCATCATTTTACTTTCTAAACTTTGCCTTTGGAGTCTGTTTCCTGGTGTTGCGCCTTTCTTTGTATGGTGGTACCCCTGGGATCCTGCTGTGTAATATATATATATATATATATATATTATCTACTGGCGGTCGCCAGTAGATAGTTATAGTTAAAACCTATTATCCATAGGAAATCCGCGACATTCTATTTGAAATAACGTTGGCGCCGGTTGACGAATCTTCGCAAAAGTTTCCAACTTGTTGGGGCGCTCCGGTCCGCTCCTATCCTGTAAGTCTCAAGGTGATACGTCAAGCGGGGGCCGAGAAAAAAGGGGGTCCCAAAACGCGTTTTCCCCATTCATTTTTCCATAGGAACCTTTAGTCGCAGCTACAGCCCGAACTGCTGAACGGAATTACACCAAATTTGGCAAAGAGGTAGCCCTTGGTTCAGTGTCGTGCCTTTTGCTTAAATGGTGTAAATCCGTTCAGTAGTTCCTGAGAAAATCAAAAGTAAAGTCACATATATATCTGGGCGGATCCTAACCACACATGTCATCGTGAGATCTGATTGGCTGTCAGCACTTCATCCTGGAATTGCTGGCAGCCATCTTGGGACCAATATAAATGATAGTACCTCATTGAAATGCATTGTAGTGAATAGAAGATTTTGAGGATCACCAAAAGGAGAACTATAAAGGGTGATAACAGGCTTTAGTTACATTAGAATTTATATGTTGATGGTACCATACTAATTTTAGGAATTGTGGTGTATTCTAAGGTGATTTTACCATGTGAAAAACCTTCTGCTGGGATATCATGAATCATGTTTGAGAGAACACTATTTTCTCATGCTTGTCCCATGGAGGTTTGAAAGGTGCTCCAGAAGCTAAAATGAGAGCATATTTTCTGTAAATTCACAATATCTTTCTCACTCATGTGAGAATGAAGTCTGACATTCTCAGTAAAACATGTACATCCAACAAGGGCAGAGACTGTCAGTTGATTCCTTTGTGTTCTACTGCAGCTTCCCAGAGTGTTCTAAAGAACAACTAGAGTGCTAACAGCCTTACTTATGACAAAAGTATGGCACACCTGAAGCCATCTTGATTGGAATAAACTGGTAACACTTAAAACATTTAATTTAAAAAGGAACAAAATGATGGGGTTCATTTTGTCATAGAAATTATGGTTAGTGCTGTAGAAAGAAAAATTAGGACATATTTCAAGTGTGATCTCAAATATCTTCCTGTTATATTTCAACAGGAGCAGCCTGCCAGTTGATGCCTTTGTGTTCTACTGCAGCTTCCCAGAGTGTTCTAAAGAACAACTAGAGCGCTAACAGCCTTACTTATGACAAAAGTATGGCACACCTGAAGCCATCTTGATTGGAATAAACCAGTAACACTTAAAACATTTAATTTAAAAAGGAACAAAATGAGGGGTTCTTTTTGAAATAGAAATTATGGTTAGTGCTGCAGAAAGAAAAATTAGGGCATGTTTTAAGTGAGATCTCAAATCCTCTTCTATTTCATTAGAAAATTCTGACATGCAGACTGAAACAATCACTTTCAATACCAGCAGCAGACTACCAGTTAACTCCCTGGTGAGCAGTAGCTTTACTCCAGTGATCTAATGAGCAACTAGAGTGCTAACATTCTGAATTTATGGCAGATGTGAGACATCTGAATGCCTTCTTGATGGAATCAAAGTAAAAAACTGAAAGCATTTCCTACTGAGGAGACTGCAGTAAATGAAGAAATTAGGAAACTTCATAACAAAGAAGTCTTCCAAGATAGCCACCAGTGAAAAAAGAGCCCAAATGTAGCACAAATATTACCCAGATGTAGCCCACATATAGCCCAATGACAAAAGTGTGCAAAACACTTTTTATTTTTAGTTTTTTTGCAGTTTTATGTAGTGCAGACTGGTCAGGTATTGGAGCATTGCATCTTAAAACATGACCCCCCTACACTACAAAAACACCACTGCACTACCTTAAACCCTAAAACACTACCCCCAGCACGACCCCCTACACTACACAAGCACCACTGCACTATCCTAAACCCTAAAACACTACCCCCAGCACGACCCCCTACACTACCCAAACACCACTGCACTAACCTAAATCCTAAAACACTACCACCAGCACGACCCCCTACACTACCCAAACACCACTGCACTACCCTAAAACTTGACCCCCTACACTACACAAACACCACTGCACTACCCTAAACCCTAAAACACTACCCCCAGCACGACCTCCTAGACTACACAAGCACCACTGCACTACCCTAAACCCTAAAACACTACCCCCAGCACGACCCCCTACACTACACAAACACCACTGCACTACCCTAAACCCTAAAACACTACCCCCAGCATGACCCCTACACTACCCAAACACCACTGCACTAACCTAAATCCTAAAACACTACCCCCAGCACGACCCCCTACACTACCCAAACACCACTGCACTACCCTAAAACATGACCCCCTACACTACACAAACACCACTGCACTACCCTAAACCCTAAAACACTACCCCCAGCACGACCCCCTACACTACACAAGCACCACTGCACTACCCTAAACCCTAAAACACTACCCCCAGCACGACCCCCTACACTGCCCGAACACCACTGCACTGCCCTAAACCCAGAAACACCAGCCCCTGCATGACCCCCTACACTGCCCGAACACCACTGCACTGCCCTAAACCCTGAAACACCACCCCTAGCACGACCCCCTACACTACCCAAACACCACTGCACTGCCCTAAACCCTGAAACACCACCCCCTTCACGACCCCCTACACTGCCCGAACACCACTGCACTGCCCTAAACCCTGAAACACCACCCCCAGCATGACCCCCTACACTGCCCGAACACCACTGCACTGCCCTAAACCCTGAAACACTACCCCCAGCAAGACCCCCTACACTGCCCGAACACCACTGCACTGCCCTAAACCCTGAAACATCACCCCCAGCAAGACCCCCTACACTGCCCGAACACCACTGACCTAAACCCTGAAACACCACCCCCAGCACGACCCCCTACACTGCCCGAACACCACTGCACTGTCCTAAACCCTGAAACACTACCCCCAGCATGACCCCCTACACTGCCCGAACACCACTGCTCTGCCCAAAACCCTGAAACACCAGCCCCAGCACGACCCCCTACACTGCCCGAACACCACTGCACTGCCCTAAACCTTGAAACACCAGTCCCTGCACGACCCCCTACACTGCCCGAACACCACTGCACTACCCTAAACCCTGAAACATCACCCCCAGCACGACCCCCTACACTGCCCGAGCACCACTGCACTGCCCTAAACCCTGAAACACCAGCCCCAGCATGACCCCCTACACTGCCCGAACACCACTGCACTGCCCTAAACCCTGAAACACCAGCCCCAGCACGACCGCCTACACTGCCCGAACACCACTGCACTGCCCTAAACCCTGAAACACCAGCCCCAGCACGACCCCCTACACTGCCCGAACACCACTGCACTGCCCTAAACCGTGAAACACCAGCCTCAGCACGACCCCCTACACTGCCTGAACACCACTGCACTGCCCTGAACCCTGAAACACCAGCCCCAGCACCACACCCTACACTGCCCGAACACCACTGCACTGCCCTAAACCCTGAAACACCACCCCGTGCATGACCCCCTACACTGCCCGAACACCACTGCACTGCCCTAAACCCTGAAACACCACCCCCAGCGCGACCCCCTACACTGCCCGAACACCACTGCACTAAACCCTGAAACACCACCCCTGCACAACCCCCTACACTGCTCGAACACTACTGCACTGCCCTAAACCCAGAAACACCATCCCCAGCACGACCCCCTATACTGCACGAACACCACTGCACTGCCCTAAACCCTGAAACACTACCCCCAGCAAGACCCCCTACACTGCCCGAACACCACTGCACTGCCCTAAACCCTGAAACATCACCCCGAGCAAGACCCCCTACACTGCCCGAACACCACTGCCCTAAACCCTGAAACACCACCCCCAGCAAGACCCCCTACACTGCCCGAACACCACTGTACTGCCCTAAACCCTGAAACCCCACCCCCAGCATG
The DNA here is from genome assembly GCA_963921515.1 of Calotriton arnoldi. Classification (NCBI taxonomy): domain Eukaryota; kingdom Metazoa; phylum Chordata; class Amphibia; order Caudata; family Salamandridae; genus Calotriton; species Calotriton arnoldi. The sequence goes on from CAWUFW010001775.1 coordinate 477,957, forward strand.
ACCCCCTACACTGCCAGAACACCACTGCACTGCCCTAAACCCTGAAACACCACCCCCTGCATGACCCCCTACACTGCCCGAACACTACTGCACTGCCCTAAACCCTGAAACACCACCCCCAGCACGACCCCCTACACTGCACGAACACCACTGCACTGCCCTAAACCCTGAAACACTACCCCCAGCAAGACCCCCTACACTGCCCGAACACCACTGCACTGCCCTAAACCCTGAAACATCACCCCCAGCAAGACCCCCTACACTGCCCGAACACCACTGCCCTAAACCCTGAAACACCACCCCCAGCAAGACCCCCTACACTGCCCGAACACCACTGCACTGCCCTAAACCCTGAAACACCACCCCCAGCAAGACCCCCTACACTGCCCGAACACCACTGCACTGCCCTAAACCCTGAAACACCACCCCCAGCACGACCCCCTACACTGCCCGAACACCACTGCTCTGCCCAAAACCCTGAAACACCAGCCCCAGCACGACCCCCTACACTGCCCGAACACCACTGCACTGCCCTAAACCCTGAAACACCAGCCCCAGCACGACCCCCTACACTGCCCGAACACCACTGCACTGCCCTAAACCCTGAAACACCACCCTCAGCACGACCCCCTACACTGCCCGAACACCACTGCACTGCCCTAAACCCTGAAACACCAGCCCCAGCACGACCCCGTACACTGCCCGCACACCACTGCACTGCCCTAAACCCTGAAACACCAGCCCCAGCACAACCCCGTACACTGCCCGAACACCACTGCACTGCCCTAAACCCTGAAACACCAGCCCCAGCACAACCCCGTACACTGCCCGAACACCACTGCACTGCCCTAAACCCTGAAACACCAGCCCCAGCACGACCACCTACACTGCCCGAAAACTACTGCACTGCCCTAAACCCTGAAACACCACCCCCAGCAAGACTACCTACACTGGCCGAACACCACTGCACTGCCCTAAACCCTGAAACACCACCCCCTGCACGACCCCCTACACTGCCCAAACACTACTGCACTGCCCTAAACCCTGAAACACCACCCTCAGCACGACACCCTACACTGCCCGAACACCACTGCACTGCCCTAAACCCTGAAACACCACCCCAGCACGACCCCCTACACTGCCCGAACACCACTGCATGCCTAAACCCTGAAACACCACCCCCTGCACGACCCCCTACACTGCCCTAACACCACTGCACTGCCCTAAACCCTGAAACATCACCCCCAGCACAACCCCCTACACTGCCTGAGCACCATTGCTCTGCCCTAAACCCTGAAACACTAGCCCCAGCACGACCCCCTACACTGCCCGAACACCACTGCACTGCCCTAAACCCTGAAACATCACCCCCAGCACGACCCCCTACACTGCCCGAACACCACTGCACTGCCCTAAACCCTGAAACACCAGCCCCAGCAAGACCACCTACACTGCCCGAACACCACTGCATTGCCCTAGACTCTGAAACACCAGCCCCAGCAAGACCCCATACACTGCCCGAACACCACTGCACTGCCCTAAACCCTGAAACACCAGCCCCAGCATGACCCCCTACACTGCCCGAACACCACTGCACTGCCCTAAACACAGAAACACCAGCCCCAGCACGACCCCCTACACTGCCCGAACACCACTGCACTGCCCTAAACCCTGAAACACCAGCCCCAGCACGACCCCCTACACTGCCCGAACACCACTGCACTGCCCTAAACCCTGAAACACCAGCCCCAGCACCACCCCCTACAATGCCCGAACACCACTGTACTGCCCTAAACCCTGAAACACCACCCCCTGCACCGCCCCCTACACTGCCCGAACACCACTGCACTGCCCTAAACCCTGAAACACCACCCCCTGCACGACCCCCTACACTGCCCGAACACCACTGCACTGCCCTAAACCCTGAAACACCACCCCCTGCACCACCCCCTACACTGCCCGAACACCACTGCACTGCCCTAAACCCTGAAACACCACCCCCTGCACCGCCCCCTACACTGCCCGAACACCACTGCACTGCCCTAAACCCTGAAACACCACCCCCAGCATGACCCCCTTTACTGCTCGAACACCACTGCACTGCCCCAAACCCTGAAACACCACCCCCAGCATGACCCCCTACACTGCCCGAACACCACTGCCCTAAACCCTGAAACACCACCCCTGCACGACCCCCTACACTGCCCGAACACCACTGCACTGCCCTAAACCCTGAAACACCACCCCCTGCACGACCCCCTACACTGCCCGAACATCACTGCACTGCCCTAAACCCTGAAACACCACCCCCAGCACGACCCCCTACACTGCCCGAACACCACTGCACTGCCCTAAACCCTAGAACACTACCCCCAGCATGACCCCCTACACTACACGAACACCACTGCACTACCCTAAACCCTAAAATACTCCCCCAGCACGACCTCCTACACTACCCGAACACGACTGCACTGCCCTAAACCCTAAAACACTCCCCCAGCACGACCCCCTACACTACCCGAACACCACTGCACTGCCCTAAACCCTAAAACACTCCCCCAGCACGACCCCCTACACTACCTAAACACCACTGCACTGCCCTAAACCCTAAAACACTACCCCCGCGTGACCCCCTACACTACCCAAATACCAATGCACTACCCTAATCCCTAAAACACTACCCCCCGCACAACCCCCTACACTACCCAAAGACCACTGCACTACCCTAAACTCTAAAACAATACCCCCGCACGACTCCCTACACTACCCAAAGACCACTGCACTACCCTAAACCCTAAAACACGACCTCCTACACTACACAAACACCACTGCACTACCCTAAACCCTAAATAACTACCCCCAGCACGAACCCCTACACTACCCAAACACCACTGCACTACCCTAAACCATAAAACACTACCCCCAGCAGTACCCCCTACGCTACCCAAACACCACTGCACTACCCTAAACCCTAAAACACTACCCCCAGCAGTACCCCCTACACTACCCAAACACCATTGCACTACCCTAAACCCTAAAACACTACCCCCAGCAGTATCCCCTACACTACCCAAACACCACTACACTACCCTAAACCCTAAAACCCTAAAACACTAACCCCAGCACGACCCCCTACACTACCCAAACACCACTGTACTACCCTAAACCCTAAAACACTCCCCCAGCACGACTCCCTACACTACCCAAACACCACTGCACTACCCTAAACCCTAAATCTACCCCCAGCATGACCCCCTACACTACACAAACACCACTGCACTACCCTAAACCCTAAAACACTACCCCCAGCACGACCCTCTTCACTACCTAAACACAACTGCACAATTTGTTACAGGCATTGCAACGTAGGCCTGTGGTGCTTACTGGAAGTACCTGGTGGGCTGGTTGGGCCCCAGGGACTCTCAGGATTCAAGGTGACCTAATCCCCCAACTTAAAACGCGCCACGGGGCGCGTTTGCACAGTGGTGAAGGGAGGGGGCGGGGCCTCAGGTGACATGTGCGCAAACACGCCCTGTGGTGCATTTTAAGTTGGGGAGTTAATTCCCTATGAATCCTGGGGGCCAACTAGCCCACCAGGTACCTTCAGTAAGCACAACAGAGGTGCGTCGCAGAGAGGTGAAAAAAGGTGCGTGGCCTCGGAACGCCTCTCTGCAACTCAGCTCTGTGGTCCTAACTGTAGGTACCTGGGGGGCTAGTTGGGCCCCAGGGACCCTCAGGATTCAAGGGGACTTAATCCCGCAACTTAAAACGCGCCACGGGGCGCGTTTGCACACATGTCACCTCAGGCCCCCCTCCCTTCACCACTGTGCAAACGCGCACTGGCTCTGGTTAGTCAGAGTCAGTTACCACCAGTACCCGTCTGAAAAAGTTGTGGGCACAGGATGATTTTGCAACAAGGCCTCTTTCTGCTCCTCTGTTGGTTCTTTCTGCACATCTTTTGCTTCTTTCTGTGCGTTTTTTCTTCTTTCTTCACATGTCCTACCTCTGTTGGCATAGTTAGAAACTAGCATTTAAAAACCTTTGAAATTCACTTAAAAAATCATAGTTTTCAGGCACGTTATAGTTAGAAATTAGCATTTAAAAAACCTTTGAAATTCACTGAAAAAACCATAGGTTTCAGGCACGTTATAGTTAGAAATTAGCATTTAAAAAACCTTTGAAATTCACTGAAAAAACCATAGGTTTCAGGCACGTTATAGTTAGAAATTAGCATTTAAAAAACCTTTGAAATTCACTGAAAAAACCATAGGTTTCAGACACGTTATAGTTAGAAATTAGCATTTAAAAAACCTTTGAAATTCACTGAAAAAACCATAGGTTTTAGGGACAGTTATAGTTAGTTGGACATTGCACTCGTACAAAACCCGTGAAATTCCCCTGTTATAGTTAGTTCAGCTAACTATAACTCGCGCCCCGCAATGCACTGCTGATGACGTCACATATTACATCACTCATGACATGGTCAGTGACATCACTGATGACATCACTGATGACATCTCAAATGACATCACTGATGACATCATCCATGTGATAATTTCATGCATCTTCTCACACCCTAATATAACTTTTGATACACCCACTCTAAATTACAGACTGCCATTCTCAAAACCATAGACACTCCAACACCAAAAACTACATACCCACTCACTGATTCTTAGGTCTACACACACATCCACTCACTCACCTGTACAGTCACTCATACTTACAGTCACTCAGTACAGGACTATCATATGCACTCATACACCTATATAAACACTCACACACCGCCACTCATCCATAGAGGTACTCACACACCTAGTCAGTCATGCAAAAAATTAATCACACACCCATTTACTCACCTATACAGTTATACACACACCAGCTCACTTACTCATACAAATACTAGCACATTTTTATGCTCTTATACAATAACTGATACAAGCACACACGCATCCATACAGCCACTCTCACAATAACACACTCTCACTTATAGCCATTTAAATACTCTAACACACATATATACTGCCTTTTACATATGTAGTTACTCGCACATGTACCACTGAGATATACATTCACTCACTAACACACCCATACACACACTCACCCACCCAAGCAGTCCATCACAGATGCACTCTTGAAATCATGCACCCAGTGAATCACCCACTCACACATCTATGTATAGAGTCACACACACCCCACCCACACAAACACTCAGGCAGCCATACAGATACTCAGAGAACCAATCAATAACCCATATAGACACTCATGTAGCTATTCGCAAATCCATGCATCCACTTACACACCAACAAACAGACGGATACAGACATTCACACAGTTTAGTCACTAACCCATGCATTCAGTAAGATACGTTTAATCACTCACTTGTAGAGTCAGTCACTCACGTACTAAATCATCCATTCAGACACTTATACACCCACTCATTCTTCAATACGCCTTTCCCTATATATATTAAACATATTTAAACTTTACAGAAACACACAGTCACTGGATGATGTCATCAGTGATGTCATCAGTGATGTCATTTGAGATGTCAGTGATGTCATCAGTGATGTCACTGACCATGTCATGAGTGATGTAATATGTGACGTCATCAGCAGTGCATTGCGGGGCGCGAGTTATAGTTAGCTGAACTAACTATAACAGGGGAATTTCACGGGTTTTGTACGAGTGCAATGTCCAACTAACTATAACTGTCCCTAAAACCTATGGTTTTTTCAGTGAATATATATATATATATATGTGTGTATTTTTTTCACTAAAAAAACAAAGGTTACAGGGATGTTCTAGTTAGGCTCAAATTTCACTCATACGAAATCAGTGAAATTCAGCAGTTATAGTTACCTGAGCTAACTATAACTTATGCCCCCACAATGCCCTGCTTATGACCTCACATATTACATCACTCATGACATGGTCAGTGACATCACTCATGACATCACTGATGACATCTTAAATGACATCACTGATGGGTGAGTGAGTACATGTGTGAGTGCATACATGGGTGTTTGAGTGGTTATATGGGTGAGTGAGTGGCTGTTGAGAGGCTGTATTGGTGAGTGACTGGGTGTGTGAGTGGTTGTATGGGTGATTAATTGGGTGTGTGAGTAGCAGTATGGGTGAATGAGTGCCTATGTGTGTGACTGTATGGGTGAGTGAGTGGCTGTGTGAATAGGTGTATGGGAAGTGAGTGGCTATATGGGTGAGTGAGTGGGGGTGTGAGTGGCTCTATGGATCAGTCAATGGGTGTGTGATTGGTTGTATGGGTGTGTGAGTGGGTGTATGAGTGGTTGTTTGGGTTTGTAAGTAGATGTGTGAGTGGTTTTGTGGATGAATAATCAGTGATGTTATCAGTGATGTCATTTGAGATATTATGAGTAATGTAATATGTGAGGTTCTAAGTAGTGCATTATGGGCATAAGTTATAGTAAGGTAAAGTAACTACAACTGCTGATTTTCACTGGTTTTGTACGAGTGAAATCTGAGCCTATCTATAAGGTTCCTGTACCTTTTGCTTTTTTCAGTTAATTTCTACAGTTTTTTTAAAATTTTGTTTCCTAACTATAACGTCCCTGTAACCTTTGTTTTTTCCCAGTGAATTTCTAACTGTAGCCTGTAGCCATTGAGAGTGTGTAAGTGAGTGCATGAGTGTCTGAGTGTGTGTGTGAGTGTCTCAATGGGTGTGTGAGTGGGTGGGTGTATGAGTGTCTGAGTGGGCCTGGGAATGGCTGAATAGGTGTCTCACTGGGTGTGTGAGTGTGTGAGTGGGTCTATGAGTGGGTGTGAGAGTGTCTGAGTGGGTTTGTGAGTGCTTCCATGTGTGTGTGTGTCAGTCGGTGAATGAGTGTCTAGTGGGTCTGTGAGTGAGTGTGTGAGTCTCTGAGTGGGTATCTGAGTGGGTGCATGAGTGTCTGAGTGAGTGTTTCAGTGGGTGTGTGAGTAGGTGTGAGAGTGTCTGACTGGGTTTGCGAGTGCTTCCCTGAGTGAGTGAGTCAGTCTGTGAGTGAGTGCATGAACCTCTGAGTGGGTCTGTGAGTGAGTGCGTGAGTTTCCAAGTGGGTCTATGAGTGACTGCATGAATATCTGAGTGGGTCTGTGAATGAGTACATGAATCTCTGAGTGGGTTTTTGAGAGGGTGCATGAATCTGAGTGGGTCTGTGAGTGGGTGTGTGAGTTTCTGAGTGGGTCTGTTGTTGGATGCGTATGTGTCCAACGGAATCTGTGAGTGGGTGCGTAAGTGTCTGAGTCGGTCTACGAGTGGGTGCGTGAGTCTCTGAGACGGTCTGTGAGAGGGTGCATGAGTCTCTGAGTGGGACAATGAGTGGGTGTCTGAGTGACTGTGTGGGTCTGTGAGTGGGTAAGTGGGTCTGTAAGTGGGTCTGTAAATGGCCAGGCCACATTTGAATCTGTTAGATTCATTATTTTATTATTATTGTAAATGTATAAACATTCATTCATGAATTGTATTTAGGAGGATAGTTAGGTTTATGCTGGATAGAGCTTTACCCTAGGGTAGATGTAGATTTGGGTGTAGTACATTTTTATTTAAGAGCAAAACATGTATATTAAAGTAAAAAAATAAGTGTATGTTCCCTGGCCAGAAACCTGACCCCATTGTCAATTTCCACTTCATGTGAAAGAACTTGGCTGTGTAATGTACATTTTCTTTGCGGTGTCAGGGTTCCTGAGTAAATAATTGATTGTAGTTGTGTAAATTTAAAGTTTAGGTGACTTCTTTCCGTGTGGGTCTGTGTGTGTAGATGCGTACATTTTGAAACCTATCTAATCAGATATGATTCCCAAACAACTCAGCAATTATTTCTTGTATTTTTCTTTCTATGTTTAAAAGACATCTCTTATTCTTTATGTTAAAAAAGAAGTTAATTAGTATACCTGGAAATCTGTAAATTAGAATATTCACAGGAGTACACCGGTAATTCTGCAGTGCATGCTATAAATGAATGAATGGATTTTTATATAGCGCATGGCTACCCGGAGGCATCCCAGCGCTGTAGCAGGACTGAGGAGGAAGGGGAAGGTCCCTATGGTAAAAGCCAGGTCTTCAGTTGTTTCCGGAAGGCCAGGTGGTTGGGTTCCTTACGAATGGAGAGAGGTAGGGAATTCCAAAGCTTGGATGAGTTATATGAAAAGAGGCGACCGCCTGATCTGGACCTCATAATTCTTGGAACCTCAGCCAGATGGAGCTCGTTGAAACGGAGACTTCTGGGGGCCTTATAAGGTCTGACTAGGGCCTTGGTGAGGGGTGGGCCATTCCCCTTCAGAGATATATGAGTGATACATAGGGCCTTGAAGTGGATTCTCTCCTGAACCGGGAGCCAGTGGAGGGAGCGAAGGGCGGGTTTGGCTGAGGAGCGGTTGCTGGTTCCTCTGAGCAGTCTGGCTGCCGAATTCTGAACAACCTGCAACTTGGTGGTTACTGACTTCGGGGCACCCAGATAAAGAGAGTTGCCAAGATCTAATCTAAATCCATGCGAAAGCATTGCTACATGCATAAATGTGCATAGTTTTCATTCATGCAGGTGTACATGCAATACAGAGTTCAATTCCACCTCAAATCGTTATTTTGTCCATAGAAAAACATTCCCTTGCTCCCCGCCACTTTTAAAACAGGACTAAATATCTTACATGTCCAGGGATGTGGACAAGATTGTAAGTTCCTCTAAACCCCTTAGTTTGTAGATGTAAGTAATCAACTCAGGGCATTCCTTCCCTACAATCCCCTCTTCTTGCCCCTGTGAGTAGACTTACATGAAAAACTAATTAGTTTGCAAATATTTTACATGCATAAATCTACACTTTGAGTAACCCAAATGTGGAGTTACAATAATAAATCAAGCTATTTGGGCACCTAAGTTAAACATAGGTGCACACATTGCTTTGTGGACCGTGCTCTATGTCTCTGGGTCAGGAATCCATTTGCTCTTAGCTTTAGTCACTTATTTATGTACTCGACTCACCTGTGTATACGTTAGATCTTATCTAACCCCTCACTCATTTGTGTTATAGTTCATCATCTTCCTGGATCATTTGACTCATCTATCATAATTTTGCAATTGCGACTAGTGGATCTTTGTTGTTATATTTTAGTGAAAGAATTGTCCTACTGAAATGACAAATTATTTTCTCATCTCAAGTACTTCTTTCATTTTTGATCTATTATTAGATATCTCACCATCATGTACTTACTGTCTTGTGCTGTCCTGTAATTGTGTTTCCTGGTTACAAGGATTCAGAATTTTAAGTTTAGTTTTTACATGTTGCGAACCTGGTCTCTATGGTTAACGTGAATTTCTTGGAAGAATTCACAACACAGAACAAGTCCATGATGATGAGCTTCTGGTGAAACACATTGCACTGCAGTTGAGGTGTCCCTCCAAAAGCAAAAAATCTGAATCTAAGATTTGAAAACCTCTACTCTCATATGGAAGGCTCTGAGTCTCTGTCATTACCCTTTTTCTGCCTTTACCATACCAATCTGTATATAGGTTCATGTACCAGAGTTGCTCTATGCAGATGACGTGCTACCCATGGCACCAACTCCAGGGCTTTACGCATGTTTGGTGGAATCTTTTATAACCTTCATGATTGAGCTGGCCCTGGATACAAACTATGGGAAATCACACATTATGGCATGTGGGCCAGGCAAGAAAAATATATCCAAATTAATGGTGAGATGGTAATGAATGGGTAAGTTGAATGATTTTAACTATCTTTGGGTTGTTTTTAATTGTTCCGGTTCTTGGCAGCCGCAGATCAATGGCTCATGCCTGAAGCTCATCAGAGCGGCTGGAGCATTATTTAATTTGCCTCAGCCTGCAGGCAGGGGGACAATGTCTCCTTTTTTGAACATTTATAATATACAGTGTGTATCCACCGCGATTCATGTGGTACTGGGATATGGGGATATCATGATGTTTACAACTTGCAGATCGAGAAAAACTGTATCTGTAGGCAGCTTTCGTACCTGTCCCCATGAGTTCCCATTTTATTATGCACTCAGAACTTAACCTCCAGCATTTATCTGACAGAGTTAAGTTGGTACCCCTTATACTTTGAGCTAGTGTGTGGGCCAATACTTAGGCCAGTCTGAACAAAGACATCATTATAGGCTGCCTCAAAATGGATAATGCCCTTTCAATTCCCTGGTTGGCTAATATACAAAAAAACTTTAATACACTGAGCCTACATGATATATACAATGCACCTCTCATTTTAAAACAATGTGATAAAATGATGCTGAAGCTCTGCTTTTTAGAGTTGTGTCACTCCCAGATATTGTATGACGAGTTAAGCAATAGTACCATAAAGGAGCATTTCACATTTTTTGCACGAAGAAGCCTGTACAGAATCTTATAACACCCCTTTCACGTTGGGAGAGATCCTTACTTTTCAGTTTTACTTTTCAGTTAGGGCTGTTATGCTGGGGCCGCTTCTGAATTTCTCAGGTGCTTGTGGTCTCTTGGGACGCCTGCACTGGCCTGACCCTGCAATGGACTGTCTAAGCAGACTATGATGCACTTTATTTTTTTTGTAAATGTTATAAATCCTATTTTATTCTATTTATTAAGTCCATTTTAAAGTCTTTGAGGTTCAGGAAGTGCAGGGACGCACTGTTTTTTTCTTCAACTTTTAAGCGGCTATGACGTTTGCTATGGTGTTTGTGCCTTTTTAAAGGAGCGGTGAGATGCAGGATAACGATGGATGGTTAAATGCAATATTAGCTTCTTTTATATCTCTGGGAGTGAGTTAATGGTTTTATGACTTTGATTGTGGGAGGCGGCATGAGATGATTGTGATTATTTGTGGAATGTAGTGAGAGATGTAACTTGCTCAGTGCATTTGGTAGATTCCGATTGTCGATTTTTGAATGCTGATTTGCTATGGTAATTATTTCCCGTATGTGGTTTATGCACTTTTTCTTTATTTATGTACTTTTTGTGGCTATTTATGTGCTGAATAAAGTGTTATGAATTGAATTGAATAGTCTTTCTCTTAAGAGATTAGCTGATAACAAAATATATTGGTATGCCTTGAAAAATATCAATGACATTTTGGACTACTATCATCTTTCTACATGCTGTCCACCCACACGTATTTTAGACTTCTTATGACTTCTTAGAACACTCACAACACCATTTGGAATTTATTTTCAAGTATATCACCCACTTTTATCCGCTAGAACCCATGAGGATAAAGACAATGCTTCTTCCAAATTTCATTAAGACCTGAGACCATCTCCTCTAGCATCAGCAGGATCATTATGGACATGTGGCTGCCTGATAACAGAAGATAATCCACATACAGTAAAATCACTTACTTTTTACCCATAATCTTACTTTCCTTGTGTGTGAAGCCCTTTGTTGAGAATAGCATCTGTCACCATGCATGCAAAAACTATGCGTGGCTTAACAAAGTAGTCAATACCACGACTATGTCGTTACCACGAGTTCCATTACAGCGCAAGTCATTACAACGACTTGCTCTAGGGAATCGCTGGACTTTGGAATAGTTTAAATTACTATTCCAACTCCAGTCAGTGTATCAGTAGAGAAGGGTTTGGACTTAAAATCCAACACCAGTCCAACACCGCGTTCCCTAAAGCAAGTCGCTGTATTGACCTGCGTTGTAATGGAACACGTGGTAACGTCGCAGTCGTGGTACTGACTGCATTGTAAAGGCACTACGATGTAATGCCTGCGTTGTAATAGATGTTTCCCCTTTGTCCAGTGGCTCAATGGATATCACAAATACAATTGTTGATAGTGGGAGGCGTTCCTCTAGGTTTCGTCACACCTCCAGTCTACAAGACGCCATGTTCCAAGTTGATTGTAGCTACGGGGCTTTACTACAGTACACTGACCCATCTTTTCATTTCAGGACCAAAGAGTATGTACTTTGTAGCACCGCAAAAAGGTACCATCATGTGAGGTAACAATATTCTGCCATTTCTATCCTTATTTCATCAATTATGCAATGTTGCCTCCCCACGTTAATTTTACTGTTTTAACCTGGAATGAACTTTGCTTGTTTGCCACTCGCAAGGCCAGTCACCACATTTGATTTCTGCTGACAGTAATGGGTCTCAGAGATTTAGACATCTAAATTCCGCATTGAAAGGAGCTAGATGAAGAACACACTGGAGGAAACTTGCAAGATTTTGCTGTTATAATGTTCTCTGCTTTCCTCAGAAATGTGTTTCAATGCAGGTCATTTTGAGGAGTCGCGGTCGCGGTCCCTCAGTGGGCGGTTCTTTGACTGTGCTACTCTTGCCTGCATAGATTGATTCATTAAATACCCAACTCCTTCCAATACACAGTCTGTGCATGTTTGCTTATTCTTGTAGACTGTCCTAGTGTGGGGCAGTGGCTAAAGCAACAATTACAATTAATAATCTGCGGTCTGTCCGTTCAACAGGGATAGAAATAAATGCATTTCAGCGAAAGAGTCTTTCTAAGTTTTAAGGATCTTGGGGTCATGTCAGAACAACGGAATTCTTTAAACCTTCGCACGTCAATGAGAAGCTCTCACTTCACCGCGAGTGTGCAGGCCATTATGCCTACCGATAATGCCATCTTGCCCCTTTCACTCCTTTGCCCTGTCTGGTGCTCAGTGGACTAACGCACCCACTGTAGGGGCTTGTGGTCGACCTCATGGTAACAGGTTCAAATCCCGGTGGGTCCACTCCACCTTTCCTCCTTCTGAGATTGATAAAATGAGTACCGTTGGGTAAAAATAAACATCTGTTATTCAGCAGGGATAAAGATACCCTGGGGTGAATGTGCGCTTTACAAAAACGCGTTATGTTATTCGAAAGTGACCCAACTCAAGCATGAACTAATTTTTCCTAACGACCAAATTCTCCTCAGCACATGCTCCTTCTCTAAGTATGCAGACCTGCACATTTGTGGCATGATCACACACTGCAATGGGCAGCGTGCGACTAGGCTTCAAACTACCAGAGACCAGAGGCTCATCACAGTGTTGAAGAGGGACCTCTGTGAATCATGTCCTTAGTTCTTCAGTGAGGTAGTCCAGGGGCATCAATTTAAGTGCTTTGTGTAATCCATTTCACTTAAAGTCTGGTGGCTAACAGAGGTTTTACAGACAGTACAAAGCTTGTTTTTTCTTTTGTTTGAGTCAGATTGAAGCACAGAGATGTGCTGTGCAAAGAGCAAGAGCAGAAAATAAGAGGTGAGCCAATCCAACAAGTTGAAGCAAACCTTAATAAAACTCAGAATACACATTTTGTCAATATGCCTGTTTCTTAGAGAATCATATCTTTCATTGTTTCCTGTAAGTTATGTGTGTGTATATGGTAAAAAGATGAAGAGATCGTATCACACCATGCTGGATAATTTCACACAGAACACTAAAGTCATCCTTAAAATGCGGACACTGGCTATAGTCCTATTCACAGTTAAACCAACATCACTCAAGTTTGAGAGAATCCGAGCACTTGGGTCCTGATTACGAATATGCTGCTTTTTGGTGCGGGGCAGTAGAGGGCCTGCATCACCACTTTACATATACTTGCATTAAAAAAACGGCAATTATAGGTTTTTTCTCCCTCAAATGGGAAATAACTGCATAGACCCAGAGATACTGGGTCCTTTTCCAGACAGTTTTGCGCAATTTCAGGAGAAAATGCTGACATTATCCACTTGCTCTGATCCCGTGGAATATGTCAGCAGGAGGGCTTCAGATGGTCAGGAGGTGTTATCAGGCGCGGCCGGTGCTGTTAAGAGTGGTGAGGTGGGGCAGGGCGGGAGGGGTGGGAGTCAACAGACGACGAAATAGGGAAAATAAAATGTAAAAAAAAAAAATCACTTACCTTGCGCTAGCCGACTCGCTGAGTCGGCTATGTGGCGAGCAAGGTAAGTGTTTTTCTTTTTTTAAATTTTAAATTCCCTATTCCGTCTGTCGACTTACCCCCTGCCCCACCACTCATACCTGCACCGGCCACGCCTGGGTGTTATAAAGGGCAGATGATCCCGGAAGACTTCAGCCCATCTGGTGAAACAATGCCTGCTGCTCCCTTGCTGCGGGAGGGATGAGGGCCAGGCAGTTCTACTGCCCGCAACCAATGCCCTTGCTGACACAAAGAGAGGTCCTGTGTCTTCAGGCCTAGAATTATCGAGTCCACAGTTATAATTCTGGGCCCTCAGATACTCAGAATTGCAGGTGGGGGGATTTCATCCAGAGTAATGGCTGCCGGTGAAGTTCTGCCTCTCCTAATCATTCTTGGTAACTGACAGAAGCACCAAGTTGACTTTAACAGTTTTTATCATACGAATATATTCATATGCAACTTGAGTTAAAAATACAATGTTAAAGCCAGTAGGCAGTGCTTCCTTTATAAAAGAAAAAAAAGCAGACGTACAGGAGTTAAAAGTTTATCTTTGGAGCCCGTGGCTGGTACTGCAGAGGCCAGAGTTGGCAAATACCAAGGCTGCCTGGTTTTTATTTCACCTCATTCCTCTTTCTTCCACCGGCCCACACTTTCTGTCTCTTTATCTTACTTTCCAAGATTTTTCATCCTTGCTTTCTCCTTTTGTCACTGTTTTGCTGTCATTCTCTTCCTTCTTCATTCGTCCCGCAAATCAAGAGGCCATTTGTCAAAGACAGACCCAGCCACCATTTTGTAAGTATAATCTGGAAGCCGAAGTAGTAGTGCAAGTGTTTTCTTCTTCTTATAGTGCACTTTCTTTGGCTACCCAATATTGGATCTTTTAGAAAAAAAAAATGAACAGAACGAACAGTAAACAAAAACGGTAGGTTGTTGGGTGTTTTGCGTCTCTTGGAGCAAAGTTATTGATGTGCTGGGTAGCTGTGGTGTCTTTCTTTAAAGAAAATCCTCTGCGGACCAGACCTGTGATGCGATATTGAAACCATCCCAACTTATTGATCAGCAATATGCCGACAGTAATCACTAGCCCTTAACAGTACTTAGGATGGAAATCACTGCCATACAGCCTTGCTTTGAATACAGAGATCAATAACAAAAGACCTGGGCTAGAATATTACACGTTAAAATTGCAGGGAAAGCATAAGTATGCATGCATTAACATATATAACAGTCAATTATGACCTTTCTCATCAGCCCAAGATATATAGTGAGAGAAGCCATTAGCGCAGCCATGATTATGCTGGAAGCAAAGGTTCGCAGCCATCATGCATAATCCAAAGTCTGTGCTGATGTGTCTTCAAACACTAGTGCCTGCCTCAAGGCGCACAGGTCAACTCACATATAAATTATGGTATGCAGTGTAGGCCAACTTCTTTATTAGTAGGTGCAATGTGGGCAATATAGTGAGGTAACCGTGAACATTGGTGGATTAATTCGAAAAAATGAGCCCACTTCCCAGTTACACGTTCTATGTTATTTTTTTATATTATTTTTGAACTATGTTTTTATTTTAAAAACTAAATGCACTCTCAGAAAAGAAAGTGCAAGCTACAAGGGGGAGATATCATCAGCCTTTTGTCTAGGTCCGCACTCTAGAAATACCATATACATACTTGCATACCTTTGAAGGTGATAAAAATATTGGTAGTTACTTTCACAGGACATATACTCTTGAAAATACATTGAATTGTTATAGAAGGCTCGTTCTCTGTTATCAATGATCTAAATGCAAATTAATTTTATGACACATTGGGGGACATAAAAATATCTTTATGTTGAGACATTTGAAGTATTTTAATGGTATTGACATTGCCTCAATTAAAGAAGTCTGTGTTCGTGTTAACTTACTGAGACAAATATACCCACTAACAGACCAATAGGATTTCTCACGAAAGAACTGGTTCTTTATGTACACTATAAAAACAGGAGGAGCCCACAAACTACACCGCCTAATTCCTCCATTTCAGCGCGCTCTTGATAAGGCAAAAATGTTGCTTTAGATTGTTAACAAAAGGCAGGAATAGTATATAAAAAATGGCGGCTCGCCCAATAGTGCATATAGGAAGCTGGACATCGACGTTTCTGCCCAAATCAATATTATAAGGCTTGTGGTAAGATCCCAAGTGGTACTACCACAGACAGAATCAGTGAGAGTAATTCCAAGTCAAATTCACCAGGCCAAACCTGATAGAATTTGACCCCATGTTGAAGCAGGTTCTAACTATAAAAAAGGAGAGCTGCAAGGCTTGGCAATCAGGAACAGTTTGAGTTTAATTAAAAACCATCAGCCGGGAATAGCAGCCACATCTCTTACAGTTGCGTGATGGAATGCAACTTGCATTAGGTACATGGCATGCTTTATACTGTACAGTGGGTGCAATAAAGAGAAGCTTGTCCCTCTTTGGGCAAAAAATACTGGTACAGTGGGCCATAAATTGCGTGGTGTTTAGATGCATGATCTCACTCTGGTAGAAGGGGCCATAAATTTCAACTGGAGGTCACATTCTGAGGTGGCCTAGGTGGCCGGGTGTGTCATGTGGATTATCTACGGTGACGCTTACTATTGGGCAATGTTTGGTCCTTATTTGATGAATGCAACTGACCGGCTGATCTGGTATTGTGTCCTTACGCCAAATGCAGGTCATCTGCTGTGCATTTGTTTGTGTTTATGTGTGTGCATCTGACTTGTATCTTTAGGTATTACATCCTGGGGTCATATGTTTTTATTGCTGTAATCTTCCGGGTGTGTTTGAGGCTTGTTCCAAATCTGGTGTTTTCATCACGGGAAGTGCTAGGGGTGGACAGAGGGCATCTGGGTTAAGTTGATCTGAAACTGTAACAAGTGTTTTATTGTGAACTTGGGTAGCGTAGGGAACAGTTGCTCTGCGGTGTGCTGGACTCCTAAACGCAGGACCTTATAATAAATTGATCTGATGCTAACATTCCTCCCGCTAGTTGAGTTATCAACTACTGCCCTGGCTGTTTGTGTCCTGGTCTTGCATATAGGGGTTACATGTTTCCAGCTTGTGGTGTGCGTTTTTTCCTTGGCATTGGGTGTCCTAACCATATGAATTCTCCCTATTCTCGTAGTAGCCTTTTTCATTGAGGCACATATCAGTTTCAGGGTGCAGCCCAGCAAGAGCAAGATTACAACCACCGGTAACAAGGCCTTGCATAGACCTGTTATGCAGGTAAACCAACCTGTGAACCATTCTATGTTTGGGGTACCTCCTTCTTTAACCCTTTGGGCGTGGCCGGAATTTCCCCGCGGTGCGGGAAAATTCCACGCGTGCGCAGATCGGACGGCTCCCGGCCGTCCGACGCACACGCCCACCATGACGTCGGACGGCCGGGGGCCGTCCGACGCATGCAAGGGGTTAATCATGACCTGCTGTAGGTTGTGCAGTGCTTGGATGGCAATTGACAGTCCAAAACATACCCATGTTGCATCACCATGAGGCAGATGGCGCACATTTCTTCTTTGATGCATTGAGGCCATCTTCAGTGGTGTACATAATTTCCAGTATTTCCCTACTGGTGATCTGCAACAACCAAGCGTTGGCCTTGGTTTGCGTGGTGAAGAAGGAAATTAAACCTTCTACACCTATTTGTGCATCGG
Source organism: Calotriton arnoldi (assembly GCA_963921515.1). Taxonomy (NCBI): domain Eukaryota; kingdom Metazoa; phylum Chordata; class Amphibia; order Caudata; family Salamandridae; genus Calotriton; species Calotriton arnoldi. The sequence continues at coordinate 495,521 of CAWUFW010001775.1, forward strand.
TGAAGAGCCGGAACCCTTCAGGAATGTCCTTGAATCTGTACCAACCAAAGTTCTCAGCTGATCTTCTTTTGCATACTTGGTGTAGAGGCGCAGTACCTTTGCTCATGGGGTGGTGATGCAGTGTGAAAGATCTTGTCCGGGTATGACCGAGGTGGGCGTGTAGACGATGACCAGTGAGCAAACCCCTCTCCAGTCTGGGATGAGCTGGGTGTAGGCGTGCTCACCGCACTGCCAGTAATAGTCGATCAAGGTGGATGTGCCCTACTGCATAGCATTATTATAGGTTATACTCTTGCAATTGCTGTTCACCCCAACGGGTATCGTTGCATTCTACCAGAAGTACATGGGTAGCTTCCTGACTACTATGGGTTTCTCCTTACCCTCTATCCATGTGCACCTTCCTGCCTCTGAATTCCAGGTGGTTTGACATTGTGTCAGTAGGGTGTCATTCAACCTGCCCCCCCTGGACCTGTTTCTACTTTTGTTCCCCAAATTGATGGCTCTGCAGGTGAACTGAACATTGGGGTTCCACTTGTTGTTCATGAATACAGCTCCAGTTACACCAAGGGCTAGCCTTGATCCACAGGTTGGTACTTGTGCGGACATGTTATTGCACTGGGATGAGGGCTTGGTGAGCTCCAAGAAACCATTATGGCGGCTGATTTTAGGCCCTTTGTTCCAATACTGAGTTTGTCGCTTTTTCTTGAGTTTGTCTAAATCGAACTGGATCTCAACCTGCTCTGTCAGGATGTAAAGGACTTCAGGCATTATGTCGTACTTGGTAGGTTCACTGTGACTTTCTGTGATGCTATATTGTGGGATTGGAGTTTGCCTCTTATTCAGCATAGGTAAAAGTGTATGAGGCACAAGGTCTTGTTGGGCTGTACCTCCTGGGACAAGTATAGTCTATCTGAACCTACTGCATGGGGTATCAATGAGCAAACATAGCAGGAGGTGGTAGATACTTTGCTCCCCACTGTGGTCATGTGATGATACCAGGTGTTGTGTAATAGTGCGCTGTGTAATACATGTGGAATGCCGTCATTGTGTGTGGTGAAGTTGTATATTAAATGTGTTAGATCATGGGACTCATGCTGGACCACTTTACCTGGTGACCTCGGCTGAAACTTGACCTGTTCCTGTATGGTGACAAATAGCTGGAAAAATATCAAAATACATAGGGAAAAAGACAATACATAGGTGAATGTTTTTAGTCAGGGTATGAAACAGTTGACGTAAAGTCCAGGGGTAGCCCTATGGGCGCTCCCAGCTGCAGAGTGTTCCCAAAGTCCGGGGGAAGCCTCACGGGCGCTTCTGTCCCCAAAGTGTCCATAGTTCATGTTGGAAAAGTCTGTGATGTTGACTCTTTTGGTGGTAGGGGTAGTGATGGGTCCGAGCAAATATTGGACAGGTGGATCCATGACCCTTTCCCTTCGACTTTGACACCTGTAGGAGTTGCAGCGATTACTTTGAAGGGCCCTTTAAACTTGCTGTCACTCCACTGGCAATGGAAGTTTCAGATCAGGAATTGTTTACTGGGCTGCAGGATGATGTAGGGTAGGTCCATGGAGGTGCGCACCACCTTCGTTTGGCTAACCTGTTTAGAGAGGAATCTGCCAGCTTTGGTCAATTCAGAGAGGTATATATACATTTCATTACCTAGGGCCTTAGAGCGTGACTCTTCCCTTGGTTTGGTTGTTCTCTGAAGTGTTGGCATCTGAATTGACCTACCAATGACTATCTGATGGGGGGGGGTCAAGTGGTGGTCTCTGTTTGGGGTGTTCCTTAGAGCGAACAGGGCTAGGGGCAAGCAATGCAGCCATTTCTTACCGATGGAGGTGCACCAGTTTGTTTTTTAGCAGGCCTTTGAGGCGTTCCACAATGCCATTGCTCTAGTGTCGCAGTGTGTGCAGGGTCCCGCTTTTATCCACCTAGAGAAAGGGTAGACCACCACGATTTTATAGCGGTAAGTGGCACACCTGTCGATCATGTTGAAATATATGTGTAGTGCCTGGAATCGCCCAGAGGGTCTCGGAATCGATGAGGCTATGACCTTCAGTGTGGGTTTAGGTGAGTGCAGCTGACATACTGTGCACTCGTTTAGGTACCTAGAGATCATTTCTGCCACATGGGGAATAAAACAGTCAAGCTGTAGGTTGGTGAGCATGCTCTCTTTAGGGGTGTGTGCCTGAAGGTAGAGCTGGTTCAGGGCTGTGTAGACTAGGCTTTGGGGCATGACGGGTCTCCCTGTAGGCATGTCCCTGTAGATGAGATTGTGGGGGACCTGCGTGCATCCCTTAGACTACCAGAGTTCTCACTCATGTGAGAGAGGTACTTCCTGTATTTCCCTAAGGTATATCCTAGCCTTCTCAGTGTATGATAGTTCTGAATGTGGTGAGGAGTCCTCTGAAGGTTGCTTCTCAGCCTCCTGTACTGGAAACTCATGAATTGCTCCCGTGGTCCCATATGCCTCCTCCTTTACGGCCCAGTCGGCAAGTGCGTTGCCCCAGGATATAATGTCTTGGCCTCCTGGAAATGCGGTGCACTTAAAGACTGCTACTTGCTTCGGCAGCATCAATGCATTGATGAGGAGCTCTAACAGATCGCTGTGCATTACTGGTGTGCCGTCAGATTTGAGGAAGCCTCTTCTCTTCTCTTCCATCTGCTAATACTGGAATGTACTGTAGTTGTAACATAGGCTGAATCAGAATATACCGTGATGATGTCCCTTGTACCTTCTGTGAGGGCCTCTATGAATGCCACCAACACGGCTGCTTGTGCAGAGAGGGGTGGGAGCAATGTCAGCTGCGCTGTGATTTGCAGGAAATCTAAGGATGTCTGACTATCTCCTGTGACCACTTCTGTCCCTGTGTGCCTCACATCGGTTTCTTGATCTATGACCGAGGAGCCATCTATGAACATGACTTTGCTGTTGGGGATCAGGTCTTCTTCTGCCCTGGGAGATTCATCTGGTGCCTGTACCGGGCAGTCATGGACTTCCTGTCCTTCTTGTACTTCACGGGCAATGAAGGTGGCTGGGTTGATGATACGGCACTGCACTATGGTGAGCGCTGGTCTGGATAGCATAAGCTCATATCCTGAGACTCGTTGGGTGATTAGGATGCCTTTCCCTTTCTGTATGATTGTGAACACTGTGTGTTCGGTGTACAGTGTGAGGGGTCCCCCCATGACAATGGAGGTGATTTTTTCCACCACAAAGGCTGCTGCAGCCAGGGCCTGCTCATAAGGGAAATGTCCCTGCATTACAGAGTCGAGTAGACTACTCTAATATGTGATGGGTTTGTGCCCTAAGGGGTACTTCTGAGTGAGCACTGCCGTCATCACCAGTCCATCGCAATGGCAGAACAGGAAGAACTCCTTGTTATAGTCCCAAGTACAGGTGCTTTGGTGATTTCTTTGTTTAATTGGGTGACGGCCTCCTGCATCTCAGGTGTCCATGTCAGTAGGGTACCACTGGACTTTGCATTCTTCATTGCAGCCAGTAAGGGGGCTACGAGGGTGCTGTAGTCGAAGACCCATTGCCTGAGTTAGTTGCAAAGCCCAAGGAATTTTTGCAGCTCCTTCTTTGTCTGGGGGTGGTGCTTGTTTGCCCGGGTGTGACCCGTCTTCCTGAGGCTGAGATCAGCTGACCCAAATAGCTGACCTCCTGTAGTACATATTGTACTTTCTCCTTGTCCATTTTGTAGCCTCTCTCTGCTAGCGTGGTGAGGAGGGTTATAGTGTCTTGTCTGCATATCAGCTCGGTGGGGCTGCATATCAGAATATCATCAGCATATTGTAACAGGGTGCTGTTACATTGGAAGCTGGACAGGTTGCGCCTCAGGATCCTGTTGAAGATAATGGAGGACTCACAGTGCCCTTGAGGCAACCTTTGAAAGAGCAGTTGAGCTCCTCTGAAGGTGAATGCCATTAGGTATTGGCTGTCTGGGTGAAGCAAAATGGCATTTTGAACATCTATGACTGAGAAGTACATAGCGTCGGTTGGGATGTTGGTCATTATGATGGAGGGGTCTGGTACCACAGGGAATTCTGGAACCACTGTATCAATTAGGGAATGTAGGTCCTGTACTAGGTGCCAAGTTCCTCCCCTTGCCTTCTTCACGGGGTGTATGGGGCTATTGCAGGGTGACACCCCCACACGGAGTACTCCCTGATCAATGAGGGCCTGTACCGTGGGGGCAATGCCTTTCTCTGCTTCCCTGGATAGTGAGTACTATTTCACTTGAGGAAAGATCGCTCCTTCTCTGAGTGTAATCCTAACTGGTTCGGCGGTGTTGATGAGCCCTCTTGATCCCAGAGGGATGGCAACGTAGTGACAGGCGCCAAGGCCCCCAGCTGCAGTCAACTCTGATGTCTATGGGATCTTCAAAGACTATTGTTGAGGATTCTAGGTAGTCAGCAAACAGCTGTTCATCTGATATGTCCTTTATACGGAGACCTGGGTCTAAGAAAATGATGCATGCCCAGGGGACTTGATTGTCGTCAGAGGCTATCAAGACCTCGTAAGTCGGTCTGAGCTCCACGGCCTCGAATGCCACTAGTTCCTCCTCCTGGGGCTCCCACTGTTGGCGCCTTTCCCTCCAAAATAAAAAATCCTTGGACAGCTGTTCCTTCTTTCTGATAGTGCTGGGGCATTGGCGTTGAGGGTCAGGACTGCCTTGGAGAATGTGGCCTGGTCTATTGGAGAGGCCCGGACTGTGTCACCCTTACCAAAGTTGGGGATTAGGGTCATAAGGGGGAGGCCCCGGGGGTTCCATCTTATGAAATATGGATGGTCTTGGTTAGTTTGGTCATTAGATCTCTCCCAGAAGGTTGGTAGGGGATGAAGGATGATATAGTAGTTGACCTTGGAGTTGGTTTCCCCCTATCTCTATGTCAAGTATTTTGTTGAAGGAAACTCTTTTCACCATCCCTGAAAACCCCTGTTTGTCCATAGTGTTCCGTGATAGGGGGACATTCCCTTCCTTGAAGCATGACCTTGTGGCCCCGGTGTCCACATGGAAGGTGTAAGATATGTCATTAATAGCCACTATCACAGTGAGTTCCTCATCCGACCTGTGCGTGACTGACAATACAGGACACATGGAGTTTCCTGGGCACCTTCATTGGACCTGGTACGGGTTCTGGGGCTGGAACAGTGTGCTCCCTCCCCATACTGTTGCTCCTCCTTGTGCAGCTGGCAATACTGGGCCCTTTGCTAATGTTTGGGATGTATTCCCTGCTGCTTTCTCATTCTGCCATAGGTGTGGCCCATCCACCTCTGTTTGTTGTTAGGAGGGGGCTCTTGGATGCCCTCCTTTGGGTGGGGCCCACTGGGGGGCCTAAGTGTTTTGCGTCTGAGGGTGTGTTAGAATAGAAATGATTTTGTTTATGCATAATTGTGTGTAAGTTAGCATTTGCTGCACCATTTTCTATTTGGGCGCCATTTTGAGTCATAATCGAAACTAACTCTTTGTGGATTCCGAGAAAAGGCCTCTCTTAAGTTTCTCTTCCCCGAGGTTGGGTTTTGCTTCACTAATGAATAGACTGTTCTTATTAGCGCATACCTTTCCAACTAGATAGAGGCCTTCTCCCACTTGTCTAGAGGCGGGCACGGGCAGAGTGACCTTGAGTAGGAGATAGTGTGTGCCCGGCCTTTGAATCGAAACTTACCCTCTGTACTCCTTTGTTCAGCTACATCTGTCTGGAAAATTCCATTGTGGGCGTGTCTTCATTTGGTTTTGAATGTACATAACGTATCTGTATGCTTACTGGTATCAGTCCCTCTGCAACACCCCTAGCGACTGGGCAGACTGGGCTCCACTCTGAGTGTAGATAAAATAAACAGATATTGGTTTGTATTCTCTACTGACTGACCGACTCTTCATTTGGTATGGAAGGCTGAGAGGTGGTCTTGTGTGACCCGGGTGACCTGAATCGGGTCACTTCCTTTAGGTGCTGTGGGTTGCTATTGGGCTGCGGACGGGTTGTTGTGTGTGTTCCTTCCCTCCCACCTGGATCTCTGATGCTCGTGATACATTTTGGTCCTGCAATCTCCTGCAAGATGTTCCATATTATGGCAGTAGAAACATTTTCTATTGTTTTAATTGGGACTCCCTTTACTCTTTCATTGTAACTTCATCTTGCCCTTCAATCATTGGTTTTGAATCCCTGGAAGTTCTGTGTGCCTCTTCCCATGGGGATCGCGGTCATCTGCATGGCTGTGTCTACAACTGCTCCCTCCAATGTTTCCTTTTACATTTCTGTTGTACCAACTTAGCTGTGTCCCTCTGTAGTTGGTCCTGCCTATCTTTGTCTTTTTCTATTTTCTTCATGTAATAATGTATTATATGGGCCTGTATCTCTGGTCATGGTTTTATGTCCAGCCCAACTATGTTGTCTGGTCCATTTTTTACTTCGGTGGGCAGTTTCTTTTTAAGGGTATTGAAGAAAAAGGTGAGTGCGGGCCTGCATTAACCCATGGCTGTCCTGTCTCCTGGCCCCATCTTTCCTTCATTTTTCTGAGGTACTCGTTTATCCCTTCGTCAGGCTTAATAGTCTCAGCCATCAGTCCCCCTATGTCTGGGCGGTCAGGGAACATTTCTCTCAGGGCTATCCAGTTCTGATGGCTGTATGTGTTAAGCACTGCCCCATCGTGTTGGGTATTGGTCAGAGTGAATGCTGGTTTGTGAGCTAAAGCGAACACAGCGTTAGTCTGTTCACCTATCAGATTGCTTAACAGGCTTTTAATATCCCCTATAGCGAGTGTGTTGCTATGTCCTTTTAAAAGCAGGTAATCCACTTCCCCGTCCCCTCCAATAGGGATAGAAGCTAAGTCCTAAGCCCTTCCTTGTCCATCTGACCCAAGGGACATAAACAATCCGTGCAACCCCTGCTGACGCAAGGGAAATTACCTTGCTGCTGAATGGGTGGGCTTATCTTTGACATATTTTTCCCACTTCGCAATACATTGCTGCATATAGAGAAAGTCCCAGTCTGGGTTCCCCCCTCATGTCAAATGCAATGCTTTGCCATGGTCATGTCTTCTGGCTCAAAATACCCTTCTGGTGGCCAGGGTCTAGCATACTCACCATCTCCCCTTGTCCATTGGGCTAGCACACTACAAAAAGAGTTCACGTAAAACTTGCCTTCCATCAGTGCAATTAACTCCTTTGGGGTGTGGTTACCCTTCCTAAGTCCCTGTGTTGTGCCATTGATTGCTGTTTCTGGGGAGAGGCTACGTCTCTGTGCTATCAGTATCATATTTTTGGAGCATTGAGGTTCAGTGAGGATCAGATGACCTTGCCTCCTGACCTCCTTCTCTGCCCTATGTCTCAGGGATTTGAACATGGATGGTGGTCCCCTGCACAGTGACCCTAGACTGGCAAGTAGCCTCTCATCGTCCAATTTTCTGCTCCCTTCGCTCCCTGTGCCTGGCCTCACTTCTTTCTTCCTCTTCCGGGGTGCAGCTAGTTCTCCTCTCTTTCCCGAGTCTCCTAGCTACATCCCTGCGTTCGAATCTGCCTATCTTTGTTCTGGACCTTCCTGTGCTACCCTCACTGGGTGTCTCTTCTTCTGTCACTCTCATGCCCCCTGATCTTTTGTCACTCTTATGCCCCCTGCAGCTCTGCCTTCGTTTTCTGCCCCTAGGGAGCAATAACTTCCTTCGTGACCCGAACTTGAGGGATCGCTATCTATGACAGCTAAGAATCGTTCAGATAGCCACCCTGCCTCATCTGACCCTGGAGGGGCTCAGGTCCGGCTCTACTGTAGTGCACTGCGAGTTGGTTCCCTGAGCGGTGTGGCCTTGGACTAGGGCAGGCCTAGGCTACGTGGAGTGGTTAAGGGTGTTTGGGATCCCCCTTTGTCTGTGGCAACTCCACTTGTGTGGGATCCTTTTTTGTGGGTGGTCCCTCTGCTTCTACTATGGGGGATTACAGTCAGCGGCAGCTCCTCCGCTAAGGCGGAGGAGCGTCGCCCCACAGCTCTTTGAGCAGGAAAAATATAATGATAAAAGGTAGGTATTATCATTTTATTTTTCACAGGTCCAGGGCTGGGTTAGGGCGGGGCTCGAGGCACAGGGGGAGGAGTGGTTTGCACACTTTAAGTGGGCAAGAATGCCTGGCCTGCCGTCCTGGCCCACCCAAACAATCATGCACACTTTGCATGTTCCCCACCAGGCTGCGTTACACAGCCTGGTGGGGAACATGCCCAAGACTCCAGTCCCCATCTGAGCGCCGATCCACGGCGCTCGGACCAATCACAACTCTGCATTGCAGAATTGTGATTGGCTATGGGGAGCTTGGGTGCTTCCTAGTTCCAGAGAAGCGGAGGAGAGACACGGCCGGCAGACAAGGTAAGTGGTTTTTGTACTATTATTTTGGCTCTAGACCGCCACACGCCCCCCCACCCTCATTCCCTGCCAGCCGCTACTGATTACAGTACCCCAAGGCTGGTGTTGCGGGTGTAACCACACACATGCCAGTTAATGGAGGAGACAGTGCTGAAGCCTCGACAGTGGACTGCGCTCCGGGTTCCTTTATTGCCCTTTCTTTTCTTTGAACAGAGTCCAGAGGTGAAGGGTTGCATCCCTCTTTTCCTTCTTATGTCATTTATGTTTGGTAATTATGTGTGTTTTGGTATGCTCAATTATTTTGGGATAGAACGTTCCCTCCTTAGGCCACGGGTAAGTGTGCTTTGGTTTGCAAGTGCTACTCTTGGCAATGTTTACAAGTTTTTGCCCATTCAATGGGGAAGGCTCCCTGCATGTGCTCCAGAGGAGTGCACACTTTTGTGGTTCGAGGGGCCATGAGAGGGGCATGGGTTTGAGGATGGTTGGTGAAGGTGTGGGCGTTCTGTGGTGCCCTGGTGGTCTGAAGGGGCAGGGCTGGGAGTAGGCAGGTGTGGCATCTGAGACTTGCTGGTCTCTGATGTCATGTTGATATGGTTACCTAGCCTCTGTGTTCCATACTCTGTTACCTTGGTGTTAGGGAATGTTGATGTTCAAGGCAAGAGTGAGTTATCTACTGGTGGGGGTTTGGATGGGTTCTCTCCCTCTCTCCCTGCAATAAACCTGAAGCTGCACTTCTCCTCTTTGTGCCAAGAGTCTTCCTTGTGCTGCATCGGATCCTACACTGGCATAGTCGGCAGCTGGAGAGAAGGAGGACCCAACAGCCTCAACTATCCATCTCAACTATCTACAATTTCTTTCCTGCTTATTTCACCTACGAGGTATTGTACTTTAATCTACTTCTTTTGGGGACTGGGAGCTTTCGACGCGCTTCAGGATTTCTGTTCTTGGAATCTGTGTTTCGACGCGGGCTCGTCCCTACATTCAAGTGCTAGCATCCGGACGCTGCCCTCGACCAAGGTTTTATTTGCGTGGTTTTGGAGCCGAATTGGGATTTGGAGAGTTTCCCTGCTCTGGTGTCGTTTTGGCAGTGGAGTGTGGAGCCGACTGTTGGATGTGCTTTGCCTGTTCAATTTTATTGTGGGGGCCAGCCATCACCGGGGCTTTCAGAGCCAACCGCCTCCATAACGTTTAAATCCACACAGCACACTCTCACCTTCATTCTTCAGCTTCACACGCTCTGTGTTCCTGGGCCCCTCTGTGACGTTCACACGCCTGGTGTGTTTTGGGGACGCTCTGCTGCACGGACGCTCTGCCTCTCATGCGTGCCTTGACCCATTCAGCATAAGCATCAGGGAACGTGCAGCCATCTTGGAATTGGCGTTTTTTTTGCCAATCACGTTGTTTAAGTCCCAATAAAGTTTTATTTCACATTCTGCAGCGTCAACCTCCAGTAGCAGCAGTGTCACGACGTTGGTTTCGGTTAAACTTTACCTCAAGTTTGTCTCCTCTACACGTCCATTGTTCAGGTACTTTAATTGCCTTTGTTTTATTTTCAACATGAGTTCCTGTGACACCTTGTCCTCAAGTTTTGGCTCGCCCATCATTTCCGGTAACTTCTTCAAGGTGAGCCATTTCCTCTAGTTTCTTCTGTGACACGCTCACATTGGGTGAATTCAAGCATATTCATGGTGTGCACCGAAGGTGACACGCACACTTTAATGCGTTTTTGCACTTCAGTGACACGCACACTTTTTGCGCTTCAGCACAGTGGGTGAATCCAAGCATTTTCATGGCGTGCACTTCAGTGACACGCACACTTTAATGTGCTTTTCACTTGACTTCATCTGTTACACGCTCACAGTGTGAGAACCTAAGCATAATCATGGCGTGCACTTCAGTGACACGCACACTTTAATTTTTACCCTTTTCTTTTTCTAGTGTGTTACTTCCGTAACACACTCACGTTTCTGCTTCGAACTTCTTCCTGCATTTCACATATTGTGAATATTTGTATAAGACTCATTAAGTTATTTCGAACTACTTCGTAGTGTTTACTGTTTTCAAATATCTTAAGTGTAAATTCTACACTATAGTGCCTTTTCCTGGTTACTCTTGTGCCTCTTCTGTGACTCACACTCTCTTAAAAGAGCTTCCCTCCTGTGTCATTCACTTCTAGGTTACAAGTATGCAGAATGTTACTGCTCCCCCTTTTTTTTTTGATGTCACCTGGGGAACCTGGGATTAAATGGCAAAAGTGGAAAAAGGTTTTTGAACGCTATGCCAAGGTTTGTGGGGTAAGCCTAAGTGCCGAGCACAGAACTTCTCTTCTGTTGCATTGCCTCTGGTCGGAAGGGCAAGATGTCTTCGATCATCTTCCTGATCTAACTGATGCAGAAAGTAGAGACTTAAATGAATTTGAGATTTGTATAAAAAAACTGGACAAGCACTATTTACCAAAAGTAAGTACCATACTTGAAAGGTACCAATTCGTTAAGAGGTTACAAAACGATGGTGAGTCTGTTGAGATGTATGTCACGCAACTTAGGAAACTTGCTTCTTCTTGTACATTTGGTGACTTACTTGATGAGAGAATCAGGGATCAGTTCATGTTGGGGTGCAGCATTGAAAGGGTTCGTGAGGAACTCTGACTAAGAGACGAACCTTCCTTAGATGAGGTCTTACAAGTTGCCAAAAGGATTGAACACTCACTGAAATGCGTTGATATGTTAAAAAAGGACAAGCAGGTTTCTGTCCAAGTTGTCAGTGATGGGGCCAAGTCTACATTGAAAAGTGATAACTCTGTCAAATCTAAAAACAAGGTGTTCGTTCCTAAGTGTTTCAGGTGTGACAAAGTTGGGCATTTCGCAAATGATAAGAAATGTCCTGCTTTAAAGGTGGTATGTTCCAAATGCAAGAAAAAGGGACACTTTACTGTTGTTTGCAAAAGCAAGACTTCTCCTTCTAATGTTAGATGTATAGATTCTGATGTCTTAGAAGAAGACTTCGTATGTGGACAAGTTGTTGTCCAGGTTGATTCAGGGTTGCAAAAAAAGTCCTGTCCGGTGGACACAATTCAAGTGGAAGGTGAGCCTACAAAGGTTCTCTTTGACTCTGGGGCTAAAATCACCAGTGTGTCAAGAACCTTCTATGAAACTAAACTTGCTTACAAGGTTTCACTGTGTAAACCTGACATACGCCCCTTAGCCTATGGGGGAAAACCTATACCTTTGTGTGGTTATTTTGTAGGCCTCATTGAATATGAGGGGCGTTTGGTTTCGGGAAAGGTTTATGTGTCTCAAAAAGGTGACAGCATTATTAGCTGGTTTCACCAGGGGGACTTGGGGGTCATGCTTGACCCAAGTAGTCCTACTCCCATTGTTCTTAAACAGATTGTTCAAGCTGTTCACGTGAATTCTGACGTTGGCGTGGAGACTTCTGTTAGAAGTAAGTTTCCTCAAGTCTTTAGAGAGGGACTTGGTTGCCTCAAAGGTTTCAAATTGGACATTCCCCTGCGTCCGGATTCTCAACCTTATAGTTGTAAGGTCAGAAGTGTACCCTTGGCTGTGAGGGAAGAGATGAAGAAGGAAATTGACAAACTTAAAGAAGGGGGAATCATTGAAGAAGTCACCAGTACTGATTGGCTTGCCCCTGTTGTAGCCGCACGCAAGGCCAATGGATCATTGCGCTTGTGTGTGGACTTGAGGCAGCTCAACAGATGTGTAATGGTAGATAAATATCCCCTGCCTAATATTTCTGAATTACTAGCTTTGTTGGGGGGTGCCAAGGTCTTCAGCACCATTGATTTGGCATCTGCCTATCACCAGATCGAGCTGGCGGATTCCTCTAGGGACCTTACCTCTTTTATTACACCGTTTGGCACATTTAGGTTTGTTAGGATGCCATTCGGTTTGGTGTCAGCGGCAGCTGGGTTTCAGCGTGTAATGGAGAATGTTCTCAAGGATTGTGAAGGCGTCTGCGTCTACCAAGACGACATCCTGGTCTTTGGTAAAGATCATCAGGAGCATGAGAGTCGCCTAGATGCTGTACGGGGCAGTCTTGTGACGGCCAATCTCACTGTGAAGTTAGAGAAGTGTCGTTTTGGGACTAGTTCCATTCACTACTTAGGCCACACAATCTCAGGTGACGGTATTGCACCTAAATCTGTCTTAGTAGAGACAATCTCTCGCATGCCTCCTCCATCTTGCAGAGAAGAACTTATGAAGTTCTTCGGAATGATCGAATATTACAACAAGTTTGTTGAAGGATTTGCTGAGCATTGCAGCAACATGAGGGGATTTTTGAAAAAAGGTATCGAATTCAGGTGGAGTGATGATTGCAATCGTGAATTTATTTCCCTCAAAGAGAAACTCAGTCTTGCTCCAAACTTAAAGATTATAATCCCTCCAAAACCTATATTGTTACCACTGATGCCAGCCTTAAAGGGGTGGGGGGAGTTCTTCAACAGGAAGGTGAAAAGGGGTTGGACACCATCACTTTCATCTCTAGAGGGCTTAAAGACCCCGAGTCACGCTATTCCGTGATTGAGCGCGAAGCTCTTGCTGTTTTTTGGGCAGTGAGAAAGCTTAGGCAGTTTCTTTGGGGAACTAAATTTTTGGTCAAAACAGATCATAAACCTTTGTGTGAGATCTTCACAAAAAAAGGGATTGACCAGGTCTCGAGTAGGATAAGCAAATGGGTCATAGCTCTCCAGGAGTATGACTTTGAGGTCCGATACATTCCTGGTGTGGAGAACAGTGTGGCTGACACACTGTCGAGATTGGTTGTGGATGGGGCCCTTGATGAAGACAGTGATGACGATTGGTGTGAAAACGATTATAAGGTTTGTGAGGTTGGTGAAGGGATAATTGATGAATGTCAGTGGCGCCTAAAGTTATCTTTAGATCCTGTGTTGTCTGAGGTAATGAGTCTCATGTGTAATGGGTGGCACTCTAAAAAGCAAGCTTCACTGGAGGGCTCCAAGTTCTGGGGGGTGAAAGATGAATTGGCGGTTTGTGATGGGATGTTGGTACGTGGGACACGGTTGATACCTCCCCTTGAGGTTCGCAAGGAGTTGGTGGATTTGGCACATGAATCTCACTCTGGTATGTCTAAAACCAAGGAGAGACTCAGGTCCACCTACTGGTGGCCTGGAATGGATATACTGGTTGAAAGGACTATAAGAGACTGCATGGTGTGTGCTATGAGTGAGAAATCCAAACTTTTAAGAGTACAACCGATGGTGATCAGGGAGCTTCCCAGTGGACCTTGGAAAGAAGTGGCACTGGACATTGTGGGTCCTGTTTTTTCCAACGGTCAGCAAGTTTTTATTATGGTTCTTCTTGACTTATTTTCCAGGTGGCCGGAAATTCGCTTTACTTCTAGTATAGAGACTGTGCAGGTAATACAATTTTTGGAAAGTCTTATGGCTAGAGAAGGGTACCCAGAATCCATTCTTACGGACAATGGAGTCCAATTAGTCTCGAAAGAGATGGAAACCTTTTTGCAGAATAGGGGTATTAAACATAAAAAGTGCTCTCTGTATCACCCTGAGACGAATGGCATGGTGGAGAGATTTAATAGGGTCCTGAAGGAAACGATATCGTTGGCCAAAAACTCTGGGCATAACTGGAAAGAACAAGTCATTAAAAAGGTTGAGGATTATAGAGTAACCCCTCACAGTTCGACCGGTTTGTCGCCTTTTGTTCTCTTTAAAGGGAGGGCTCCATGTACCCGTGTTGAACCCTCGTGGGTAAGGCGTCTTGAGGAGACTGCCTCTGGGTATTCTCTCCAAAAGGGTGCTATTGACTGGAGGAAGAAGGAGGAAGCTAAATGTGTGGCTAGGAAATTGCATTTCGATGCCAGAAAAGCCACTAAAGAAACAGTGGTCAAGGTTGGTGACCTGGTTGTTATCAGAATCCCGGGCTCTAAAGTCAAGTTTTCTGAGCCTTTGAGCGTGGTCAAGGTATTCAAAAATGCTGTAAGAACTCAGGACCACAGAATGTGGAATTTAAGTAGGGTTGCTGTCTGCAATGCTTCTATGTTGGGTGATGCGTCTCTGCCTGGAAAAAAATTGACTACTGACAATTTTGTTTCTCCTCGTTTGTCTTCCAGGATTGTCAAGAAACCATCATACTTAAAAGACTATGTTTCATAAGTATTCCTGTTGTTTTTCTTTATTTCTTGTAATTTTATTTTATTGTTTTTGTTTTCGCTGTATCATTTATATAACTTCATGCTTCTTTCTTTTTGTGTTAACGGGGGGAGGTTGTGGAAAATTAATTTGTATCGATAAACATTGTCTGCGCCATCTTGCCCTTTTTCCCAATGCCACACTTTCGTCGTCCGCGGCGGCCATTTTAGCTACCTTGATCAGACCCACTCTCTGCACACCGCTAATCCCCAGCGCGGCTCCACACCCTCGCAAGCCCCCCGCCCCCACTGGTCACCCTCTCTCTCTCTCTCTCATGCACGGGCCATTAACCCCCTCCAACTGCGCTGCACTTCCCTGGGAATCTCACCCCGGGCCTGCCCGACACCTCCCTTTCCTCCTATACACTATCACACCCTCTGACACCCCTCTTCCTCCGTATCCGATTGTCCAGGCCGGTCCCAGGCTATCACCTAGCCCTGCGGATACAGTTTATGGCCCCGACTGTAAGGAATCGCCCCTCTTCAAAGGAGTTACAGTAGATCAAGGCCCCCACCCCATGAGATCCGTCACACCACATGCATTCCGGGAACCGGCGGAATGCCCTGCTGATCCTGCCGTCTGATGACGATTCTGTATGGTGAATGGGAGGGGATTCTCACTGTAAGGGTGCGTGGGAACGGGTCTGAAGCGAAAGATCCCAGGGATGTCTTTCATACTTCAAAGTATCTTTACTGTAATAAAGAATGTCTTCCTGCCATAAATGCGTGTACAAGAGGCCAGGCCTCAGAGATGCAGTAGAGCACCTCGTGAAGATCCCCTGTTGGTCTGATCTGACGTGTTCTCCTCCGGAGAGAATAAACCTTTGTTTCCTGCCTTCCAGTCTCCAGCGCCTGCCTCTTCATTGATTCATATTTTGGGGAATAGAGGCGACATCGCCGGGCAATACTTAAGGTTATTCCATTCGTCGATTGCCTTCCTGTTTTACAATTGGCGTCCCAAGCGTGGGGCCCATCAGCGACACGTGGATCCAGTGGGAGAGGTCCTGACGACAGAGTTAACGACTGCAACGATCGGGAGAGCTCCTGTCCGATAGACCCTCGTCTGACAGCCGATCATCCGAACTTCACTGGTTCCGAACAGACCTCTCTCGAGTGATCTACGGTCCTGACTGGGAACCATCAGGAGTGCCGCGATAGAAGATAGAGGACGATCGGGCGCTGGATTCGGAAGACAGGAAACAGCCCATGCGGTCCGGGTAAGGTCGTACAAAACGACAAATTGTGAAACGATAACGGTTCTTTGAGACATTTGCTGCTTACAAACGAGGAAGAGTACAAATACTCTATCTTCCTTTGTGAACAGTGAAGGGTGGGTAACGCGGACCTTTGTCCCCCTTTGTAATCTGTCGTACCTATCTTTTCTCCCCACTGATTGTTTGTTTGATTGATTGTCAAGGGTAGCTCCCTTTTTCTTTGAGTATCAGAGTAGCTCCTTTTGAGGCATTCCCTGTCTACAAACGGCGAGGGATAGGAATATTCTCTCTCCCTTTACAGATAGTGAAGGATGGGTAACGCGGACCTTTGTCCCCCTTTGTAATCTGTCGTACCTATCTTCTCCCCACTGATTATTTATTTGGATCTAGTTCTCTTGAAACATTCATTGTCTGCAAACAACCTGGAATAGCAATATTCTGCCTAGTCTTTTGCAGGTAGTGAAGGGTAGGTACTCGTGGACTTTTGTCCCCCTTTGTAATCTGTCATGCCTACCTTCTCCCCACTGAGTGGTAGCTGGTTCAGCCCGGACCGCTTGTTAGAGGTGGATCATCCAGTCCCACTGGAAGGCACCCCTAACAAAGACATGTTCACAAAGCATGGACTAGTCGCTATAGCATATTGCAAATTATGGCACAGGTATACGAAGAAGGAACCCCAGAGTCAGTGGCCACTGATAGGATCCTTTGAAGAAAGCAAACTAGATGCACTAGATGAAGCCCTAAAAACTCGTAGAACGACACCGACCATGCTAGACAGCGTTGGCCTGTGGCGCAAAGAAACTGTACAGCGAAAGAAGAAAGAGGAAGCTAGGTTAGACAAAGAGCTACGTAAAGCAGCCCACCTAGCTGCAAAGAAACTAGAGGAAGAAATAAAAAAGAGAGTGGAGGCTAAGCGAAAACAAGAGATCGAAACACCGAGCCAGTGTCCTGTTAGAACACCCTCTGCGCTCTACCCTGAATTACCTTCGAAACAGCGAACCAACGATGATCTCTTATTAGGTCCTCCGATCATCTACATGCCCCCTCCATATGCCCCTTCCCAACCTTCAGCGCAACACTCGCGACCCCCAAGCACAGACGAGAGTAGCGCCAGGGCCTCGGCCCCCAAGGCCTCCGCACCGGCGGAATCCCTCGCACCAGATACAAAACAAGCAGCAATATTAGATGACCATGAGGCCCGAAACACAGAACCCACAAGGACGAACAGGTTGGGCAAAAGCGAGCAAGAGAGGATTGACAAGGTAGTCAGGACACTAGTAGAACGAAAGGAGAAGGAGGAACACGTTATGGATATATTCAACTCATATGCGGGAAGCCACAGACGACACTTTGTCGTACGATTATGTTATCATGTCCTAAACGCTTATGAGGACCGATATCGAGATAGAGGTCCCGAGAGCCTAACGACTCTGTATAGAAAAATTGATATCGGGGATGAGGGCGAGTGTGACGTGACGGACCTCCTTGCGCGTACACTTAGGGGTTTTCTGCCACCTCACTGAATCAGAGGTGGAAGCTAAACCTACGACATCCGTAGCGGCCGAACCACGAATAGAGCAACCTAGCACCATGATGCCGATAAGAGAGGCCGCCCCTATTGGGTCCCCCACGAGGTCAGGGAACACACGATGATGTTAACCATACGGATGCAAAGGGGAGGATAGTGTACAACTGGGTCTACCAACCATGGGATCGACAGGATATTCTGACGTTCCGAAAATCTCTGCCCGATTTACGAAAAAACCCCACCGCCTTCTACACTGAACTAGGTACAGCCTTAGGTTCCACCATCATGACCCTAACGGACCTCGATTTGTTCTTCGGGTTATGTCTGCCAGCTGATGTGTGGAAGCAGATCCGCAAGGTCGACCACCTTGAGCTGTTCGGACATACCTGGAAACAACTCGATGAGTTCGACAAGCAACGAGGAGCCGGGCAGAAACCCGTAACGGCCATCCTTGAACTCCCGGACAAGATCGTCCAGAAACTCAAGACCCTGATTCCGAGAAGAAAATAGACTGGTCAATAGTGACGGCCTGTAGACAGAAACCACAAGAAGACGCTTCGGAATACTTCTCTAGGTTCGAAGCGGTGTTCTCCGACTACAGCGGCCAAGATATGGCCACTGCAACCGGACACCACTTGTTCGTTCAGAATTTCGTGAAAGGCCTGGTGCAAGAAGTTTCTCAAAAATTGCAGGCGGCGAAAGCAGTTGGGCAGCCTCTAAACCCACGGCTATCCTCCAGATGGCCCAATACTATGAACATCAGAAGAATGAGAATGATAGGGCATCCGAACGTAAAGAAGGAGTTGAAAGAGCGGGTCATGATAGCTCAACTGCAGGGGGTGACGATAGGTAGGGAACCCTCAAGGGAACTACCAGCCGACAGCCCCTAAAAATACACCCTCCAGAGAACGAATGCCCGTACCCTATACAAGCCGAAGGGACTTAGATGAAAACCAATGCGCGTTTTGTAAAGGATACGGTCACTGGAAGTCGCAGTGCCCGGTCCTTCATGAAGCAAACAAGAACCGAGAGGCTAGGGATGGGACAAACGGACAAAGAACAGGGACCAGGGATGGGGACACACCAATGATGCTAACTATGACAGACCAAGCCGACCTAACACATTTGACCGCCCACGACAGAATCAGTATCAGCAGTCCGATTGCGAGAACGTCCACGATTTCGCATAGGACAGCCAGGGACAAGGGAGGGATCCAGTCGAGCTTTGTGTTGACCAGCAAGGTCCTTATGTCACTGCTAAGGTCCTGGAGTACGAAGTCCCCATTTTTGGTGGACACTGGGGCAACACGTAGTGCATTATCCAAGCGACTGATTCCAAGGGCACCCTTGTCCGGCTCACACGTGACATCAATAGGCTTTGATGGAACGCCCTCTACTAATCCCTTATCTACACCGATTCCCTTTGACTTAGAGAACAACATCACGGACACGACCATCCTGCTATCTTCCAACACCCCCGACGCCATTATGGGTCTTGACCTCCTGAAGCACTTTCGAGCCACCATTCGATGTTCCCCAGACGGAGTACGAGTCATACTGTACGATAACCAGAATCTGTTCACACCTTGTCCCACCCGACGCATGTTTTCCATCACTGACGCTGACTTGTCCTTACTAGACACTTTACCCCGTACCTTTGGGCCAAGACCGACTCAGGCGTAGGACGCATGATGATAGACCCTGTGCACATCACTGTACGGTCAGACGCTATGCTCCCAAAGCTCCCACAGTATCGGATATCGCCCGAGGCGAGAAGGCATTAGTAGGAATCATTCAGTCCTTAGTCGATGCAGGAGTGGTAGAGAAGTAGTCAGTAATATCTGTAACAGCCCTATCCTACCCATTGTCAAGAAGCAAGGCGAGGGAGATGAGAAGGCTTATCGCTTCATCATTGACCTCCGCGAAGTAAACAAAGTAGTCGTACCTCAGTACCCAGTAGTCTCTGACATCACCACCATCTTGACCCTGATCCCCTCCACTGCCACTGTTTTCACCGTCATAGATCTCAAAAATGCTTTCTTTTCTATCCCCATCCATCCAGACAGCCGATACCTCTTCGGCTTCACCCTAAAAGCCCGTTCATATAGATTCTGTAGAGCACCCCAGGGCTACACTGAGAGCCCCAGCATCTACAGCCAGGCTCTCAAGAGACCGCTGGACGCAGTCCAGCTCCCGGACGGAGTGGTGTTAATCCAGTATGTCGACGACATTCTCCTGGCTGCCGACACTACGCCACTTGCCATCACAGCCACCATCCAACTCCTGCACTTCCTCGCGGAGAATGGTCACAAGGTCTCCAAGAAGAAGCTGCAGTTCTGCCAACCACAGGTGACATACTTAGGCCACCTCCTGTCCAAGGACGGAGAAAGCTCACACCCGATCGGATCCGGACCATCCTAGAGACCCCCGTTCCCAAGACTCAAAAGCAGGTTCGCTCCTTAGTAGGCCTCACGTCCTTCTGTCGGCAGTGGTTGCCAAACCTTAGTCTCATAGTCAGACCTCTACTCTCTCTGTTAGCGAAAGACGTTCCCTTCCCACTCCTTGGACCCCTGAATGCCAATCCTCCTTTCAAGAACTACGAGATGCCCTCTGCTCAGCCCCTGTTCTAGGAACCCCTGACTACACCAAGCCCTTCTCCCTCTTCACCCACGAGAGGGAGGGGTGCGCTTTGTCTGTCCTAACGCAACCCATAGGTCCCAAACAACGCCCTTGTGCCTACTTCTCTGCCACTCTTGACCCTGTAGCCAGAGCTCTGCCCGCCTGCCTTCGAGCGGTAGCTGCCGCTGCCGTCTCTATCCGACAAAGTGAGGGATCGTACTTTCGAATTCCCTCACTGTGCTGGTCCCCCATGCTGTCGACACACTCCTGAACCAGACCAAGACTCAGCACCTGACTAGCGCACGACTGACTGGTTACGAGTTAACTCTGCTTACACCCCACATCACGTTGAAACGATGTACCACTCTGAACCCTGCCACTCTGTTGCCCCTCCCCGATGACGACCCCAATGTGTCCCCTATGCATGACTGTGTGACCCTCACGGACGAGCAAACTAGAAGTAGAGCTGACCTCCGTGACACTGCCATCCCAGACCCTGATGGAGAGCTATGGGTAGACGGCTCGTGCATTAAACTCCCCGGCGGCACGACCTCGGCTGCCTATGCAGTCACCACAGCCCGGACGGTAGTTGAGGCGGCCCGCATCACCCAATGGTCCGCACAAGCGTCAGAACTAATTGCCCTCACACGTGCATGCGTCCTAGCAACAGGCAAAGTCGCAAACATCTACACCGACAGCCAGTATGCCTTCGGGGTGGTTCATCATTTTGGGCTCTTATGGAAGGAAAGGGGATTCCTGACTTCGCATGGCACACCCATCCTTCACGGAGATCTAGTCTCTGCCTTGACCGAAGCAGTCCTCCTCCCCGAACGACTTGCAGTCATCAAATGCCAGGCACACAAGAAAGTGACAGACATCATTGGACAAGGAAATGCACTAGCCGACATCACTGCTCGAACCACAGCTGAGAATAGGACGACGACACGCATATACGTGACTAGGTCACAGACGAAAAAAATGGAAGGACGCTAGAGAGCACATTAGAGACATACAAATGGCCTGCTCCCCCAAGAACTGACTGAATGGGCACGGGTGGGACTGAAAGATGATGAAGGCTGCTGGTTGACAAAAGACACGAACAAATGGCTGCTACCCAATTCCTACTTGATCCCCATACTGACTATGACACACTCCCCAGCACACATAGGATCTGCCCCCATGATTGAACTCATCACCCGAGTCTGGCACAACGACAAGATTCCCGACTCTGCTAGACGCCTAGTTCAACAATGCTTAATCTGCTTGCAACACAACCCAGGGAAAGGAACTGTTGTCCCTCGGGGTGGGTTCGAGGTCCCCGACCATCCCTTTGAAGTCCTACAGATGGATTACATTCAGCTAGACCGTTGCCTGGGTTTGAAGTACGTCCTTGTTGTCGTGTGCGCCTTCAGCAAATGGGTGGAGGCCTATCCCACACGCGACAACACTGCCATGACCACTGCCAAAGTCCTGTTAAAAGAGTTTTTCCCCCGATATGGCCTTTGTCGGATTTTATGGAGTGACAACGGCCCCCACTTCATAGCTGAAGTCATCCAACTTATCTTAAAGGGATTGGGTGTAAAACAGAAATTTCACGCAGTCTTCCACCCCCAATCTGCAGGCCTGGTCGAGCGACACAACGCCACACTCAAGCTAAAAATCTCTAAGATTGTTGCCTCCACCGGACTGAAGTGGCCTGATGCCCTCCCATTGGCATTGCTATCAATGCGCTCCACCCCCACTAAGCACCACTTGACCCCTTACGAAGTAGTATTCGGGCGGCCAATGAATATTTGGGCCGCGCCTAGGCCAACTTCGATCCATGACGTCCCAGACGTCCTAATGTCTGACTATCTGTGCACCCTCACTAAAACCTTAACTGTCATCCATCAACAGGTGCTACAAGCCATCCCAGACGCTTCCAGGGGCCCAGGACACGACATTCACCCAGGGGATCACGTCTTGATCCGCAACTTCCAGCGTGCCAAAAGCTTGGAACCTCGGTGGACGGGCCCCTGGCAAGTCCTGATCACTACACGGACGGCCCTTCAAGTGGAAGGCAAGCGTCACTGGGTGCATGCGCACCATTGTAAACGCGCCCCCCCAACTCTGACGACGGAAGAAGACATCGCGACTCAGGAAGAGCTCCTGACAAAAGACAAACCATCGTTGAGCTGTCACACCAACACAGAAACGCTCGAACTGGCAGAGTTTCCCGATCCCACTGTACCTTCCAGGGAAGGGTACAACCTACGTAAAAGGGAGGAGCTTCGGCAAAGCAGACCACTGACTGGGTAAAATCTCAGAACGGTAGCCTAACACACTCAAGGTTGCCCGAAGAGAAGTCAGAGAAAGTCGGTGGTTCTGCCCGCTACCGAGCACTCTGAAGATGATGGAAGCGCCCGACTCCCCAATGATGGAAGCAACTGGA
Source organism: Calotriton arnoldi (assembly GCA_963921515.1). Classification (NCBI taxonomy): domain Eukaryota; kingdom Metazoa; phylum Chordata; class Amphibia; order Caudata; family Salamandridae; genus Calotriton; species Calotriton arnoldi. The sequence goes on from CAWUFW010001775.1 coordinate 517,855, forward strand.
TATCCGAAGAGGACCTACCGAAACCCAAAGACTAACAAACTGCACAGCTCAAAGACTATAGCCGTTTTCATTACCCTTCTCTTTGCCTCCTCCTCATGACAACCTTCTGGATCATCGAAGAAAGCACACCCGCTCACAAAACATTGCTCCCCACTGAACTGCCGATAACTACCAAGGAACACTTCCTGATTGCCCTTTCTCCACCGCTCCGAGAGAGACGCAGGGAGTTCTGGAATAACTCTTTTGTGCAACTGCTGCACCAACACAACCTTGCCGCTAATGCCACTAATTGCTGGATCTGCGGGCTGCTGCCCCATGCAGCCGGACACTCCATCCCGTTCATTCCTTCGCCCTTTTCCATCCACGGCTCCTGTCTTGCCTGGCTGATTCTTCTGCAAGAAAGCTTTAAAGACAATGCCACATCAGAAAGAACTGTTTCGCATTTCTACCACGAGGCATGGCTGAATAAGACTGGGCGAACCGCTACTCCTTTTACCCTCTGACCTCTGGTACCTCTATTCACATGGACATCCCTGCCAAAGAACGAGTGGAAATGCAAGTTTTCCATAACCCAGCCAGACCCACTTTCTCCCTACCTCCGGAAACGAACAGCCACCACTCTGACAGTGGCCTTGTCTGTTGTCAACGTCTCGGGCCTTGTGTGCATCGAAGGCCTGGGGACGCAACTGGTGGGCCGCAGCGCCTGCGTCATCACCAGAACACTGGATTCATCCGACCCTCCCTCCTTTGTTGCTTCTCCAAATATGTACTTTGTTTGTGGCACCAAAGCATACACCTGGCTCCCCAAAGGTTGGGGGGCACATGCTACATTGCCTTCATCCTCCCACCTACGTATGTGGCCCCAGCAAGCCATCACCGGCAAAAGCGTGCAAGGGACATCGACCAGGCCGACTCGACAGGAGCACAGTTCTTGGATGCCGCGAAAGGACTTGTGCCATTCTGGGGTCCGATGACGAACAGCCGCGCCATCCGACACTTGACCCAGGCAGTTGAAACCACCATGAACATCACAGCTGGCATCTTGACCAATAACACCGCAGAGCTTCAGGCAGTCCGCCTGTGGCTCTGCAGAACCGCCTTGTTCTAGACGTGGTTCTGGCAGACCGAGGAGGAGCCTGCCGCATCATTGGGTCCAGCTGTTGCACCTACGTGCCAGACAATTCACCTTCTGTTTACAAAGCCATCGAACACCTCCATAGACTGTCCTCTGAAGTACACCAGGAGCAAGAAGGATGGTCGCTTGGGAGCTGGTTCTGGGACTTACTGAAAGCCTGGGGGTGGAGGTTGTTCACATTCATTCTGATTCCGATTGTGGTGCTATGCGGGTGTTGCTTAAGTATCCAATGTCTGCCTCCTCTGTGTTCATTATTTTCAAATTGCATTTGCCCAAAGACTTTGGACTTACAGGCTGAACACATGAAAACTTTGTATGAGACAGAAATACGTGGCATTATGGGGATCGACCCGAATTAACAAGTTGGCGAGAAATGTTAAAAGGGAGGACTGTGGAAAATTAATTTGTATCGATAAACATTGTCTGCGCCATCTTGCCCTTTTTCCCAATGCCACACTTTCGTCGTCCGCGGCGGCCATTTTAGCTACCTTGATCAGACCCACTCTCTGCACACCGCTAATCCCCAGCGCGGCTCCACACCCTCGCAAGCCCCCCCGCACTGGTCACTCTCTCTCTCTCTCATGCACGGGCCATTAACCCCCTCCAACTGCGCTGCACTTCCCTGGGAATCTCACCCCGGGCCTGCCCGACACCTCCCTTTCCTCCTATACACTATCACACCCTCTGACACCCCTCTTCCTCCGTATCCGATTGTCCAGGCCGGTCCCAGGCTATCACCTAGCCCTGCGGATACAGTTTATGGCCCCGACTGTAAGGAATCGCCCCTCTTCAAAGGAGTTACAGTAGATCAAGGCCCCCACCCCATGAGATCCGTCACACCACATGCATTCCGGGAACCGGCGGAATGCCCTGCTGATCCTGCCGTCTGATGACGATTCTGTATGGTGAATGGGGAGGGATTCTCACTGTAAGGGTGCGTGGGAACGGGTCTGAAGCGAAAGATCCCAGGGATGTCTTTCATACTTCAAAGTATCTTTACTGTAATAAAGAATGTCTTCCTGCCATAAATGCGTGTACAAGAGGCCAGGCCTCAGAGATGCAGTAGAGCACCTCGTGAAGATTCCCTGTTGGTCTGATCTGACGTGTTCTCCTCCGGAGAGAATAAACCTTTGTTTCCTGCCTTCCAGTCTCCAGCGCCTGCCTCTTCATTGATTCATATTTTGGGGAATAGAGGCGACATCGCCGGGCAATACTTAAGGTTATTCCATTCGTCGATTGCCTTCCTGTTTTACAATGTGTGTGGCATCTGAGACTTGCTGGTCTCTGATGTCATGTTGATATGGTTACCTAGCCTCTGTGTTCCATACTCTGTTACCTTGGTGTTAGGGAATGTTGATGTTCAAGGCAAGAGTGAGTTATCTACTGGTGGGGGTTTGGATGGGTTCTCTCCCTCTCTCCCTGCAATAAACCTGAAGCTGCACTTCTCCTCTTTGTGCCATGAGTCTTCCTTGTGCTGCATCGGATCCTACAGCAGGTCCACTGGGAATGGGCATTGTTTTGTTGGGAGCTAGCGGTTAAAACTTGTGTGGAAAAATACTTCAACCTGAGGCAATACACTGCCAATGAAAAAGTACTTTTTACATGCATAAAATCATAAACATTTCAAAGACAATAAAACCTTTCTTTGCTTTACCTTAGTAATAACAGTGGGCAGGTGCTGGTGACAGGACAGAGAGGCAAGGGATATAACGAGAGAAGGTGTGCCCAAGAACACAATTTGCACGTATTAGCAGGATGCGTGAAGCAACCCAAGAGGAATCATGTGTGTAGTGTTCTGTTATTGTTATGTGAGTTTGGAGTCTCCATCGCATGCTGGGTGATTCGGTGTTCTATGGGTGGCGGTTGGGAGTTCTCGGTGGAAGATTGGACCGGGGTGGATGTTAAGCTGTTCTTCCTGTCAATAAACTCATCTTCAACACTTTCTCCGTCTGGAAGAGCCTACTTCATAATTGGCGACGAGCGGGAGTTAAGGAAGACAGCGTTCACTTTTCGTTTTTGTATGAAGATCAGCAGGTATTCTTATTATTTTGCTTATTCTGTGCATGAATGCACCTGCGCCTGTTTGAATCTGTCTGTGCTTTTGATTGCACCTGCGGGAGAATTGTAGAGCACTTCTACATTTATTGGCCAGCTGAAAGTGCGCTCGGTGAAGCGAAATCGGAGCTGGAATGTCAATTGGTGGACTCATAGTGTTTTGATTGCACCTGCGGCTCGTATTTCCTATCAGTGCTCTGATCGCACCAGCGGCTGTTCGGGATGTTTAACCCCCACAAGCATACAATGTGGTTTTGTGTGCCAGCGGAGTTATTGCTTTTCTAAGTGAAGCTTACTTCAAAAAATAACACTCACGTTCTATCTTGTGATTCAGATTGCTGCCTCTCAAAGATTCCTTTCTGCTGTAACTGTAACTCTCATGACTTCCTAGTGCCGCTAAGCATCGTGGGAGCGTCGTGACGTCACTCGCACGGCGGCGGCCATCTTTGGTGTGAATATTCTCCGTTTTTTTTTTTGCTGATTTCTTTGCCGGTTTACTTTCAAAAGCTGTAATCTTGTTATTGTGCGGTTTTCACATCCGTGACTCGCACATCTCTACCTCTAGCAAGCCAAGTACTCATTATTATAAACTTTAAGGTAAGCCAAGCATTTATTTATTTTTAAAGTCTCTACAATGTCTAACATTGTAGCACCACCACATTTTTTACCTGTTGCCGGTGAACCGAAGATGGAGTGGGACCTATGATATCCCATGTTCTTGGCTTATGTAGAAGTTTTAGAGGAGGACGGCTGCTCTTCTAAGAGAAGACTGGATCTGCTAAAACACTGTTTGGGTGGCGCAGGTCTTAAAGAATTTGCAAACTTACCTCCTATTGAGGGACCAGAGGGAACTAATGTTTTTGATGTAGCGATCAAACAAATGAGCACCAGGTTTGGTAAGAAAATTAACATTGTAATGGAGAGGTTTAAATTCTATTCACGTGCTCAGAAAGAAGACGAATCAATTGAGAACTATGTCTCTGCTTTACGTTCTCTTGCTGGATCCTGCGCGTTTGAGACTATCAACTACGAACAAGTCCTCAGAGATCAAATTATGATGAAAACTAATAGTAAAAAATACAAGAGAGACTATGGTTAGGGACAGAGTCCTCTTTAAACGCTGTGGTTAATATTGCCAAAGGTATCGAGCAATCGCAAAAATTTGTGAATGAAATTAGAGGTCAACCACACAGTCAAACTATAAAAATACACGATGCTGTATCAGAGGTATCTCTCGTAAGAAACCAATCTTTCACTAAAAGAGTTCCTTTTCCTCATAAGAAAGATTTTGGAGGAAAGGACAATAAATTTATCAAGAGAGGTAATCAAATAATCTGTTACAGGTGTGGGGGTTTTGATCACGTGGGGAACTACAAAGGATGTCCAGCGTGGGACACAATTTGCATCAAATGCAAGAGAACAGGACATTTTGGTAAAATGTGTAGATCTACCCAGAGAGTCAACTATGTCACTAGTGAAGAGGGAGAGATTTCTGCACAATTTAGTGAATTCAATACCATTTCATGCGTTTATAACAGTAATTGTAAAGGCTTTCCTTCTTGTGTGGTACTGATTGATGGGAAGGAAGTACCTATGATGGTTGATTCGTGTGCCTGGTACACCATTATTGGGAAAATCGTGTTCACTAAATTATGGGGAACGAAAGAACTACTACCTCCAGACATCAGGCCTGGAGGCTATTCTGGACACAAGATTGATTTAGAAGTTTTTTTATGGGCTGATCTAGATTTCAAAGGCAGAAGAACTAGAGGTAAAGTGTATGTAGCTACCAAGGGAGTATCCATTTTAGGCTGGCCTCATCAACAAGAGATGGGTATAAAATTAGACCCCAATGCTTCACCCTCTGTATACATTGTCTCCTCTAATGTTGAGGAATTTGTTGCAAACAACAAGAGTATGTATCCAAGAGTATTTGATGATTCTCTTGGAAAATATGCTGATTTTAGACACAAAATTATTTTGAAAGATACCGCGATTCCTGTTAGACACAAAGTACGCAATGTCCCATTAGCATATCGTAATAAACTTAAGGATATATTAGCAGATTTAGTTACACGAAATGTTATTGAACATATAGAATCTTCTCCGTGGGTTTCTCCGGTGGTTCTTTCACTTAAAAGTAATGGGGATCTTCGTTTATGTGTTGACCTCAGGAGTTTAAACAAGGAAATTTGGATCGACAGGCACCCTTTACCTAAGATACATGAACTTATTTCTACCCTTTCTGGGGCCTGTGTTTTTTCTACAATAGATCTGGCCAGTGCTTATCACCAGATTATGCTACATGATGAGTCTAAATGTCTAACTGCATTTATAACACCTGAAGGCATGTTCCAATTTTCACGCATGCCGTTTGGTTTAGCGAGTGCTGCGTCAGTATTCCAAAGACTTATGAAGGAAGTTTTAGAGGGTTGTTCTGGGGCAATTGCGTTTCAAGATGATATTTTGATTTTCGGTAAAAATTTTGAGGAACATGATGGTAACTTAAAAACAGTATTGAATTGTATACAAAAAAGGGTTGACACTAAAATTCTCAAAATGCAAGTTTAGACAAAATAAAGTTGAATATTTGGGACATGAAATATCTAGTGAAGGTATTAGGCCTAAATTTGACCATGTAATTAGTATTTCGAATGCTCCTGCACCTACAACTAAAGAGCAATTGTCATCTTTTTTAGGTTTGACAGAATTCTACAGTAGGTTCGTACAAAATTACTCTTCCAAAGTATTTTCTTTAAGAATGTTGTTAAAGAAAAATGTTAAATTGACGTGAGGTGATGACCAGCATTCAGCTTTTGAGATATTGAAAAAAGAGATCATTTCTGCTCCTTTTTTAAGACCTTTTGTTATTGGGAAGGAATGTATTGTAGCAGTAGATGCCAGCAGCACAGGTCTTGGTGCTGTGCTTATGCAAAAGAACAGTGGAGATGAATATATTGTGTCTTATGCTTCCAGGTCACTACGTGATGCGGAATATAATTATTCCACTATTGAGAGAGAACTACTAGCATGCACTTGGGCTGCTCAACATTTCCGTCAATTTCTGTGGGGTACTAAATTTCGCCTTAGAACAGATCACAAGCCCCTAATTAACATGCTGGCTGCAGGAGGTGGTAGAATTCTCACAGCTCGTCTAGCGAGACTGGCTGCTAAGTTGCAAGAATACCAGTGCATTGTGGAATATATTCCTGGACGTTTGAATGTACATGCTGATTGTATGTCTCGGTTGTCCTTGCCAAGTGGAACTGACTTTAATAATGAATCTGCGGAGTGTGATGTAGCTTACACTATTGATGATGTCAACAAGGGTTTAGACACTGGTTCTGATATTATTTCTGAGGATGTTTGGAAAGAAGCTATGGTGGAAGATGGTGATTTGTCTACTGTTTTGAAATATTTACAAAATGGATGGCCTGAAGAGAGGACGTTAAGTGGTGAATTGGGCTCAATTTTTAAAATTAAAGATGAACTTATGTGTTTACATGATATCATCACTAGGGGTGATAAGATCGTCCCTCCCCATAAGATTAGGGAGAAGCTAATAGCCATAGCTCATGAGGGACATTTAGGGATGTCTTGTACCAAGCGGCGCTTGAGAGAATTTTATTGGTGGCCAAAGATTGATAGCATGGTTGATAGATGGGTAAGAGAATGTGTCCCATGCTCTAGAAGTGACAAGTCTGTCAAGCCTTTGTCTGTGGATGTAACTCCCATTGAGTATACTCAAGGGCCCTGGAAGAAACTTGGCATTGACATCATTGGTCCTATGTGTCTTCCCTCTGCCAAAGAAGTATTTGCTTTAGTCCTGGTTGATTATTTTTCGAAATGGCCTGAATTAAAGATTGTTGACAGAATTACTTCAGCGCAAGTAATAGAATTTTTGGATAACATTTTCTGTAGAGAAGGTTTACCTGCAGAGCTTGTTTCGGACAATGGCCCGCAATTTATAAGTAAAGAATTGGAATTATTTCTAAAAGATTTGGTATTGTACACAAAAGAGTATCTAATTATAATCCCCAGGCAAATGGTCAAGTTGAGCGCTTCAACAGGGTGGTCAAAGAGTCCATTCAACTAGCTGTCAAGAATGGTATTGATTGGAGAAAGGGTTTACGAGCCACCTTGCTCACTTATCTCACGTCTCCTAATTCGGTCACTGGTTGTTCTCCTTTTGAGATGTTAAGAGGCAGGAAACCTGGTTCAAAGCTCATGCCTTGGTGGTTGAAAGTAAATAAGTCTTATGATTCTACTTTGGATTTTTCTCAAGTTAGGGGGCGTGTCTTAAGATATCAGGAGAGAATGAGGAAAAGTGGCCACAAGCTTCAGTTTTCAAACTCCAGAGTTAAAGTGGGTGATTTTGTGCGTGTCAAGTTTGGTGGAGCTACCAATAGAAGATGGTCCAGATGGTCTGATCCAGTGAAAGTGTTGGAAGTGTTTAGCAAGGCTGTGAGGGTAGAGGGTGGTAAGATTTGGAATTTCAGACGCATATCTGTTTGTAGATCCAATGTTATTGGGGGAAATCACAAATAGTTCCACAAACTTCTGGTAACAACCACAGGGTTGAGGAAGAAGATTTTCAAAAAATTTTAGACGCATTGAATTGTTCTGATTCTGATTCAAAGGTATCAAACTCTTGTACCAATGATGTTTTCGTTGAGCCTAGTCCTGTTCCTGTTTTGAACCATGGGGATGGTTCTGAACAAGGTGTACCTGAACATAATGGACAGGTGGTTGTACCAAGGAAAAGTTCTCGTGTCAGGTACTCACCTGTTAAAATGAAAGATTTTGTTCGATTCTAATTGCTATCTAAGTATTTACTGTACATATCTGTTTTTTTTTATTTTTTTTGTTTTTTTAAAGGGGAAAGCTGTGTAGTGTTCTGTTATTGTTATGTGAGCTTGGAATCTCCATCGCATGCTGGGTGATTCGGTGTTCTATGGGTGGCGGTTGGGAGTTCTCGGTGGAAGATTGGACCGGGGTGGATGTTTAGCTGTTCTTCCTGTCAATAAACTCATCTTCAACACTTTCTCCGTCTGGAAGAGCCTACTTCAATGTGCACACAAGAGAGTGCATGTCTTGAAATTCCTGGGGTGGGTGTGTGTGATGGAAATTAAATTAGGAACATGGCAACAATCCCACAAGAAAAAAAAGAGTGTGTGTATGACCAGAATTCACATATGAAGCACCCCAAAAGTAAAACGCACACACAAGAAAATGGGCGTTTTGAAAGAGGAGTGAACCGTGGAACAACAATCAAATTGTGAGCAAGTAGTCAAAACGCGCAAGAAAACAGAGTGCACATATTACCTCAATTCACATATGATACACCCTCAAAGAATAACACGTACAGAGAAAATGTGCATTTTGAGCACGGGGTGAACAGTGGAACAACAATCAAATTATGAGCAAGTGTCATTATGCGCAGGAAAACAGAGAGTGTACGTATGACCAGAATTCACATATGAAGCACCCCCAAAGAATAACGCACACATTTTAAAAAAGCGCGTTTTGAAATTGGGGTGAACAGTGGAACAACAATCAAATTATGAGCAAGCAGTCAATACGCGCAGGAAAACAGAGAGTGCGTGCATAACCTGAATTCACATATGAAGCACCCCCAAAGAATTGCGCACACACAAAAATGCGTGTTTTGAGAGCGAGGTGAACAGTGGAACAACAATCAAATTATGTGCGAGTAGTCAATACGCAAAGGAAAACAGAGAGTGTGCATATGACCAGAATTCACATTTGAAGCACCCCCAAGGAATAATGTGAACACAAAAAATGCCAGTTTTGAGAGTGGGGTGAACAGTGACTATTTGTAGAGCTTCGGCAGCGCTGGCTTCTTTCACTCAGACAACAACGCCAACAATATCAATGTGTTCCTGCAGGGCAGGCTTCACTCATTCAGACAACACTCATCCTTCGTTCATACAGCATCTATGTAGATAATTTTCTTAACTCAAGGGCACAATTGTTGTACGAGCCCTCCTAGGCTCTTCTAGAGTTAGACCTAGTCTCCTAGGTACACTGCCCTTGGCCTGAATTGAAAACAGCTTATTCCGTTTTTGTTTCCTCTAAACACACCTTTCAGATACAGGGGGTGTTAAGAAACCCTCCTGCAATAAGCTCGTGGTTGACTAAAATATACGAGGTTGAGGCTAATGTACCTCCAGGTCACTCTGATCAGGAGTGCTGGGTAAACCCATTTTTACCCTTAGAGTACCTTCAGGCCACTCTGATCAGGAGTGCTGGGTGAAACAATTTTTACACTTAAGAGTACCTCCGGGCCACTGATCAGAAGTGCTGGGTGACTAGTCCACAATAAATAATCTTACAAAAAAAGTAACTCCAGGACGGCCAGTCGTATCTGTGAGTGCTGGGTGAATCTATTTCTATGCTTACCGCTTCTTTTTGCCACGCTATGCTGTTCGAATTATTTAGGAAATAAAAAGCTAATAGCAGTGTCTTACCCTTTCTGACAGCCACCAGTGGATGGATCCAGCCCGTCATGGTCCAGAAGGCTTGCAGTAAAGAGAGGTGCCTGCCGCACCTCTTTCTTCTGAAATGCACACTGAGTGAGCTCAGGTGGCTGGATCATCCTGAACCCAGGCTGCAGTCTGGGTATCCACCATGCTCAGCTCCTATGCGGGTTTGCCAAATGTTGATACAGGTCCTGACTATCAAAAAGGAGAACAGTGAGGCTTGGCAATCATGAACAGTTTAAGTTTAATTAAACAATAACGGCAGTGAATTCTAGTAAGGGATGTGGCTGCTATTCCCAACCGTTATTCTTTAATTAAACTTAAACTGTTCCTGATTACCAAGCCTCACTGTTCTCCTTTTTGATAGTCAGAACCTGCTTCAATACCGACAAAGGTGCCTGGAATTCAGAAATCATATGAAGAACTCAGTGCTAATCCATGGAAGGTCCATATCAAACTATTTGTAAACCTGGTAGTTCTGAATTACTGACACCTGCAGTGTTGGTAATTCCAGGTGCAAAATGACCCTATCTAAATTACCATCAATTCATTTCATATTCAGTACTATAACTTATCTGATGTTGGAATACCTATCACGTCATCGTATTCAGACCATGGCAGGTATTATACACATCTATCGTTTAACTATATTTATGGCGGGGTCTATAAAGCAGCTGCTTGGCGCGCCCTTATAAAGTACTTCCCAATGCAGGAAAAGTGCACTGCGAAATGGCTTGGGAGTGAAAAAAAAAACAAGATGAATCCACAATGTTCAGAGGACGGCAAACGTAGTTTTGGTTAAGGCCCGTGCACAGAAAATTCTTGCGCACCTGCAACCTGCAGTAAGCGAAAGAGCTGTAAGAACGAAAGGCCAGAGTTTTAACATTTAGGTCTAAGAACAGAAAATCTGTTGGAAAATTATACATAGCTATGAAGGGTCCTTTTCAGTGATAGGCTGGAGAGACCAAGGTGACTTGCATATAATCCTGGGTCCTAATAGTCCTGAGCCCGTGATGATTGTGGACGATAGGGAGAACATTGGGAATGGTACGCTTAAAAAATTTCCCAAAGTGTTCAGTGGAGATATTGGCATGTTAGAGGATTTTGATAATCAAATTGTTTGAAAAACTAATACCTGTCCCAAAATCCATAGGGTTAGGAGTATCCCTATTCTCCTTAGGGAGGAGGTGGTGGCAAGACGAAGTAGTGGGAAAATCCATTTGTGCATAGATTTACGTCATCGAAATGGTAATATTGTCATAGATAAATTTCCCCTGCGTAATATATTAGAAATGCTTGCATTGATAAAGGATACTAAATGGTTTGCTACCATTGACTTGTCTGCTGCTTATCATCAGATTCGGTTGAGGGAAGAAAGTAAGCAGTCCACCCTATTTATTACCCCTACAGGATGTTTTCAATATAAGAAGATGCCATTTGGTTTAGCTTCGGCTTCAGCCATTTTCCGAAGACTCATGTATCAACTGTTTGGAAGGCATGCAAGAGTTAGGTGCTTTCAAGATGACATTTTGCTTTTTGGTAGTGATAGGTCTGAGCATGACAATGTTTTGGAGGAGGTGCTAAGCATTTTGGAGGAGAAAGGGTTAACTGTTAAGCATTCCAAGTGAACGTTTGGGTTGCAATCCGTAACGTATCTTAGACATGTTTTGTGTGGTGAAGGGGTAGCAACCAAGCCCAGGTTGTCGAGGCCATACAGAATGCACCACATCTGCCATGTAAGAATTAGTTTTAATCCTTTTTTAGGAATGGTAGAATTTTATGCAAAATTTGTTAAAGGATTTTAAAGCAGAGTGCACAATATCAGACCATTGCTCAAAAGTAAAGTGAGTTTTTCCTGGTCAGAAGCATGCAAAAAGGAATTCACAGATATAAAAAATGCTATCGTGCAGGCCCCCGTGTTATGTTGTTTTGATTCTGATCTAAACAATGTGGTCACTGTGGACGCGAGCAACAAAGGATTGGGGGAGTATTGACGCAAATTGATAAAGGTGGTAAAGAGACTATAATAACTTCTGCTTCCAGTGCTTTGTCACCCATTGAAGAAAATATTCGGTGATAGAGAAAAAAAACCTTGCATGTGTCTAGGCTCTAGAACATTTTCGATCTTTGTTTGGGGCAAGAAATGCATTCTTCGGAGTGACCACAAACCCTTGGCTAAACTGTTAACCACAAAAGGACTTTACAAAGCGTCTGCCAGGATTGCAAAAATGTCAATGCATTTGCAAGATTTCATTCATGAAATCATATATTTACCTGGAAGAAGAAATGTTTTGGCTGACTTTTTATCTTGCATGCCTACTGACATTCTAGAATGTGAGAAGAATGAGTGGGATGAGTTACAAGTTGCTTTAATTCATGATGAAGGTATGCCTGGTATGAAAGAAGCGGCATGGAGAGATTAATTTTCTAGGGATAAGGACTTACAACAACTCATTGTGTGGGTAAGGGAAGGTTGGCCACATAAATCCAGGATTTCGAAGAATTTAAGGAACTTTGGAGAAATTAAAAATGAATTGCCGGTGGTACACGGAACCATTTTCAGAGGTCATAGAGCCATTACCCCATACAGGCTCAGGGACAGCATTTTGAAATTGTGTCATGAAGATCACTGTGGTATAGTGAAAACAAAGAGTTAAAAAGTGGTATTGGTGACCAGATATTGATATGAACGCAGAGAGAATAGTCAGGGATTGTATGGTGTGTGCTAATTCTGACAAGTCTTTGAGAACTCTAAGACCAAAAATGTGTGAACCAATCATTCCAGCGAAACCATTACACACAGTGACCATAGATATTATGGGTCCCATTGGTACACCTTCAAAGTATATTATTGCTTTAACAGATGTGTTTTCCAGGTGGCCGGTTATTAAAGTTGTTGAAAGAATTGATTCTGTTGAGATGCTGACATTTTTGGATAGAGCATTTGTCGAGAAAGGACTTCCTGCTCAGATTGTCAGCGATAATGAATTACATTTTATGTTTAATTTAGCCAAGAAGTATTTTGAGCGGTTAGGTTTGGAGGGTATAACCACATCCTTATATAACCCTAGAGGGAATGGCATGATCGAGAGATTTATCAAAGTGTTGAAGAATGCCATTCAGATTGCTTGTGCAAATGGTGAGGATTGGGAGGTTCAGGTTTTTAAAATGGTTTGGACGTGCAAAATCACCCATGAGACACTAGGACTGTCTTCTTTTGAAGTAATGCATAGCTCCCACGCTAAATAATAGCAAATAGTGAGTGTTCAGAAATCTCAGGCTCCCTTACCCCGCCCACTACCACTCTCCAGTTTTACCAGCCAAGTTTGACTCCTGGTGGCAAACCAGAATGCAGATGCAACAACTCCAGTCAGCGTTAGACAGGGGATACCAGCAGAAAGTGAGTGTTGGAGGATGCTTTTGGCATAGAATGCTGAGTGCACTACATAGAGCCATCTGGATTCCTGATGGTGGGAGCATTAGGGCATGGTGATTGGCTGAGGAGAACAGGAGGATGCCATAGAATAGATAAGCAGAGCAGGAGGCAAATGTCTGCTCTAAAAAGACGATTTGCACAGTTTTTACCCATTCCCATGAAAGAAGGCACAAGTAGCTAGGCAGCTCGAGTGAAGACTCCCCCTTTGAGTAAACCAAGCACTACCAGCAATATAAATGGGGTCTGGCTGGTTGGCTCCAAGAAAGGTTTACGTAGACCGGATATATTGATTCTCTTGAGGAAATTAAGCTTAAAGCAATGAGCTAATCCCAAGGCAATACATTAGAAAGCAACGCTTACACACAGTGGCATAACACAGGCCCCTGCAGCATCTGAGGTGCAGGGGGGACCCCGCCTTTTGGTAGGCATCCAGCTTAAGGCCTATGGATATCTGTGAGATACAGGAGTCTCAGGGGTCCCTAATCACTTATGCAGGGAGTTCCCGTCATTTTGAGTTACAGCACTACCTCTACTTTACTTGGCAAAGGTAGAAAAAGAATGGTGATGGTGCAGGAAACTGAAAAGCTTGTTCAGAAGCTGGTGATTGGGGTGCGATTTTAGTGGGTGGAAAGTCAAAAGGCAACCCATCGAGGCTTGTTAGGAAAACGCCTTAAAGGTAATACTGTCAATGGGGGGGCGTGGCCTGACTGAAGATCATGGCGGACGCGTGAGCCGAGAGCTCCGCACCAGCCCGCGAATTATCCTGATGGAACTGGCAGCCGGGACGGGTTGAGAGGTTTTAAACTATCCCCCGGAGTCCGTGAGCCGATGGTGTGCCCAGGAGGTGTTTGTGCGACTGCCGGAGGCCCCTGCTCGGAGCAGCGATCTGCTGCGTTGAGCGCGCTGCTGAGGCCGGAGTGACGGCGGCCGGGAAGTGCGACGACGGTGCCGGAGAGTATCTGCGAGTGCGGACCCGGGATTTGCGCAGATGACTGCAGATGCCCCTCCACCCTAGGGCGTAGCTGGAGGAATTGTGCGGCGAGAGACGCAGTGGAGGACCCAGAGTAACAGGCGGAAGCAGCGGATTGGAGGTGAGCCCGAGAGATATGGGAGCGGCGTAGGCGGGCCTCTCCTGAAGGGCCCAGCAGGCGGGTGAGAGGCGTGACCAGCGTACCGTCATGCTTTACCTTGCGGCCGAGACGACCCAAGAACCACCGGGCGGCCTCCCAGAGCTGAGGTAGTGGCTGAGTGCCCTGGGAGTGAAGCCGTAGAGACTGAGGCCCCGGCTGGGAATGGCGAGCTGGTGTATGGGGCGTTCCCCGTGGGCCTAAGATACACGGAGACTGGCTGGGCCTCTGGGGATGGGCCTGGAAATGGTGCTGGGACTTGCAGCGGCCCCCCTGCCCTAGAGTATAGTCGTTGCCAGCGTACAGTGGAAGGAGTACTGGAGAACTGGGTGAAAGCTGCAGGAGCAGCGAATTGGCATTAACCAGCGAGACCGAAGGAGCAGTAGACGCAGGCCTGTCCTGGCGGCCCTGGTGATCAGGCGTTGGACAAACGCGGAGCAGAGCCCGCAAGGGGAAAGGCCACAACCAGGCGGAAGGGAATGGACACTGATTGAGGAGAGCCTGGGCATATTAAAGGGCTGCTGGACCTCGCCGGGGCCGCCTGGAGGAGGGAGGAACAGTTCAGAGTGGGAACTGCGCTGGGCTGCATAGCGGCGAGAACAATGGGAAGACACTGCAACCGTAGGACAGCACGGACCCCACCACGCAGGAAAGCGCAGTGAGAGTTGCAACTAAGGAACCTGAGATGCCTGAGCAGGCAAGGAGCCAGACTTCCTCTGAGAGGCCAAAGAGTGTGACAGGCATGAGCATGGTCTGGTGGGCCAAACAGAGCACAGCTTGAGGGAGCAGAGGACAAACCAGTGTGGAAAAGGCGGAGCTGCCTGACCTAAGGCGGTGCAGTGCGAGGGGCCTACCGGGCACAGTGAAGACTGCCAGTAAAGGGGAAAGGTGGCCGAGTCGGAACATTCTGCCAAGTTGCAACGCAGTCCTGAATGAGGTGGGGGACCCAAGATCATTGCTGGACACCAACTGTAGCAGAGTTTTATAGATAATAAAGAATCGTCAGCGGTGGGCGAAGATTAGGCCTAGTGAGTTCCCAGCACAATGGGCAAACCAAGAGGCCGTCAGACGGGGGCCCCGCAGGACCTGGAAGACAGTGTCCAGGAGCAGTCGCAATCTACCCCAGAGGATCCGGTGCAACAACAGTTGAGCAAAATACTAGAGGCCATAGCTGACACGAAGGCCACCCTCCACCAAGATATTAGGACGGTTGCGGTGGGGCTCGACCTACTGCGGGAAGAACATAAGAAACTATCGGAGAGGGTGAAAGAGACTGAAACCAATGTTTCAGAACTAGCGCCGGCACAGAAGGCACTGGAGCAGCAGGTGGGGGCCCTTACAGACAGAGTGTGTTTATTAGAACGAAGGGCTGAAGATGCAGAGGGGCACAACAGGAGGAACAACATCAGGGTCCTAGGCCTGCCGGAAGGGGCGGAGGGCAGCGACATGGTGTCCTTCTTGGAGCATTGGCTCAGAAGTGTGGTAGCACCAGAGGGACTGTCCACTTTTTATACACTGGAAAGGGCCCATAGAGTACCGGCCAAACCATTGGCCCCTGGGAGACCTCCGCGGCCTGTGGTGGCCCGATTGCTCCATTTCCGGGACAGAGACTTCCTCCTGCAGAAGGCAAGAGCGGAGGGCCCGTTTAATATGGATAACAGCAGAATCTCCCTCTTTCTGGACTATATGTTAGAAGTGCAGAGGAAAGGGGCTTCTTACCTAGAGGTCAAGAAGGCATTGAGAGAGGAAGGTCTCCAGTACTCTCTGATGTTCCTAGCCTGGCTGCGTATTATTCTGGATGGGAATACCCACTACTTTGAAAGTCCTAAAGACGCCTGGGACTGGTTAGAGGCCTACAAGAGTGAGATCCCGCGGGGCACGGGCTCTGGATTTGCTATGCGGAAAGCCACAGAGCTTGGGAAACGCCCAGGAAGATGACCTCATAAGGGGGCCTCGAAGAAACCGACCTCATCACAGACAGAGAGGGATAGGGCTGAAGCGTTGCAGGCTGTAGCGGCGCTTATGCAGAGCAGGAGTCCTGCCCCAGAGGTGGAGGCCGGCTCTTCGAGAGAGACTGAGGAAAATGAGTCCAACACTTCCCGCAGTGACAGTGTGAAGCTGCCGGTGGTGACGCCGAATACTGAGGACGTAATTATCTGAGGCAGTTGGAAAGCTAAGGTGACTGTGCTACCCAGAGGGGTGTTGAACTGCAGTTGGCTGTTCCAGGTCCCGAGCTGCCGCACTATATACGGGGCTGGTGCGCTCTAGATGATGGGAGCGTCCTGATCTATGCTTCACTGGCTAACCCCCGCTGAGCGCCTTACTATGTTAGGGCCTCATCTAGTACCAATGTTTCACATGATGTTTGGGCGGCCGACCGTTGTCGGACTGCCCTGGGGTAGGGGAGTTGACCAACATAAGGGTCCTTTTGTTTGTTTTTTGTGTGTTGATGTTGGCAGAGGGGGGGGGTGGCGCATGAATGGGGGGAGTTGGGGGAGGGCTTCCCTTCGCGAGCCGCTTGGTGATACCCAGCACGAATGGCAGATGCTCGTAGCGTTATACGGTTCCTAACATGGCACATTAGAGGAATGGGGTCTATTGCAAAGCGCCATAATATTTATTCATACCTGAGGCGCAGGGACATACACATCGCATTTCTTCAGGAAACACACCTGAACAGTGAGGAAGCTGGGAAGCTGAAATGAAGATGGAGAGGCCAGGTCTTTGCAACCACCTCCTCGGCTTTCGCCAGGGGAGTACTGATTTGGGTCAAGCCAGGGGTCCCTTTTGCTTTTGAGCGTTTGTGGTTAGATGCAGAAGGCCGGTATGCCCTGGCCACAGGGAGACTGGCGGGTCAGAAAGTTACACTTGGCAATATTTATGTGCCTAACCAAGACCAGATTGGCTTTCTGGAATCCTTCTCTGCTGTAATGGCCAATAAATTAAATGGTAACTTGATACTTGGGGGGGACTTTAATTGTGTTGCGGATGTTGCTACTGACCGTTCGCACCCTCCCTTGTAGGGGTCTCAGCCACACCGCAAGGCTATGGGGTTCCGCACATGGATATCCCATTGGGGCCTCGAAGACACTTGGAGATTGCAACATAACAGAGACAGGGAGTACTCCTTCTTTTCGCCGGTTCATCAGGTACACACAAGGCTTGATACTTTCTTGTGCTCCCCTGCCTTTAATAGCTCTATCATACACACCGAATACCTAGGGCGCACACTGTCGGATCATAGCCCACTGATAATGACACATCAGCCCCCGGGAAGGCGACCTCCGATCCCTACCTGGAAATTAAACCCGGCAATGCTTGAGGATGCTCCTTTTCGCACGTCATTGCATACACTCTTAGACACGTACTTCCCCATTAACCCCAACACAGCATCTTCTTCTCAAGTGGAGTGGGAGGCGTTTAAGGTGGTCGTACGGGGCCATTGTATGGGACAGGCGACTGGGGCCCATAAAGAGCTCCGTCAAGAACTATTGGACCTGGAGGGGAACATCCGTAGATTAGATAATGTTTAGGGTACGGACGATGCTGCTCGAGTGGCACTACAGACCAAGCGTGCAAAATATAATGATGCACTGGGCGGCTGAGATGCTACAATTACAAGGACTACTTAGATAGAGTGCAGAGAGAGGAAGGGAAGGCGGGCCGACTACTAGCAAGGTTATTTAGATCCGAATTAGGGGGTTCTCCAATTACCCAAATTAGCTTAGATACCGGGGAAGTGGTGTATGACCCGGACGCGATTAATGACTCCTTTTTAGCATACTATGCGCAATTATACACGGCCCCGGCCGCGGCTTCCCGGCTGAATATAAGTGAGTTCTTGGAACCTCTGCCGCTCCGTACGTTAGAAGAGGCAGACCGGGAAGAACTGGGAGAACCAATAAGTTTGCAGGAAATCAAAGCAGCCATTAGCGCATTAGCACCTGGAAAAATGCCGGGGCCAGACGGCCTCCCGGCGGAATTTTATCAACGCTTTGCAGACTTGTTAGCACTGCAATTAGTCAAGTTGTATGCAGCCGCGTATGAATGTGGGGAGTTGCCCTGTTCCACTCAGACTGCCCTGGTGATCCCTCTCCCGAAGACTAAGAAGACAGAGGCGGGTGTTAAAGATTATAGGCCCCTCTCCGTGCTTAATCTGGACTTTAAGATCTTAAGTAAGGTGTTGGCCGGCAGGTTAATCCCACATATGAAGACACTAGTCCACCCTGACCAGAACGGGTTTATCCCCTCTCGCAACACCTCTTATAACCTCCGCAGGCTCTACTCCATACTCTATCATGTCGAGGCCCCAACCAAACACCAGGCAGCGGTGCTTTCAGTCGATCTAGAAAAAGCCTTCGACACGGTGGGTTGGGAGTACTTATTTGAGGTGATGCTGCGTATGGGCTTGGGAGAGGAGTGGGTGCAGTGGGTGCGACTCTTATATACTGCCCCCACGGCAAGGGTTAAAACGGGCAGAACAATCTCCAGACAGTATAAGATATCCCGTGGGACTAGACAGGGGTGCCCCCTTTCTCCCCTCCTGTTTGCCCTGGCAATAGAGCCTCTCGCTGAAAGGATCCACCAGGGAGGGGACTGGATTGGGTTGTCTATTGGAGGGCGGCTACACCATGTCTCCCTATACGCAGATGACCTGTTGATATATTTGTCAGAGGCAGTCACGGGCACCTCCCGGCCATACAAATTCTGGATGATTTTGCACACCTTTCGGGCCTGCGAGTCAATAAAACAAAGACATATCTGTTCCCGGTAGCAGGACCAACGCATAGGCCTGAGGCACTGATGGTTGACATATTATGGGCTCAGAGTACGTTTAAATACTTGGACATACACATATTTCACTCACTGGATGATTTGAAGGAAGGAAACCTGGGGAGGGTGTTGCGCTCGCTGCGTTCCTGCATGCACTTTTGGCGCACATTGCAACTACCCATCATGACTCGGATCTCCCTATCTAAAATGGTCATGCTCCCGCACCTATTTCTTTGTCAATCTTCCAGTCCTCATGCCAAGCAGCTGGTTCCGCCCCTTGAATGCCCTACTACGAGATCTGCTGTGGGGAGATGGGCGCCCTAGGGTGTCTCTTAAAACACTACAACGCCCTATGTCGGAGGATGGGCTAGGGGTACTGAATTTTGAATTTTATATGCTCGCTGCTCAACTATAGTGGCTGGCGCAATGGGTGGAGGGAGTGAACAAGGAGGGCACGTGTATATCACATCCGGAATCCCGCCCTAGCCTAGTGATGGCGAAATTACTAATACCAACAACGCCTACCCCGTACTGCTCATTGCTGCAGCGCACGGCCTTCCAGGCCTGGAGACGGTGCCAGGGCAAGGAGCAGCGAATCACCAAGTACACTCCTATGTTACCCCTCGTGGGGCTACCGCATGGCAACCCCCAAACTCTATTTACGAGCGAGCAATTGGCCCGCTGGTCAGAGGTAGGGTTGGACAATGTTGGGGATTGCTACCTGGACAAAATTCTGCTCCCGTTTGAAGAGCTGATTGAGTACTGTGGTCTTCCCTCAGGCCAGTTCTTACAATATGAGGCCTTGACACGCACGTTTGCACTGTTATGGAATAGAGGGAGGAAAGAACCAGAGACACACCCGGTATTACATGCCCTGTTCACCCTTGGGACGGCAGGGCATCTAGTGAAATGGCTATATGCCACACTGCAAACAGCGTCAGTAGGACCCTTGAGTGGGTTACGGGCAAAGTGGGACAGAATCGGGGGCAGAGAGCTTACAGATACAGAGTGGCGCAGGGTCTTGCACTATCCTAAAAAGATTTCTCGCAATACACGTTTAAAATTCATACAATTCAACTATACACACATGTCCTACATGACACCTCACCGCCTTAATGTGACTTATGGGGGGGAAGTCCGACTATGCCCCAGATGCATGCACCCGGATGCAGACTTTGGCCATATGACCTGGGACTGCCAAAGCCTACGTTCTTTCTGGGAGGCTGTGCTTGGCAAGCTCACGAAGGTGTTGGGCAGGGTGCTGGCTCCCACATTACAGACTTGTTTACTGGGTCTTTTCCCTAGGCCGCCAAAGCATAAAGTTGGTAATAGGCTGATAGATCTCGCACTGGGCCTAGCTAAGCGCAGAATCGCGATGGAGTGGAAGTCTCCGAGGGCGCCTCAGTTTGAGACCTGGAATAGAGACGTTATCACGTGGGCTGGGTCAGAAGGCAGAGCACTCAGCTGGGAAGAGTCCAGGGGCATGAGGAAGCACCCAATAGCCGAACAATGGAGAGAGGTGTTGGTAGCATGGGAAAAGCCTGGAGACACTGCGAGTGGCGAGACAGGTCAAGAACCAGGCCAGGAGTCTTGCCCTGAGGGCGCACAACATGACAAGCCTCCACAGCCTCCAGAAGGCCTTGAGCGCTGACCTGAGTGGTAGATACCTGTAGGGAATTACCAGTTAGAGACCTGCTAATCAGGCGAGGGAGATATAGCGATAGCCGGGGGACCCTCCCCCTGCCCTCTAGAATCACAAGTGGTCCATTCGTATTGTGATTTTCCCCCAAGTGTATAATGTCGGATATGACCTATTTCACCCCTCTGCACAGGTTTTATCTACTTCTTTTTCAGTTTTGTTTCTCTTTTTGATATGAGGTTTGTTTTTAATAAATGAAGTAGCATTTTGATGATTACGAATGGTATGCATGTACTCAGGATCAGTGTTGGAAATTCCCACTTATAAGTTGTTGTAAACAAATTTCAGTGAAACATGTACTAGACAATATAGTCATTACTTGAAGATGTTAGTAATATGATGGATTACTGTTGAAAAGTATTCTATTAGGTATCCAGGTTACAAGATGAGTAACCGAAATGGGATTGTCAGTCTCGCCTATAGATAAAATCTATATTAGTTTGAGATGTGATTTAACTGTCATTTAGTATTCTGACTTTAATCATCATGTTTTTCCTTTCTGTATCACATATGTCGAAAATTACAAAATGCCAATAAAAATTATTTAAAAAAAAAAAAAAGGTAATACTGTCAATGATGAGGTCATCATTTATCTCCACCACAATGTCCCCCATCTTATAATATCTAAAAAGCTATCCTGGCAAAGCTTTGAATTTGGATGCTCATGCTAGAACATAATAGACGAGGTCTACACTTGAATTATAGTCTGGGGTGGAAGACCATTTAAGGAAGGCTCATTTGATTTCGTAGACACAGATGAAAGAGTTTTAAAATCTCTCATGTAAGGATAAGCAAGGAACTTGATGGGCGTCTGCAAGTCAAACAGATCATTCCTGCAAGCGGGCTGTTCAGGCTTACAGGATATGCAAGATATTTGAAGCATCATGTCCCGAAAATCCCTTACCCTGAGAAATTCAAAGAAAGGGCATTAAAAAAATAGGTTTCTGTCTTTATCAAATAGCAAAGTCAGGATGAGGAAACTTACTTAATTATTTAACCATTATTTCCAAAATATTTGTTTTGATTATACTTTATTGTACTTGCCAATTGAAAATGTTGCTTTTTTAAATCCAGTTGAATTGAATCCAAATTGTTGTACCATGCATTGTTTGATACCACTCCTGATAGTATATTTATCCATATTTGATGATTTAACTGTAACCATATTCTCTTGCAGCCGGCATGTTTTGCCCACACTAGAACGACCTTTGGGCTTTCTTAAGGCAGTAATATTTCAATGCTTGTATAACCTGGTTTGTTTTGTCTGTAAATTTTGTGTGGCATGCTTGACAACAATCCTATACTGCAGTGTTTAAGATTACATTATGTCAGACCACAGTCCGGGCTGTGTCTTAGGTTAAATCCATATGTGCCCATATACTGATTTATCCTAAGACATGGACCAGTTAGGGCTGGACAGGCCATGTATTGTGCCGGGTATTTCCCTCGTGCGCTGGAGCCCCTTGAGGCCAGGTTTTAGGGCAGGGGACTGCTCCTGCCCTAAAATCTGACTTCCAGAGGCCTCTTTCTCCTGCTTCTGAGGTTAATTCCAACTGGCACATGGAGGCTTCTTGAGAGAGAGAGAGAGAGAGAGAGAGAGAAAAAGAAAGAGAATAAGGGAGGGAGGGAGGGAAATGTAGAAAGAAAGTGACAAGAGAGAGAGAATCAATCAATCAATCAGGGGTTTGTATAGCGCAGCTACTCACCTGTGCGCTGGTGGAAAGGGTTGGGGGGGACTGCTGATCCATCTGGATTCAGTCGAAGAGCCAGGTCTTGAGATCTTTCTTGAATTGGGTCATCGACGGAGATTGCCTGAGGTGGAGGGGCAAGGTGTTCCAGGTCTTGGCGGAGAGCTAGGAGAAGGTTCTTCCTCCGGTTCTTGTCTTGTGGATTCAAGGGATGGAGGAAAGGGCTAGTTGGGCGAAGGGGAAGTTTCTGGCAGGAACGTGGAATGCGAGGCAGTGGTTCAGGTATGCTGGTCCAGCGTCATAGAGGGCTTTTTAGGCGTGAATGAGGAGCTTGAAGGTGATTCTTTTGTTGACTGGGAGCCAGTAAAGTTCACAAAGGTGTTCAGTGATATGGATTCTGCAGGGGATATTGAGGACCAGTCTTGCTGCGGTATTTTGAATGTTTTGTAGTTTCCTGAGGAGTTTCTGGGTGATGCCAGCATAGAGTGTGTTGCCGTAGTCGAGCCTGCTGGTGATGAGTGCGTGGGTGACCGTCATTCTTGCTTCGGTGGGGATCCATCTGAAGGTCTTTTTGGAGCAGGTGTAGTGTGTGGAAATATGAGGAGGATGCAGCGGTGATCTGGTGGTTCATTGTGAGCGAGGAGTCCAGTATGATGCCGAGGTTGCGTGCGTGGTCCGAGGGGGTGGGGCGTTTCCAGTGCGGCAGGCCACCAGGAGTCATCCCAGGCAGAGGAGATGGGTCCCAAGATGAGTACTTCCGTCTAGTCTGAGTTGAGTTTGCAGCAGCTGTCCTTCATCCAGGAGGCAGTGGCCTTCATCCCGCTGTGGAAGTTGATTCTGGCGGCTGAGGGTTTGTTGTTGAGGGAGAGGATCAGCTGGTTGTCGTCAGCGTAGGAGACAATGTTGAGTCTGTGGTTTCTTACAGTGGTGACGAGGGGGCCCATGTAGACGTTGAAGAGGGTGGGGCTCAGGGAAGAGCCTTGGGGCACTCCGCAGCTGATCTGTGTAGGTTCAGAGCGGAATGGAATGGATCCAGTGAAGGGCCTTGCCGTGGATGCCGGCGTCGTGGAGTCTCGTGATTAGGGTGCGGTGTGAGACTGTATCAAAAGCGGCTGCAAGGTCTAGCAGGTGTCATAAGGTTTCTGCACATACACAGAGCTATGCACAGGAAAATGGGACCCCGGAATACAGTGGTTTGCCACCATATACCGTAGCGCCCAAAAACCCCAACCCAACTAGCTTAGCATCCCATTAGCACCCAAGTACTAATGTTTGGACAACCCAGAACACGGTATCTTTATCTCAGGACTCGCAGAAGCAAGAACACTCTTTCGTCACTCACTCGTACTTGTCCACAAGATGCGTAGGAAGAGACACTGGATAGGTTAAAATGTTTATTCCAACTTACGTGCTCTAATGTACAGTACACGTGTCAGTACTAATAGCATAATGCATATGACTAATATAAGCAGCATGGTTACAATTCCATAGAATACAAACGGGGAAAGCATCTCAGAGCTCAGTGGATAAACGTATAAATAACATTACCACCCTCCCCTTGCAGTAAGATAGTTTATTATAATAATAGAAGACCTCTGGGCTTTGACTAGCGAACCCCCATACCTCAGTCTCTAGATGCAGAATTACATCAGCAGGACATCATAGCTCTTCTCACTGAAAGGGATTTCTCCAAGTGTGTTAAGCGCTAGTAAACCACAGTATTAAAAGCATACCAAATTCTTCATGGCAATTGCACATAATGTTATGTCTGGGTGCGCGAGACTGGCCATATCAGGAAGAACCAAAATACATTGTTATGCGACCTTGTACATGTTTGTGCAGACTGAGCCCAAAAAGGTGAACAACAGAAAATGCAGACAGTGCAAAAGAACTTGGCACGAGCAAAGGGCGAGGAAGGCCCGGCTCAGTGTAACGTGTGCAAAGAAAAGCAGCATGGCAGCCAGGCCTAGGCCAACATAACAAGGCAGGTAACAATCCACAAGACACCCTCCCCTGGACAGTCCAGCGGCCAGGACAGAGGCCCATCAGAGGAAAAACACAGCTGTTGGAGCACAGGGAGCGCCCAAACGGCGAAGGGCAGGTCAATCCATGAAAGTGTAAGTGCAGAAAAAAGCCATACCTTCCAAGAGTTCATCATTGGAATCGTCAAAAAACATAGATGCCATCCAATCCATGAGATCAAAAGAGCAGGAATGCTCCTCAGCAAAGGGAGCATCCAGAAGCAATGCGGGACAGCTTGCGTGATAATTGAAACAGCTTCGTTGTAGGAGATCCTGGGCAGCCGCCCAGATATCCCATTGCGCCAAAATCCCCAGTGCAGCCGCACGCGCCATACAGCCAGCAACGGAACAGTCCTGCTCATGGGCCTCTAAGGGACCCATCAACTGAACAAAATCCGGAACAGACAATGACGAATTGGAGAGGCAATAATCCAGAGTCCAGGTGAAAGGACAGCGGACACAAGTCATCACAGGTTGCACGCAAGTGAAATACGCAAAGCGAAATGAAAGAGTATATGACACACTCAGTGTCGCCAATGGCAAGACACCAAAACCGGCCAAAAGGCGCTCACGGAGCAGCTGGAGGCGTTCTGGATCGAGCAGGTCCCATCGGGGAGCAGCCATTGCGCAGAAAGCAAATTAAGAGCAAGACACCAGCCGCTAAAGCGAGGATCAATGGGAAACCGCCAAAGACACTGGAAAAAATAGAATGTATGAAAGCCGGGATGACACCAAAAATAGTTTGGAAGGAGGACACCAAGCCCGACCCAACGACTTTAAAAAAGTGTACTAGGCCTTCAGTGTTAGATGCGTTAAAAATACGATGAATTAACTCCCCAAAATGTTGGGGGAGATTAGTGTTCAAAAGGGCCTGTATTTCACTGTGGGTACTCGCCACCTGGAGAATGAATGTCTCCCGGGCGGACGTGAGCATAACTTCCTCGTTTAATAATAGTGCCTTTATTCTGCTCAGTCTATTGAAATCTGCTTCCATGGTAGGGATGGAAGGCCAAATAGAGATATCAACCTTGCCATGAGGGGGAGGAAATAGCACATTTTTGCAGCAGACAACCCTGTGCGAAACTGTTACAATGTAAGGAATGCCAGCCTGCAGGCCACAACAGTTTTCGTTATTTAAAAGTAAATAACTACCATTGGAAAGGAGAGTGAAAGTAGGTGAAATAACAGGAGCAGGAATACCTTTCAGCACACAAGCAAGATTAGGAGAGGAAACGCTACATGAGCCATGCAATTTAATGTGTTTACAAATAAGCGAATGACCCATAGTCGAGTCGCAGTACTCCCCGTGAGAAAGACTTCCTTGCCGTCCCGAAGGCATTTATACATGAAAGGCAAGGACCAGAGTTCATGCAGGAAAGCACTGCCCAAGGGCCGGTAACGGCCCACAGGATAATGTTTCATGCACGAGTCAAATTCAAATAAGGAAAAAGGTAAAGCGATAACCCCATGAACTAGCCACACAGCAGAATCGAGTTCTGCAACAGAGAACGGCAAAGGATCCATCTTTTCGATATGTAATAAAGTGTAAGTTGCATCTTTCATGGACATGAATTGCTGTTTGTCAGTTAAGTTAAAAGGTAGAAACAAGGCAGAGGTGTTCAAAAAATGCCAAGGAACTTTACCTAACTTAAGCGTTTGTAAAGTCCATGCAAACTGCATAACTGAACGCAATTGATTCTGACCATGATATAACACAGAAACATCATCTTGTACAATATCAACAACAGAGGACACAATATTCTCCAAAGTATAAATGCGAGAAGACAGGGTATTAATACTATTGTCAACAACAGCAAGCACCTTTTCCAAATTTGCTTGATCTATTTCCCGAAGACGGGAAGCAGCTTCCATTTGTGATAGCTTCCAGAGTTCATTATATGTTTCATAAATGAATCTTTTAGGTCGGGGACCACGAGGTCCCAAAACAAAGTCGGACAGATCAATATTGCCTGAAAGGAGGGACAAATGTTGTTTAACAGAATCAAGGGACGAATGTTGCAGCCATTGTTTGCATAATTTACCAACAGAATATGTAGTGACAGTACGGGAATCAGTAAATCTCGGATCAGGCCTATCCTGTGTGTAGCTAGCACCAGAATCGTGAAAACGCATTTGACATGCATTAGATGATATAGGCCATACCAACCAGGGGGACTGAACTAGCTCAGAAACATTATACGAATTATTTTGTAACAGAGCCTGCAGGGACACGAGGGACATATTGAATCGTGAGCTTTCATTGGGAAAACTCGACAGGGATGGTATTGATGGAGTATTCAATTGTTTAGTGGTTGCTAAGCCCCAACATGTAGTCTGATAGATGGAGACATTGAGGAACATAATTTGGGCAGGGATGAGGCAAGCACGATGTAATGCCTCGGTTCCCTGTACCTGCCATGGCTTGGAGCCCCAAATAGATTTTAAATCCACTGTATTATCCCAGTACTCATAACCTCCCACAGCTAGGGCACTTAGAAAGGAACCTGAATAAAGCAATTTGGTGTGTGTTAACATAATTTTCTGAATTGATGTGTTATTAAGTCTAAAATAATAGGATGCAGGGTTCGACCGATTAAAATCAGTAAAATAATTAAACTTATTTCGAAGAGTTTGAGAGCTACCTGGCAAGGGGTTTGGACAATGTTCCCATTGGGTATAGTTAACAGAACTACGCAGGGCACTGGGCTTATGGAGAAAATGTTTACCCCAATGTTGGTAACAATACAAATCGGCATAATTAGCAGAATTCATATATAGATCTTCAGCATTAAAAGATGCATAATATTTTAAATCGGCAAACAATGCTTCAACGGCATGCACATCCCAATCCTCAGAATGAATATTATTTTGTACTACATCACCCATTGAAACACGCAGGACATTAGGTACATTAATAATTTCCGTCGGACCATGGATTTGATAGTTCACTGCATCCCATACGATGCCATCAGCAACTGGGAAAGCTGAAATGTTCACAAATGTGTGGTCACGCTTCATGATGTGAGACGAGGAATGAGGAGCCAAAGTTCCAGAAACATAGTCTACAGCAGAGCGTTCAGGCAAATAGTGACCATTGATTAGTAGAAAAAACACTGTGACAAAGCCAATGGACATGAACAAAAAAATCAAGAAAAGTACCATCCAGATGTATGTCCAGGGTGGAATCAAAAAATTGTCTCTAAACCAGGATATAAAAATACTGAACTTGGATGGAACTTTTGAAGATGTGGAATCCGAATCAAAGGAATAACGAGTCGGGCCAAGTGGCGTTGTTGGTTGATGTGCCACCGATTCTGATGCAGGATAAGTATACTCGTCCTCGTCGATATTGGTGGAGAGTTGGGGATCAATCGTAGTTTCAGGCAAAGTAGAGGATTCAGGCAAATCAACCATCTCAATTACAGCATCAGCGATCGTTCGTGCAGATGGACTATGAACATATGTCCGATAAATGGCAGGACAAGAGACCGCTGGTGTGACACTATTCAGGATCGGCCAGGCGCTGTAGCTTGACATTTTCCACTGAGATGTATCTGTTCTCCTTGCGACCAGGAAGCGGTGGTAAAATGACTGTACGTGTTCCCTTCAAGCCCAGAACTGGAACCGGTGCACGAAAAGAGGGGCCAAATTCTTTTTGTTTTCAACCTTCTCTCGAACCAGTTCTCCAACTTTCGGAAGCCAGCCGGCTACCGGAATCTGCAACGCAGGATCTGTGGCTGAAGGCAAATGTGTAGTTGCAAGTTTGTCTCGGGCTTCTTGTAAGTCCTGTAACATAGCAGAATGGTTATCTACATCAAACTTGGCGGATTGCGCCGCGATGTCTGGACCCTCAAGGTCAGGCACAAACATTCTTATGCCAAAGAGCATTTCGTATGGGGTCCGCCCACCCAGAGGTCTTCTAGGGAGATTATTAAGTGCACGCTGAACGGTATACAAATGGGCCAGCCAGTTCCTGCCAGTACCTATAACCCTAGCTGTTAAGGATTGCTTTAAGTCACGGTTCATTCGTTCAACGATAGAGTTGCCCTCAGGCCTATACGGAGACGAAAATTTCACCCGCACCCCAAGCGAAGCCATTGCATCCTTGTAAGCCCTAGAGGCAAACGCTGGACCTTGGTCCGAATGGAAGGTGCCGCATGCGAAAATTCCCACAAAGACACGCAAATCCCTGATTACATTTCGGGCGTCAGCACTCCGTTGTGGCCAGACCCAGAGAAACCGTGTGCACGAGTCCACTGCCACTAAGATGTATTTATAGGCAGTGTCTGATGAGAATGGACCGCAGTGATCCAAGTAAACACACCCAAAGGGTCTGTTAGCAATGCAGAGCGGGGTTTGTGGTGGACGTGTTACCGTTGAAGGCTTAATCTGTTGACAAACGTCGCAAGAAAGCACAAAAGCACGGGTGTCTTTATATAACCCACGCCACCAATAACGCTGCTGCAAGATGGAAACCGTAGCTGACACACCTGCATGAGCAGAAGCCATGCCTTCGTGTGCAGCTAATATCAAGGCACTCCTGCGGTCCGCGTTGGGGATCAGCCGATCTCCAACGTCAGGTATCGTTACATAAGGAACCTGATCGGGACTTAATGTGTAAGAATACTTGGAAGGGAAACCTGTAGGGTAATTATTACCTTCCTTGGTTGCAGCAATAGCTGCTAATATAACAGGGTCTATTTTAGACATGGACCTGGTAACCGCTGCTACTGAACACGTGACTACTGCTGAACGGGCAGCTTCATCTGCCAGATCGTTACCAATAGCGTGTGCGCCCACCCGCTGATGGCCTAAGGTGTGTACCACCTGTGTGAGGGGCAGACGTTGTTGCAATTCTGCCACTCGAACCCAAAGCATTTTATGCTTAATTGTGCTCCCTTTTGCGTCCTTGTAGTCGTTTTTCGACCAGAAAAACAGATTGTCATTGTAAGATTGTACACAGTAAAAAGAATCACATACAATAAGAGTGGTCTCATCCTGAGAAGCGAACTCAAGTGCAAGTAGCAATGCATGCAGCTCGGCCAATTGTGCGGTACTATCTCCAAGTGTGCGAGTATGCACTGCAGAGGATTTGAACTTTCCATCTACAAAGGAACCCGCAACAATAGCACATGCAGCTGAATAAGCGTGCTTGGACCCAGTGGCCGGCTGCGCCGAACCATCGGTGTAGATCACACATTTGTAATCCTCAAGCGGTAGTAAAAACAAAGGAGGAGGATGAACGAATTCATACTGCAAAAACTCCTGAGTCTGAAGAGAAGAATCAAAAACAAAAGTGACGTCCGAAGACGTCAAGGATGTAGCCCATTGTATCCAACGGGGATGCATTGCTTTTGAGTTCGGTACACTTGCCTTTGTTACTGCCTCTAGGGCAGGACAGGGTGTTACCACCAGAATTCGCTTTCCCTGTGCCAGTGCGCGTTCCTTTAGAATCGCCATTTGCACTGCAGTTAGAACTTTTTCAACAGATGTAAAGCGCAATTCAGCGGAAGTGTACAGATGTGACTTGTATGCGATGGGTACTGTATCACCTTCATTAAAGGTTAAGTATGTGAATCCCACCGCCCCCGGAATTATTCTAATCACCAGGTTTGTGTGGTTATCACGAGTCAAAAGATATTTAGACTCCAAAAGGTCTGTCTGCAAAGACTGCAGAATTGAGGTATGCTCAGGCAGCCAGCAAGACCTTGAATATGTAGGTTGTATCAAAGCATACAAAGGCTTGATACGCTGGGCATATTCGGGAATGTAAGTACGCCCAAAATTTAGGAAACCCAGCAAAGACTGAAGTTTCTTCAGAGTATTTGGGGGGCACAAATGTGCACATTTTTCCAAGAAATGGGGGCTAAGCCCTTACCTTCGTTGTTGAGCTCATAGCCCAAGAACAGAACTGTAAATTCAGCAATGTGTGATTTAGCAAAGTTAAATTTGTAACCCTGTTCCGCAAATTCAAGAATAATGCGGTCCACACGGGACAAATGCTGAAATAATTCGTCGTCCGTCAGATAGATGTCATCTACGTACGAACATGCGTCTTGATCAATGTCATTTAACAAAGAAACAACACGGGCGGCGAATATACCCGGACTATTTTTGTAGCCCATGGGTAAACGCCGGAACTGGAATAATTTACCACCGGAAGTGAATGCGGTCCATTGACCACTCTCCGGGGCTAGGTTGTGCGTGTAGAAACCGTTTGAAAGGTCAAGTGTCGTTTTATATTTTTTACGAACAAGACTGTCTACAAGCGCAGAACTATGTGTATTCTGTACCGCAAAGTTCCGACAATGGGAGTTTAAATGCCGGTAATCCAAAACTAAGCGGTACGATCCATCGGGTTTAGAAACCACGAAAAGGGGATTGTTCATAGGTGATACGCATGGTTCAATTACTCCCTGATATTCCAACTGTGTCAGAATTTCGGAGACGGGGCCTTTTGCCTGCCGTTTGATGGGATATTGGGGTTGTGGCTGCGGTAGTGACCGCAAAGGTATTGCATGAGGAGGTGATTCTTCATCCCATCCCACATGGTTGCGGTATAACGCTGGTGCCAGGTACACAGCCCACTCAGCTGCAAGTGCTTCAGCTTTGTCTTTTGGGACATGCCGTGAGAAGCTTGGAAGGATTACCTCCTCTCCTTTATGTGCAGCTAAAACGAATGGGGGTGGCCAATCCACCTCTGCTAACAAAATGTCATATGAAGAGGTTAGATTTTCCCAAAAAATCCCTTTTATTTCACGCGGTATGTCACCTTCAATTTGTATGACTATATTATATAGTCTGTCAGGGGGTGCCACTCTCGTGTCAGCTGTCTCTACAGTAACGAATGTTTCAGTTGCTGTCGCCTCCATATGAGGACGTAGCGCCTCCCGCACTATGGTAACTTCCGCGGCGCTGTCTAGGAGGGTCACTGCCCACGTCCAATTCTGGAGTCTCGTTCTCACGGTCTGAGGCATATTTCGCTGTAACAGCAGCAACTTTTTTCTTCTGAAATTGCGGTCGAGGAAGATGAAAGTCTTCTGCTTTCCCTCTGACTTGTTGTCGAGGTTGGTCTCGCTCCTGGGGAGCCTCTCGGCCCCTTCCTCTATCTTGCCGTCCTCCTCCACCAGCCTGTGACGACGTCTGGGCCTG
This sequence comes from Calotriton arnoldi, assembly GCA_963921515.1. NCBI lineage: Eukaryota > Metazoa > Chordata > Amphibia > Caudata > Salamandridae > Calotriton > Calotriton arnoldi. The sequence continues at coordinate 549,444 of CAWUFW010001775.1, forward strand.
TGAAGAACGAGGAGAACGCGTATCAGAGCTCTGAAACCTTTCTGGTGATTTAATCCTTGACCTATCACGTAAATCATAAGTACGTTCAGAAGAAACCGAAACTGGGGAAGCGCCTCTCGACCCCGGCTTCTTTTGTTGCTTACCCTGTTTTTTCTGTCTCCAACTCTTTTTAGTGAAGACTGGTCTATCATCTTTCTCAGATGCACTTTTTGTTTGTGTAACTTGTGTTTGCGATTGAGTTTGCATTTTTAAAAAGGCTTGTTGCCCAGGCTATTTCTTCCAATTGTTTTATAAGCCCGGGCAATAATTTTCGGTAATTCGCGAGGCCTGTCCAACTCTGGGACCAAAGCCAAAGCATTCGCTACTTGAAAGTTCATAGCATCGCCCTTGACATTTCCAAGGATCAGCTCAGCTACTACATCAAACACTCCCACTAGTCTCATCCCTAATTCCACAGCCGCTTCAGGGCCATGTTCATCCTGTACTTTTTTAATTACAGAGGGTAGAACCGTCATGGAAGGAGTTCCAAAACATTTTGAATAAACTGCTGCGAATACCTTACCCCAGTTTTCACATGATGTCAAATCGGGGATTATGTCTTTTGGCAAACTTATCGTGAGGATGCGGTGTTTATCTACTGGGGATGTATGTGGAAACACTGCTTCTATCTGATCGAACTTTTCTGCAAGCCAGTAAGGATAGTCGTCTTTATTTTGTGGACGTTTGCCCATCACAGAATTTACCATGACAGGACTTATGGTCACTCCAGCTGCAATAGCTGGTTGGCCTGCGACTACAGGAGCAGCTCCATGGAGGCTACCTGTAACGTATGTCACTAAGGCTCGATGCACTCGCACCAATTCGGTATGCATAGTGCGCAGTTCCGCAAGCGGTAATGCCAGATAATTTGGATGCGGGGTATACCCGGCCAATACAGGCCAAGTGGCCCCCTGAATTGACAAGGGGCCTAAACGAACTGCGGTAGTTGGTTGTGGTAGGGCGCCATTAAACCAAACACGGTGCTGCCAAGCCGTGAGAGGTACTTCAAGATGGGTATAGGGTCGATAGTCAGCAGGTATAGCGGTGGGTTTATATTCATGAAACAGCTTATCACCTGCATCCACCGCTTCAAAAGTGATCCAAGTGTAAAACACTTCAAAGTGATAAGCCGGATCGGCTTGAACCACAAAGACCAACTCGACCCCTGCATCGGGCACTCCATACACAGCTAAGTGGTCTCGGAGTGCTCCTCGACTATGTGCAGCTATCGCCACACCAGCCATGACTAAACAATTATATTCGACAACCTGACAGGGAGCACAAAAATGGGTCTGCTAACTAACCTTTTTTAATAACTTCAAGCTTGAAAGAACCTATAAAACATTCAATATAGGAGGTATCACCATCACATACGCCTCCGGAAGCGTACGCGAGGGGTTTGTGGACAAGCACAAGTACTACTCAAGCGTCTCGCAGATAAGCTGCCCCACGTTGGGCGCCATGTCATAAGGTTTCTGCACATACACAGAGCTATGCACAGGAAAATGGGACCCCGCAATACAGTGGTTTGCCACCATATACCGTAGCGCCCAAAAACCCCAACCCAACTAGCTTAGCATCCCATTAGCACCCAAGTACTAATGTTTGGACAACCCAGAACACGGTATCTTTATCTCAGGACTCGCAGAAGCAAGAACACTCTTTCGTCACTCACTCGTACTTGTCCACAAGATGCGTAGGAAGAGACACTGGATAGGTTAAAATGTTTATTCCAACTTACGTGCTCTAATGTACAGTACACGTGTCAGTACTAATAGCATAATGCATATGACTAATATAAGCAGCATGGTTACAATTCCATAGAATACAAACGGGGAAAGCATCTCAGAGCTCAGTGGATAAACGTATAAATAACATTACCACCCTCCCCTTGCAGTAAGATAGTTTATTATAATAATAGAAGACCTCTGGGCTTTGACTAGCGAACCCCCATACCTCAGTCTCTAGATGCAGAATTACATCAGCAGGACATCATAGCTCTTCTCACTGAAAGGGATTTCTCCAAGTGTGTTAAGCGCTAGTAAACCACAGTATTAAAAGCATACCAAATTCTTCATGGCAATTGCACATAATGTTATGTCTGGGTGCGCGAGACTGGCCATATCAGGAAGAACCAAAATACATTGTTATGCGACCTTGTACATGTTTGTGCAGACTGAGCCCAAAAAGGTGAACAACAGAAAATGCAGACAGTGCAAAAGAACTTGGCACGAGCAAAGGGCGAGGAAGGCCCGGCTCAGTGTAACGTGTGCAAAGAAAAGCAGCATGGCAGCCAGGCCTAGGCCAACATAACAAGGCAGGTAACAATCCACAAGACACAGGATCAGGACTGCTGTTTCGCATTGGTCAAGGAGAGCACAGATGTCATAGGTGGTGGCAAGGAGTGCGGTCTCAGTGCTGTTATTGCTTTGGAAGCCAGATTGGGAGATGTCCAGGATGTGGTTCACTTCGATGAATTTGGAGAGTTGGGCATTGATGTCCTTCTCTGTGACCTTTGCTGGAAAGGGGAGCAAGGAGATGGGATGAAAGTTTTTGAGGTCTGTCGGAATGGCGGATGTCTTTTTCAGCAGGGTTTGATCTTGGCGTGTTTCGAGTCATCAGGGAAGGTGGCGGTCTCGATGGAGCAGTTGATGGTTCACTGGAGTTCGGGGGCGATGGAGGTGGCAGCTCTGTGAAATATGTGGTGTGGGCAGGGGTCCGAGGGGGCTCTGGAGTGGATGCTCTTCGTGGTCTTGAGTTTGTCATCCATGGTGAGTGGTGTCCAGTTGAACAGGGTAGGTTTGGGTGCAGTGTAGTTGGGAGTGGTGATATTGGGCTCGGTGGCAGGATCTTGAGCGTCAAAACTGTCGTAGATCAGTCTGATCTTGTGGTGGAAGTAGGTGCCAAGTTTTTCGCAGAGTTCTTGGGAGGGGGATATCCGAGGTCTCACTGCTGGACCTGGCAAACTCTTTGACGATGAAAGACAAGTACCATAGTACTCATTACAACAATCCACATAAAGTGTTTCCACTTTTCTTTAGTAATTAGTACATTCAAAAATGTAAAGACCGGAGCCAAGTGTTGTTTTTCATAGAAGCTTGTATTTTCAATTGGTGGAAAACAGCCATTCAGGAAAGCACAGCCGACACGTGTTTCGTCACGCCAGTGACTTTTTCAAGGCTGTAATCATGCACATATATATATATATATATCAATCGATGTACATATCGTAAAAACATGTTAATCTCGAATTTACTTAACAGATGCGTGTTAAAAAATAATAATATCCGTATACTATAGACTTAGGCTAGGAAGGAAAGATCGTGGAACCTCAGTCCGCATGCCAGTTTTAATAATTCCTAGTCAACCATTGTGAACATCATGCAAAAAATGATAGGAATGATTGGAGAGTTGATCCCGTGCAATCTCTCATTATGCATGCACGTCGTCAATCCAACAAATATTTGTGAAAAAAAGTGATGCTATATAGATGAAAGGAAAGTTGAAAGATACCATTAAACCTGTGAATATGAATTCATATTGACACGGAGGCCCTGGGCTAACGTGTGTTATGCATTCTGGGTAGTATGATGCATATGTACCATACAGCACCATATTGAAAGAAAATTTTGTTGGCTAGTATTGATTACAGACACAGCTGCACATTACAAGAGAGGTGTGATCTAATTTCCATCACTACCCGTTCTAATTGATTGTAATTTGTATGGTGATCAGCACTCTTTTGTTTGCAGGATACACAGACCATACACTACTACTACATAGTGAGAATGGCGACCTTTGATGATGATAGAAACAAGATAATAGAAGAACTGTTCAATGACCGCACTATGTCTAGGAAGGAAACACCCACTAGCACCAACAGAGAAGGACTTAGACAAAAATTCATAAAACTTGAACGCGCAAGGAAACAGGAATTGTCCAGATGGTGGGATGCCACCATCCTCAAAAGATATACTGACATAAAACAAGTCCCTAGGGGTTTATGGGTTAATATATTCCCCTGTTTGGAAGACTTGGACATGGATTTACTCAACGAATGGGAAAATCTGATTTTGTCGTCCTCATTCGGCATGATGAACATACTCATCAAACATGCGGAAAGAAAAAGGGAGGCATTACTTCTAGAAATAGAAAAAATTGAGGGTGAAATCAGAAGTCTAAATCTACCAGAAGGCACAGAAAAAAACTTTGCCATTCTGAAGGACGTTCTAGCAGGACATCAATTGTATTTGAAAGACAAAAAGATGAGGAAGCTCAAACGGGATGAGAATGATTACCGCAATGGTAGAATATTTACATTTGCACGTAAATTTGATGGAATTAAGCCACGTCAACGAACGGTTGATGATGAATCTAGAGCCACTCCGATTTACATTTCGGCCAGTGAATCGGATATTTCAAGTATTACTAGTGAGACAAGTGAACCTTCTGATGTGTCAAACTCTAGGCCCACTATGAACACAGCATCCACCTCCTTTTTGTTAGCAGAACTGGAGAGATTCAGAGAGGGAACAAGACTAAACTTTACGAAACAAACAGGCACAAATAAACAAGAAGGGGAGGGTGCCACAAACACCAGGGAAAGGGTAACAACAGGGTATGTGTCCCGCAATCAAAAGAACTGACACCGTCACAAAATGCCCCATCGGAAATGTCACAGCAAGGAACCTGTAACAACAATGTATCGATTATCAACCTGTCTGATAATGATTTGTCTCAAAAACAAACGGATGTCCTATGTAAAGGTCTACATTTTTGTCAGACATCGCATATTGATTTTGCACAACTACATGTTGATGTTTATAAGTTTGTGAGACGTTTAAAATTAAAGAAGTGCTTTGAAGAGCAACCTAAATATGTTCCTCCGATGATTCTGCACATGTCTGAGTTTAACATAACTATCAAGGACATACAAGATGTCTATTTGATCGGGTCACTAGATGACAATGAACAAAACCACACAACAATGTTAGACCTTCTTTCTGATTTGGACATATCCTCTAACCTTAATGTGGATAGTGGGCTAAAACCAAAATCAACATTCTTACCATTGCTACCTTCAGACAACTTAATAGATATGTTTCATAAGGCAGTCATTAATGACTTACACAAATTGGAAGATGAGACACACATGAGACCTAGGTCTACTAAGGAGAATTTAGACAGACAAGAACGGTTGGCACTGGAGACACTCAGAAAGACATCCACAATTGTGATAAAAGAGGCTGATAAAGGGGGCAACGTGGTGGTGATGAACAACACAGATTACTTTGCAGAGATCAATAGACAGCTTTCTGACACCACTGCGTATTTGAAACTCACCACAAACCCAGTTAAGGAAACTATGAGAAAGATAGAGTCTAAGCTGAATCATTGGCGGGATCTTTGTCTTATTAATGACTTAGAATATAAATACATGCACAATACATATCCACGTGCACCATGTATTTACACTCTACCAAAAGTTCACAAGGATGGTAACTCTCCACCGGGTAGACCCATTATTTCAGGGATTGGATCACCAACAGAAAGAATTTCAGAATTCATAGATGTTTTTCTACAGCCCTTTGTACATAGACTCCCATCCTATATACGGGATACTGGAGATCTATTGAGTAAATTGGAAGACATCAAATGGTTAGAGACCTTTTACTTTGTAACACTTGATGTTAACTCCTTATATACAAGCATTCCAATAGATAAAGGTTTAATGACACTGGCACCTACTCTTTCAACAAGGGACGCAACACTGTATGAACATACTATGATGATTCTGGACCTGACAAGACTGGTTCTCGAAAATAAAAAAAATTTGCACGGCAAAGACTGGTACAAACAGGCACAATGGGTGGCCATGGGATCAAAATGTTCGCCTTCATATGCGAATTTGTTCATGGGACACTTTGAAAAGGAACACCTCTGGTCTAAATGCCCCGAGGAAATTACAGAAAGCATTCTATATTGGGGCAGGTATATAGATATCTACCCACATATACCCCTGAAAAGGACTCAGGGTAGGGAACAAGAGGCGCGGGGTACTAGGAGAGGCAGCCTCCAACATGCAATGTTTACCACAAGAAACCTCTCCTAGTTCAGTGACCTAAGTGCTTACAAAGTTATGTGAGTGCTGACATCTCACAAAAAGTGAAAGACTGGTCTCACACACCACCTGGTGTCATGCTTCATCATTGACCAGTCCTCGCCCCTAAAAACTTGGTTTGATAAGAGGCGGGCATACACCTGAAGACAGGGATGCACTTCTAAATCTAAGTGGGGCCCTTATAAAAGAAGTGAGTTAAAAAATCATTACAAATGCCAAACTAAATTTTAATGTGACTGGCATCCATATGGTTATTAAAAACAAAAGTACGGTGAAAATAAGGAAAATTACTGTCCTCCCACCGTGTGAGTAGTCAACATGTTTCTGCCTATTGGCCATTTAGGTCCATGGCATTCATCAGGACTTATCAAACAAGAAATGGGCTCCACCCTTACCAGAATTGTTTAGAGGCGATCAGTGGAGACGTAGGTGTTCTGACGGAAGACGCATCAGTTACACGTCTTGCCACAAGTGGCTTTTCGTCCACAGCCTCCCATGGGGCAAGTAGGTCCCACCACAAGGGTTTAATTTGTTACCTCAAAAAGGTGCCGGGGTCCTTCTTGAGGGGGGCCAGGGCGTTGGTGCAGTTGGTGTCTGCTGTGGGCGGCGATGTGGTAGTGCTGAGAGAGGCGGTGAGATGTTCCTCGGTGATCTTGTTCAACCTGCAACAGGGGGGAGGGTGGGTGCCGTGGTGTACGGTGGGAGAGCTGGTGGTGAAGTTCACTCAGCATTGGTCGGTCCAGAGGAGTTCAGTGGTGTGGTCGTAGGTGATGTTCCTGCTGGTGGAGAAGACCGGATCGAGCAAGGCGAGAGGAGAGAAGAGGAGACAGAGAATGAATAGATCGAAAGAGATAGGTTGCATGAGGAGATGAAAGGAGCGGGATAGGTTTGAGAATTTTTGCCAAAACAGCTTGGTTCCCCAGTCTGGCCCTGGAACCAGTGGTACTGGAAGTGTTTCAGAATTGATGAAAGAATAAGGACATTCCAAACTTATGGAGAAAAGTGAATATTTCTGTTTTTTTAAAAGGGGCATTCACGCACAAAAAAGCCCTACCAGGTTGTTAAATGTTGATAGTAAATATTTTTATGGCCATTGCGTAGCTGTTTTCTTCCATTTCCCTGACTTAATTAACGAGGCTTAACAAGGATGTGTCACAGGGAAGAAGCAAATGCCCAGACACATTCACTGATAACATTGGTAATGTTTGTAATCCATCAGGGTGTTCTTGATGATTGTTACGATTTTCAAAGGCAAAAAGGTGTGCATTGGAATATTGTGGCCTAATCTGTGGGAGGTGCTACCCAGAATGAATTTTCACTGTAGGTTTGATGCTATTTTACAGGCTCTAAATCCAGCTCGAGTAGGGAAAGTATTTAGAATTTCAGTGAACAGAGATGAGCAGGCGGGGATGCCCTCTATCTCCCATGCTGTTTTCCTTTTGTATGGGAACTCTTTATGTAAAGTCCATTGCTAAGAAGGTTCTAGTATAAACCTCATGTTTTCCCAAAAATTCAACGTAAAATACATTCATGTACATATACAAATAAGGGCATTCAAGCAGTACTCTTCATTCATTAGTCTGCTCAGGTGTCATTCACAGATTGCTTCCACCCACCAGAGCATGCGGCAATGGGTCTGTTCACTTCAGCCATTGGCTCTCTCCACGATAATTGACTCCATTATGAATGTGCACCAGGATCAGACTGGCCTACAGGGCAATCTGGCAGTGGCTCATGGGCTGGTCTCAAAGTCAGTGCGTGGGTCGTTTTTTGGCTGTTTGTGGGCTTGTTTTATGGTCTGCAGGCTGGTTTTTACTGTTGATTTTCCTGATTTTAAAACAAACATAGCCTGCAACAAGCTCAAATCCATGCATCTTCAACACTTTGCAAAATACGTATACAGTGTGTCTTTACAAGTTCCAACCTGAGCAATTTGCAAACATGGGCCACTTTTTTATCCATCTAGGTCACTAATTGTGCCACTTGTGTTTTGATGTTTCGGCCTATTTTTTGTTCCAGGCTGACCCTGTTGTGCACTTAGTGCCAAGGCTGGTAGGCTAATGTCTGCTTTCAGTGCTTCTGTCATTTCTTGTTATTTTATATTTTGTTTCAATGAGACATGTTTGCTTATTGTTTTGCAAATAGATGCACCTTTTCATGGCAGCATTATTCTTTATTAATACTTTTAAACTTTGAATGCCTTTTTTCATATTTTTCCCAAAAAACATAAATAAACTATAAAAATATTGCAGGCTTGGCATGGTCAGACCTATAGGCTTTACCAATGTTGATCAAATATATTATTGAGGGCTATCCACGTTTCTTGCCATTTCGAAAGTTCCGTTTGTTCCATTGCTTAAGCAAACACCACCTAAACACCGCAGTGGGGACAAAAAAAAAAATCCCTCTTTTGCATCTGTGTCAAGCGTTGTTATGGCCAGTCCAGAATTTAATTTAAAGTCAAGATTTTCTTGTCATCATTAGTCCCCATCCCCAGTGAAGTTTGAAAATTCTGTAGGCTTATGCTAAAAACTACAGAGGGTACCCAATCTGTTATAATTTGGTGATTTCCCCTTTCGAAACTGTGCCAAGGGAGGAACGTAATAAAACAAATTAATATTCACAAAATATTCAGCATGGAACATATTAGAGGAAATAGACTCTCATTTGTAAACCTTTCAAAACAATAAAGCTATAATAATAATAATACCAACAACTTCACCACACGGTTTCATTTTATGCAGGGATTTCAATCCATGCCCTGATAATAATAACATGCAAAACGGACAATAAAATGCTTCTTTCTCAGAAATTCAGCTAGATGGTGGCCAAAATGCCACTGTATTTTATTTGGATAAAAATTGAAGAAATGTCTATACAGCTACATAGTCTAAAAAAATTATTCCCCGGGACTCGATTAGCTTCAAAAACTTTGTCTACCTAAATATTTGAGGGCGTATCTTACTGAAATGTCCCAATTTTTCGAGGCGTATACCAAAAATCAAATTGTTAAACAGAAAATAAAGACTGTTTTAATGTGTGTATGTGCCAACTTCTGATGTATGTATCCATTCCAATTTTGATGAATCGCAGTTGGGACTTTCATGGCCATGCTACTTTAGTACTATGTTCTTTGCCATCTGTGCCATCTGTGCTTTAGATTTACTATTTTTACAGCAATGAGCTTTTAACACAATAAAATGGCATTCAGGGGAAATATTCACCGATCAGGTATACATTCCGGTTATTTAACAGTGAAAACTATCATGAGTAATAATCCCTAATTTAAGAATGGAGACACAACCAAATGAACAAAAAGTGATAGAGGTTAGCACATGCTATAACGAGGTAGTCAATTACCACAGGACACAACTTTCCAGGTAAGTGTAAGAAGAGCATTTGATCAAAACACCTCAAATATTCACAGCTAAATACTAACTGACTCATATTCCACAGGCAACATTCCATTGACATCACCCATTCTATTATGGAATGTAATGGAAGGAGAATAACACAAAGGTGAGGAACACCACGACATCAAGAGAAAAGATCACATTTCACTTATTTACAATAAAACAATTAACTTGCTGACATAGTCACTAAGATAAGCAGGACACTTACGTACTCGGAAACTTTTCCCATCAGCCATATCATTACAAGCAGATACATTTACACCATTAGCAATCACATTCTTGTTTTCATTAAAACAATTATCTACATTTGGTGTAGAATTTTTAGTGTCTGGAACAACAATATGACTCTTGTTTCAATGTCTACCGTCATCAGTTTGGACTGCATTTTAAATATGTTCACTACTTTCTGAGCCTTTGTGAATTTGGACCAACGAGCACACCCAATAGGAGCCCTTATTTTGATCCAATCACCCACCTTAACTTATAAATCTCTGACACACTTCCTTTTATCACAATATATCTTCCTTTCTGTTGTAACTCTACTTCACAATCCCTCCATCTGTCTACTCCATTGAACTTCACTTCTTTTTCCAGTCCATTAATCCTGAACACAGAATTGTATTAGGATGATCTGTTGATTTTTGGTAGTACATTATGAAGATGATACCAGAGTACGTTTGGTTCTAGGAGGCTCATGGACTCAGGTTTAACTCTTAAGAAAGACAAGTGCAGGTTTGGTGAACGTTGAGTAAATTACTTAGGAGACATTGTGTCTCTGAAGCAGGTGTTACACTTTTGAAGGATCTGTGTGACACCATAGTGGAGTTGAAAGAGCTGTGCTTTAAAAAAGTGTTAATTTCATTTTTAGGCATGGCTGAGTACTAAGGTATATTTAGAAAAACTGACACTGAAGGTTAAGCTAACAAATTCACCCAACTTGCAAGCCTTTGTGCCAGGCGAAGAAACATCGATAGTCACAGATGCAAGCTCAAAAGAGTTGGGAGCTGTCTTTTTGCAAATAAGACAAGCTGTGGAAAGGTTGATAGCATGTGCTTCCAGGTGTTTATGAGGTTCAGAAGTTAATTACTCAGTATGAGAGAGAAGCTTTAGCCATTTGGGGGCATTAAGAAAGTTTAGAAATTACATTTGGGGAACTGCCTTCAAAGTTTGTACTGACCACAAGCCTCTGAAGTAGTATTCATGAAAAGGGCCTGGATTCCATCTCATCAAAAATAAGAAAGTGGATGATTGCACGCAGTAATTAAAAAAAAAAATTTAAGGGTTTTATATCACACGAACTAGACTCGAGACATCAGGTATCAGAGCGCTTTACATGAGCACCAGTTTCGTTACATGAGGACACATTCATTTTTTTTTTTTTGTTAGGCGCGGGGAGATTAAGTGATTTGCCCAGAATCACAGGATGTTGAGCATCGTTGCCGAGACTTGAACCCGGTTCCCCAGCTTCGAGGTCGACCACGCTACCTGTAAGGCTACATCTTCTCCCCAAATTTGTCATCGAATATATACCAGGAGAAAAACATTTAGCGACAGATTGTTTTTCTCAGTTGGTATCTGGTTCAAGTAAGGATGATGTTCAAGATCAGTTAATTGAAAAAGAGGTGAATGTGTGTGAGGTAACTTTGGGAGCAATATCTGAAGTGCTGTGGAAAAGTGAAATAGAGAAATGTATGGTTTTGGTGGATGTGATAAAAGCTGCTCAGTCTGATAAAGTTGGTTTGGTGGACAAACTGTGGTGTTTGTTGGAACATGAATTATCTTTGGATAGTGGCATGATGTTGAGAGGAGCTAGTCTGAGGATTCCACTTGTAGTTTAAGCTCATCCAGGTTGTATGGGACTATTTAAGACCAAAGAAATATTGAAAGCTAATTTTTGAGGCCTGGAATGGACATTGAGGTAGAAAAGTCTGTCAGAGGGTGTTTAGAGTGCATTAATAGTGAGAAGATTCTGACTCACCGACAGGTACCTTTAGTTTGCAGAAAACTCTCCAATCATCCTTGTGAAGAAGTGACACTAGATATTGTTGGTCCATTAAGGGGAGAAAGTCACACTCCTTACCTCATAGTGCTGCTGGACTTTAATTCAAGGTGGGTTGTGGTTGCATGTGAGCAGGACATGTCTTCTTCAGGGGTTATCAAGATTTTGGAGGATGTGTTTAAAAGAGATAGCTTTCCCAAATGTATTCTTTCAGATAATGATCCCTAATTTTGTTCAAATGAGATGGAAAATTTCTTTTCATTCTGTAGTATTCATCACAAGAAAAGCCCAGTTTACCATCCAGAAACTAATGGAGCTGTGGAAAGACTGAATAAGACAATAAAAGAGAGGCTACAGTTAGCTAAATCGAATAGTTTGGACTCAAACAAAAGGATTACAACAGAGAATCACTGCTTATCATATGTCTCTCCATGTCTACATAGGGAAAACTGTTTTTGAGCTCTCATCCCATCCTCATCGCTAGGGTAAGGAAATGCCTATTTTTGCACTATCATCCCCATAGCTTTGGACTGATGCTGCTGGTTTTTAAACTCTAAGAGTACACTGAGGCCTGCTCATCAGACCTTAGTGCCAGTGATCTAACCCCGTATCGTATGTTGAATTAGCTACTCCGAATCGGCATAAGCTGACTTACTTATAAGTCACTAGTATATGGTACCAAGGGTACTTAGGGCATGCAAGGCAGAGCGCTGTTTTGCTGAGTAAAAGTTAATAGCCCCATTGGCTAACACAGAGTTACTGGTTGACCCCTCCGCCTGGCTAACTTCTGACGGGGACTAATAAAATGGGTACTTCAAGGTATCAGATTAATCATGGCATTAAACCCGACTTGATGCCCAAGTTACATTTAATGTCACTTTTAAGGAGAAGCAACATTTAGAAAGTTGCCGCTCTGTAGCCCAGTTTGTCTAGTGGCCTCACATGGTTGCTGGCCACCGGACAGCTTTCTGCCCTCCTGGGGAGTAGTGTGAACAAATCACAGGCTTAGGAACAAGGGTATCCTGCCACAGAGGGAGGTGTTACCTACTACTTGCAGGAAACCACTCAGGGTGTTGGCCCAAAAGGCAAGCTTTAAAGGTGAAGCCTCCTTTGGTGGGCAAATGGTGATCACCCTCCTGAAAGGTTTCCCCTTTTTTCAGGTAGACAGAGAGGGTAGATCATTGCCCAAATCAGTTTTCCCGTGGGTGGGTAGCCCACAGGCAGCTACACCTCTGGGTTGGGCTACCAAGCTCCTGACTTCAAAGGAAGGGTTCAGACATTTTGGGAGTTGGCAGAACAGTGCACTCTGAAATTGCTAGATGCCACACATATCTGGAAGTCATTACAGGGTGGGAGGGATCATGGTAGCCCATTGGCTAGTGACTGCATCATCCACCCAAGGCACTTTCTAGGCAAATATGGCACCCCTGGCACCTTGAACCTCAGATCACTGTGGAACTGGAGAAAGGACCGAACAAGGACTGCCTTGTTGACCCCTGGACCTGGCAAAGAGAGGCTGCACCATCTGCTGGAATGCACCTTGGGCTAGCGAAGAAGGACTGTTCCTGTTGATCCTGGCTTGATGAAAAACATCACTCCCATGCCCAGATCAAGGAGGTGAATCCCCGGGTCACTCGTCTGATCCCCTGGAACCAGCAACAGGGCCACCAAAGCTGAAGTAGCCCAACTCAGCAAGTCAGTAGGTACTTCTGGAGAACTGCCACTGACCACTGCTGGGCACCCCAAGAGACCGAGCCTCGATGGCCAAAGGTTGCACCCTGTTGGACCCAGGAGTGTTGTCTGAGTCCAGATTGGTCACCCAAGAGGGACACTATCCTCCACCAAAGGATACTACTGGACCCGCTTTGACTGGAGACTGGTAGCCCAGCAGCAGCTGTCCTTCTTTTGGCTCAAAGAGGACTTCGAGGGACCCTGACCTCTGTGGGCAAATTCACCCCACCTGACCAGACTGAGGAGTGACCGCAAGGACACCCTCGTCAACTGCACAGAACTGTGCATTCTCAGCATCAGGGCCACTCCATTAAAGTCTATGGTGGTCATGGTGTAAAGTTCAGAACTGGAGTGGAGAATGCTTTGGTGACCAGGTAACTGTACAAATACTCCTTAGTGGCCCCTTGGCCTTCTACCTGTTGGATTTGGTAACCCTAGTCGGGCCGTAGTAGCCGAACACAACACTTTTAAACTTTTCACAAGTTTCCAAACTTTACGGTTACCATAGCTTGTTTGTGGTTGCGACTAAAAGAACTGAAATTTTCATTTACTTTAAAAATCTATATCTCTGGAACCTTCTGGTGGATTTTGCTCATCTTGTATAAAAATAAAAGCTATTTTTTATAAATTGGTGTTGAATTTCTTTCGTGTTGTGTGACTTTCCAATTTTATTGTTTGGTGCTTCTGAATGGTTTATACTAATTCCTTTGTTTAAGCCTTGCTGCTCGAAGACCCTGGGTTAAGCTAAAGGTATTGCAAAAGAGCCAGACTGGTACCAAGACAGTTTTTACGAGTATATTAAATGGTAAGGTTGCACAACCATACCATATAATACACTCAAATCCTCAGCACACATCTTTCCAGGTAGTGTAAGATGAACATTTAATCAAAACACCTCAGCCATAAATACCTAAGCTCTAACTGACTGAGATTCCACAGTCAACATTCCATTGACATCCACCATTATATGATGGAAGGTAGAGGTCATTTACTGGGCATTTACCCAGTCGGCATTTACTGGGTTGACAAACACAATGTATTTAGATACTGAGTGACTACAGATGATATTAAAGATCAATATATGAGGTGCATATATGCTCAGTAGGAGCACATGCTTGCTACGGCTAAAGGTGCAGACACGTCCTGACTACATCTGTACTAATATTTACTGTCTGTTTTGGAACTAACCAAAAATGGCTGATACAAAATGTGATATATACTTTGTATGTCTGTATTGTTAACTGAAAACTCAATAAAACAGATTCAAACAAAAAAATTAAAGTGTAAAGGGGAGAAAAGTCATTAGATGACCAATCAACAAATTAATAATTCTCTTAGACACACAGTAACCATGGGCAACTATGTGAGGTTAGTTAGCTTATAACAAAGCCAAGAATAACTGAACATACAGACACCTCAATACGAGGGTGTAGAAATACATCGGAATTAGCATGAAGCCAAATCTGCGTATCCAGTTTAATGATGCAGTATGAATAATATTATTAATTCAAGAAGTAGAATACAGAAGATCAGAAAGCATGAGTCCAAGTTTCCCTGCATCGAGGGTTGGTGAGTGAAAAGCATTAAATCTATCCCTACACTAACACTAAAGTGGCATACCTACTTAGGCATCTTCAGGAAGGAGGATAAAAGGTGTCAGTATGTGGAGTATTCCTAAGAAGTCTCTCCACAATCAATGGGTCATGTAGCCTAAAGCTACCAAGACAGAGCTTGCTCTAAGATGCTCTCTCTCCGAAGGCAAAAGAGAAGTGGGGCACTTTCCCTACTCCCAACAACACATTATTCATTGGTAATATTCCCAGAATCCAGTTTGAGAGAAGCCATCTGCTCTGGGTACAATCCTGAAGGTGTTTTTCCACGGAACAACGGTGTTCTTTCCTTGATACATTTTGTCCTTGGCTCCCAGGCCTTCTCCTGTGTGAAGCACAACGACCTTCCTTTATTGACTCAAGCAACACGATTGTAACTTCTCCTCTTCTTGCCTAGCTAGTAAAACAAAGACATTATTCTAACGAACAAGAGTTCTTCTTTCACCTCCAACACAAAACGTGAGAAAGAAATATTCCACAACACACATCAAATTCAAGCTGTTAATTCTAAAGCGAGAGTTTCCAGGGAACTGCATTTCAGGCCTACAAAATTCAGCAAACATAAGAAAGCATCATATGAGCTTTACGAATTTGCATAGCAAATAAGGCACTCTCAATTAATGCAGTTACCTACATGTAAAGTGACACAATTAATTAACACATTTAGTACATGAGTAATTGTCAGTTACACATCACGAGTTCTTCACGTTAATGTTTGCTGCTAGTTACATTCATTTTCTACATGAAATCTCCATGTTACTCTTCAATGACCTAACCCACATCAGATTTTCACTTTAGCACGTTTCACGATTCTAACACTTTGGGGCCGATTCCGATTCGGGCCGGAAAACGTACCGACCGACTCAGTACGGGAATTTAGTCCGACCGGCTCGGACCGGCACCGCACGACCCGGGTAGTACGATGAAATGAATGTGAAATCCGACAGACTCGGACGGAATACAAAACGACCGACCGAGCCGTACGGAAACAAGCCATCCGGCCGGGAAATCACGCAAGACGAACCAACCGACACGCACTCGGATTGAACCCGAACGAAACGTACCCACGAACTCCGACCCGCGTAGTACGATGCTGTGCGTGCAAAACACGACCGACTCGCCCGGAGCACAGGCCGTACGACCGACACGCATACAAAACCCAGCCGAAGCAACCCAATACTACGCGACCGACTCGTACGCCGCATATGAAACCTAGCTGACACACAGCGGGAGCGAGTCGGACAAGATCGCACCAGACAACTGCAGCGTCCTACTCGCACACAAGAACGACTCCTACATGCACCAAAAACACCAAGGAAAAATTAGAAAAAAAAGGGCCAAACAAGCAACCACTAAGCCAATAAATACAGGGAGGGAAAAAAAAATGGAACAAGGACACACCTCCAACTCCACCTACATAAAGGCCACAAATCCCTACCATGATCCTTTGCAAATTCCACTGACCTGCCAGCACAGAACACCATCACACAGCAACCACAGACACACTCACAGCTCATACATCACACAAACCACACACCATTACCACACCTACAAATAGCACCCTCACACAGCTAAACCTACACTCACACCCCCCCACCTGCACACACACACACACATCAATCACCACCACCATGCCCCCAAAGAAGAACCATAAGTTCCTAGATTGTGAATTGGAAGTCCTGGTAGACGAGATACTCAGGGTAGAGCCACAGTTGTTTGGTACATTGGTACAACAGACCCCCATGTCGCAGAAAACCAAGATGTGGGCGAGGATTGTCGACAGGGTGAACGCACAATCACCATGTTTGCGCACAAAGGAAGACATCCAGAACAGGTGGTATGATGTGCGCAGGAGGGTCCGGGAACTACTCAAAAAGGACTACCTCCTCAGCCAGCACACCGGCAGTAGCCCTCCTACAAAACCAGTATACCTCAGGCCCTGGGAGGAGAAGGTGCGGGCCATCCTACCACCAGTGAGTGTATACGGACTAACAGACATCCCAGAGCCTGGTGAGTACACAACTAATATATACAATATGGTGTGACAACACACACACATCATCACAGTCAAGGGGATAGGCAAACCATGCACACTTAGCAAATACACAGCAACCAAAAGATATTCATCCCAAGATGTGAATGCTAGTCAGACAAACACAATACCTGCCATCTCATAGTGATATGTAACTGTGTCATGAGATCTTCAAACCTAACAACAAATACAGCAAGGCAGTGGCACAAATAGAACCAACAAACACTCACAGATATTTACCCACCACTAGAACACCACCTCACAGGGAAGCTCACTCAAAGGAAGGAATTCTGTGTATGCTGGTCAAGTCAGTGTAGCCAATAGCATGATGGGAGTGGTAGTCACAGATATTGGTCACACCCACAATTGGCCCATCAACACCACTCTCAACCATGCTCACATCACAGGGAGTGGATAAGGACTCACAAGATGGCTGACACTGGGTACTGCTGTGGGGAGCACAAGGCCCTGCTGGGAACTGTGCACCAACAAACAGCACAACACCACTGCCTGACATCCTGAAAGCCAACTTGCACTCCCTGCAATGCAAGCACGTTGCATGGTGGGATATCTGGCTGGGTGGGAAGGAGGACTCACAGCACTGACCATAGTTACAAGCAGCTCTCCTCACACACCCCCTCAACACTAACTCCACATAACCCACCTGGGAGAATGCAATGCCTCACACACCAAATGAAGATCCCACAAAGAACCACCACCCTGGGTAATGCTGTGTGAAGCACAGGGACACTCTTGGGACTTGTAGCCAAACAAACGCAAGGACAACACTGTCAGCCTTCCTGTCAGCACAGGCACACTACCCCACAGGGAAGCAGAGTCAAAAGGAAGGAAGTACGGGCATGCTGGGAAGGGGGTGGAGGCAATAGCATGATGGGAGTTGTAGTCACAGATATTGCTCACCCTCACAATTGGCCCATCAACACCACTCTGAACCATGCTCACATCACAGGGAGTGGATAAGGACTCACAAGATGGCTGACACTGGGTACTGCTGTGGGGAGCACAAGGCCCTGCTGGGAACTGTGCACCAACAAACAGCACAACACCACTGCCTGACATCCTGAAAGCCAACTTGCACTCCCTGCAATGCAAGCACGTTGCATGGTGGGATATCTGGCTGGGTGGGAAGGAGGACTCACAGCACTGACCATAGTTACAAGCAGCTCTCCTCACACACCCCCTCAACACTAACTCCACATAACCCACCTGGGAGAATGCAATGCCTCACAGCCTAACTGAAGATCCCACAAAGAACCACCACCCTGGGTTATGCTGTGTGAAGCACAGGGACACTCTTGGGACTTGTAGCCAAACAACTGCCAGGACAACACTCCCAGCCATCCTGTCAGCACAGGCACCCCACCCCACAGGGAAGCAGAGTCAAAAGGAAGGAAGGATGGGCATGCTGGGAAGGGGGTGGAGGCAATAGCATGATGGGACTTGTAGGCACAGATATTGCTCACCCTCACAATTGGCCCATCAACACCACTCTCAACCATGCTCACATCACAGGGAGTGGATAAGGACTCACAAGATGGCTGACACTGGGTACTGCTGTGGGGAGCACAAGGCCCTGCTGGGAACTGTGCACCAACAAACAGCACAACACCACTGCCTGACATCCTGAAAGCCAACTTGCACTCCCTGCAATGCAAGCACGTTGCATGGTGGGATATCTGGCAAGGTGGGAAGGAGGACTCACAGCACTGACCATAGTTACAAGCAGCTCTCCTCACACACCCCCTGTTAGACTTGGCATCTTTTGGCGTGTTTCCCCTGACTTTTTGCTTTCTGACCTCCCGGTTTTGACTCTGTTTTTGCTGGTGTAATGATTCTGCGCACTTTCCTCACTGCTGTCCAGTGGGAAAGTGAAAGTGCTCCTGTATAAAATGTGTTATGGATTGGTGTTTCCATGATTGGCCTATTTGGTTTATGTGTCAGTCCCTTGTAAAGTGCACTGCGAGTGCCAGGGCCTATAGACCAAATGCTGTTGGTGGGCTGCAGCACTGGATTGTGCCACCCACGCAAACAGCCCGTAAAGTGTAAATCAGGCCTGCCATCGCAGAGCCTGTGCGTAGCCTGGGGCTGCCATGTCGACTTGGCAAGTGCACACACTTGCAAGTCCCTAAACCTTCCCTTTGCTACATGTTAGTCACCCCTAAGGTAGGCCCAAGGTACCCCTGTGGGCAGGGTGCATTGTATGCGAGAGGTAGGACATGCCCTGGTGTGTGTGACATGTCCTGATAGTGAATTACAGCCTAGTTCGTTTTCACTATTGCAAGGCTACCTGTTCCCCCTAGGCCAGAACGGGCAGTTTTGATTATTACAGCTTATAATCCTAACTGACCCCGGGAACGTGGTAGAAATTCGAGTTTAGTATGCCTGGACTCAGAATGATAAAATGCATCTTTTAGTGAAGTTGGTTTTAACATTCTGTGTTTGAAAATACCACTTTTAGAAAGTGGGTATTTTCTAGTCTAACCATCCAAGCCTGCCTCTGCGAGGTTGTGTATTCCTTGTCTGGAGTGTGAGTGACCGGGGCTGGGGGATGCCAGGAGACAGGGTGAGTCAGCACAGGGCTGAATAGCAAGATCTACATGTAGATGGGTGGGAGGGGTTGCACCTGGGCCCGGAATAGGACAGTGCCGTCCCTCCACAATGCTGGCTCCACCTCCTGTGGTGCGTCTGATGTCCCTGGCCTACTCACTGAAAGAAGGGACGGAGACTTGTCAACAAAGTGCTCCAGAACTGGTTTGGACTAGGCAAAGGCCTCTCTGCCTTCAGAGAACAAAGGAATTTGGGATATAAATATTGGGGCCCTGACCCCATGAATTTAGATCTCGCTGGAATCAAGGAACCTGCCAAGACGAAGAGCTGGAAGAGCTGCCAGGAGGAGTACTGCCCCTTTGCTGTGTTGTTGCTTTGTTGGGTTGGCCTGCAGCTGCTGCTTCTGCCTTGGGCAGTGAAAGGAAGGAACTTTCTACAAACTTGTGCTGAGTATTTCCAAGGGCCTGGAACCGAGCTGGCCTCCTGTTAAGAAGTCTCAGGGACTACAAAGACTTCACAAGCCTCTGGGTACCGCTTCTGGAATGCTGTTTCAGTTGCCACAGAGGAAGGGAACTGCAACCGACTCCGTCAACCGAATCCATCCCTGGCCGGTGACCTGTTTGCACCGCAGACCGCATCGCCCCGCTTCGCATCGCATCGCAACCCTGGTCTCACCGTGGGCGACGTCCGACGCCGCCAACATCGAGCCGCTGCTTGCACCGTGACCTGTGGGCACCGCAGTTCGCATCGCATCGCTTCACTGAACCAGCCGGACCCGACCGACGCGGTCGCTGCAACTGGCTCAAGAGTCGTGACCGCACCGCATTTGGGGCACCGCTCGCACGTCTGCGACGCACCGCTCCGACTCGCACCGCTGTCCGACGCCAGCTCCCGCACTCCGGCTTGGTCGCCTGCATCGCAACCTGTCAGCACCGCATCGAGCATCGTCTCACCCTGCATCGCACGCCTTGGACTCACCGACTCCGTCTGCACGACGCTCATCGAGCCGCTGCCTGCACCGCATCGAGGACACCGCACCTTGCATCGCTCCGTCTTGCACCGCAACCGCAACGAACGCCCGACCGGCTCGTACACTCCGTACCAGCCACAACGAGAAAGGTACTGTGACCGAGTCTGTTCACGACTCTGCTGGCCCGTATCGACGCGGTCGGCTGGAACTGTTAGACTCTGTGGTTTTCAGCATCGCAATAGACTCGGACGGAGCTACCGACTCGTACGAACTTTGTTTTTGAACTATTCCTGCAAAGAAGAAGTTACCTTATCAAGCATTCGTTTTTAAAGTATAGTATTGTGGATTTTTGTCGTAATTGGTCTTGTCTTGAGTATATAAAATATTGGTTATTTTTCTAAACTGGTGTGGTGTCCGTTTGTAGTGCTTACACTGTATTACTGTCGGTTATGTGCAAATGCTTTACACACTGCCTCTGAATTAAGCCTGACTGCTCGTGCCAAGCTACCACGAGGGTGAGCAGGGGTTACTTCACGAGTGTAACACCCTTACCCTGACTAGGAAGAAGGGTCCCTACTTGGACAAAGGTGCAAGCCCTTGCCAACTAGAGATCCCATTTCTAACACCCCCTCAACACTAACTCCACATAACCCACCTGGGAGAATGCAATGCCTCACAGCCTAACTGAAGATCCCACAAAGAACCACCACCCTGGGTTATGCTGTGTGAAGCACAGGGACACTCTTGGGACTTGTAGCCAAACAACTGCCAGGACAACACTCCCAGCCATCCTGTCAGCACAGGCACCCCACCCCACAGGGAAGCAGAGTCAAAAGGAAGGAAGGATGGGCATGCTGGGAAGGGGGGTGGAGGCAATAGCATGATGGGAGTTGTAGGCACAGATATTGCTCACCCTCACAATTGGCCCATCAACACCACTCTCAACAATGCTCACATCACAGGGAGTGGATAAGGACTCACAAGATGGCTGACACTGGGTACTGCTTTGGGGAGCACAAGGCCCTGCTGGGAACTGTGCAACAACAAACAGCAGGACACCAATGCCTGTCATCCTGAAAGCCAACTTGCACTCCCTGCAATGCAAGCACGTTGCATGGTGGGATAACTGGGCTGGGGGGAGAAGGAGGCCTGGATGGTAACCAAATACCACCAATGCTGGTCATGCACACACCTCAACATTCACATTGACATGCCACAGGTTGGCAGGACAATGTGCTACTCCAATATCACTCACTGACTGTCACTATTTAGGAGAATGCAATGTCCTGGCCCACATCCAGAGGTACAGTCACAACTGTCAGGTGTTTGAACAATTGATGCCAGTAGAAACATAACATACAATCTGTGTCTCTCCCCAAAACAGGAGATGATGGGGACACAGCAGCAGACCAGGAGGACTCCCTGTCCCAGGCTCCGGGGAACACTGAGCTCACTGGTGTGGATCAGCCTCTGCACTCCTCGGATGGCGAAGAACCAGCTGGACCCTCCGGTGTGAGTCATCATGCAGCACCAGCAGGAACAACATCTGCACCCCCTGCACCCACCCCTCCAACAACTGCCAACACACAGGCTACCCCTGCCAACATGGACACACCAAGGACCACAGATGACAACAGCGCACGGACCCAGGCCCAAACTGGAGCTGCTGACAACGAGCCCAGGAACAACACCCAAGTGGGCCCACGGTCACCTGTGCGTGCCACTGCAGGTCCTGCACGTGTCGCCAGGGGTGGTGTGAGGGGTGGGAGACATAGGTCTCTCCTTGCAGAGGGGTCTGGACTGTATGATGACCCACAACTGGCACGCATCGCGGATGCGTACCAGACTAGCACCGGAGAGGTTAGCCAGGTAGTGGGGATCCTCAAGGACATACAACAGCAGCAGGCTGCCCATCATGCCCGCTTGGACTCCCACATGTCCCGTGTCGAGACACACATGTCACGTGTCGAGACACACATGTGTGGCATGGAGTCCAAGTGGGACACATTGGAACAACTGACAGCGGTGCATAGGGACATACTGACATGCCTCCGCCAGATCAGCGCCAACATGGCCTCACCTCCCTGTGTGCCCACAACATCTGCTGCTTAAACAACTGCAAATGCCACAGGGAGGGAGGAGGACTCTGGCAGAGAGTCCCCTGCACCACCGCAGCCTGCACCTGAGGGTCCCCCCCCAAGAAGAGGGGCCGTCCGAGGAGGCCAAACTGAGAGGCCGATGGCCATCTACATCCCCCAGGAAGCCAACACCTGTTCTGGAACTTTTCCTCTGTGTGCATACTGCACGCCCTGTTGAAGCCAAGCCAACTCTCCCACATGACATGGGGAGCTCTAGTTGACCAAATGTATCAGATGACTGTGGACTTTACTCTGGACTTTTCAGCTACCAAGACTTCCAATTCACATGGGAACTTTGGATCCAAATTTCTATGTACAGCACCCACCATCCTGTGCACCATCCTCACACCTGTATGTAAATAAACTCACCAATACACCATATCTGCCTCTGTTGTGATTCCAACGTGGTTTTTGTCATGTAGATGTTGATCTCCTAAATTACACTGTGCATGCTAACTGCTACAGCAAGTCCAACACTGTCATGTCAGTCATGGTGACGTGACACATAAGAGGGAGACACACCACTAGGGCCACAAAACACATACACACCAGGGCCATCAGACTCATCACCTATACTGATGTTGCAACGAAGTACAGTGGAATGTACAGACACGCCACCTATTCACAGTCACTGTCAACTAGACAACAGGTGCAGTAAGCAAATGTCAGTCAGATGTGTGACTACAGACAACGCACATCCCAAAGTCAAGCACAGGTTTATTACACATTTCCAACATGTAGTTTCCACTACAAATGCAAGCTAATCCAACCTGGCTGTGGCCACAAAGTCAAAAAGTGCAGAAGATAGAAAGTCCAGGGGTGTGTGGCACATCACCTGTAGGGAAACGACTGCTTCCACCTTGGAAGTTGAATCATGGATTCGGGGGATCCAAGTTGATCAGACAACTCCAGCAGCACCCTATGAAGGACAGACATGACACACAGTCAAAACCACTGAAGAACAGCACAGAACGGCAATACTCATGTCTAATACATGTCACGAGATAACTACACAAAACCAAGTTAGCATGTCAACACTGTTGGGCAGTACAGACCACCTGCAAGGACACATCGCTGCACGCATCCAGTCAAGTAGCACATGGCCACACTCAAACAGCACCAGAGCACCACACACACATATCATGCAAACTCAAATCATTGACATTACAACCCTCTGGAGACTCACATTCAGCTGAAGAAGTTGGTGATGAGCTGTGTGCGGACATCACCATCATCATCATCATCATCTTCACTGGCATCGTGACCCAGGCCAGGATCTTCCACAGGTGGCGGACGTTGATCATCGTCATCCAGGATGAGAGGCAACTCCTTCCGCACTGCCAGGTTGTGTAGCATGCAGCAGACGATGACAATCTTGCACACCTTTGCTGGGGCATATGGGAGGGCCCCTCCTGTCTTGTCCAGGCAGCGGAAGCGGCTCTTCAGGAGACCAAAGGTCCGCTCAATCACCCTCCTCGTCCGACCATGTGCCTCATTGTAGCGCATCTGGGCTGGTGTCACAGGGTTCCTGAGGGGTGTCAGCAACCACGGCATGTTGGGGTATCCCGAGTCACCTACAGGCAGACAATTGCACATTAGCCGATTTGAAAATGTGTGCGGAAAACAACATAGCTGAACACACACAATGGTACAAAGTCAGTGCACACCAACAAGCCAGGCACGCTGGTTCGGCATCTGTGACATCATCCTCGGGATGCGACTACTCCTCATCACGTAGGCATTGTGTGCAGAACCGGGGAAATGGGCACACACATGTGAGATGGTCATATCTGCAAGACATACCACCAGAGCATTGATCGAATGGTAATGTTTACGGTTGCGGTATGCCTGCTCATGTGCCTGTGGTGGTATCAAAGACACATGTGTCCCATCAATGGAGCCAATTACATGTGGCATCCTCTCCAGGGCATAGAAGTCACTCTTGACGTCAGTGAGTCGTTGACGTGTTGGGAAATAGATGTACTGGTTGAGGTATCTCAACATTGCCCCCAAAACATCGCGTAGCACACGGCTGAACATAGTGTGTGACATCCCACCAGTAGTTGCCACAGTGTGTTGAAAGGTACCGGTGGCAAAGAAGTGTAGGGCTGCCATCACCTTCCCCTTGGGGGTCAGCGCTGTAGGATACAGCCGGCCAGGCTGCAAATGTGGGGCCAACCGCACTGCCAAATCCTCAATCAGCTGCCTGGTGAAGCGGTACCGTCGGATGCTGTCACGTTCCACCATCGTTGCCAGGTCTGGGAATGGTCGATGGACAGCAGGAGCCCTGCAGTGCATAGGTGAAGAAAGCAAGATTGTCAGTCACCCCACCAATGTGCCGTTCACCATACTCAATTTCACATGACACATCATCAACATACACAAGTACTTGATGTGTGTGTCGTCCCGTTTGGACATATATGGCACCTACATGGACATCATCTAACATCTCTGTTCAACAAGTGTTGACAACTGGTTCCAGTGTGTTATGGGACACCATTAGGCTGTGTCACAGTACACATTAACTGCTCTCACGTTCCACACACATACCACAGTGACATGTCTGGACAGATGCTCCACAGGCATCACAGCTCATTGACAGGTAGATTCCCAGGGAGCCTGTCTTGCCACATGGACACTGGCATGACATGGCGTATCATGTACACGTCAGAAAAACAAACATGACACCCACAGGTGGTGGCCCCTGTAGCCTCTGCAGGACAGACATGGACGTCTGTGACACACACACACACACCATCAAAGTTCATGCACAAACCACGTGGATGTGGAGACTGTCTCCCATTGTGCACATGGAGTCAGAGACATGTGATACACAACATGCACACAGACTATGGAGGGACATCACTATTGTTGGAATGGGCCACCCTGTGACGTACATGCCTTCCCACATGTGAGCCTGGGGGTATGTGACATGTCATACACATACACAACCTGGAAATGTGACCATGACACATGCTCAGAAATGAAAAGTTGCACACCACAGTGGTCAGGTGCACAACACACAAAGGACCCTGTCCCCATTAACACGTGCACAGCCTGGGTGTGTCTGCCCCCAAGTGCCACCCCTAAATCCACATGTTCACCCCCATACACAGATAAGGTTATGCTGCCACACATGCCTCATAGACAGTGTGGACTGGGTGTGGTGTTGTAGGTGTGCCCCTGAGTCCCTGGAAAGTAAATGTGGCTGGCATAGGTTCACCAGTGACCAGCATGGTGACATATGCGTGTGACCTGTCCTGGTACGCGTTGTAGAGCAATGGACCGATCGGTGTACCCGGCCGGCCCATTGCATTGAATGTGAGCGGGTACGCGTTGTATGCCTGGTACGCGCTGCACAGCAATGGTCCGATCGGTGTGCCCGCACAGACCATTGCATTGAATGTGAGCGGGTACGCGTTGTAGAGCAATGGACCGATCGGTGTGCCCGGCCGGCCCATTGCATTGAATGTGAGCGGGTACGCGTTGTATGCCTGGTACGCGTTGCACAGCAATGGTCCGATCGGTGTGCCCGCACGGACCATTGCATTGAATGTGGCGGGTGCGCGTTGTATCGTGGGTACGCGTTGTACAGCAATGGTCCGATCGGTGCGCGCGCATTGGCTGGGGCCTGGCATGGCAACTGACGCGTTTTTGAAGCTTCAACGAGTCTGATGCAGTGAATTCAGTTGGCCAGCCACAACAATGTTGCAAATTCATGGGTGTCATGAAGTTGAAATTTTTGAAGGATGCTGTGGGCGTGTCTTGGTGCTGCAATTCCATGGATTGGTCAGATTCATAAGATGCATACGACTTGGACCTATCACTTTGGACACATGGCACAGTATCTGCCTCTGCAGCACACATATAATGCTGGCTGTTCCCCTGAGGGCTCACTTGCCTGCACTACATGCTCCAGGACGACATCTGCCACTACACTGCTGCTGTCTTTGCATCCTCTGGCTACTGCAATGGCAGGTACTGTGGAGAGAGCCCCAGCCTTCACCCATGAGGAGAACCAGGCCCTGCTGGACAACCTCCTTCCACAGTACAGCAAGCTGTATGGGACACCAGGGGAGCAGGTGAGTGTGCTGTCCACTGCCTTACTAATTGTGCATGTTGTCTGACTAGCAGGATTTACAGTGTGCACACCACTGGCTAGCATGCTCACTGTGTAGTACTCACCCCCCAAAGTGTGTAGTCACATGCACTGAACAGGTACAGTGGAGTAACAATGCATTCAAACAAGGTTCACTTCCCATGCAATGATACCATGTAGTAACTGCTGGCAAACTGTCCATAGCCCTCGTTGCACTGCCTGTGTACATCATATGCCCCTGTGATTGAGACATGTATTTCCAACTGTGTGATGCACGGATATGTTGCATGTGTAGTAATGGCCTTTTCACTTTGTCATCCTCACAGGTTGATGCCCATCAGAAGCAGGATATCTGGCTGGCCATCGTCCGGGCAGTCAGATCCGTGGGGGTCTACAAGCGCCGGATCCGCAACTGCCAGAAGAGGTGGCAGGACCTTCGGGGCTGGACCCGGAGGATTGCAAGGGTCCAGCTGAAGCTGTCGCCTCCTCGCAGGAGGGGCGGACACCGGACCCTGACCCCCCACATGCTCCAGATCCTGCCGGTGGTCTTCCCGTAGCTGGATGGGCAGCTGAAGGGCAGACAGCAGCCAGGAGGGGGTGAGTCAAAGACTGCACTGTGAACTCTGTCTGCCATTCTATGTGCCCTCCTGTGGTGTGGTTAAACTTCCCCAGTACATCAGTCTTGTTGTCCAGTACCCATGTCCCTCTATTGTGACATGGCCACTAGCCATCTGATAGGCCGGTGTGCTCCTTACGCTCAGGATAATTGTGTCACTCGGGTACAGGGTCCTTGCATTTTGCTTTGCTCAAGGTGGGTGACAGCTTTTGTTCCCGTGATATTGTGTTAGCCTTCATGGGTGGGTCAATTGCTCACACAATGCCTGAGTCGTGCAATGTAGTCTGGGTGTAACTTTGATATGTGATCCACTTGCAGATCAGAATCACCACATGTCCCTGGGGTATTTGCCACACCCCCATGCTGCGGGTGGGTAAAATGTTTGGGCCTCAGGAGTATGTATGTCAAGTGTGTCACACATGCCTAGCCACCTGCCTACTGACCAGGGCTCATCCATCTTGCAGGTGGAGCCGGACAGTCATGCCTACTCCAGGGCATACAATACACTCTGTACTCCCACTCCCGTGTATCAGCTGACATGCTGTGCTCAGTGAAATGTTCCCTCAGGTGTCTGCCTCTGTGTCGTTGTGCTGTGACTACATTGTCGGGACTCCTGTGATGTTTATCGGTTAGGGGTCAGCATGCCATCTGCTATTGGACCATGTGAGACAAGACTTCTGTGACTTATAGGTGTTTGATCACATGACTGTGCAGACAGGTGTATGCCACTGTGACTTTCAGGCAGCTGTTTTTCATTCTCAGCACACTGTGAGGTGCTCATGTTCAGAGAGTTGTGTTTCATGTCCCCCATATGTCCAATTGGTATGACGTGGACAAATAGTAGTTCAGATGATGTGGTTTTGGGGGATGGACATGTGCACTTGTCAGTTACATTACTTGCCTTCCCCATGTCCTAGGATTGTGACACAGTGCAGACTGTTGTTGGCTGGCGGCCATGGCCATGTGACTGGAGACAGTGATGTATGACTTTGCAGGCATGCCTGTGTCATGGCATTAAACTTCCTAAGAGTGATCCTGCAGGGGAGTGACATGTGCAACATGCACCCCATTGTGGCATTGACTATCCAGACATGGGTGCTTCATGGGGTCTGGTGCTGGTATGCATCACATGCATTTCTATTTAGACTCTGGCCGTCCATTTATACAGACACCTGCACTGACTCAGTGGCAAGAGATGTGACGTGGGCATGTTCACATACTTCACCGTGTTCTCAGCAATGTCCAACTACTGTGTAGGTGGTGCATGTGTCCACACTGGGGTCTTACCATCAGACAGGCACCAGACAGATGGGTGCAAGGGAAGGAGGGGTGTCTGTTCCATGGTTGACCATCAGACTGACAATTGGCTTCTCCTAATCTGTGTGATGACTTTTGGCAATGTTCTACTAGAGATGCCAGGGCTTGCTCTGTGATGTGCTGTACTTACTGTGGTGTGTGCGGTCAGTGCAGGTGACTGATGTGTGTCTGTTTCCCTAATTGTTTGCAGATACATCCTCGGCCACAGGAGGGGACAGCTCCACGGACAGGAGGAGCAGCGGAGCCAGACTGGGTCAGCGTCCGACGAGTGGTCAGAGGGACCCAGTGGCACGGAGGGCGAGGGCAGCCACACCGAGGAGTCCTCAGCACCATCCACCTCAGCTGGGGACCACAGCAGCTCGGAGGATGACTCCCTTGTGGATGCGGGTGCCAGCAGCCACAACACCCCAGCTAGTCTGTCTGACCCCGCCACCACCACCACCACCATCCCCTCCCATTGGCTCCCATTCCTGAGGTCCGTGGAGGCCCCCGTGCTCGGGAGCGTGTCTCCTTCAAGCCAGGCACCGCACCCCCTGCCCCTGTGTCCCCTGCTGCCCTGAGTGAGGAGTCTGTGTACCTCCTTCGGCAGCTCCATGTAGGGCAGACAGCAAAGCTGACTGTCCTCCATGCACACACCACTCTGTTGACACAGCTGGTGTCGTTGATGGAGGGCATCTCAACGGGTATGTCTGCCCTACAGAGGAGCAATAGGTCCATGGACTCCTCCCTGACAGCAGCAGTGTCCCTCCTCCAACAGTCCATCACCCCTCCCACCTCTGCCCCATCCACACTTCCTACCACCCTACCTGTCCAAAGCACATGCACACCTGCACAATCACCCAAACACACAGACACGAGCAGCACACACACACCCAAAACCAAGGCAAGATGTGCACACAAGCATCCTCAGGGGACTGATTCCACACACACAGGGGATGGGGAACTGACACACACACAGGCAACCACAGTCACTCCGCAATCCTCAAGATCCTCTCCCTCCAAGACCCCTTCCCTTGCCTCACCTGCAACCCCACCTACACAGCAGCTCTTCCTCTCTGACCTCGGCCTCTTCCCCTCCAATCCCGCTGATCCAGCATACCGGGGGAAGAGGAAGTCCACACAGAGAGGGAGTGCCCCTCGCCCCCAGACACCCTCCCCCAGGCGCAGGCAGAGTGAGCCCCCACCCGCAAGTCCCCCTGGACCCGGAAGAGCAAGACCCCGCCACCGCCCTGCAAGTCACCCACCCAGTCTCTCACCTCCATCCCCCAGGCCACCACTCCACAGGTTCCACCGCCACACCCTGCCCCAGGTTCCCCCACACACGGATACTGCATCCCCAAACTGCTCAGGCCCTCCCCCCCTGCCACTTGCTCTTCCACCCCCAAACCAGACGCTCTGCCTGTATGTGCCACTGGTGTGGAGACCGTGTTCCCCCCTCTGTCCTGCCCAGCTCTTCTGCCACCCCTTCCACTCCCTTGGAGTCATGCACTGCGGTGGAGTCCACAACAACCCCGTCTGACTCGGGCACTGCATTGGGGACCCAGTCCACTCCATTTGACCAGCCCACTGCAGTGGTTGCAGCACCAACACCATCGGACTTGAGCCCTGCGGTGGTGTCGGCCCCCCTGAGTCAGACACCTCCACTGCAGTTGCCGGTGACACTCCTGCACCCACTGCCTCCTTCTGGCATCCCCTGATCCTGTCCCTGCAGTGCCTGGCCTGCCCCTCGTATGCCCCTCCAAGGGGGATGTCCCCTGTCGGTACCTGTGCAGGCAAGCAATTGGTGACAAGTTGTCACACATCACCCTGTTGGGACTGTGTATTTGGACTGGACATTGGCCGTAGTTAATTTTGGACTTTTGATTTCAGTTGCACACTTGCTGAATAAAGCCTCTTTTTGTTTACTTGTGGTTAATCTTTGGTGGTACATGATGTAGATGTGTAGAATCATGCATTTGCTGTTGTAATTGTGTTCAGATCAGGTAAATGAAGTTTTGCTGTGATGGGCTCCATGTGATCCATGGGATATGTGTCCTAATCTAGTCTGGATCTATAGCATCCCTTGCTGCAGTCTGAGGGTGTAATGTTCAGCATTTGACACAGGGATGTACGTTTAGCATTTGTAGATTACCATCTTTGTCCTACACTGTTGCACATCTGTTGGGCTTACCACTGTCCAATGTTCCTAGTACCCTGACTGTGTGCCCGTCTCCACTGGACATGCAGTTTAGCACATCAATTTTGGAGGACTCATCTGTGTATACAGTACAACTGGATTGCCACGTGTTTTGGGAGTATGCAGATGACTGACGTGACACTCCCGTACCCAGGCTGATGTGAGCAGAGGCTTCTGTGTGTTGTAGTTGTTGACTCACTGACGGAGTGTCCTGCTGATATGTTTGAGTCGTGCACAGACAAGGTTTGGCACAGTGGACCTTCCACAGGAGTGGAGTGCCCTCATGGCTGTGTGTAATCTGGTGACATTGCGTGTGCCCGTGTTGTGTGTTGTGTGAGCATGTCTGTGCATGTTCCCTTCCCTTTTCATACACAGGCTGTGTCCCTAGGGATGTTCCTGTTTGTGATGCTTGCAGAGTTGGTATGTGTTCATCCAGCATCTTGGACCTGGTTTCTCCGTGATGTGGGTGCATGGCAATCTGATGTTCATGAGGTTGTCTTCCCAGGTTGTCTTTGTTGTCAGGGCTGGGGATGTGGGCAAACGCTGATGGGAAACATTCAGGATTCCCCTTGGCACTTGTTGTTTACACAAGTAATGTGATTTTGAGTTTGTGGTAGCTTTCAGTGATTGTGACGCGTTGTTTGTGTGACTGCTGCCACTCCTCAGGGTCAGAGCTGCAATGTTGGAAGTTGTGTACGTGTGTTCTTTGTGTCTCACCTTGGCTTCTTCGTTGGTGTGTGACTATGGCCAGGATCCCATTGTTTGTGGTGGATTTCACATCATGCGCATGTACGGCGTACTGTGCTGTGTGTCATACATAGACGAGTCATGTTGAGTGGGCATGTGTGATGGGTTTCTGCACCTTAGTTCCCCCCACCACCCCTGGGATTGTCATGGGTGCATGTGCAATGTCACCAGTCCATGTGAGCTTCACTGCTGCACATTGGTGGAGATCAGGGTGTGTGGTGTTGAGTGTGAAAATGTGAGTTGTTGCACGGCTAGACCACTACCTCCATATTGGCCTTGGCTGGCAGGCCCTGCTGATTGATTGGAGCTTGTGTAGGTGTGATGGTAGTTTGTAGCTGAGGACACATGGCTGTGGTTCACAGTGTGATCAACATCTACCTTTGTCATCACAGTGGAATTGTCATGCAGGCTAGTGTCTGCACAATGTGGGGTCCCTGGGGGTAGTGCTGTGGTGGGTGTGTCTCTTGCTGTGTTAGTTGCTGTTCCTACAAGCTTGTGTGACATGTGTAATTTGGGCTCCCTCTCATCTAACAATGCCAGATTGCCCACATAGGGGAATCCAATCCATGAGTTACTTGTGTGTGGCACTGTATACACATCTGTGTAATTGGGATTCAGGCCTCCTCATGTGTTGTGTGGTTGCCTGGGGACACTGGCACACACCCCCATCACCTGTTGTGTTTGATATGCAGTGTGAGTCTGCCTGTTTGTGTTAGTGCATTTGCATCACTGCATTGGCATTTCTGTAGTGTGCCATTGGCTGTATGTTGTTTGGTGATTTTCCCCTGCTCTCCCTGGGACTCCTGGGTCATCAGTCAGCACAATGACCATGGTTTGTATGTCCCATTGCTGCCATGGTATGGTATTTGTTCACCTGACATCGACAGTCTCCACAGGTTATATACATTTGTGTGTCCATAGGTGCAGATATGTGGGTCAGCATCATGATGGTCACTTCTGTCATTGTGTAATTGGCTGATTGTTGGCAATGTGGTCCCCCATGTGTGATGTTTGTATGCACATGGCCAAAACGATGTTTCTGTGTCACTGCACTGTTAGCCTCGCCCAATCTATGTTGCAATGGGACACAAGCACTACTATGCCACAGATGTTTTAGTTGTTGTGTGACCAGGATTCATCCATACAGTTTGTCTTTGGCAGCTTTTACCATGCCTACACTTACCTTATGATCACCGTGGTGATGGTGCTTTGGGCCCCATTGCCACACTGATCAAAGGTGCATCAGCCTTGGACCCCACACTTCCCTTTTGGTGACTGTGGTGATGGTGCTTTAGGCCCCATTGCCACACTGATTAAAAGGTGCATCAGCCTTGGACCCCACACTTACCTTTTGGTGACTGTGGTGATGGGGCTTTGGGCCCCATTGCCACACTGATCAAGAGTGCATCAGCCTTGGACCCCACACTTCCCTTTTGGTGACTGTGGTGATGGGGCTTTGGGCCCCATTGCCACAGTGGCCATGGTCGGCTTGTATTGTGGAGGCCACACACTTTTATGTCTCACACATGTGATAGTGGGTCACATTGTATGTTCATTGTCATGTTTTGTGTTGTTGGCATTTGACATGGACTACACACGCTTGTCATGTTGTTTGGGTGGATGTAATTTTCTGTGATTCCTTATGTGGGGGTATGCTGGTTGTGTCATGCATTACCCGTCCTATGAGTAGGGGTGGTGGTAGTGGCAGGCATCCAGCCCCCCATGAGTGGGGATGGTAGTAGTGATAGGCATCCAGCACCCCATGAGTGGGGATGGTAGTAGTGGCAGGCATCCAGCCCCCCATGGGTGGGGATGGTAGTAGTGATAGGCATCCAGCCCCCATGAGTGGGGATGGTAGTAGTGATAGGCATCCAGCCCCCCATGAGTGGGGATGGTAGTAGTGATAGGCATCCAGCCCCCATGAGTGAGGATGGTAGTAGTGATAGGCATCCAGGCCCCCATGAGTGGGGATGGTAGTAGTGATAGGCATCCAGCCCCCCATGAGTGGGGATGGTAGTAGTGATAGGCATCCAGCCCCCATGAGTGGGGATGGTAGTAGTGATAGGCATCCAGCACCCCATGAGTGGGGATGGTAGTAGTGATAGGCATCCTGCCCCCCATGAGTGGGGATGGTAGTAGTGATAGGCATCCAGCCCCCCATGAGTGAGGATGGTAGTAGTGATAGGTATCCAGGCCCCCATGAGTAGGGGTAGTGGTGGTGGAAGGCATCCATCACACCAAGGGTGGGGATGGTAGTAGTGGCAGGTATCCAGCACCCCATGAGTGGGGATGGTAGTAGTGGCAGGCATCCAGCCCCCCATGAGTGGGGATGGTAGTAGTGATAGGCATCCAGCCCCCCATGAGTGAGGATGGTAGTAGTGATAGGCATCCAGGCCCCCATGAGTGGGGATGGTAGTAGTGATAGGCATCCAGCCCCCATGAGTGGGGATGTTAGTAGTGATAGGCATCCAGCACCCCATGAGTGGGGATGGTAGTAGTGATAGGCATCCAGCCCCCCATGAGTGGGGATGGTAGTAGTGATAGGCATCCAGCCCCCCATGAGTGGGGATGGTAGTAGTGATAGGCATCCAGGCCTCCCTGAATAGGGGTGGTGGTGGTGGCAGGCATCCAGGCCCCTATGGGTGTGTATGGCATTGGTGATGCCCATCCCACCCCTATGATTGTGCTGTTGCTAGTGTACGTCATTTGTGCATCCCTATGTGTGTGTGACATATTTCGGGTACGTGTCGTTTGTTTGTGTTGTGGGTGTTTGACTTACCGTCTGCGCCGTACGCGTCCGAACCGGTCCCGGTAATAGATGTAGAGTATATTTAGGACCTGCGCGATGGGATTCATGGTTGGGTCGTCTCGTTCGGGTTTCGCGTGTCTTCGACTCGTACTCGTCGCTGGCTTGTTCGTCTCGTAGCCGTGGATCTTCTTGTGGCGCGAATCGGAGCTTATGTGCGGCTCTCCCGGATGCTGGAACGTGCCGGACGTAGCGACGGGTTCGGCGCGTACGGAAGACGCATCGTACTAGTCCGGCCGGAAGGTGCTGTGTATTTGGGTCTGTGCGGCTCGAATCGGCGTTTGCGGATCCGGCTCGGGCGGGGAACAGGAGCTGGATTGGGTAAGTACGGCTCGCTCGGAATCTGGGCTGTTGTGCGCATCGTACTTGTTCGTTCGGTGGGGTATTCGAATCGGTCGGAAAACACGCGTTCGGCTTGGTTTTTTTCCGGACGAACAGTGTTAGGTGTGCTTTTGGACGACATCGGAATCGGCCCCTCAGTGTTAATGCAAAAAATGACTATATGCGGGTGCGCTCTACGTGTGATTATGATGCACACCTACAAATTAGATAAGATCTCCGCGCTATCACTATAATTGGATATAGATTTACAAGACTTCCACATTTTTAGAATTGACAAAGGTTTTTAAGAATAAATTCACATTCATGGCCATACATATTTTTTATAGTGTACAAACTGCACATGTGGAAATATTTTGCAAGAGTGCTATTGCACCTCACAATGTTTATTTTTTTCATTGCCAGCCAACTCCTCGACTTTCTCCTTCAATGAAAAATGCT
Organism: Calotriton arnoldi; assembly: GCA_963921515.1. Classification (NCBI taxonomy): domain Eukaryota; kingdom Metazoa; phylum Chordata; class Amphibia; order Caudata; family Salamandridae; genus Calotriton; species Calotriton arnoldi. The sequence continues at coordinate 584,606 of CAWUFW010001775.1, forward strand.
ATAACAGTTTTCTGGGTAGGAAGGGGATAAGAAAATGTATGAATAAATACAAAATTCTAGGCGTAAGTAGATGTTAATAGCATCATGTCACATTTTTCCAATGACGAAAGTAGTTTCTCATTCACAAAAATGGGTATTTAGTTATGTGAGTTGGAAAATACATGTGCAAAAAGATTTGAGGATCTCAGTTATGTAATGAAGACCTGGTGCATAATAACCATGATCTAGAGTGAGGTAACGAGGTTCGAGAAGACACAAAATCTGTAGCTAAAATCAGGATTTTCACATGATATCTAAAGCAATGTCTACCATACTTAATGCAATGATCTGTAAACTGATCAACAGGTTGAATTTATTTCATCCCAAGAATCGGGGAATCTGGCAATTTCCCCCCATGCATCTGTATTTACTTATGCTACTCTTCTCTTTGCAAACACGAATTTTGAGAACAAGATGCTTAGAAGTCGGCAACAGGAAATCTGGGATGTTTCAGTTTATTTAAATTTTCCTTTTAATAGGCCAACATTAGAACTGGGTAAGAATTTTAAATTAGCTTCAGGTTATTTGCCTGAGAAAGGTAGCTAAACATTTTAATGTCTGTTAATCACACTCCGATATTATTCTCATAGCCTTGAGTAGTTTACCTCGTTATACTCGTTAGAAAGTAATTCAATAGCTAAAGTATGCTAAAGTACTCCAAATAAATCAACCACATTCAAATAGGATTCAATTTTGCTGCTGTTTATTCATTTCGAAGTCTCGCATTGTTGCTAAAAAATGGCGGACTTTAATTGCACATTCTTGATTTAAATCTATTCAATATGTTCACTTTCTCTTTTTAAAAAAAAAAACACCGTTTAACAGTTTATACAAATAAACATTTGTAGCATGTCACTGTGTGGGAGCATATGCAAAAAATAAGGAACATCTGTGTATCAGAAATGGCAATCTTCTGTCTTTTGTGGTAGATTTGCTCTTCAGACACAACTGACAGAAGACAATGGGGCATATTCACAAGGGAATGGCGAAACGTGGCGTTAAGCAAACATTGCTAACGCCACGCCATTCTGAAAACGCAGGGATGTGCCATATTTACAAGAATGCGGCGCACCCCTGAGTTTCCCCTAGCACTGGCGCTAAATTTAGTTGCCTAGCACCAACGCAGGTATCCTTGCACCATAGTGCAAGGGTGCCTGCGTTCGGGGGAATGGTTGTTTATGTGCAGGAAGGTGTCCCTTTCTGCACATAACCAATCCAGAATGGTGATTTGTAACACCTATGTGTGCTTCCTTGTGCAGCACACATAGAAGTTCCAAATCGTCAGTTTTTAAATGATTGTTTATGTGCAGGAAGGGGCATCTTCCTGCACATGAACAATCATACATGGCGATTTGCTGTTTGTATGTGTGCTGCTCAATGCAGCACACATAGAAACAGTAAAAACGAGGAGAAATTAATAATTTCTCCTCGTTTCGCGATGTTAAGACCAGGTTTTCCCTGGTCTTAATTTTGGGGCTGCCCCATATTTACGCTACCCTTGTAAATAGGGGGCAGCGTCAAGATCAATGGGTGTTGCGGTGGAACGCCCACTGCAACACCCATTGCAAGCCCCTTTCACGCTAAGTGTAGTGTGAAAGGGTGCCTTATTCACAAGGTTAATTGGCTTAACGCCGCCTTGTAAATAAGGTGAAGAGTTTATCGCCACAGGAAGGTCAGAAAAAGTGACTTTCCTGTGGCAATAGGGGCTTGTAAATATGCCCCCCAGTTTCTAAAAGCAAAAAAAGATGATCCAAACGTGTGATGCCAAACTGATCGCCAAAAATTAGTACGACTTGAGCTCAATGGAAAGGATCAGCTTGAGTAGATCAAAGACAAAGTTCTAATTGCATAGCACCATAAGCATCACTGCATATATCCTTAGGCAGAGAAACAGTGAGACTCATGGTTTATTAGGACTGCCATTTTCTTTTTTATAGGAGTTTTATATAACGCAAACTTGACCTGAAGGTATCAAAGCTCTTTACATGAGTACCAGTTGCATTACAGACGAACACATTCATTTTTAGGCAGGGGGCGATTAAGTGATTTGCCCAGAATCACAGGATGTTTGAGCCTCCTGCCAGACTCGAACCTGGTTCCCCGCTTCAAAGTGGTCGCTCTAGCCATTAGGCCACATCCTCTCCCTATGACTAGAGCAATACCCTTGAGCATACAAAAGAGGACAACAACACAGAATAAAGATTCGGTCCAGAAATTCACAAGTGCGGATCCCATGGGTTTTCCAAAACAGTTTTTCACTTAGCACGTCATACCGCATCTAAGGGGCCGATTACGATGTCGTTCAGAAACTCTTTCGACCGAATCGGTTTTGGAATCGTTTTCGACCAAATCGGGTTGTGCGAGTCTGACCGACCGATTACGATGCTTCCCAACATCATTCGGCCGGACTTGCATTGACTTCAATGTGAGCCAGTGTTCCAACCGATAACACAGGCGCCCATTGAAAAAAAGGAGTGGTTGGGGAAAACCTTGCACCCTGTGGCAGGCACCCCGTGGTGCCTGCCACACTGTGCATGGTTGTAAAGAGGGGTCTCATGAGTACCCCCACGGACCCCAACCGGAGGCCTCAGGGTGAAGGGGGGCCTGCTACGGGCCATCAAAGTCAGATTCTCACAGCCGTTTTGTGTCAGGCAAACCGATTCGGAACAGCTGTCAGAATCGGCCATCGTAATCGCTCGGTCGGAAACCGTGTCTATAGAGCTGTATGATTCGGCGACGAACGACTTGGGCTGTCCGAATGCCATTCGGAACAGAATCGGACAGCCCTAACGGTTTACCTGCATCGTAATCGGTCGCTCGGAAATGTATCTAATTCGGTCGGAAACATAGGTTCCGAATCGGATTTGGAGAATCCGAAACCCATTCAGAGCCTTTCCGAACGACATCGTAATCGGCCCCTAAGTGCTGTAAAGAGGGATAGAATTACCCTGTTTAACATACTCGTTTTACTGAACTCAGAAATGCCACTGCAGGTTTTTGAACTTGTGACCTTCAGATTATAGCACATGCCCATAGGATGCGCTTCAATCAATCAATCAGGGGTTTGTTAAAGGTGACTACTCACCCGTAAGGGTCTCAAGGCGCTAGGGGTGGGGGGGGGTGCAGGTTCCATTCCATCAAGGAGGGGGTCTGTCGAAGAGCCAGGTTTTGAGGTTTCTTGCGAAGATGGGGAGCGATGTTGTCTGTCTGAGGTGGAGCGGAAGGGCGTTCCATGCTTTGGCCGCGAGGAAGGAGAAGGAGCGGCCTCCCGATCTGGTCTTTCTGGTGCGGGGAACCACGGCATAGGAGAGCTGGGCTGATCGTAGGGTCCTTTGGGGTGCGTGGAATTTGAGTCAGCTGTTCAGGTATGCTGGTCCGGTGCCGTGGAGGGCCTTGTGTGCGTGGGTGAGCATCTTGAAGGTGATTCTCACCTCGACGGGGAGCCAGTGGAGTGTGCGCAGGTGCTGGGAGATGTGGCAGTGTTTTGGCAGGTTGAGGACCAGTCTTGCGGCGGCGTTCTGGATGTTCTGAAGCTTGCGGTGAGGTTTTTGTTTAACTCACTAAGCCTTCCTCGTGGCCTGTACAACAGACACCTCTTCATTTTATCCATTAAGATATCACTTTTATTTTTAAAAAGGGTTGCTGGTACAAAACACAACGATGCACTTTGACAGTACTTGCACAGGACTACCTGATACTTCAGCAGTGTGTATGACACAAATGTTGTTTACATCAGAGTGGGTTTAAAAATGCTACTTCTTTGATTAACTTAAGTCATTCTGCAAACATATGATGTATCATCTAGATGTATGCCCATTTACAATTCCATTTTGTTAACCAGTAAAGGTCACACTAGCATTATTTATTAGAAGGCAGATTCAATTTAAAATGTCCATCACTCTGTCAAAAACTATAACAAATAAAACTGCAGATTCCATACCCAATGTAGTGTAGTTACAGTGCAAAAATACGAAATACACACAGGGCCAGGCTGGCTGTAGCGGGCACCGGGCGTTTCCCCGATGGGCCGCCAGGGTGGGGGCCAGTTTTGGACCCCTTGGGGGCCGTTTTTGTTACCAGGGGCCAGTTCTGCAATATCGGCCCTCTTTAACAAAAGCAGCTGCAGTGTTTTCCACACGTGTACCCCCCCACGCGGTCGGTCCGACTCATTTGCTAGGACCGGTTTGCGTTCCGAGCGCGGCCCTGAATACACATATTACAGGTTTCTGTCTACGATTTGTTTATATTTTTGCATTTTTAGGATTCACACAATCCTAAGTGCATCGTTTGGAGATCTAAGGGAGTCCCCGAGTCCCAGATTCCCAAGCGTACCATATACTCTAATCCTATTCTAGGTCCTAGTTAATGCAGCCCCGCATAGTGACTCTTTGCGCCGTTTAGCTTGATATGCCTAGATAAACATATATAGATACTCTGAAAGAAGCAAGTAGAGACTACACTCATCAATGTGTAAATGCAGTGCTATCCTATACCAAATATCATAATGGTGCCATGATAATATGTTGCATCAAAGAGTCAGTGTCCTGAACTAAAATGCCAAGGCTTCAGAGTCATCATAGGCTGAATGTGCAGCCGAGCTGTCAGAGATGTATCTTACCTTTGCTTGTCACAACACAAGTGCAATCCAAAGATGACCAAACTTGATGATATGGTTGAGCAGAAAGAGGGTGCACTTTCAGCAGTAATGAGGCTGAGGACAAACTAAAAGCACTGTGTTGGCCATGCAAAATAGCTGCCTAGATATATGTTAAAACCTTAAAGCCATGATAAATCTTTAAAAGTACAGTACTGTGGTAACTCATCGATGTACTTCTGGCATTTGTTTAATGTTAAGCATGTCGTCTTATACCAGCCACACAGCGGTGTTTCAGATAGACGTGTACACCGCTGATACTATGTGGAAATGCAAACGGTTAATAGCAATGTTTGATCAGATACACTCCAAAGTATCTGCTTCACTGCTTGGTGTGAGCTTAGTAGGTTACAGTCTGGCCTTGCCCTGAATCGAAGTTAAAATTCCAGGCAACATTCTTCAGTAACTGTGTTCTTAACTAACATCCTCTTTGTAACTAGATGAGTGCACCAGGGAATGGCCAAGACATAAACTTAACCCATCAGACTGGGTGATGAAGGAGTGAGGGGCAGTACAACTATTCTGTGTTGTGAGGCACATACGAGGAGGGATTGTTTTAACGTGTAGCACACACCCTAGTTTGACACCTTTTGGTGTAAATTTTCACTCAAATGTTTGCTTAACCAGCTCCATTTTTATCGGCTTTTCTGGATTGCAGATGGTTTAAGTGTTCTCAGAGTTTGTCAGAGGTCTTTCCAGAGACTTGATCACTGTATGTTGAGGGGCCACGTCCCTAAGTTTAAGTCCCCTGAACTTTAGTTTGCAAATTGTGTGCACTATTGACTGGTCAAAGGTGCCGGATAGGCTTATAATGAGAGGAATCCTCCTGAAGACATCAAATCCTTCTTATTGGGTAGACCTTGTGCATGGTCCATATGGCTTAAAATGTTACTCTATATGCAAACAGGACTATACCAAGTGCCTTCATGTGCGTTTTAGCCTGTTCTCGCTTCTTCCGGTTGAGGGGCAATTTAGCTGACATGTTTTTACTCACTGCAGTCTGTCTGCCAATTTCTAAGACAGCTAGAGTACTCTACAATGCAGCAGTCTAGGCACAACATGACTGTGATTCCAGCCAGCCAGACACAGTTGTTGGCTGGCAAGCACAGGAGTATATTCCAAATCATGGGTACTCTCGATCTGTATCAACAAGGCTGTGCCAATGATATAACTGAAATCAACTCGACCTAACTACTGCCTGATGCCATAACCTAAAATGAACACCAGTGAAACAAATTGATTTTTTTAAATCACTTAAATACGGGTCCTGACATTTTCTGATTTTGTCCTCGCTCACCAACACAATGTATATCTGGATTTGCTGATGGCGGTATACTACAGAATGCCCTAGTATACTTTGGGGCATATTACCAAGCCCCTATCGCCACCACAATGTCACTTTTTGTGACGTTGTGGTGGCGATAGGGTCAGTGCCCTATTACCAAGGCAGCGTTAAACCACATAACGTGGCTAAAAGCCACATTAAGTGGCTTAACGCTGCCTTGGTAATAGTGCCCCTTTCACGCTAAACTTAGCGTGAAAGGGGCATGCAGTGGGTGTTGCGGTGGGCGTTACACCGCAACACCCATTCACTTCGACGCTGCCACCTATTATCAAGAGAGGCGATAAAAGGTGGCAGCGCCGAACTTAAGACCAGGAAAATCCTGGTCTTAAGGTGTGATACGAGGAGAAATGCTTCATTTCTCCTCGTTTTACTTTTCCATGTGTGCTGCCTTGTGCAGCACACATGGAAAAGCAAAATGCCAAGGTTTATTTAGGTACAGGAAGGTGTCCCTTCCTGTACATAAACAAACCTTTTTTAAAATGCCATTTTGTAACTTACATGTGTGCTGCATGAAGCAGCACACATGTAAGTTACAAAATGGCATTTTAGGTTTGTTTATGTACAGGAAGGGACACCTTCCTGTACATAAACAAACCTCCCTGCTTGCAGACACCGTGCCTGCGTTGGCGTTAAGTCATGAGACTTAGCGCCATCGCAGGGGCAAACGCCAGGCTGCACCATATCCTTGGTAATATGGTGCAGCCTTGCGTTTCCGAAGTGGCGATGAGAGGCATTAAGCCAAGGAGGCTAACGCCTCTCACCGCCCCTTCCTAGATAATATGCCCCTACGTCTTTGTATTCCAGTGCAAATGTTTGCTCTTACTTCATATTTTCAGGGATGGTTGCTGTTTTTCCCACTGGTTTGATGCCCGATTGCCAGTCATAGTTTACATTGTGGTGTTTGTTCAGCATCCTGTAGAAGTTGTGTAGGAATTTCACTGTAAAGAACAGAGAGAGGTATTGGGAGACTAGAGGTCAGAAAAGAGCTGGGCTGGTCTTATGAGGCACAGGAAAAAGCTCAGGGGGATATTCTCAGGAACGTGCGATAAACATCGCCAAAATAGGTTGACGCAAGTATTCATATCGCCGTCTATCGCGGGAAAATAACTCTGGGTTAACGTCGTATTTTCAACACGGCGGTAACATGCGATAGTCTCCCGATAACGCGTCAAATGTCCGCGATAGCATTACCGGGATGGCGATGAAAATCCAAACCCGAACGTGAAAAAAGTTGCAATGGGCCCAACCGCGATAAGACAATCAGCGAAAAGCAGCGCCAGGCCTGCAAATCACACACGTCAGGCGGGAAAAATCACTACAAAAGCAGAAGAAAAAAAAACACAAACAAAAACCAAACTACAGCGAAGCACAATGGAGGCAGTCGGAGCAGGTACAGAGGACGGCCCGAACCCCACAAGCCCCCTGGAGGAGCAGCCTGGGACCTCGGGGACAGGGAAGGGCAAGGACAAGAAGAAGAGGAAGACGCGGTTCAGTCCACAGGAAAACAGGATCCTGATCACGGAGGTGATAGAACACCATCAACAACTGTTCGTCACCTCCACTGTGTCATTGGCAACAAAAAATGCAACATGGCAGTCCATCGTGGACAAGGTGAATGCAGTCGGAGTGCTGAGGAGGACAATGGAAGAGCTCAAGAGGCGCTGGAATGATGTGAAGCGCAAGACCAAGCAGAAACTCGCCAACAACCAGAAGGCAGCAATGCAGACTGGAGGTGGGAGTCCAGCGCCACAGGAGGAGCTGGATGAGATGGAGGAAATGGTGTCCACAGTCATCAGTGGGGAGACGGTGGCAGGAGTTGGGGGACCGGACACTGCTCAACATGACGACCTGACACAACAGCAACAGGGTGAGAAACGACCAGGGACTGGGGGGACGGGGGGAGATGGGCACAATGGCACACATGCACAATCAAGCGGAGCACAGTGCACACCCACAATGACTCTGGATCATGCCCCTGATCCCCTTGGCACACTGCAGCACACATAGAAACAGCACGAAGGCCCCTATCGACTATGTGCCCAGAGGAGGCCCGCCCACACATCACTTATCTCACAACCAACCTATGCACATGTGCTGAACCCAGCAAAGCTGCGGGTCCGTGAGCCACACTGACAATGCAAGTGACACTGCATGACGATTAGCATGGCTGCAGTCCGATCATCATGACATGGTGCACGCCACCACACTGAGGTGGCTGAGTGTGGACCACATCCGTAAAGGAGCAGGTCACACTCTGACACATCCACCTGCACAAACAACCCCTGACGTCAACAACACATCTGCGGACAAACCATGCCCCAGAGTCCCAACTCCCACCAAGACCCAAATTCACCCAAGTCTGCAACATCTCAGTACTGTATGGGCACAGAAGTCAAAGGCACACCACCTGAAAGGGACAAGGGGCAGCAAAATCAGAGCTGCAGGGGCGACTCTCCCAAAATGCAGCACACACACATGACATTCAGAGCACATCAGCATTGACAACAATGTGGTACAAACTGCAACACGTTTACAACAGGACAGAGGACACAACAGGTGCCACTTGTGTGTAGAAACTGGCCAATTACATTTGGCATAGCAGGGAAATGTGAGATGTCAATGTACAAGTACAAACACATATCCGTGATGTTGACGAAATGTACACTGTCCCGCATCAAATAGGCAGCTCCTCCTAAACAGTCACAATGTACATTGTCATGCAGTCTGCATGTGAACATGTACAATGTGACAACATACATGTGAACACAATGTAATACTGCATCTCCCCTTCACATTGCAGTGGGAGCATCAACACCTCATGCAGAGCAGCCCCAACAACTCTTCACTGATGACGATGAGGACATCCCCAACATCGACACCGAAGCCCTCCAAACCCTCAATGACAGCTTCGGCAGCCCACCTCCAGGAGCAGGGCAGCCCAGCTGCATCGAGGAGACCGCACCCCCTGCACAGACCACACAGCAGGAAGCACCTACCACCCCCGATGTCTCCCAGGACCCAAACAAACAACACATGGCCTTCCAACGCCGTGTGTTAGAGGTCCAGGAGAAGATGGCTGATCAGGTGCGGGTGGGGTTCGACCTCATGGCAGCCAAACTTGATGCCATACATGGGTGACTGATTCCCATCAGGGACCACTTACAGTCCCTAACGGACACCCACAGTCCGCTCCATGCTCTCCAATGATCCATGGCTGACCGCTGGAGTCATGATACTGAGACAAGAACAACTGTCCAGTCAGAGTGGCTCCAGCGATGTCAGCCGGGAGTTGGGACAGATGCGGGGGCTCATGGAGAACATGGAGCGGATGACGGCGGAAAGAATGGCTGCCATGGCTGCACACCAGCGAGATGTGGCAGGGACCTTCCATGCCCTGCAACACATCGTCATGGCATTGCTGCCTCAAGGCCTTGCGCAGATTAATGCTGCTGCTGCTTCTACATCCACATCTCCGCCCCCTGGTGTGTCAGTGCCTCACAGTGCGGCAGGCAATCCACCTCCGGCCCCCGATGTGTCAGTGGCACACAGTGCGGCCGACATTCCACCACCACCCAAGTGTGAGGCACATGTGACATCAGAGGACGAAGATGCGGGTGAATCAACCTTACTGGAAAGGAGGAGGCAGTAGCATTCATCTCCGCCATATGGCCTGTTTCTGCTTGGTTCTGCCCTTTGCATCATCACCTTCCACTGTCCCCCGATACACTCTACGACACTCACCTTGGACCTCGACATGGACTGCCATTTTCTGTTTGGTTACCAATGACACAGCGATCAGACTGCGGACTGAACTCTTCCTCTTCCGATGTACTTGTCATTCCCTGAAGGACTCTGGCTGGCCCTCCACGGGCCAATAATGTGAGGTGGGGTTTGCATTGGCCCTGTACTGCTCCAGCTGCAACACTCCACTGGATGTGAATTAAACATTCAGAATCGCACAGATGTTTCATGTCTTTGATCATTCAAGTATGAGAGTATGGATGAATGTAGGGTCAGTGATTCCCCCTTACGTCCATGTTGCTCATGTCGTGGGACTTGAGTCACAGGGTGCAACATTGCCAATTGCGGTCCGGGTGGTGTAGACACTACAACAGAGACACAAGCATCAGTTACTTCCTTGTCCAGCCCAGAACTGAAGCACGCCCAGAGCCCTGAGCTCATTGTTCCCGCCCCTACGCTGGCCTGCCATACGCCAGGCCAGTCCACTCCGCTTACGCTCAGAGGGGGGGGGAGACAAAGCTACATGTCCCAGGTCTTCCCTGTAGTGATCTGCTGATCACTGGTCTAGTTGTCAGCCTGCCACAGCCACTCCCTGAGGGCTGGTTAACACCCACACCACACCCATCCAGCACAGGCGTCACAGGACATGTGACCCTGCCATTAAAAGGGCCTAGCACATCACATTCCCCACTGCCGGAGATGACATGATGGCGTCCGCACCACGAGACTCAATCATAAAGAGTCCATGACTTGTGGCGCACTGGGTTAGTGGCACCCGATGCACTGCGGCCGGCATGGGCCTACCGCCACGGGACGATGACTTGTGGTGCACAGGGTTAGTGGCACCCGCTGCACTGCGGCCAGCACAGGCCTACAACCACGGGACGATGACTTGTGGCGCACAGGGTTAGTGGCACCCGCTGCACTGCGGCTGGCAGGGGCCTACCGCCACATGACGATGACTTGCATTGCACAGGGTTAGTGGCACCCACTGCACTGCGGCTGGCAGGGGTCTACCGCCACGTGATTATGACTTGTGTTGCACAGGGTTAGTGGCACCTGAAGAGCTGAGCGGGTGTGCAGCCTGCGATGATGCGTAGGCCTCAATGAGCCGTCCTGCTAATCGTGGTTCGATTTGAATTGTGAGTCCTGCTGGACCGTAGTGCATGCCGAAGGCAGCAGTCAGCACACACATGACTCCGTGGTGCGGTGCCGCAGGGTGCGCTGGGGGCCTGTGGCACGGAATCCAGCGATCGGCTGAGGAGGATGCACCAGCACGTGGTGGGCCCTCTTGGAGACACGCCGGTGGCGGCAGGTGAGCATTGAGGCCTGGGTGCGCAGGGGCGGCCAGTCATCGCTGGGCGGAGGACCGGTCTGGGGACCAGGGCTGGGGTGCAGCAGGCGCACAGGATCGCGCAGGCACCACCGGTCACAGCAGCGGACTCGTGGCTGGGTGGGGGGCGCCGCCCTTGCTGACACGACCCTGCATGCGATGACGTGATGTGCGTGGGTTGGTTTGGGACGTAGCCACCTTGTCTCTACTGGGAATGTGCCCGTTGAAGGTGGTCGGCCACGTGTGTGTAGGCCTATGGACAGGTTGTGGCGGAGACTGAGACACACGCAGTAGTCACTTTGGTGGTGGATTTGTGATGTGTGCATTCCCACAGTTGTGAGTTGGGGGATTGTGGAGTTGAGGTGTGTGGTGTGTTCAGTTGGTACTTGCCGATGGGCAGTGCATTTCCATGGGGGCCATCCTCAAAGCGCTGGTTGGTGGCGGACTTGCGGACATGTGGGAATCATGCACACTGCCTGCGGAGTTTGCGACGACATTGGTGGACAGGCCACGGTGGTCCACTTTTGTATGCACAGTGATGGCATGCGTGTGGTTGCTGTTGCGGTGATTGTGTGCAGTGTCGGCAGGGGGCACAAGTCATACACGTGTGCTGTGAATTGCCCCCAACACGTGCGTGACGCCAGCTATGGTGTAGTTCCCTTGCGTGGTCTCAAGATGTTCCTGCATAGTGTGGGGGGAGTGAGGGGCAGGGATATCAAGCTGACACACATCGTGATGCTTTCAGGTATGATGAGTCCTGCATGATGTGACCGTAACAGCAGTTCGTGTGGTCGTTACCTTCCTCTTCATTCCTACGACGGTTACGGCCACACGAACTTCTGTTACGGTCTTCTCATGCATGGTTTATCATGCCTGTGAGCATTCCGGTTTGTCCAAGTGCTGTACACTGTACCAGATTAGGCATGTGACTATACGGAAGTTTGACCATTGTCACCATTTCTCCCACAGGTTTCTGAGGACACGTTGCCCTGTTGAAGTTCCCCGTTGGGCATGGAACACGTTGGCTGAGCTTTTCGTTTTGTTTGTTTGTGTATTTGTAATAAAGTTCTGATTTTACACTACTGTTGACTACTGGACTTCATGACCTGGCGCACCCACATTTCGGTTACTACGATCTTGGGTCTGGGGCACGGAGACGTCTAGCACGGCTGGCGTTTGGGTTGGTTGCGCAGGTGCACTACGAATTGGAACTATTGTGTGGTGCGGATACAGGGGCCCGCCGTTACTTTTGTGGACATGCATCCAAGACATGTGTGAGGGAGTTTGATGGGGCTGGCTGTGAGACTCCTCCGACTCTGGCAGTTGTTGGTTGGAAGGTACCAGGGGCCAACAGGTGCAGCACAGCCAGCATCTTTTTCTGCGGGGGATGTAGATTGTCCGCTGTGTTGGTACCGTCAGCCTGTGGGCAATGTGGGTCAGGATGCGGAGGATGGTTGTCCAGAGCCACACCTGAAGGGCAACAGATGCCATGGAGCTACTCACCATGCATCCCGGAGCCCCGAGAGGGCAACAACACCCACTTCCACCCCCCACCCCCCTGGACACCCACCGCCTCCCCCCCAGACCAACACTGAGGCAGCGCAGACAAAGACAGCGACCCTCCTAAAATGGACCAACCCCACAGACACAACACCAGAGAATGTCATTGCCCACTATATGCCCAAAGGGACAACCCTCCTCCGCATCCTGACCACCATAGCCCACAGGCTGACAGTACCAACACAGCGGACAACCAACATCCCACCGAAGACAAAGCTGCTGGCCGCACTGCACGTGACTGCACACATGTCCTAATAGTGGCCCCTTGCGACACTGCACACAATAAGCGCAACAAAAAGCCACGGATCCCACCAATGTGCAGGCAATAGTGGACCACCGTGGAATCCCCGCCAACGACGTCGCCAAACACCCAGGCAGTGTGCATGATACCTGCACCTCCCGACAGTCCATCATCAACCTGCGCCACCAGGATGGCACCCACGGAAATGCACTGCTCGTTGGCCAATACCAAATGCACACACCACACACCTCAACTCCACAATCATGCAACACACAACACAGGAAATGCACATGTCACAAGCTCACATACAACATGCACACCCACCAGACATGACAGCACAACTCACTGTGGGAACCTGGCCCAGCCATGTACATGAGCCATCTACGGCATGGCACCTCGGACACACAATAGCAGAATGCCGGAAGAGGTGGGGACCAGGCATGTGCGAAGGAGGCAAGGGACCGATGAATGAGAATGTACACAATGCCAAGTGTGGCGTGGATGTGCTGGCCAGACTGCAGTATGCAGACCACACACATATCCATATCGACACACACCGCTGGTGTTTGGAGTGTAGTGGACAGTGGACGCAACCATGTCACCCCAGCCAGTGGGGAAGTCGCGGAAATGTAGCTTGTGACGTCCCCCCCGTAAGCGTGAGCGGAGTGGGCTGGCCCGGCGTATGCCAGGCCAGCGTAGGGGTGTGAATAAAAGGCACGTAACCCTGGGCGTGGTCCTCTTCCAGAATGCCCAACGTCTCTGCCAGGACGGCGTCCCTCACCCCGCCACGAGGCCGACGCCGTGAGCAGTGTTGCTAGCGATCCTGGGTGCCTGCTGCACCCCGGGACGCTGGTCCCCGAATCAGTCCTGCCCGCCCCTGCGCACCCAGGCCTCAATGCCCACCTTCCGACACCGGCATGTGTCGATGAGGGCCCACCACGTGCCGGTGCAATCTCCAAGCCCGAGGCCTGCAACCTTGGCAGCCTCCTCAGACCATGACGGCCTCCGCAACACAGGCCTGCATTATTCCTTTCACATTGACGGACTCCACCGGCATGCACAGCGGACAAGTAGGTCACACATTTGGAACTGAGTCTTGATTACACCATGGCAGAGCACATAAATCATGGCTGAGTGAATGTCCCTATACACCCTTGGATGTGGTGCCAACAGGTCTTAGTGTTACATCACAGCTGCAAGATTCTGTGGGCCCACGCGGACTACTGCTCTCGGCCTACACTGCGCTCGAGTAGGTCACAGAATTGGAACTGAACATCGATTATTCAAAGGCAGAGTGGGAATCATTGCACGCAAGGAGAGGCATACGAGGATGACGCGTTGCAGTTGGGAGGAAAAAAGGACCATGATTACGGAGGTGATCGAACACTACCGACAGCTGCCCTGATGTCACTAACTCTGTGCATCGCGAGCCTACGACACGTGGCTGTGGCCCACTGCTGACCGCTGCCTCCGGCCTACACTGCGGTCCAGTAGGTCACAGAGTCTAGAATCGTCAATGCCGGAGTTCATATCAGTGTACCGGCATCATCGCAGACTGCATCCCCTCTCAGCCCCGGTGCCACTAAGTCTGTTCCCCGACATTCATGGACACTCTCTGGTCGTACATTGGTGGCGTTTGAGCCTATGGACTAGGGGTGGTTTTCATCCTCATGCAGCTGATACCGAATTGGTGGTGGCAAGGAGGCAGTCGCTTTCCACTCCTCCATTTGCTGCTTCCGGATAGCTTCTGCCCCCTGCATCATGCCCTGGAAGAATACCTTCCACAGTCCCCCAAAACACTCCGCGATATCCACCTCCGATATCGACGAGGACCCGCTCAGTCTGCGTGGCCCTACCTCATTGGACCGCAAGTCACCGTCCCGTGGCGGTGTGCCTGTGCCTGCCGCTGTGCACCCGGGGCCACTAACTCTGTGCAGCTCAAGTCCGGGACCCTGTCTGAGTGAATATTGGATGACCTCTGTGACAGTGGTCTTGGGGTCATCGACGCCATGTGCATGTGGCCCTGCACTGTCCGCTGCCTCCAGCCTCAACTGCGGACCACCAGGGCTCACACATCAAATCGAGTCCTGACCGGCCCGGACGTCGCATCACCGCAGGAGGCACACGTCACCATCGCCAGGGCCAACTCCAACCACCATCTGCCAGAGTCGAGACAGTGGTACTGGCAGACTGACAGAGTTGCTCAGACTTGTCGTGGATGCCATCATCTGCCTGATCCCCTGCTCAGCACTCCAGGTGCCACTGACTCAGTGCACCGCAACCAATGGACCGTTACTGATTGAGTTTTGTGATGTGGAGATGTTGCGCAGCAATGTCACCTCAGGCAGTGTGGGAGACCTGGGACGTTGATGAGGAAGTTGCTGCAGGTCTCACACACCCCACTGCATCTGCAACAGGAATATCCCGAATGGACACAATCCAAGTTATTTTCATCACATGGGCGCGCACAGCTCTAGCGCCCCAACCTCAGTGCACTGCAACTCATGGACACTTCTGTTTGTATGTTGGGTGCCTCTGTACTTGCTCCGGCTCCCTCCATGTTGCTCAGCAGTTGAATCTGTTATGCATGTGTTTTCTGTTTCCATTGCACTGGTGTCCACTGTTCAAGTTGTTGCCAGCACCGACCCCCCGTGCGGGCTGGCTGATGCTCACCCCACACACATCCAGCACAGGCGTCACTGTACATGTGGCCCAGCCAATAAAGGTGCCGGGCGCACGTGCCCGTAGCCAGTTCAACATGATATCTGCGTGTGTCTCTATGGCAGTGTGGGTCTCCTTTGTGGGGTGTAGGTGGTCCCTGAAGGGTGATTGACACCCACGTATGTGATAAAGTTCGCCTTCCATGGGTTCGGGCCACACCCGCCACTGTTCGGCCACCTCCTTTTGGCATTCTGACACCTGGCATTGGGGTGCCATGTGTTGGTCGGTGAAGTGTTGTGGGCCAGCCTTGCTTGCGTGTGCTTCATGCTGTGTGGTCTGTTGCAGGGGCTGGGTTCTCCTCAAAGTAGCTTGTCTGCCCTGGTCCTGGTGGTGGGTTGCGTGGGATGTCCATGGGCTGTTGTAGGGCGTAGGTGTCGAAGGTGTGTTGGTCGTGTCCTGCATCACTGATGGGTTGTCTGGTCTGACCTGCTGGAGGTGTTGTTTGTCTCTCTGCAATATGAAGGTGAGATGCATGTTGACATTGTGTTGGCATTTATGTTGGCGCATTGTTCTTGTAGACATGCAGACTGTGTGACAATGTACATTGTGGCTGTTTGGGTGGCGCTGGCTATTTGAGGGGGGACAGTGGACATTTGGACTACATGACTGTTGTGAGGTTGTACCCGTACATATGCATCTCACAGTTCCCTGCTCTGTCAAATGTGATTGGCCTGTTTCTGCGCATGGGCGGACCCAGTTGTGTCCCCTGTTCTGCAGTGTCGGTATTGCACTTTGTGCCACATTGTCATGGGATGTGCTGTGTTTGCAATGTGTGTGTGCTGCAGTGTGTCACGGGGATGGGGGACATGACCCTGGGTTATTGTGGGTGTGCAGTGTGCTACACATCGTTGTGCATGTGTGCCATTGTGCCCATCTCCCCCCGTCCCCCCAGGACCTGTTCGTTACTCACCCTGTTGTTGTGTCAGGTCCTCTCGAGCTGTGTCCGTACTCCCACCTCCTTGCACCATCTCCACACTGATGGCTGGCCTCCATTTCCTCCAGCTCCTCCTGTGGCGCAGGACTCCCACCTCCTGTCGCCGTAGCTGCCTTCCTGTTGGCAGCGGCTTTGGGCCTGGTTTAGGTTTTCACGTCATGCCAGCGCCTCTTGGCCTCCTCCATTGGCCTCCTCGGCACTCCGGCTGCATTCAAGGTGGTCTGAATGTGGGTCAGTTGCTGGTGGTGTTCTGTCACATCCGTGACGCTGGTCTTGTTTTCCTACGGACTGCACCCCGTCTTCCTCTCCCTCTTCTCCTTGGCCTTCCCCGACCCAGTTGGTCCTTGCTGGTGGTCTGTGGGGCTTGTGGGGTTCGCGTTGGCCTCTGCGCTGTGTCAGGGTGCATCCATGTTGCTACGCACTTTGGATTGTTTCTGGTGTGTTGTTCTTGTTGCTTCTATGGTGCATTTTCCCGCCAGACGCGTGGGTTTTACAGGCCTGCCGCTGGTTTTCGCTTTTTTTTGTATCGCGTTCGGCCTCATCGCAGCTTTTTTGGCATTGGTGTTTCGCATTTTTGCGGCGTGGCGTTGATTTTAATGCGGTCAGTTGACGCGTTATCTGGAGGCTATCGCATGGTACCACTGTGTTGTGAATACTTGGTTAACACGGCGTAAATGTCCCGCGATGGACTGCGATGTTGAGGGTTGCGTTAAGTCACTTTTGCGATGGTTATCACACGTTCTTGAGAATATGCCCCTCTGTGTAGAGTGGCTCTTTTCAAAGCTATGTAGAGAAGTTAGAGGGGAGACCAAACGTAGGAGTATTGTTCACCTGTGGACTCCCTTACTTCACAGAGACATTTGAATGAGTTATGGCACCCAGGTGTGAGGGCCCAATTTATGAAAATACATTATAATCAATATGGTGCATTGATAGAGGTGGGTTCAGGGGTGGCCTTGTCAGAAACAGTAGGATTTGCCTGTCTTATGATTTATACGTAAAATAATTTCAATCTGTTTTGCTGTTTTTCCAATTTATTATTTCTCTTCGTACATTGTTTCTGAAAATATGGCTGACAGAGACAGGCGTTCACACTTCAAATAAATTGTATGGGGGCGGGTATACAAATGAGATTTGTTATGTGATTAACATTTTTATAATGTAGTAATGAGCTGCTTTAATGAGGTTTATTAAACGGAACATAGCTGTGTGAATGGTGTATGAAATTGCTGTCTTAAATGTTTTATGTAATGATTTAATGACTTTTGCTGTAAGGGGGGAATCTTCATTGCAAAAATGCACATACATAAACAAACAGTAATATTGCTGACTTTGCTATGGTTAAAATAAAATACAGCGAACTGGTAGGAGGATTAAAAATCAGGAGCCAATTAGTGGTTATGATTGATGGAGTGGCTTCACTAATACTCTCTGCTTGGGGTAAAAAGTACCATATCAACTGATAATGAGGAGTAAGTTGGATCTCGAACACGCACTGAAATGGCTAGGATCCGACCAGAGCTATATTTACATCCGGGTGAAATGTTTGCCTTTTGACTCCAATGTAAAGTATTGTGCATTGGAGTGATGTTCGTTGAATTCACTTCGCAGGCAGAGGTCAGTGACTAAGGGGCATATTATCAAGGGCTTTATCGCCGCTTTAGCGGCACTTTTTGCCGCTAAAGCGGCGATAATTTTATCGCCCTATTAGCAAGCTGTCGCTAACAGGCGTTAGCAACAGCTTTCAGGCGTTAGAGGCCGCGTTTTCCATCGCCTTGCATGTCAGCGATAATTATCGCTAATGACATGCAAGGAAGGCGTTCCCTACTAAAAGCGACTGAATACAGTCGCTAACACCTTTACCCCCTATTAGCAAGGCAGGCGAAGCGATAAAATAATTCGCGCTAAGCGCGTTTATCGCTAGATTTTAACACCTGCTACTGACTATGACTTACCTGTTTAAGGTATAGGAGGTGGATTCTAATGCTGAATCCACCTTAGCGTTAATGCAAGAATATCGCTGGTTTTCCAGCGATATTCTCGCATTATGCCGCTATCGCTGGAATAATCATCGCCATAGCGCTAATTGTTGCTAATACAGCGTTAGCGTGGCGATATATTCCAGCGATAGCTGGCAATAAAATATTTCGCGCTAAGCGCGCTCTGCGATATTTATCGCATTTTGTTGCTAATATGGCCCCTAGATTTTATGAGTGTTCGCATTCAAAGAATATGGCAGACATATTGGGCCTTATTTATGAGGTTTTGCCGTAGGGCAGCGCCGCAGGCCTTCCTGCTGAGCTGCCCTACGGCAAAAGAAAAGGGCAGGAATGCGCCGTATCAATAAGATACGGCGCATTCCTGTCCTTTTCCCCTGCGCCGGCGCACAATGTGCTGCCCTGCGCCAACGCAGGCATCTTTGCACCATGGTGCAAGGGTGCCTGCGTTGCGGGGTTGATTATTTTTGTACAGGAAGGGAAACCTTTCTGTACAAAAATAATCACAAGAGGCTTCTTCCTCTTTCTATGTGTGCTGCAGAATGCAGCACGCATGGAAAAAGGTAAAAGGAGGAGAAATAAAGATATTTCTCCTCGTTGTGCCTCCCTTACACCTCCCCTGGGGAGGCGTAAGCTTTTGGCGCTGCCTCAGATTTACGATTTCTCGTAAATCTGGGGCAGTGTCAAAAGGCCATGGATATTGCTGGGAACGCCCCCAGCAACACCCATTGCACACCCCTTTAACGCAGAAAACTGCGTCAAAGGGACTGATATTTATCAGGCAGCATTAAGCCAAAAAAAGTGGCTTAGTGCTACCTGATAAATATCACGCAGGCTTCTGCGCCACGGAACGTCAAAAAAAGTGACGTTCCGGAGGCGCAAGGAGTCTCATAAATGAGGCCCATTGTGTTCACATGAAAAGTATTTGATTAGAAATGCAGGAGGCTTCATTTTCATTAAGTCCAAAAGATTTTCACAAGTACGGTGTTGTACAATGTCTTCAACATTGCTTAAGTTCACATTGGGCCCGTGCTTAATTTGTAAAATAATAGGTGCAGGTGTCCAGATGCCAAACGTTTTCCTCAGAAGCCCACAGCCGGAGGTGACGAATGCCGTGATTACCAAATACCAAATCTGCGTAAAATTGATTCCACCTCATGCCTCTTTTTTCCACCGCTGTACACGTGCTGCCCCTTTATTTCACTATTGCAGGTTCGTTTTCATCCCTGCTTTCTCCATTTTTCTCTATTTTCCGTCTTCTTTCTCTTCCTTTTATCTCTCTTGCTTTGGGTCAAAGTCTGATAAGGAAATATAATTGCCAGTCCCAAACAATGTGTGCCTATGGGCCAAACCTGCAACCACTGGCTCAAATTAAGCACTGCATTGGGAGAATATTACTGGTACCATAATCACTTGTTCAAAGGTATATATTTGATTTCCTATGAGTGTGCACTGAGGTTAAATGGAGTCTTGTGGTCTCATGAGAGTATCTATTACGAAACATTACTTTTGCTTCCTGCAACTTTCCCCTGGTCGGAGTACTGATGAATGCAGGGTTCTATAACAGCAGTATGATCTCCAACTTCTAATCTCCAGAGCATTAATCTGCAGGAGTATTTAGTTATTTATTTATTTAGTTAAAAAAAAGTTACAGTATTGTTCTGGTCTTGTTTTGCAAAGACACGTGTTAGAGTCACATCAACACTATTACTGTGTTCTGGACACACGTGCATGCCCACTAACCACTAGCTTCAAAATTCTGCTGCACACGCTTAAAAACTTATATTAAATAAGGCATTTCATGCAGGAAGCATAGGGACTCATTTAGAGATTTTTGGCAATGGAAAACATCTTTGATTTCTGGAAGAAATGTCAAGTCCATGATAGAGTCCACCAAGCAAAGCAAACACAAGGAGATGATGAACGGAAACTTTTCAAACACTCACCCCCAGTCACAGATCTGGGTTGAATCCATCATCATTCTTTAGCTCACTTTGCCACCCCAGTTCAGAAATAGCTATATGCAAATCAGTCTTGACCCTGTGCCTCATGGGAACAGTCCAGACCGAACTGCCAAGCCATGTCTTCCCTGGACCGGAATCAAGCATCCTGGGACCGGTTTCGGCCTAACAGCCCTCATCAGCCAGGCTAGCTTGAATCCAGTGGCAAAGTGAGCAAGGGACCCAGGATGCTTGTTTCCGGTCCAGGGAAGACATGGCTTGGCAGTTCGGGCTGGACTGTTCCCATGAGCCACAGTGTCAAGGCTGATTTGCATATAGCTGTGTCTGAACTGGGGTGGCGAAGTGAGCTAAAGAACGATGATGGATTCAACCCAGATCTGTGGCTGGGGGTGAGTGTCTGAAAAGTTTCAGCGCTCCGTCCATCATCTCCTTGTGTTTGCAGAGTCCACCAAGCAGCCGCAGTCCGTGCAGGTAACAGCGGTGGGGCAGGATGAGGGGGGATTTCGAGGGACGATGCTGAGGGAAAATTAATTATTTATTTAATTTTCCCTCGCATCGTCCCTCGAAATCCCCCTCACCCGGCCCCACCGCCCCACCGCCTCACCGCAGTTACCTGCATGGACCGCGGCTGCCACCAAGTAAATATCTTCTGCCATAGGGATATGGATTTCTATTCATACTAATTTCATATTATTAATCTACCTATATCCACACTTTGTTACCCTTTTATATGTTCTGGGGTCAGTTCATAAAAGCATGAAAGAATACTATAGAAATACTTCTTTATATACTCAAAAATGACTTTGTGAATAGGCAGCACAGTTTTTCCATACCACATGAGTAGCCTACAGCTTTGGTCAGAGATGTGAAGGGATAACCCATTTTAATAAGCCAACCAAATTCAAATTGTGGTGTAGCAGAGGTTAAATGTATGGGGGGGTGGCCGGCAGCTCATGGAGTAACAAACAATCTACAGAGCTCTTTCCAGCATCGAGGACATTGCTGAGGGATGGAAGGAGGCAGAGTGGTGCTGGAGGTATGAATCTGCAAAAAGAATTATGGACTCTGTGATGAGCCTTCCAGCCACTCGACAGAGAGAAGCCACTCGACAGATGGTGTAGTGTAGTTCCTTTAAACCTATATAGGATCTGCGTGTTTAGATAACATAGACTGTGGGATTGGTGTCCAGACTGATTCCAGACACCCCCACCGGGTATGTTCGCCTGTATACCAGCTAGCTCACAGTGCCACTGTAAACTCTTCTTACCAAGGAGAGAATAGTTCTTGGCAACTATCAAACATGACAACTCTATCCCATCAGGGATCGTGGAAACAGTACAGCACCTTTCGCTTAGTCACTCTTGCTCACTTTGTCTCAGAGATATACACAGAATAAACGGTGTGGATGTTTTCAATAAGTATTTATTGAACCAGCGTCATTCTAGTGTAAAATAGGTGTGCTGAAACAACCATAAGACAGAAACAGATATAAATGATTACAAGCACCAACAGAGTAAAAGGATGGTAGATTCCTACCATAGTGCTAAAACAATGAATACATGCAGGTATAAAAATACATGACAGTAATAATGCGTACTCCTACGATGCGACCCTAACTAGATGTACCTAAGTGTACCTAGCATGTATGTAGGTGTAGAGTCAAGAATCCCCCTAGGATAAAGCCAACCCTATTACCTGAAGTGAGAGACTGTGGGACCCCGTCTTGATCTCGAGATGGACACCCCGCAAGGGATGTCAGAACACTGCGAGCTGGAGTGTCTGCATGCAGGAACCTCAGTGGCTTGCGTCAGTGTGTCAGCATGGAAGTCCTTTTCCTTCTCTCCTACCTCAGTGAAGATATGGTGTTTATATACCCAAAGTGGTACCCTCAGGGGATCTACCTTGCTGTGTCATGTCGGACTAGGATGACGGAAGGAATGACCCTTATACATAGTTATTATGCAGGAGATGGTAGTCCTGCTCAGATTCCAAGAATCCTCATGCATAATGAATGAGGCTCGTTTTCAGAGAAAACCCCATGTCATTTAAGCAGTACCATAACTAGGTAAAAGGTCGGTACCAAGAACCGTTATGTAGTGTAATGACAGAGGAAATATGGGTGAAAGGTTTGGTTACTACCTGAGCCTATATTGGGGTACCTGTTTGAAACATAACACCCACTCCTCATCCGACTGGACGACATACTAAAAAGTCTAAATGTACTTCTAGAATACGCAAACAACTAATAGGTCCATAAAAAAGAACGCGTAATTTTTTTTTAAATTGTAGCATAAGCGGTAGAAGTCTATTAAAATATGTTCGTATATATGGTCCGAACAACTATGAGTGTCTGAAAGCCATGCTGTTCAGCAACAGAAGCAAAAAGTGCTTTTTTTTTTAAATTCCAAATTTGGTTGTTTTGAAAAAGGGTCAAATTCCTCCCAGCACACGATGAGCCAAATGTTTATGTGTCCTGTGTGGGAGACGTAACATCACTGTTGCTTGTAATCGCAGACGATGGTCCCTGCAACACCTCACAGATCAGGTCAATCGAGCACAGATGATCTTCTGTACTGCCCACAGCCGATGCTGGGGAAGCCTGTATGACATCCAAGGTCTGAGTGCTTGTAGAGGAGCCGGTCTCCATTCCAACAGGAGCTGAAGCATCCGGTGGTGGCTCTAAGACCGCAGACATCAACATGGGAATACGCTGAGGACACAGCAGTACATGGGCCGTTATCGGGTCCAGTAAAGCATCCACGTCCGGTGGCGCAACCGATGGAAGTGTTAGACAGAGATCCAACACGCATTCTTGTCCGCAGGACAGGCAAAACACAGTCAATCCAGACTGGTCGAAACTATAGGAACCAAGACTTGCTTAGTTCCCGAAGGCGAGGTGTGCCCAGAGGGAGTACCATGCGATCACGGTATCAAAAATGCTTCCGAATACGGAGTGTCTGAAGGCTGGAATCACTCCGAAGACTGTCTGAAAGGTGCTTAACAGCCCAGAACCTATGGTCTTAAATAGGTGTACAATACCCTTCGTATCAGACATGTTAAAGATACGTTGTACCATTTCTATGAAATTGAAAGGGCAGTTCGTTTGTACTAGTGCCTGTATCTCAGCTGAGGACCTTGCAACCTGAAGATCAAAAGTCTCTCGGGCGGAGTTTAAGGGCACGGTTTTCTGTAAAAGCATGGCTTTCATTTGGCTCAGAGTATCAAACCGTATAAAGGAAACATTCAACGAAAGCCATAACGGTGCCCCACTGACTGTGTGGGTCGGTGGAAACAATACTTGCATACAACAAGTAACCCTGGAGCCTACAGTGACAAGATATGCGATGCCTGGAAGCATCCCACAACAACTTTGATCATTCAGCATCAAGTAACTCCCATTCGAGAGCAACTTGAACACCGGATTAATCACGGCAGCCGGGGACCCTTTCAAATGACAGGACAAGTTTGCAACTGAACCATTACAGGCCCCATGAAGCATGATATCCTGGCAGAGGAGAGATCCACTTAAAGAGTTCTCGCAGTCGGTACCGCTTAGAAACACTTCCATGTCCCCACTCCTGCATCGAAATCTATACGGCAATTCCCAAGATTCCTTGATGAATTCCTTACCCAATTCTTCATATCTGCCTGCCTGTTGTTGTTCTAGGCAATACTGAAACTGGAAAGTTGTGACCGGTAACGTTATATGGCCATGAATTAACCATTCTGTGGATGGTGACTCTGCCACAGTGAAAAGTAATTGGTCCAGTTTTCAATACGCAGCATTGTATATTTTGCTCCTCTTTGTGCCATTGTTATCTGCTTCTTAGTTAGATTGTATGCAGAGAACAGGGACGTACTGTTGATAACTCGCCAAGGCACATAACCAGAATGCAATGATTGAGGCGTCCAGCTTAGCAACATAATAGAACGTAACTGAGATTGTCCGTGCTGTAGTATGGACAAATCCTCATCTAGTATATCTATAGCAGAAGATACAATGTTGCCCAGTGAATAAATCCTGGATGTTAATGTAGTCATACCATTATCAACTACTGCTAATACTTTTTCTAGGTTAATTCTATCAATTTCAAGAAGTCTCTCCGCTGTTTCCTGTTGAGAGGTTTTCCATTTTTCATTATAAACGGATCACTGACATAATATCGGCGACAACAATATCGACCTACCTGAATATCGTGTCAAGAATATCGATGGACAAAATATCGACATCCTATCTCTACAAAGGTAAGTACAAAAATATCGAAACCAAAAGATCGTTGTTTAAAACATCGTTGTTCAAAATATCGTTTTTTTAAATGTCTTAAAAATAATATAAAATAAATTAAATAATAAATATAATTAATAAAAACATAGTTAGAATTATTTAAAAATGATAAAAATTATAAATAATAAATGTAATACAAAAATAAATTAAACATACATATATAAAAGATTTTATATATATATTTACTTAATAATATTAATAAATAATTATTTTATTAAATTATAAAACGTTACAAACATAGTAAAAATTATAAATACATATATATATATATATACATAAACCTGTAAGATAAATATAAAAAGAAATTATATATATAATAAAATAAAATATTAAAATAAAATTTATCTTTAAAACAACATTTTACACTACATTAACTAAAACAGTAGGGAAAATATTGGATAGCGTAGGGCATAACATTACTATTCCCACTCCAAGGAGTGCAACAGTAGGGAAAGTGTTGGATAGCCGAGAGGAATAATTTACTATTCCCACTCCAGCAAGTGCAACAGTAGGGAAAATGTTGGATAGCGGAGGGGAATAATTTACTATTCCCACCCCACGGAGTGCAACAGTAGGAAAAGTGTTGGATAGCGGAGGAGATAAAATTACTATTCCCACTCCAGTGAGTGCAACAGTAGGGAAAGTGTTGGATAGCGGAGGGGAATAATTTACTATTCCCACTCCAGCAACTGCAACAGTAGGGAAAGTGTTGGATAGCGGAGGGGAATAATTTACTATTCCCACTCCAGCAACTACAACAGTAGGGAAAGTGTTGGATAGCGGAGGGGAATAATTTACTACTCCCACTCCAGCAACGGCAACAGTAGGGAAAGTGTTGGATAGCGGAAGGGAATAATTTACTATTCCCACTCCAGCAAGTGCAACAGTAGAGAAAGTGTTGGATAGCGGATGGGAATAATTTACTATTCCCACTCCAGGGAATGCAACAGTAGGGAAAGTGTTGGATAGCAGAGGGGAATAATTTACTATTCCCTCTCCAACAATTGCAACAGTAGGGAAAGTGTTGGATAGCAGAGGGGAATAATTTACTATTCCCACTCCAGCAACTGCAACAGTAGGGAAAGTGTTGGATAGCGGAGGGGATAAAATTACTATTCCCACTCCAACTAATGCAACAGTAGGGAAACTGTTGGATAGCGGGGGGATAAAATTACTATTCCCACTCCAGCAAGTGCAACAGTAGGGAAAGTGTTGGATAGCGGAGTGGAATAATTTACTATTCCAACTCTAGGGAGTGCAACAGTAGGGAAAGTATTAGATAGCGGAGGGGATAAAATTTCTATTCCCACTCCAACAATTGCAACAGTAGGAAAAGTGTTGGATAGCGGAGGGGAATAATTTACTATTCCCACTCCAGCAAGTGCAACAGTAGTAAAAGTGTTGGATATCGTAGGGGAATAATTTACTATGCCCATTCCACAGAGTGCAACTGTAAGGAAAGTGTTGGATAGCGTAGGGGATAAAATTACTATTCCCACTCCAACGAGTGCAACAGTAGGGAAAGTATTGGATAGCGGAGGGGATAAAATTACTATTCCCACTCCAATAATTGCAACAGTAGGAAAAGTGTTGGATAGCGGAGGGAATAATTTACTATTCCCACTCCAGCAAGTGCAACAGTAGGGAAAATGTTGGATAGCAGAGGGGAATAATTTACTATTCCCACTCCACAGAGTGCAACAGTAGGGAAAGTGTTGGATAGTGTAGGGGATAAAATTACTATTCCCACTCCAACGAATGCAACAGTAGGGAAAGTGTTGGATAGCGGAGGGGAATAATTTACTATTCCCACTCCAGCAAGTGCAACAGTAGGGAAAGTGTTGGATAGCAGAGGGGAATAATTTACTATTCCCACTCCACAGAGTGCAACAGTAGGGAAAGTGTTGGATAGTGGAGGGGATAAAATGACTATTCCCACTCCAACAATTGCAACAGTAGGGAAAGTGTTGGATAGCGGAGGTGAATAATTTACTATTCTTCCCACTCCAGCAAAATAATAAACATTAATTAACAAATACTTAAATAATAAAAAATAATTAACCTCTCACCAAATACCCCTATAAATAACACCACCACTATTGTAAAACATGACACAATTAACATAATTGCTTAACAATTAATTAATTAACTAATAACAATGAACAATAAAATTAAAAACAATGAGTAATAAATTAATTCATACTATTTAGACTATAAAATAACAAATAAATATTATCTGAAAAAATTAAAAATTATATTAATTTTTAATTACTTGCCACACTACTCCCCTCTAAATACACAACTCGCTCATAAAAAAATGACACAATTTACATATTTACCAATTAATTATTAATAATTAATAACCAATTAATAATTAATAAATAACAAATTATTTAACACAGTTAACAATATTAATTAATAAAAATTATTAATTAATGAATTATAATTACATTACTTCCCACCCTACTTCCCTATAAACCCACAACCCGCTCTTAACAAATAACAAAATTAAGATATTTACCAATTAATTATTAATAATTAATATCCAATTAATAACTAATTAATAACAAAATATTTAACACAATTAACAACATAAAATATTAAATACATAAATATTAATTAATAAAATTATCAATTAATTAATTATAATTAAATCACTTCCCACCCTACTCCCCTATAAACCCACAACCCACTCCTAAAAAAATGACACAATTAACATATTTACCAATTAATTATTAATAATTAATAACCAATTAATAACTAATTAATACCAAATTAATTAACACAATTAACAATATAAATTATTAAATACAAAAATATTAATTAACATTATTAATTAATTAATTTTAATTAAATTACTTCCCACCCTATTCCTCTATAAACCCACAACCCGCTACGGAACTAAAACGCAATATTTAATTTTTTTAAAATTAATAATTTCTAAAAATGTATTAATAAATATATTATAATTAAATTACTTCCCACCCTATTCCCCTATAAACCCACAACCCGCTACAGAACTAAAATACGCAAAAATTACTTAACATAAAATGAATTACTTCTAAAAATTTCAAACATACATTAGAAAAATAAACTATACTTTTAACACATATACTAAAATACAGAACACTAAAATAAATTTCAATATTATTAACAACGATATTTTGACTAACGATATTACTAACTTCGATATTAACAAAAACGATATTTCTTACCTGCATGTCGATATTCTGGTCGACGATATTCTTGCAGGTCGATATTGTGTCACATCGATATTTAAACATCGATATTATGGCATATCGATATTTAAACATCGATATTATGACTCTATACCATTATAAACAGCGTATAAGAAACGTTTCTGGAGTGGCTTTCGGGGACCCAATAAAAAGTCCCTTAAATCCATGTCTTCTGATAGTAAAGACAAGTGTTGTTTCACCTGGGATAGTGTCGAGGATTTTAGCCAATCGAGGCATAACTTCCCAACACTGTATGATGTCACCACCCCCGGATGTTCTCGTTGTACATAGAGTTGATCCGGCCTATGGATAGTAAACCCTTCGGTGGTACCCCTGAATCTTGACTGACACCTATTTGTGTCTGTGGGCCAAAATAACCATCCCTTCCAATTGGGGTCAGACAAATTGTATGAAATGGTATGTATGCTGTCATCTACATAGTAAATAGTGCTTCTGTTCCCTAAACCTGCCATTCCTTCGAACCCCAGACTGATTTTATGTCTATAGTGTCCTTCCATAAGTCGAAACCCTGTTCAGACAGTTGGGAAATAAAGGATGCAGAGTAACCAGTCAAACCACTTTATTCGCTTAATAAACACCATAAAAGTACAGCACATACGATATATTACACAACACAATAAAAGCCTCTAAAATACAAATCATTAATAAATATGGGCGTCCTAAAAAACATTACAGAGTCAGATTTCATTAACACATAAAAAACTCGAGTTGCCATTAATACATATGTGGTAACAAATAACTAAGATAAGAATTAAAAAACAAATCACAATTAAAATGCCAGCATTAAAACAGTAATCATTTAGTCATACGGCTACTCTCAAAACGCTTGTCAGGAGATGCCGTTTCCTCCTCAGTCTAACGGCTGTGTTGAGAAGTTGTCACATGTGCAAGGGCCTAAATCGCACACCCTACTACAGCCAGGCGAATCGGCTAATGAAAAACAAATCAAGTTAAAACGAAACCTAGTTAAAAGCAGGCGATAGAAGGGCTTAGTGACAATTGTCATATAAAGTTCGAGCTGGGGAGAGGTTTTTAGCAGAAAATAGGCTTTTACTGAGGGTTTCGTTAGCTCAGTTGCCTCTCTCTCTCCCGACAATAAATTCATAAAATGTGTTTTTACCCACGCCAGATCCTCTTTTCTTATTTTGTCCGGGAAGTCGTAGAGATCTGGACGCCCTAATTTATATAAGATTTGCTTAACATGTTGTAGCCACGGGATACAGCTAACTCGCTTCATGGAGAGACAGTCCCTAATGATCTCATGATTCAGAGTTAGTTCTGGATTAATCCAGGTCTTAAGCCAACAAACCACCGGGGCCAACCTCAGCCAATCAGATACATAGCTAACACCTACCTCTTGATGTATTACAAAGGTAGAGGTAGATTGGGGGACCGACAAAAGAGTGCGTAGAAACTTATTTTCGACTGTCTGTAACCCCTCCACGGACTTGTAGCCCCAGATGGCAGATCCATACATTGCAATAGCTATACATTTGGACCTATAGATATTGAGCATAGCTGCGATTGGCCTGGCCCCCAATCGCTGAGCAAAACCATGAACAGCAGCCGTAGACCTTGCCATCGCATTTTTTTAGCTTTCTGTTGGGGGACCCACGAGCCCCTCTCGTCAAATAGTACCCCCAGATAGGTGAAAGAGGTCACCCTAGACAACTCTGCACCTTCACAATAGAAAGTTTTTGGCTTTCTTGATCTCTGACCCATGGTCATTGTATGTGATTTAGCTATGTTAACTACTAGGTCCAATGATTTCATAAAGGTCCCAAAGGAGTCCAAAAGCCTCTGAAGCCCTACAGCTGTACGGGCCAGTAAAACAGCGTCATCCGCGTATAGGAGCACAGGGATAACCCTGTCCCCTATTCGTGGAATATCTAAGCTGGCAGAGTCTAAGAACTTTCCTAAATTATTTATATATAAGGTAAAAATCAAAGGAGCTAAAATGCAGCCCTGACGGACACCTCTTCCGGACCTAAAGTGCTTTGTGCATTTACCTTCTTGGTTGACTCTCACTCTTGCGGAGAGATCCCTATGTAAGTCAGCCAGGAAGTAAACTAAACATTGATTTATTCCCATGTCTGTCGAAATGGACCATAGCATTGATCTATTTACCAGATCAAAAGCCGAGGAAAGGTCCATGAAAGCTAGCTGTAAAGTCCCTGCTTTGGCCAATGTGTATTTCCCTGCTAGTAAATGTAAGTTTAAACACTGATCCAGTGTACATCTTCCTTGTCTGAAACCATATTGGAGGTTTGTTAAAACACCATTCTCATTCGACCAGACCATTAACTTAGATAAAATCACTCTCCCTAAAACTTTTACAGCAGAGTCGAGTAAAGATATAGGCCTGTAGCAACGTGGGTCCCCTCTCTGTCCTTTTTTAAAAACTGGGATAATAATGGAGGATGACCACGATAACGGAAAACCCTGTTGACTTGACACATTATATACTTTTGTCAGAATTTTGGCCCAAAAAGTTGGGTTTTGTTTATATAAGTCGGCCGGAACACCGTCCGGTCCAGGGGCCTTGTTGTTGGTCATTTGCTTTATTGGCAGTTCTACTTCGCCTTCGTTAAAAACCATTTTGGGGGGGTTCCTTGTATGTTCTAAACTAGCAGGTAAATCCAAAGTGGCAGGGGCCTCATATATAGATTCAAAATGGGAAAACCATTGTGCCTCTGTGATGTTACATTCTAGGGGGTGTTCTCAATTCCAGAAAAAAAGGTTTATTTACAATAGCCCAGAATCAAGAGCTATCCTTTAAGACCTCCACTGCTAATAGTTCATTCCAGGCCTCCTCTTTGATTTCATTTTTACGGTTGTTTAGGGCGGACTTATTGTAGTGTAGCTCCTATTTCCCTAATAGGCTCTGCGCATTGGAATAATATATCCTATAGGTTTGACATAGGACTAAGGTCAGTATGTCCCTATCGAGTATATTAAACTTAATTACTTGTGCCAGCTAGCTCAGAGGCCACTAGAAACTCCTTGACAACAAGAAGGGAGTAGTTTCTGGCAGCCGCAAAACATGACTACTTTGTTTCCCTTTAGAATCAGAACGTGTCCCAGAGTCATGGAAACAATAGATAACTATTTCACTCAGCTCAATCGTGCATGCTTAGTTTTCTCCAAGTTACACAGAAAGAAATAGACGGGCATTTCAATAAAAGATTTATTGAACAGTCTTGTTTCTGGTGTAAGTAAAATGTGCTGTTACGATTACAAGACAGTATGCGAGATAAATAATGTACAGTGTGAGCAGTAGAAATAAATAATACTGCGAGAGCATTATCTTTTAGTACATATGCCTTTACATAAATAACACAGACTAAAAATGCGAGTACTCATACAATGCGTTTCTAATCTAGTTCTACCCCAATGTACCTAACCTAACCTAGGTGTAGAGAGAGGTAGGAAGTAGGTGAAGTATTCCTTACTATGGTATACTAAGAGTATGTTAAGCCTAGTATGCCTAGTATGCCAAGAATCCCTCTAGGTTCTTATCAGCTCCATACCTGAAGAATGAGAGAGGTAGGAATCTCTTTGCCAGACTCGAACTCCAACACCCCGCAAGGGAAGTCAGATCACTGGAAGCTGGACTCTCTGCATGCAGGGATGACAGCGTCTTCTCAGTGCGTCAGGCCGGGAAACGGGCTCCTCTGAAGTCGAGGTCTCCTCTAGTTTACAAGGGCTAGGGAAGGTATATTTATACCTGAGAGTACCTAAGAATGTTAGTGTTGACGTGAGTCGGACAGCGAAAGACGTCATGAATGAACCCCTAAGGAATAATGGTTCATGCATAATATATGAGTCCTTGAAGAAATCAATAGTCCTGGACTAGGGAAACTCCCGCAGCCTAAGGGTCTGTTCTTCATGTACTCGTTGTGACGTTAGGGTGGACGGATGTCGGAGACCATGCCTGTATTTGGAGTGCACGGTTTAATGCCTAAATAAGGGCTGGGATTTTATGCCTATATAAGGGCAGGGCGAATTGTGCCTATATATAAAGACATGATACTGGAAAGCCCGTTTATGGACACCCTAAGAGGAACACAACACCCACTCCACTTTCGTGTGTACGATAATACTAAAATGCTAAACATTTAAAATGCTAAACATTAAATGGAGTACCGCATATTTAAAAATATTTCTTAAAAGCATTAAAAAACATAGTAAAAAATGCAAAAGGTACTGTACATTTGAAGCAACTGCTTTTCATTTCAGGCATAAAGTTCGAAAATAAATGCAATTGGAATGAAAGAAGCAGTAATATTTACATGTGACAGAAAATGATCGATAAGTTGTTCAAAAATCAAAGTCATTTCATGTCATGAAAATTAATGAACTGTTTTAGACACACAAGATGACTAAGTGTCCTTGGAAGTACCGTGAAGTCTGTACTATAAGGCTAGTTCTACTTTAAGCAGATTGAAGTGCCATTTTCGTTCGAAAAAATGGGAAAAAGTTCAATTTTGGTAGAGTTCCAAGTTTTTGTAGAATGAAGGCCAAATTGTTACTGCATCTCTGGAACACTGTATGCTGAATCAGAGTCAGTTTACGGGTCTGGTGTAAACATGAGATAATCTATTTCTATAGACAAAACATCATCCACTGTAGTTGGTGTCAGTTGGAACACCTCGTGTAGTAGATTAATTGCACAGAGAGGGGAAGCATTGCTTTCAGCATTGGTCGCAGCAGCAATGTTCGCGTCCGTTGTTACCTGTGTGCCTGTAGTTCTTTCTCGTACCTCAGCAGCAGCCGGAAGCATCTGTGAGATCTCAATGAATGCTGACATCAGGATTGGTAGCCTCTGCGGACAACACAGAGCATGGGCCGTTATCTGGTCCAGCAGAGTATCGACATCCGTTGGCGTAGCTGATGGAAATGTTAGACAGGTGTCCAACACGCATTCTTCAACGCATAGCAGGCATCGTAGAACAGGTAAGATGCAATCTTGCCAGATTGGTCTGAATGACAGGAACCACGTGGTATTAAGGTCCCGTAGACGAGTCATGCCCAATAGCTGTACTATTCGCTCACGGCACTTTCGTTCAAGGAGAGCTTTCTCCATTTCGCTCGGAGTGATGTCTGCGAATATGCTGGCCACAGAGCAATAGCAGGAAGAGAAATAGAATTCTGGCAACAAGTGCTAGAATTAATGGTATGCCACCAAACACCGAATGTGCAAAGTTCGGGATGATTCCGAGTATTGCCTGGAAAGGTGCTAACAGACCGGAGCAGATGCTCTTAAATACATGTACAATTCCGGTTGTATCAGACATATTGAAGATACGTCCTATCATTTCTACGAAATGTATAGGGCAGTTTGTACGTATTAAAGTCTGTATCTCAGCCAAAGTCCTTCCTACTTGTAGATCATAGGTTTCTTTGGCCGAGGTCAAAGGCACTGTTTGCTGTAAAAGCATGGCTTTCATTCTGCTCAAAGTATCAAATCTTATAAAAGAATTGTTCAGCGAAGGCCATAGAGGCGACTCCCTGACTGTGTCTATTGGGGCAAACAATACTTGCATACAGCAAGTGACCCTGGAGTTGACCGTTACTAGATATGGGATGCCTGGCAACATGCCGCAGCAACTTTGATCATTCAACATGAGGTAACTCCCATTAGAAAGTTGTCCAAACATTGGATTAATCACAGCAGCTGGTGTACCCTGCTGATGGCAAGACAAATTTGCCACAGAACCATTACAAGCCCCGTGTAAGGAAATGTCCTGACATATAAGCGAACCGCTTAGTGCACGTTTACAGTTTGTACCGCTCAAAAACACTTCACGATCCCCCTCCAACATCTATATGTATACGGTAAATCCCAAGATGTCTTAATGTATTCCTTACCCAACCTTTCATATTTGCCTGCTTGCATTTGTTTGAGGCAATACTGAAACTGAAAAGTAGTCACAGGTAGTGTGATTTTGCCATGAATAAGCCATTCTGTAGCTGGTTTTTCGTCCACTGTGAATGGTAACTTTTCCAGTTTTTCAATGCTCAGCACTGTATACCTTGCTCCTCTTTGTGCCAGTTCGATCTGTTTATCAGTGAGATTGTATTCTGCAAACAGAGCCGTTGTGTTGATAAAACGCCAAGGCACATAGCCCGCTCGCAAAGATTGCAGCGTCCAGCTTAATAACACAATAGAACGTAATTGAGACTGGCCTTGTTGTAACATCGCCAAATCTTGTTCTAGTATGTCGATAGCAGAGGATACAATGCCATCCAATGAATATATTCTGGAGGACAAAGTTGTTAACCCATTGTCGACCACAGAGTGTTTTCTCTAAATTAATACGATCAAGTTCACGTATTCGTTCTGCAGCCTCCATCTGTGATACTTTCCATGCTTCATTATAGGCAGCATAAATGCCGGCATATATGAAACGTTTTTGGCGCGGTTTTCTTGGTCCTAGCAAGAATTCCCTAAGGTCTGCGTCCTTTTTAAGTAAGGTTAAGTGTTGTTTCACATCCTGTAGTGTAGACTTATGCAGTCAATCGAGGCATAATTTTCCTACACTGTATGTTGTTACTACCCCCGGATGTTGTCTTTGGACGTATCTTGGGTCTGGCCTATGAATAGTAAAGCCCTGAGTTTTATTCAGGAATCTTTCCTGACAGTTATTCGTGTCTGTGGCCAGATCAACCATTTTCTCCAATCAGGATTAGATCTGTTGAGTTGTAGTATATTGTCGACTGCCTGTGTATCGTTATCACTTGCAGGTGTTGGTACAGAAGGTGTTTTCATCTCTTTGATCTTGGCTAATCCAAGACATGATGTTTGTTGGATGGTTTCATTCAAAAACATTATTTGTTCAGGGATGATACAGGCTCTAAATAAAGCTTCTATCCCCTGCACTTGCCAATCTTTAGTACCCCACACAGTTTTTGTGTCTATTGTGTCTTTCCATAAGTCGAAACCCTGTCTAGACAGTTGGGCATTAAATAATGCAGAGTAAATCTGTTTTGTATTTGTTAACATAATTTTCAGTCCTGTCTTGTTTACATTTTTATAGTAAAACATTTCTGGATCAGATGTATTGTAACCTGAAAAATATGGAAATTTACTAGCAAATGTTTTTGAACTACCTTTAGGTGGTGTAGGACAATGTTCCCATTGGTTAAACATAAACACATTTCTTGGATATGCAGTTTTATGCAAATAATGATGATCATAGTGGTTATAACAATACAGTTGCTCATAGTCTGATGAACCCTCTAAATATTCATTTTTAGAAAATGCAGCCGATTTTTCTAGGTCATACATGATGTCATTAACAGTCTCAAAGTCCCAGTGATCAGAATAGGTACTGGACGAAATTAGATCACTTAGTGAAATTTTAAACAAATGTGGAATGTTCAATTGTTCCGTCGGATCGGAGATATCAAAATCTGTTTTGTCCCACACTATACCATCCTGTATAGGAACAGCTGTGATGTTCACTGAAGACAGGTCTCTTGCTTCACGATGGGAAGATTTATGAGGTTTCAAAAGTACGTTCACGTCTTTTCCTTCAGTGTTCACATGGATGCATCTGCCACTTATAAGCACGCTCACAGTTGTAACCAAAGCTAGCCAGAGCAGGAAAACAAAAAGTCCAGATATAATACAGAGTTCAATCCATGGAGAAACCAAATAAGTCTTTTTCAGAAAGTGAAGAAAGTCTTGTACTTGCTGCTTGAATTTGAATGATGCTGGCGTCGTTTCAGGTTCACTCGGATCTTCTGAGAACGTATCAAAGTTAATGAAATAGCCAGAAGCAGTTCTGTCAATTGTTGGAATTGCATCAGGATTTGTAGAAATCACTGGAACCAGTTCATCACTTGCCACATTGGTGTAGAAAGGTGTATTTGGACGAACTGTTACTTGGTGTTCAAGAGGGATGAGTTCCATAGCATTGTTGCTTAGTCCTCCATCTGTTACAGCTGAATTCTCGATTGTTATCAGTCTTTCAGTCTGAACCTCTTGGATAGTAGCGAGAGGAGTGCATCTGCTACTAGGTCGGAGTCCACGAGGGCTACTATTTAGTATTGGCCACATACTGTGGTTTGATCAGGTCGATGGACACAAATCTTTTCTCCTTTCTTCCAGCAAGGGGCAGCAGAAGTACTGTTCTTGTTCCTTGAACTGCTAGGACAGGTACTGGTTGTCTGTAAGAAGGTCCAAATTCCTTCTTGTCCGCAATTTTTTCTCTGACTAGATCCCCAACTTTTGGAATCCAGACAGGCCTTGCTGGGACCGCCGATTTTTCCCCAGTGGTGGTTGGCTGTAGGAATACGTTGCTTTGTTTCGTTCTTAACTCATTGAGTTCCTGTAAAACAGCCAAACGATCTTTGATATCAAAGGGTTTATTTTCCACCACTGTGCCTACGTGTTCAAGGTCTGGTACCCACATTCTTGTCCCAAATAGGACCTCATATGGAGTGACCCCCCTAGAGAACTTCTTGGCAGATTATTCAATGAGCGTTGGACCCCACTAAGGTGTTTGACCCACCCATCACCCTAGTACCCTAGCTGCTATAGACTGCTTTATGTCCCGGTTTTTCCTTTCCACAACCGAATTTCCCTCAGGATGGAATGGAGAGGAGTACCGCAATGCAACGCCCAGACTGGCCATGGCTTCTTTGTAAGCCCGAGAGCTAAACGCAGGACCCTGGTCAGAATGTAGCGTGCCTATTGCGTATGTGCCGATAAAGACTCGCAAATCTTTTATAACAGTTCGAGCGTCAGCTGAGCGCTGAGGCCATAACCATAGGAACCTAGAGCATGAATCCACTGCAACCATGATATATTTATAGTTACCGTCCCTTTGCAAGGGACCGCAGTGGTCCAGGTAAACACAAGCTAATGGTTTGTCTGAAATTAACAAGGGTGTCTGCGCAGGACGTTTCATTGTTGAGACTTTCATCTGTTGGCAAATATCACATTCTAAAACATAGTTTTTAGTTTGTTTCCGAATGCCAGGCCACCAATATCTTTGCTTGAGTAAAGATACTGTCGCTGAAACACCTGCATGGGCAGAAGCTATCCCTTCGTGTGCTGCTAGGATTAGTCCTAATCTGCGTTCCTTGTTTGGAATTACCCTATCCCCCACTCCAGGGATTCGAGCAAAAGGAACGTTGTTTGCATCAATTACATAAGAGTACTTAAGTGGAAACTTTTTTGGTAACGCTGCACTGCTGCCTTTGCTTGAAGCATTGACAGCCAACATTATCTCACCGTCTATTTTTGTTTTTGAACAAGTGATCGCAGCTACGGAAGCCGTCTGCACAGCCCCCTTTGCGGCTTCATCAGCCAATGAATTCCCTGCAACGTGAACGACATCATGTTGATGACTCAGTGTGTGGATCACGTGAGCCTTTGGTAGTTTTGTGCTTTATTGTGCCACCTTTCGCATCTTTGAAACCGTTTTCAAGCCAGTTTTGTATATATTCATTATACGACTGAACACAGTAAAAGGAATCACACACTATTAGTGTGGGGAATTCTCGATCTGTACTTTCAAGTGCCAGTTTGAATGCTTGTAGTTCAGCTCGCTGAGCTGTACAATCTCCTAGAGGCTGTGTTTTTGTGACCATAGGTCTAAAGATGCCATTTCGCATGCGACCTTTAACGATTGCACACGCCGCACTGTAAGCTTGCTTACTCCCTGTTGCTGGTTGAGCCGATCCGTCAGTGTAAATTATGAATTCGTACTGATCGAGAGGCAGAATTTCAGTAGGCAGAGGACATTCATGTTCATATTGCAGGAATGCTTGTGTTTTTAGATCTGGATCAAAAACATATTCAACACCTGTTGCAGCAAGAGAATTAACCCATTGTATCCATCTTGGATGTAATGCTTTAGCATTTGGAATGCTTGCTTTTGTGACCACTTCTAAAGCTGGTACCGGGGTTACGACAATAATGCGTTTCCCTTGGGCTAAGGCTCTTTCTTTTGCTACAGCGGATTGAACTGCTGTTAGAATTTTTTCAGTTGAACTGAAGCGCATTTCCGCTTGTGTGTACAAATGAGATTTGTATGCTATTGGTATTTTCTCACCCTCATTGAAGGTTATGTAGGTGAATCCGCATTGACCCGAAATTATTCGGATCACCAAATTGCGTTGACTTACGCATGTTTGTAAGTGATTTGTTGCTAACATGTTAGCCTGTAGTGAACGCAAGATTTCTGTGTGTTCCTGTGTCCAGTTTCTGATCGAAAAATCAGGTTTGATTAATACGTAGAGAGGTTTAACCCTTTCTGCGTAGTTTAGTATGTATGTTCTTCCAAAATTTAGGAAACCCAGGATGGATTGTAAGTTTTTTAGCGTTTTTGGAGGTTGGAGCAGCGCACACTTTTCTAAAAAGTTAGCTGCCAAGCTCTTGCCTTCACTTGAAAGCTCATATCCTAGAAATAGGACATTGAGATGGGCAATTCTGGACTTTTTAAAGTTGAACTTGTAGCCCTCAGAGGCGAAACCCAGTATAATGGTGCTCACCCTGTTCAAGTGTTTTTCCAGGTCATCGTCTGTCAGATATATGTCATCGACATAGGACAATGCCTCATTGTCATAAATTTGTAGTAACTCCGTTACCCTCGCTGAGAATAAACCTGGGCTGTTCTTGAACCCTTGTGGGAGTCGACAAAAGTGACGCTGGGTCCCCATTATGGAGAATGCTGTTAAGTACCTGCTTTCAG
Organism: Calotriton arnoldi; assembly: GCA_963921515.1. Classification (NCBI taxonomy): domain Eukaryota; kingdom Metazoa; phylum Chordata; class Amphibia; order Caudata; family Salamandridae; genus Calotriton; species Calotriton arnoldi. The sequence continues at coordinate 623,383 of CAWUFW010001775.1, forward strand.
GTGCTATGTTTAGACAAAAGAATCCATTTGAGATGTCTAATGTTGTTTTATATTTTTTACGCACAATGTTATTCATTAATGCTGTGCTATGTGCATTTTGCACTGCAAAAGTTTTAGAACAAGTGTTTAGGTGTCTGTAGTCCAAAACTAGACGATATGTATTGTCTGGTTTGGAGACAGGAAACAAAGGATTGTTCATTGAGGAGGTGCATGTTTCAATCACCCCTTGATATTCAAGTTGATCTAAGATCTCCCTGACCTGTTTTTTAGCTTCTTGCTTTATTGGGTACTGCCGTTGTGCAGTTGATTCATGTTTCAGATGTATTTTATGGTGAGGTGAGTCCTCATCCCATCCTACATGATTTTAATATAATGCTGGGGCCTGGGCCACTGCCCATTTCCTGGCATATGTATATTTTAGGTGAATTGGAATATGGTTGGAGAAGGCAGGCATAATAATGTCCTCGACATGTGGGCACTCCGTGACAAATTGTGGTGGCCAGTCCTTTTCTGCTAGAAGTATGTCATAGCCCTTTGATAGTCTTTCCCAAAAAAGTGCTTTCACCTGTCTAGGTTTGTCTCCCTCCATCCGGAGAGTTATTTCATATAACTTTTGTGGAGTACTAACCCTGGTGTCTACAGTCTCAACTGTAATGTACTCATTCAAGTCCACTATCTCCAGAAGTTCCTTCAGGTTCTGGCGAACTATTGTGACTTCTGCTGCACTGTCTAGCATTGTCTGAGCCCATTCTCCGTTCTTGAGTTGTGTTCTCAGTATTCTCGGCATGTCTGATCTTTAGACCTGCTACTTTCTTTTTGGAGAATTGAGGTTTTGCTTTAGTTTTTGGAGCGTGTTTGTCGTCTTTCGATTTCACGCGTTCTTCTCTATGTTCCGATCGTCCTCTTCTTTCCGAAGTCTGTGATGAGATCTAAAAGGGACGAGAGGAACGTGTATCAGTATCTTGATACCTGTCAGGCTTTCTCAAATTATCCCTATTCCTGAGGTTATACCTCCTTTCAGAGGGCTCCTTTGAGGAGACCTACCTCGGGATTGAGAACGTTTCTCGTTTGATTTTTGTTTAGTAGACTCCCACTTCTTTTTAGAAGATGTAGGAGTTTGTTTAATTGAGTCCTTCTCAGGACTTTCAGATAGCTTCGGCTTCACTGGTCTTCCACCCAAACTATCTCTGCCTAATTCTGCATAAAATTGTTCAATTATTCTGGGTAGCTCAGTTTGATGTTCTGTAACATCAAATTCCCTTAATCTTTGGCGGATCGCCACTGCTGCTGCCTCCCCTTTAATATTAGATAATATTATTGTTGAGACCTGGTCGAAATTTTTCAGTAATTTCATACCTAAATTTAGAGCAGGCTCTGCCCCGTATTCATTTTGAATTTGTTTCAGGACATCAGGTATTACCGCAATTGACGGAATGCCATGTGTTTTGGTATAGATGGCAGCAAAGACTGAGCCCCAAGTGGTGCAGTCTTCCAGTTGTGGTGTGATCCCCATTGGTAAACTGATTGTTAGGATTCTGTGTTTCTCATACGGGCTAGTATTTGGAAATACTGCTTCGATTTGAGTAATTTTTTGAGCTATCCAGAACGGAATTTGCTCACGTTTTGTGGGCATTTTACCCATGACTGCGTATAGAGTCTGTGGTGTAATTTTTAGTGTATTCCCCTGTCGAGGAGTTGGATTTGGAAGTGTTAATGGTTGCTGGACTGTAAAAGTCCGCATGACATATTGGACCAATTGTCTGTAAATTTTTATTAACTCTGTGATTTGAGTAAGTAGTTCCTCGTTTGACATTTCTTCAATGTCAGGATGAGGTGTGTAGCCGGCTAAAATCGGCGATGTTGCTCCTGGTCTACCTAGTGGACCGAGCCTGGTAATGTTTTTGTGATGTTTTAGGGCGCCTTTAAACCAGAGCTGATGCTCCTGGTATGTTAATGGAATTTCAATATGCTCGAAAGGAATGTATTCCTCTGGTGGATCATCTTCTTTGTAGAAGTGAAACGTGTGTTACTGAATTTGATTCAGAAAATATTACCCATGAATAGAATACCTCTGTCTGAAAGGATTCATGTGCCTCTATCACGAAAACTGCTCTACCTCCTCTTGGTGGTAGGCCATGTTTTATAAGTTTTAGAGTGATGGCTCTTCTTAAGTTTTGAGGGATGTCTATAACACCCTCCTCGGTTTCATTTAAACCTGTAATGTTAAAAACTGCTGCTTGGACTGGATCAGCCGCAGCTCCACCGTTTCCGGCTTCATTGTCGGAACCAGGCATTTTGTTGTTTGTAAAATGTAGAACAAGTTTCAAGGAAACAAAGATTAGGTGCACAATATTTTGGAACACTGTATCCTTCAACGTTGAGCAAACCAAACAGCTAATATATAGGGTGTTTCCCTATGTAGCCATGGTGGATACTTAACCCTGCCCACTCCAGACGTCTTTTGGAGTATATGGGTAGGGGTCTCTGAGAGAAAAAAGCACGGCTGAGTTACTCAGTATCTAACGTTGAATTACCGCCTTACCAAACCGTTGGGCGCCATGTAGTGTAGCTCCTATTTCCCTAATAGGCTCTGCGCATTGGAATAATATATCCTATAGGTTTGACATAGGACTAAGGTCAGTATGTCCCTATCGAGTATATTAAACTTAATTACTTGTGCCAGCTAGCTCAGAGGCCACTAGAAACTCCTTGACAACAAGAAGGGAGTAGTTTCTGGCAGCCGCAAAACATGACCACTTTGTTTCCCTTTAGAATCAGAACGTGTCCCAGAGTCGTGGAAACAATAGATAACTATTTCACTCAGCTCAATCGTGCATGCTTAGTTTTCTCCAAGTTACACAGAAAGAAATAGACAGGCGTTTCAATAAAAGATTTATTGAACAGTCTTGTTTCTGGTGTAAGTAAAATGTGCTGTTACGATCATAAGACAGTATGCGAGATAAATAATGTACAGTGTGAGCAGTAGAAATAAATAATACTGCGAGAGCATTATCTTTTAGTACATATGCCTTTACATAAATAACACAGACTAAAAATGCGAGTACTCATACGATGCGTTTCTAATCTAGTTCTACCCCAATGTACCTAACCTAACCTAGGTGTAGGGAGAGGTAGGAAGTAGGTGAAGTATTCCTTACTATGGTATACTAAGAGTATGTTAAGCCTAGTATGCCTAGTATGCCAAGAGTCCCTCTAGGTTCTTATCAGCTCCATACCTGAAGAATGAGAGAGGTAGGAATCTCTTTGCCAGACTCGAACTCCAACACCCGGCAAGGGAAGTCAGATCACTGGAAGCTGGACTCTCTACGTGCAGGGATGACAGCGTCTTCTCAGTGCGTCAGGCCGGGAAACGGGCTCCTCTGAAGTCGAGGTCTCCTCTAGTTTACAAGGGCTAAGGAAGGTATATTTATACCTGAGAGTACCTAAGAATGTTAGTATTGACGTGAGTCGGATAGCGAAAGACGTCATGAATGAACCCCTAAGGAATAATGGTTCATGCATAATATATGAGTCTTTGAAGAAATCAATAGTCCTGGACTAGGGAAACTCCCGCAGCCTAAGGGTCTGTTCTTCGTGTACTCGTTGTGACGTTAGGGTGGACGGATGTCGGAGACCATGCCTGTATTTGGAGTGCACGGTTTAATGCCTAAATAAGGGCTGGGATTTTATGCCTATATAAGGGCAGGGCGAATTGTGCCTATATAAGGACATGATACTGGAAAGCCAGTTTATGGACACCTTAAGAGGAATACAACATTATACAACTTTCTTAGCGAGGCTATATAAACCTTATCTCGTGGGTCCTGTTTCAATACGACTACCAACTTACGGTGTGCTTCAGAGCAGTTACTATCGAACCATCTCTCACCAGTTTGTTGCCGGATCCTAGTGGGCAAGGAGAGGCCTAGCACCACCTGCGCGCAAATGCCTTCAGAGGCTGTAACCTCAACCCCCGATTAGATTTGTCAAGGCAGAATGCGAGCTTGTCCTCAGCCTTCTCACAGAGATCCTGAAAGAAAAGTTCCGGGATTACTTTGGCTCATTTTAGCCTTTGTCCCTGGTCAAATAGTTTTAGACAGGTCTCAGTACATTGCATTTCCTGTTAACCCTTTAGGCCACAAAGCCCTGCCCAACACTAGTAGGACTGGGTTGTGGTCACTAAAATGGGACCACCTAGCGCTATAAAAAATTACCTGGGATGATAAAACGTGGGAGATAAATATATAGTCTATTATGGTATCCCACCCACAAGCTTTAAAAGTAGGGGTCCTCGCCTCTATTGCATTTGAGCTGGGTTCAATAAGATCTACTACAGCCAAAAGATCCTCCAGACATTCCCCATGCTTTGTATGCTCAAAATGAGGCCCTAAAAAGTCTTCAACCTGACAGTTCATATCACACAAATGAGTATTAAAATCGCCCATAATTATAATAGAATAATAAGTGGTTTGCTTCAATCGATACACCTCTAAAACACATTTCAAATTCCATAAATGTTCATTTAAAAAACTGCACTCGCCTGAATTATAAAAATTAACAAACAGTATTTTGGATCTGTTGGTAGAGGTGAATTCAATTGCCAATCAATTTTGGGAACCAACATCCACCCTACTGTGAGTTCCTAACAGTTTAAGTGAGAATAACATTAAGAGACCCCCTTTGCTCTGCCTGACGAAGAAGGCCGTGCGGGCACACCATAGGATTTAAACCCATCCACCCAAAAATTATTCTCCAGATCCCAAGTCTCCTGTAAACTAACTATATCGTAATTATTTATGACATCAAGCCACCTGGGGTCTTCTTTTTTACTTCTCAAACCCGCTATATTCCAGCTAATAATCTTACAGTTGGAGTTTTCATTCACACCGGTCCCCTGCCCACTAATGGTGTCACTAATCGGACTCCGATGACAGGGAGAAGACTCCAGTCAATCGTTTTCGTCTAGGAGGGTTAATGGGAGGAATCTGTTTTGGCAAGCTAAACTGTTTTCACCTTCTACCATCTCAGTGGGCAATGTTGGCGGTTTAAGTAAGGTCGATGACCTGCGGGGGAACATGTCAGGTAAAATCTCCTCCCTAGGACTTGGTCGAAGAGAAGGACACCCCCTTCTGTCTACTGAGGGCCCAGCCCCCGCTGAATTCTGCCAGATAGCTGTGCCCCCTCAGGTGGTGGATAAAAAAAAACCAGGGGTAAGACCCTAATGCCCCCCTGGCCTTCCTTAGGGCCTTCCTGGAATAACTGCCCCGCTATGTCTGCACTATCAAAGTTGACGACAATACAGTCACCTGCTGCCTGTTTAGGCCTAAGGCCAACCCAACCCACTCTCTTAGCCATTATGATGTGAGAGGAAACCCTACCCTACTGCTAGAATGTTGATCACACCAGTGTTTAGTTTTACGTAACAGCTCGGGTGTAAATTCCAGACAGTGCTCTCTAAGCGGGGGAACCCCTATAAGAATAGCAACTAGGGATGTAGCTTCTGGTGGCAAATTAAGTCTGCAGCTATTTGTCACCCTATTGTCCTCTTGGTTACTGTGAATCCTACCCTGCTCCGGGGGCTCATAGTTGGACACAGGACCTGGAACTGACTCAATATGATTACAATTAGTGCCCACTGCATGACTCCCAGAAGTTGGACCTAAATTTGTTTTGGGAATAGACCCGAGACTATTCTTGGACAAAGTTTGATTAGTAAATCCCTCATCCCTTTTGTTTGCTATAGAATGCATTTGTAGCTGGGTAGGGACATGATAGTTAGATGGCACACAGTTACTTGTTAGACCCCCTAATTGGGTCTCGAGGTGCTCTAATTTCCCCATTACCCCCTCTACCAAAGTGTTAAGCAAGTCTATAATGTCTTTGGCAATAGTCGTGAAAACGGACTCCAAACGTAATTTAAAATGTTCCTCCATAACTTTCTGGACAGCTGATTGGACGAGTGAATCCAAATCGCCAGCATGATTAATAGATATGTCAGCAGTTAAGTGTCCGTGTTTAGTGGATCTCTTTATCCCCTTTTTTTTCCAGTGTGTAGCAATTGGGCCTTCTGCAGAGGTGCGTCCCCACCCAAAGTCTCTTCCCTGGTCTCTCTCTCAGCTTCCCGTAGCACTCTAACATCAGTTGTAGGGCCCTCCCCCTTTGTTCCCAATACTCTAGTCGAGGCTCCTTACTCGATGATAACAGTATTTGGAGGGGAGACAGGATGGTCAGAGCTCAAACCCAATTCAACTTCAGCATTTTGAATTTCCTCATTTAAAGCCCCCACTGCGGAGGTCAAGTATGATATAATGGAAGCTGAGTTCCTGGGCACCTTTACTCTTGATCTCCCCTGATCCAAGCTACAGGGTTGTTTACGCTTACCCATATTGGTAGTTGAAGAGTCGATGTTAAGGGGGTGGCCCAGCACAGCCTCTTCCAGGCTCTGATGGGTGCAGATGGGCCCGCCCTTGGCCCGGGCTTTGCCCGGGCGTGGACCGGGCACACCCGCGCACATCCCACGCTGCGGGAGCCCTGGCCGGTATTTGTGTGCCTCCTGGCGCGTGCAGGGAACGTAGGCGGCGTCCACGCCGCAAAGCAAGCTGAGGGTTGTGGCTCCTGGTCCCCCTCAGGCCCCCGCGGTCACAGCGGCAAATGATGAAATCGGCCGGTATTTGTGTGCCTCCTGGCGCGTGCAGGGAACGTAGGCGGCGTCCACGCCGCAAAGCAAGCTGGGGGTTGTGGTTCCTGGTCCCCCTCGGGCCCCCGCGGTCACAGCAGCAGCGGAAAAATGATTAAATCGGGATGCAGAGTAAATCTGTTTAGTGTTTATTAGCATATTTTTCTGTGCAGTTGTAGGTGCAACCTTATAGTAATATGAAGTCGGGTCAAAAGTGTTAAACCCTGAAACATAAGAAAACTTCTATACAAACGTTCGTGAACTACCTTTCGGTGGTGTTGGGCAATGTTCCCATTGGTGGTATGTAAAAACATTACGTGGGGTACTGGATTTATGTAAAAAGTGATGACCATAGTGTTGGTAACAGTACATTGTGTCATAATCAGTTGTGTCCTCTAACATTTCCGTGCTTGAAAATGCAGCGGATTGTTCTAAATCAGACAACATATTATTTACAGTTTCAAAATCCCAATCGGCAGAAAATTTACTGGAGATAATGACATCATTTAAAGAGATTTTAAATACATGAGGTATTTTCAAAAGTTCAGTGGGACCAAATACATCATATGAAACTCTGCCCCAAACTATACCATCAGGACTTGGAACAGCTGTAATGTTCACGAAGGACAGGTCTCTTTGTTCACGATGAGATGACGTATGAGGTTTCAGGACCAAGTTCATATTTGATACTGCAGAGTGTTCTGGGAGATAGTTTCCATTCATGAGTTAGCAAAAGACAGTCACTAGGCCAATTCAGAATAGAAAAAATAGTATTCCAATTGTTTTCCAGAGCTGTAGCCATGGTGAGACTAGGTAAGTCTTTTACAGAAAAATGTAGAAGTCATGAAGTTGTTGTTAACGGGAAACTGGAGCTGGCGGTGATTCAGGTTCACTGGTATTCAGAGAGAATGTATCAAAATTGATGAAGTAGCCAGATGCAGTTCGATCTATTTTTGGTAGCTCAGCAGGTTTTGTAGAACTGGCAGACGTCTCTTGTAGAGGCATATTTATGTAGATATTGGTGGTAGGCCGAATTGATATTTGTCTTTCATTTGTGTTTTGATGTTCTGTTTCAACAGGAATGAGTTCCATTTCATTGTTGGAAAGTCCATTATTTTGTATTGGTGACACTTCAAATGTTATGAGTCTTTCTGTCTGAACTTCCTGTATGGTAGCGAGAGGAGAGCGTTGGCTACCCAGGAGCCCACGAGGCCTACTATTCAGTATCGGCCACATAGTGTGGTTTGATCAGATTGATGGGGACAAATCCCTTTTCTTTTTTGACGGCAAGAGGCGTAAAAAGTACTGTTCTTGTTCCTTCGACAGCCAGGATAGGTACAGGATTTCTGTATGATGGCCCAAATTCTTTCTTGTACACAATCAGTTCTCTGACCAGATCCCCGAATTTTGGGATGCAGGCGGGTCTTGCATGACTGAGTTGACTTCCCCAGTGGCAGTGCGTTTTACTTGCACGTTGCTTTGTAGTGCCCAGAATTCATTGAGATCCTGTAAAACAGCCAAACGTTTATTGATGTCAAATGGTTTTTCATCCGCCACTGTGCTTTCATAGTCGAGATCAGGTACCCACATTCTCGTCCCAAATAGGACTTCGTAAGGAGTGACACCTCCTAGGGAACTTCTTGGCATATTGTTGAGCGCCCTCTGGACCCCATATAAGTCATTGACCCAACTACCACCCGAACCTAATACTCTTGCTGTTAAAGATTGCTTTAAGTCTCGGTTTTTCCTCTCCATGACCGAATTTCCCTCGGGATGGTACAGAGAGGAGTACCACAATGTAACACCCAAACTTCCCATGGCTTCCTTGTAAGCCCTAGAGCTAAACGTGGGGCCACGGTCAGAATGTAATGTGCCAACTGCGTATGTTCCTATAAAGACTCGCAAATCTTTTATAACAGTTCGAACATCAGCCAAACGCTGAGGCCAAACCCACAGGAATCTAAAGCATGAATCCACTGCCACCAAGATATACCTGTAAGCCCCATCTGATTGTAGGGGGCCGCAGTGGTCCATATAGACACAAGCGAGTGGTCTGTCTGATATAAGTAATGGTGTCTGCACTGGACGTGCCACGGTGGAACCCTTCATCTGCTGACAGATATTGCATTTTAAGACAAAATTCTTTGTTTGTTTAGTAAGTACTGGCCACCAATAGCGTTGCTTCAGCAAAGAAACTGTTGCGGTAATCCCTGCGTGTGCAGAACCTAGACCCTTGTGTGCAGCTAGCATTAAACCTAATCTGCAATCCATGTTTGGTATTACTCTATCCCCCACTCCTGGAATTTGAGCATACGGAATGTTATTTGCATCTAACCTGTAGGAGTACTTGAGTGGAAACCCTTTCGGCAAGGCTGTGCTGTTTTTGCGTGAAGCACTGACAGGTACGATTGTGCTTCCCGTCTATTCTTGTTCTAGAACGAGTGATTGCAGCTACGGCAGCAGTTCGTAGTGCCCCTTTTGCGGCTTCATCAGCCAATGAATTCCCTTCAACGTGAACGCCATCACGTTGATGACTCAGAATGTGTATCAAGTGAGCTCTTGGTAGTTCGTTTTCAACACAGCTACCTGACCCCATAGCAATTTATGCTTAATTGTGCAACCTTTTGAGTCTTTAAACCCGTTCTGACCCCAGTAGTGAAGATATTCATTGTATGACTGGACACAGTAAAATGAATCGCACACAATCAGTGTGGGGAATTCTCGATCCGTATTTATTAGTGCCAGTAACAGGGCTTTTAATTCTGCCAGCTGTGCTGTGCAGTCTCCTAAAGACTGTGTCTTTGTACTGCTAGGATGGAACTTGCCTTCCTGCATACAACCCTTCACAATTGCACATTCGGCGCTGTTTTGTTGTTTACTTCCTATGGCCGGCTGAGCAGATCCGTCAGTGTAAATAATATATTCATACTGATCCAGAGTCATTATTCCATTCGGGAGAGGATATTCTTGTTCATATTGCAGGAATGCTTGCATTTTAAGTGTAGAGTCAAATTTGTAATCTACATCTGTTGCCGTGAGAGAATTAGCCCATTGTATCCATCTTGGATGTAAAGCTTTAGCATTTGGAACGATTGCTTTTGTGACAGCCTCTAAGGCCGGTACCAGAGTTACAACAATTATTCGTTTCCCTGAGCCAGAGCTCTTTCTCTCACTACAGCAGTCTGTACTGCAGTCAGAATGTTTTCTGTGGAAGCAAAATGCATGTACAAGTGTGATTTATATGCTATAGGTGCTGTTTCGCCTTCATTGAAGGTAAGGTAAGTATATCCGGATTGACCCGCTATAACACGGATCACCAAATTTGTGGTGTTTACACATGTGTGTAGGTGTTTTGAAGCTATAATGTCAGCTTGTAAGGAACAAAGGATATCTGTGTGTTACTGTGTCCAATGCCTAACTGAAAAATCAGGTCTTACTAGGTCGTAGAAAGGTTTCACTTTTTCAGCATTATCTAAAATGTAAGTTCTGCCAAAATTTAGGAACCCCAATATGGATTGTAAGTTTTTCAATGATTTAGGAGGTTGGGGCAGTGCATACCTTTCTAAAAAGTTAGCTGCCAGGCTTTTCCCTTCACTTGAAAGCTCATATCCCAAAAATAGGACATTGAGGTGGGCTATTTTTGATTTTTTGAAATTGAATTTGTAGCCCTCAGAGGAGAACCCCAAAATTATGTTGCTCACCCGGGTCAAGTGATCCATTAAATCATCTGTCAGATAAATATCATCTATATAGGACAATGCCTCTTCATCCAAATTCTGAAGTAACTCTGTTACCCTAGCTGAGAACAACCCAGTGCTATTCTATACCCCTGGGGGAGTCAACAGAATTGACGCTGAGAACGGAGCGCTGAGAATGCTGTCAAATATCTGCTTTCAGGCGCTATATTTTGGCAGAAGAATCCATTTGAGATATCTAATGTTGTTTTGTATTTTTTCGGCACAATGTTATTCATTAATGCAGCACTGTGTGCATTCTGTACTGCAAATGTTTTAGTGCATGTGTTCAGATATCTGAAGTCCAAAACTAGGCGGTATGAATTATCGGCTTTCATTACAGGAAGCAAAGGATTATTCATTGAAGAGGTGCAAGTTTCAATTACACCCTGGTATTCGAGTTGATCTAAGACCTCCCTCACTTGTTTTTTCACTTCTTGTTTAATAGTGTATTGTCTCTTTGGAGTTGGAGTAATTTTTACTGGGATTTCATGGTGAGGTGACTTATCAACCCACCCTACATGGTTGTGATAAAATGCTGGAGCAAGTGCTACCGCCCACTCCTGTGCGTATGAATGTTTTAAGTATACTGGAACGAGGTTAGAAAAACCCGGTAAAATTACCGTCTCTCCCTTTGGGCACTCCATAACAATTTCAGGTGGCCAATCTTTTTCAGCCAAAAGGATGTCATATCCATAAGACAGGTTCTCCCAAAAGAGACCTTTAATTTTTCTGGGTTTGTCCCCCTCCATTTGGAGTGTTATTTCATGTAACTTATGCGGGACACTTACCCTCGTATCAGGTGACTCCACCGTGATATGTTCATTCAACTCCGCTGTCACCAGAAATTCCTTCAGGTTCTGGCAAGCTATTGTTACTTCTGCTGCACTGTCTAGCATCATCAGAGCCCATTCCCCATTCAGAAGTTAAGTCCTCAGAATTCTGGGCATGTCCAACTTTAAGACCTGCTACTTTCTTCTTTTTAAATTGAGGTTTTGATTTTGGTTTCTCTTCTTTTTGGAAGTATAGTTTGAAGCGCATTGCGTGTCTCTGGGCTTTGTACGCTCTTCTTGTCTGTGTTCTGACCATCCTTCCCTCTCTGAGTTTTTTGATGAACCCTGAAAGGAACAAGAGGAACGTGTATCAGTATCCTGATACCTGTCAGGTTTTTTAATGTTATCTCTATTTCTAAGGTTGCACCTCCTTTCGGAGGGCTCCTGTCTAGGAGAACCAGCCCTGGATTGTGACCTATTTTCTCTAATCTTCTGTTTTTTATTATCCCATTTCTTCTTGGAAGAATCAGGTGCTTGCTTGGTGTTCTCTTTTTCAGGACCACCGATGAGTTGCAGTTTTGTTGCTCTTGCTCCCAAACTATCTCTACCTAATTCGGCATAGGTATCTTTGATAATTTTAGGTAATTCAAGCTCCTGTTGTAAAGGAGTGAAATCCCTCATGCGTTGGCGTATTGCCACTGCTGCTGCCTCCCTTTTATGTTTGCTAATATAATAATTGATACCTGGGCAAAATTTCCTAACAATTTCATCCCTAAGTTCAGAGCAGGTTCTGCTCCATACTCATTCTGTATTTGTCTTAATGCATCTGGTATTACTGCTATTGAGGGATACCATGAGTTCTGGTATATATGGTCTACATCAAAGAAGACACTGATTGACACTAAAACTGTGGCTGGGCTCTGCCCGAGCACAAAGTAGACCTTGCTGTGGGTGCGATTTGTCTCCTCCCAGGCCTCCTCATAGTCCCGTACACACTCCCAGGTACGTGAGACAAGTCATGTAACCAGTTACCATAGCACTAAAAAATAGCGCTAAAAAGGGAGATCTGCATGTGGTAGAGACAATAGGTCAGAAAAGACTTGCTGGGGTATAGCAGCTACTGTGCCTAAGTTGATGACCACAAGGAGCTTCCTCATAATTGCAGACGGGGGCCAAAGGAGCCTCATGCCAGAATGTCACAAAACCAGATCAGCCATGACCTGGGACTTTAATAGACCAGCACTTTGAATAACTCGATATACACAGCCAAAACTGCTCCTCGATTGAGGGTCTAGGAAATAGAGATGAGATCAGGGAAGCAATAGAAATCCTGGCTGACACATGGGATACTTCTGCACACAAGACACTGAACATAGGGGCAGAAGGTATCAGAAAGAGAGCCTTTCCCAGCACACAATTGTAGAGCAGCGAGTGTGGAGTCTAACAGTATTGGGGGTGAATAGCAAAAGGAGGCTCATGTACAGTAACAAGCACAACACAGTAATGTGGCACTCAGCGGTGCAGCACATTAAAGCTCTGATCCTGCATGTGTAATGGGTAAACCGAAACTGAAGGCACCCAAGGAGCAAACATGCATCACAGGACTTGAATTTCATATATCACAGTCTACTTCAACCGTAATTGGACTGAAACAGGGAAGTAATGTTGGAAACCAAACCAATGTGCAGACAGATTAATTGGACAGTATACCTGATGTAATACCTTCACCCAGGAAGATTGTGGTAGCTAAAATGATATCAGGGATTACGTTATTTATTTAATCTGCAAAATGGGAGTACACTCTGTGTGGGAAATGTCATGTTCAAGGGGGCCGCCAGTAGTGGAACTGTTGGCATGAATGCGTTCAAGGAAGAAAACATGCATGTTATCAGATATAGACTCCAGTCTATGATGGATACAAGGTTAAGGAGTGCGCTTAATCTCGCGAGATGGCATCCCTATCATCAAATCTGGCCAGACAGTATATAGAGACGGCAAAATGCGGGGTGAGCGTCTACTATTCTAATGTTTCAGTAAGAGTGAGATCTGGCATTTCAGTTGTCATTGGCAAGTATTGTGAGTAGACCCATGGTGCCTGGACTGGTCTCTGAAGGACACCGTATTTCGTAGAAACCGTAAGAGTGTGCACAGCTTGGATCGCGTTTAGCTCTGTGGAGCATTTCTGTGTTTGTCGGACTGGTAAACTTTGGCAGCGCTTTCTCATGTGGGGAAGGCTTTTTGGACACGCAATTTGTTTTCTACGTTTCGTGCAGTTGCGCTCATTTGACTGTAACTTGTGGCACCATCAGAGGCGATGGAGCTGCGCGCTGTGGGTTGAGCAGTGGACGTTTGGGAAACAATTATTATTGAGTGTTGTATAAGCCTAAGATTCCTCGAGTGACAAGTTTCTATCACTTCTCAGTATTTCATTTTGTGTTATTACCTTTGCTTTAATAGTCCTTTTGATGGTCCCATTGATAAATGGGCATCGTTATTTCTGAATGCAGTAACATCACAGTGTATTCTATTGTATGATTTTGAGTTTAAATACGCAACCAACAAATGTATTCATGCCTCTAAAGTTGATACACAATTCCTTATTGATGTACTTATGAGTGTGACTTCATTACTGGTTTATGCATATCTCAAGAGAAGAAGCATAAGAAATGCTTTAACCGTTGAATTATATGTCACAATGTTTCCAATTATCTGTCAAAATGTTTCCTTTTGATATATCACTGTGAGGAGAGTATTACATGAGCCTTGCAGTACTCCTTCATTCTTGTTCATTGCCATTTGTGTTTCGGATCTCCCTCCCTGGTGTACCTGCCCTAATTCCCTTCCCCCCGTCTAGCCACTCTGTAACTCTGTTCTCTTGTAACAAGAGTCGGAGTTGCTGGAAGGTGGGCTTCTGAGGGGGTACTGTTCCTGAGGATCTCATGCTGTGACAGAATAGTAGACCCACAAATTGTTTGATCCTCCTGGGCAGTACCAACCAGAATGGCCTCCTTAGATGATCTATGCTCCATGGTAGCAGAATTAAAAAGGGAAATTATCGCATCTCGAGCTGAGGCTACTAACTTAGTAGCCAGAGTAGACCAACTACAGACCCGAATATAATTCACACATAGTCTGCCAACATCACAGGACCAACCAGTAGGGATTCCTAGTAACTTTAATCCTCCGGTAGTGGCAGTGACTGTCCCTTCTCCAGTTCCTTTGGCCCCTCCTGAACGCTTTTTAGAAGATCCAGATAAAGTACATGTCCTCCTTACACAAGTACAGTTGCATTTTGTGGTACGCTCACAATCATTTCCAGACGCCCAGTCCAGCATTGCCTTTTTAATCTCTTACTTGGGGGAGGATGCAGCAGCTTGGGCTATGCCACTAGTTAACAAAGGCAACACCTATTATACCATTGGTCCAGATTTAAATATGAGTTCCAGAAGGTGTTCGATAGGTGTACCATTACAATGTCTGCGGACCGTGAATTGCTGGAGCTACACCAGGGCAGTAAAGACCTGGTTTCCTATTTAACAAAATGTAATCAGTTAGTGGCGGAAACCGGGTGACCTGTAGAGAAAACAGGAGCCCTCTATTAGAGAGGGTTAAGACTAAGATGAAATGAAAGACATGCTGCCACAGATTGAACCCCAGCCAACTACTTGTTCTGATCTAATTTATTTGACCTTACAACTGGATCATAGGTTGGCAGAGTGAAAAGGAGAAAAGAAGAAAGTAGAAACTAAGACATTTTACAGATCAAGACCCAGTCTGGTAGCAAATACCCCGGAAGCGATGGAAATTGGAGGGGTTCATGGTACACTATCCAAAGAAGAAACAGACTCTCACCATAAGAAAGGCTTGTGTCTGTATTGTGGGGAGAAAGGCCATTTCATTAGGGACTGTCCCACATGTCCCAAATCCAATAAACCCATAGGGGGGGGGGGAATCGAGACGTTAGATCAAAGAATACAACCGGTGGAAGCCATGATTGATTCTGGGGCTACCGGTATTTTCATTGATTCCAAATATTTGTTGCAGTTACAATTAGCCACGTATAATAAGAATCAAACCGAAATGGTCCATGCTGTTGATGGTACCATGTTATCTTCCGGACCTATTACAAAACATAATTTATTGGTAACACTCCACTGTAAAGGACAACAAGTGCATCATCAGGAACAGATTCAGTTCGATGTTATGGATGCTCCTCAATCAAGTCAATACTGGGTATGCCATGGTTAACTCTTCATAATCCTGCCATTGATTGGAATCACAGAAGCATATAGTTAATGTCAACCTTTTGTCTTGAAGTGTGTAATTATTCACACAAGGCAGAATCTGTTAGTACCCATTTGCATCATACCATTGCAACAGCAGCTGAAAAAGAGATAACCCTGCCTGCACAATACTCCAAAAATTTAGATGTGTTTATCAAAGCAGTGTGGAAAAACTGCCACCACATCATTCCTGTGATTGCCAGATAGATCTTGTCCAAGGTGCTAAAGTTCCATGCAGTCGCATTTACGCACTGACAGAGAAAGAAAACCAACATCTGAAAGAATACTTAGAAAAATGGATTCATATGTCCCTCAAAATCACCAGCAGCTTCTTCCTTGTTTTTCATACCTAAAGCCAATGAGGAGCTATGTTCTTGTATTGATTACAGGCCTTTGAATGGGATAACCATTAAAGATTGGTATCTGCTTCCAATCATTTCAGTCCTTTTGGATCAGGTGCAATCTGCAAAAAGATACACCCCACTGGATCTAAGAGGAGACTATAATTTGGTTCGTATCAGAGAAGGAGTTGAGTGGAAGATGGCTTTCCGCACAAGATTTAGATTACACGAATATTGTGTAATGCCCTTTGGGTTGAATAATGCCCTGGTGGCATTCCAATATTTCTTGAATGAATTGCTGAGAACCTACCTAGACCAATTTGTAATCATCTATATGGATGACATTACAATTTACTCCCAAACAGAAAAGGACCATGTACAACACATTAAAAACATTTTAAAGACCTTGAGACAACATGGTCTTTATTGCAAACTATCAAAGTGTGAATTTCATGTAACAGCAGTGACTTTTTCTGGGATTTATTGTAACTCCACAAGGGTTGAAAATGTCAGAAAGGAAGCTACAGGCTGTCAAGGACTGGACAACTTCACACAATGTCAAGGATATACAGAAGTTTTTGGGGTTTGCAAATTTCTATCGCCGTTTTATACCTCAGTTTTCTGCAATACTAGCACCTGTTACAAGATTGTTGCTTAAAAGGGCCATTTTTCAGTGGTCTTCAGAATGCGAGAAGGCCTTCCTCGTCCTTAGGGAAGCTTTAACTTCAGCACCCGTTGTGGCTCACCCAGATGTAAACAACCCTTTATAGTAGAAGCAGATGCTTCGAATGAGACTATGGGAGCAATTTTGTCACAAAGGCATACCGAAACAGGGCAACTGCATCCAGTGGCATATTTGTCTAAAAGGTTAAATGGAGCAGAACTTAATTATACAACAGCAGAGATAGAACTGTTAGCTATCCGCATGGCCATTAAGGACTGGAGGCATTATCTGCTGTCGGCCAAATTTCCTGTCACAGTATATACAGATCACCGAAACCTGCAGTTTCTGAAATCAGCTAAAGCCTTAACCCCTTGCCAACTACATTGGTCACTTTTTTCCCCAGAATTTGACTTTGTGAGTCCTTCTGGCCAGGATCAGAAAATAGAAAGGCTGACTCCTTGTCTAAATACATTGAGGAGTACTCGCCACAAAAAAGTAGCGGCGCTGTCTCCTATTATTCCCCCACAGCACATAATAGGGGCTAACACTGTTCATAGTATGCTTGCTGATATTCAAAAGGACATTCCTTTAGTGGAACTTGCTAGATGGGTATTAGAAGACCCTCGCAGAAAGATTCATGAAGTGTTATCCTTTCAGGGTTCAGAGTTATATGTACCCACAATGGGCCAGATGTACAAACATTCTGTTTTGGGGTCGCAAATTGCGATTTTTTGTGACTCGCAAAACAGAATGTACTAATGTGTCTCAGACACATTTAGTGATTCCCAATGGAGTTGCAAATGACCTGTCTCATCAACATTCATAAGGCAGTTTGCAATTTGCGACCCATTGGGAATGGGCTACAGTCATAGGGATGGTGGTCTGCTGGGGACAGCAGACCACCATGTTTGTGTTTGCTTTTTGAATAAAGCAACTTTTTTTTTCAAATGCAACCAGTTTTCCTTAAGGAAGAAATGAAAAGTTTTTGTTTCATTTTGTAAGGGCAGGCAGTGGTCTGTGGGACCATTGCCTGCTCTTAAAAAATATTTTCCCATACATTAACATAGGGGAAGGTCTATCCTGGGGACCCCTTTCTGTTTGCGACTGGCTTACTACCTACTTGAAGCAGGTGGTAACTGCGATTGTTTTGCAACCACATTTGCTGTCTCAAAACAATCGTACATACCAGTGCGACTTGCTATTAGGAAGGGACGCCTTTGGCACACCCCTTCCTAATAGCAACCGTATTTTGCGAGTCGGTAATAGGTTACCGACTCGCAAAACAGGGTTTGTACATGCTACATCCCTTTTTAGCGGTCGCAAACAGCCTGATTTTCTGTTTGTGACTGCTAAAAACGGTCGCACATCTAGCCCAATGTCACTAAGAACACATGCCCTCCAGTGGTGTCATGATACGCCTATGACTGGGCACCCAGGCAGAGCAAAAGTACAAGAAATTGTCTTATGCCACATTTGGTGGCCTGAACTGCTAACTGATATAAAACAGCATGTCTCTTACTGTGATTTATGAGCCCAAGACAAATCATTCCAGTCCAAAAGGGAATCTCGCCCTTTGAAAACCCCAGAAATAATGTGGGAAGATGTTTCTGTTGATTTTGTGGTTGGGTTAGCAGTATACAAAAGATACAACACTATCATGGTGGTAGTGGATAGGTTATAAAAAATGCCACATTTTGTTGCTTGTATCGGAGTTCCCACCACCCCTCCTTTAGCCCAGTTAATGCTAGAACATGTAGTTTGCTTACGTGGCCTTCCACGCACGAACATGTCTGACTGAGAAACTCAGTTTACCTCGCAGTTTTGGAAGGCCTGGTGTGCTACTTTGGGGATCAAATTAGGCTTGTGCTCTAGTTTTCACCCACAGACTGATGGGCAAACTAAAAGGGGGAGTCAGTGTATCAAACAATACTTCCGCTGTTTCCTCTAAAGATAACCCTCGGGCATAGAAGGAGATGCTTTGTCTTGCGGAGTTTGCATACAATGTAGTCCCTCATTCCTCCACTGGGTTCTCTACTTTTTTGCCACTTGTGGGTCTCATCCTCGTTATCTTCCATTATTGATCCCATATCAGCAAGATTCTGTGCCACATGTAGCAGAACATATTCGACAATTGTCTTGTATTGCTAAGCAAACTTGCAAGCATGTCTCAGCTGCCAAAGAACAATATAAAAGGTTCGCTGATAAGAAGAGACGAAAGGGACCACAGCGCGAAGAAGGTGACAAGGTGTGGTTGTCAACTAGGAATTTGAAATTCAAAACACAACACAAATTCCAGCCAAAATTTGTGGGGCCATTTAAGATCATCAAACAGATTATCTGCATCTATAGAAAGTTCATCCAGTGTTCCACACATCCCTCCTCAAACCTGCCTCAGATAAAGCTTGCCTTCATGCTCACCCTGTTTATATTAATGGTTCCCCAGAGTGTCGAGTGAAAGCCATCAAGGATATGCGCAGACGCAATGGTTATGTATGGTGTGAGAAGTTGGCCTGGCATATGCTGTCCACTAGTTATAGTGGGCACCTTGCACCAGTCCAAACGACCCTTATTGATGATAGGTTTAAAGACAACCTTTATTGAAAGCTATCCTAGTGGTAGCTATGGAGAGCAGCCTTCAGGCTAAGTCTTGAAGGAGTGTAAAGCAGCTTGGTTTACCAGATTATAACCTCTTGAATGACCAAATGAAAGGAGAACCACACCAGGTATATATAAAATATATGTATTTATTTCTAAACACTCACTACTAATCTCTTTATGAGATTAGAGTCCAAGATACACAATATCACAGTAGTAAAACGACAGTAAATAGCACAATATACAATGGGCCCCAGGGGGGGACCAAACCATATATTTAGAAAGTGGTATAAGAACCACGACTTGACTAGACACAGTGCCTAGAGCACGTAGAATCGCTGGGACCCCAAGGAACCACCCAAGGTAGTGACACAGGAGACCCACGGGGGATGTGTGCAGTGTGAGAACACAGCCGCGAGCGCCGTAGGATTCTATGAGGAAAGTCGCGGTTGGAATTTTAAAGATAAAGGACACTTAGGAGAGGACTTTGAGCAAACCCCTTTAGACTTAAGGGGTTCTAGGGCCAACACCCATGGGAGCACCGTAGTACTCGAGTTACCTCACCCAGGGAAGCCGGGTGCATAGGTGTCAAATGGTGTCCGGAATCGTCTTTGAGTTCAATGGCGATCTGCTGCAAAGTGCTGCTGCCGTGAAGAAGAAAAGTGTCCGGGATGATCCAAGCCTGGATCGAAGATGTGAAGAACCTGAAAGCAGAGGGGACAGAGTCTGGGTCACTAGCCAGTGACCAGGAGCGGAGCAATCAAATGCCCACCGATGTCGGGTGCTTCAGGTGCGAAGAGGTGAAGCTTGACTCTGCAGCCACGGGGTCCAGGAGATATCGAGGACAACCAGGAGCCGGATTCGAGCTGTCCCACAAAGGATGTCGAGTGCTGGGGTGTCGGTGTTTGGATTGAACACAACAAGCCTTGGCAACAGCAACCCACGTAGGAAGAGTAAAGATGCTTTGGTGCGGACCAGCAAGGTCCGGGGGACTCCCCAAGCAATGGAGAGTCAGGGCACATCTGGAGCAACCAGTGTAGCCCAATTAATCTTAGTGTTGCCTTCACAGGGACCCACCAGTTGACGGACCAGGGATCGCGAAGGGACCTCAAGAGAAAACACAAAGGGCCAGCTCACGGAACACTCGTGGAGTGTAGGCTGGCAATCTTCAGTGGAATTGCTGCTCGGGGTCAGGGCTACAAGTAACCCAAAGCTCAGCCTCAGAGGATGCCTCAAAGCTGATGCTTCTGCAAATGGTTGCGGTGTCCAGGGGTTCAGGTTGCACGGTCTCCACAAGGGATACAGGCCTCAGACTTGCTGAGCACACAGATCGACCTCAGAGACCACAGGAACCCACCTCCTGTGTTGCAAAATTCTTTGGAGTCCTTAGGAGCTTCGGAGATGCCAATCGGACAGATACGTCTTTGGTGCCTGCCAAGCAGGGGAGTAACTCCTTTACTCCAAGGGAGATTCTTCGGTCATCCAACGTCGTGTAGATAGTTGAAGTTCTGGGATTCTGTAGCAGAGTTTCGTCCAGGTAAATCTAAAGTCCTGTAGTCAGGGGTTCCTACTTTATACCCAAGGAAGGGGTGGGACAAACTCTGGGGACCCACCTATGGGAGGGTCAGGAAAGAGGGGTGGCTACACCCATTTCCTTTGTCCAGTTTCGTGCCAGAGCAGGGGCTGGTAGCCCCTGCAACCGGTTTGAACTGGACTATGCACAGGGACACCAAATGTGCCCCCAGTGCAGACTTCAAAGCACTCTTGGAGTGCACCCACCCAGCCCCAATACACTAAAGCCTGTCTGGGAGGTGGTCACACCTCCCTGTGACAGGAAACCTATTGTCCAGGCCTCCCCTGCCGGAGTTTCGTCCAGCAGCAGGAGGGCAGACTCGTGTCTGTGGCTGCAGCATCCATTTTGTGATGTCAGGGTTCTGTTAAGCTGGTACCGGGTGTACCGGTGGTGCCATGTTTCTCCTCTAGTAGGGTGGGATCATACCTCCCACCCCAGTTACTGGGGTGGAGGTATGATTCCAAGGTGTTTGACACCAAACACGACATGTTTCCATGCAGCCGTTTTAAAGTAAGCATTTACCGCTAGGTTATAATGCACTTAAGAGTATATGGTTTGGATGCATCACAAACAACCCCGGAATGAAGATTCCGAAAGCTGCAGAGGGGCTCTGCTCATGCAGGGGCACCCTCTCACATGAAACCCAGCACCCTGCCTTCAGGATTGTTAATGCCTGCCATAGGGGTGACTGATAGGTTTACATGTGCAGTGATATGGAGAGATATAGGGAACCTATATCTCAGTAAGGGGTGCATTCACCACCTTACACAGGCTGCTGTAGCAGACCTGTTGTGTCATTTTGGATGGCCTCTCAGGGGTGGCATAATACATGCTGCAGCCCCTGGGAGGCCTCTGGGGTACCTATGCCCTGGGTACATAGTATACCATATACTAGGGACTTCTAAGGGTACCCCAGGATCCAATCTGGAGTGTAAAGTACATGCAATCAATTTAGAGTAGAAAGCAGATAGACTGGGGTCCTGATTAGCAGGGCCTCAGTCTGGCTAAGTCGAAAAACAGTGAAACATCAGCAAAAAGTGGGGGTAACTATAAGAAGCAGATCCTACTCTCCTACATATGGTACCTGATATCTTGGGCTGGATATGGTCTGGAAAATAACTCATTGGAACCTGCCCACTCAGTCACAGCCTCTCGTTTGGTTTGTCATTTTTTGGCTACCTGTAAAACTGCTGCCACACGGTATGTGCTTAGAAAGGGGGGCTACCGTCAGGAATTGCGGGATCTGTGCTCATTACGTGCTACAATCTGCAAAATGAGAGTACAATCATGTGGGAAATGTCATGTTCAAGGGGGCTGCCAGTGGTGGAACTGCTGGCATTAATGCATTCAAGGAAGGACACATTAATGCTATCAGATATAGAGTCCAGTCTAAGATGTCTGCTGCTGTGGATACAAGGGTAAGGAAAACACATAATCTTGCGAGATGGCATCCTATCAGCAATTCTGGCCAGACAGTATATAGAGATGCCAAAATGCAGGGCGAGCATCTACTATTCTGATGTTTCAATGAGAGCGAGAGCTGCCTTTTCCGTTTCGTTGGCAAGTATCATAAGTAGACCAATGGTGCCTGTACTGCTCCCTGAAGGACACCGTATTTCGTAGAACCCTTGTGAACATGCGCAGCTCAGATCGCATTTAGCTGTGTGAAACATTTGCATGTTTGCCAGACTGGTAAACTTTGGCAGCGCGTTCTCATGTGGGGGAGGCTTTTTGGACACACAACTTGTTTTCTATGTTTCGTGGAGTTGCGCTCATCCGACTGTAACTTGTGATGCGGGTAATGACGATTGAGCTGTGCGTGGTGGGTTGAGCAGTGGACTGTTGGGAAGCAATTATTACCGAGGGTTGTATAAGCCTCCTATTCTTTGAGTGACAAGTTTCTATAGCTTCTCACTATTTAATTTTGTGTTACTACCTTTGCCTTAACAGACCTTTTGATGGTCTTATTGATTAATGGGCAAAGCTCTTTCTGAATGCAGCACCTTCACAGTGTGTTCTATTGCATGATTCTGAGTTTAAATACGAAACCAACAAATGCACTCATACGTCTAAGGTTGATACAAAATTCGTTATTGATGTACTTATGAGTGTGACTTTTTACTAGTTTGACATATCTCTGAAGAGAAAAGGCAGAAGAAATTATTGAACCATTGAATTATATGGCAAAATGTTACCTTTTGTTCTATCACTGTGAGGAGAGTATTGCATGGGACTTGCAAGACTCCTTGTTGGTTCCCTTTTGTGTTTCAAATCTCCCTCCCTTGTGCACACCCTAATTCCTTTCCCATGTAGCCACTCTATTATTCTGTTATCTTGGAACCAGAGTCAGAACTGCTGGAAGGAGAGCCTCTGTGAGGTACTGTTCCTGAGGATCTCATGCCGTGACAAATGGGCATGGTGAATATCGACATAAGACTGCTGCATGATGATCAGGGTAATTTAATAGGGTCAAGCAAACAGGAAAATTCAATAGGAGAATTGCAACCATTCATGCCCACCCTACAGAAGCAAGTACTGGATATAGCACAAAAGGTACGCTTTCTTGAATATAGGGTAGACACTGAAGGGCACTCCAGGCATAACAATAGCTGAGTGGTGAGACTGCTAGCGGGAATCGAAGAAAGCAGCATGCTTAAGTACCTAGAACAGTGTCTGGTAAACAAAATCGCCACTCAAGACCTGGCACAGTTCTGTTTCTTGGAAAGGGATAACCAAGTCCTATTGCACTTGGCTCAGCCACAGCTCACTCACCAGAACAGTGGTGGCAAGATTGTTTTATTACCTGAACAGGGCCCGACCTCCAGGGCGACTTATGGTGTAGAACAGTGAAGTGTCTGTTTTCCCCACTACATTGCAGCAGAACAGCAATAGCAGTCCTCTTTTCTAGAAGAGTCTCAGAGAAGGCGGTTTACGGTACATGCTTCTGTTTCCACCAAAACTGAACATCATCCATGGTGACAGAACATCCTTCTGCATAGAACCCCAGAAGAAATGGAACCTGCTTAGAAGTATGAGGTGGGCCACAATGGCCGACCTCTGGTGCCTACCTGCCACCAAAACAAAAGAGACACTGAAAATCCAGATAATGAAACATAAAACAGGCCTCTTAGAGCCAAACCAGAGCTGAGAGAGCAGCAGCCGTAACTCCAACGAACACCATGCACAGTGGATGGAAGCGGGGGTCCCACAAGCATCATCCCCTAACAGCACCAGCTCTGGGTCAGACGATGAACACCACCTACCTGGAGAACACAAACTGCCTGAACTGACTCCAAGAACAGCAGACTACCCTTTGTCTATGCACGTTCTGTCATGAGACGAGTGCTTCTACCCAAGATGATAATTGGATATGTAAGTAAAGTGGGGGAGGGCATGGGTAGCTGGGGGGGGAAGGGGAATCCAGAAATGAAACCCACCACCCCAAATCCTTCCACATTAGTAAAGAATAGAAGTTACACAAATGTAACATGTTTCTTTTGGCAGATAGTCATTGCCACTCTATCTTCAGGATTGGAGTTAACACAGATCGAGATGGACTTATAGCTGCAGAGTAGAGGGACACACAAAAGGAAGGGTCAGGGCAGCAAAATCCTGCACCAGTCGTTACAGTATTATGGCTATGAAAATCAATTCAAACATGGTGCAATGAGCCGGAGACGTGACCCTCATACGCCCCCAATGATGGAGAAAGTACTTTCCCCAAACCAAATTTGAACAGTCCGGACTGCGAGACAAAAAGTTTGGGAGATGCATATCCCACTCACTGACTCTACAATTCTTTCCGCTATTTTGATACTATACGCCCAGATATTGTGGAACGTTGCAGCTATATGCTAAGATTCACTCATCTGACAACTTTTCCAGTTTATTCAATGCTAAACGCCAAGAACTTGTGGAACATGTCTGTTACATTTTAAAGCCCTGAAGAAGTCCCAGGAGGGACAAAACGCGTCGGCTATCAAATGTGTGCTGTGATTTTAAGGAATTTATATTGAATAAAAGAACGACAGAATAAAAAGAACTTATTTTTCCAATAAAGACGCCTAACAACGTGTTTCATTTGGGAGATACCATCTTCTTCTTACGTGGGACAGACTATGGACACTGATATCCATTGATAAAGCATTTACATGTTTAGTTTACTGCAGAGTAGAGGGGCATGCGGGAGAGAGGGGCTTTGCAATAGGGTGCACCATAGGAGAAACAGAAGGATGACACTCACTACTTTATTTCTGAATCCCATGGCACCTTTTATTTTCATAACGTACACATGACTGGGCTAAATAAACACACATTTATCACATGGAACATCAGAGGCATTTGGTTCCATGAGCCAGAGGGCCAAAATGCACCCATACCTAAAGCAAAGATGGCGATCAGTTCATTTTCCTACAGGACATAGACGTAGCTAGGGTCATACCAGATAAATTGAAACAAAAATGGGCCAACTGATCACAACAGGGTACTTTTCTGATGCTAGGGGGGCCTAGCATCGGAGAAACATGGGGTCCCATTTTCAGTCAAGCAGCCCCAACTGGACAGGGAGGGAGATTAGAGGCAAACTGGATGGGACTGACATTCTTTTGGGCAGCGTATATGGCCTCAATCCAGATGAAGCAGCCTTTTACTGAGACAATGCAGAATGCATGACCTGTTTGCTACGAATGCCCCTGGTGCTGGGAGAGGACTACAACTGTAAGTTGGTATAGACTTTGATCATTCATGGCCATCTATATCAGGGACACTGGTGGAGAGGGATCCACAAATCCTGGTTTCCTGGTTTGTGTTTGGGGTCTCACATGAAGATATGCACACAGCAAAATGAGAGAGTTCTTTTTTTTTACTTCCCTGTACACAACTTATCTACTAGATTGTACTGTATATTATGTTTGACTTTCCTTCAATTTAAAGCAGAATACCAAGGCAAAATCCGATCGGGCCACAGCCCATTACTGATGGACATGACATGAGGTAGTAAACCTTGGCCATCCTGACTTGGTGACTACAAAGTACAATGCTAGAAGGTTGAGACGTTAGGGGAATCAATTCAGCATTATTGCCAAGAAAACAAGGGCAAAGCCTCCAATGCTTTGATGGCATGGGAAGCCCTAAAATGGGGATCAGGGACACAGCGTTAGTGCTGTAGTGGGAGCCAGCAGGGTCATAGAATGAGAACTGAAAACACTAGATAGAACATTGAACAGGCAATAGTTGAATACTCTCCTAACCGGCAATGACTGATGACAGATACACTACAGTGATGGGAAGGCTATGCTGCCTTTATAATATTCAATGCGTAGAGTGCACAAATACTGAGGTAAATAGGGCAGGTTGGTTCCTTGCGTTGTTAATTAAACCTGAGCAGGGAGGTTTGCTAGCAACACAAATACATGATGGGCAGGGGGCGAAATACACTTTTGCAAATTGAATTAGCACCTCATTCTTAGAAATTGCCACTGAACTACATAGGAAACATGATGCATAACCAGCTGATGAGTTGTACTCCTACCTGGACAAAACGATTCTGTCTCAGACTCATAGGAATATTAGGAAGCCCTGAACCTACTGGTGACAGACAGACAGGTGAAAGACATAATCAGAATTCCTGGACGTGATGGTCTAACTTTATGGGCATATTGGCACCACGTTTGGTGGCCATGTACTGCATGATACTGGATTTAGGTTATCTCCTAGAGACAACCAGGGAAGAGTAAATCATCTCTCTTCTCAAGCGATGCAATAAACCTATGAACAGTGCCTGTGACCGGCCCTTGTCCATGCTAAACACAGATTACAGGATGCTGAGCCAAATTCCAACCAATCCCTTAGGCCTGCTCATGTACCTAATCTGCAACCAGCCCCATCCACATCCATATTATCCAGGCCACAACAAACAAAGTGCTGGAGCCAGAAGTTACTCATGCTGCAAAAGGTTCCCATGCTGCAAAAGGGTCCTTCCGGTCTCTCTGCTCAGTTCCCGAGTAAAAAGTATCACGATTTTACCACCCCAACGGCAACGTCTGATCACCGGTCTGCAGCCAGCGATGAGGGCCACTGCTGCCAAAGATTGGTGAAACCAAGCAGGCGCCCCCAGCAAGTTCACTTTGAGAACTCTGACCTGGATGAGGTTGCTGCTGCGGCTCCTGTAAAAAAAAGACCCTGCCATACAGCCTAAACTACAAAGTAAC
The DNA here is from genome assembly GCA_963921515.1 of Calotriton arnoldi. Taxonomy (NCBI): domain Eukaryota; kingdom Metazoa; phylum Chordata; class Amphibia; order Caudata; family Salamandridae; genus Calotriton; species Calotriton arnoldi. The sequence continues at coordinate 650,231 of CAWUFW010001775.1, forward strand.
TATAAGAACAATTAAATGCATGGTTTAGCCTTCATGTGGGCATAGAGACTAATGCATGTGGGCAAGACTGCAGACCTTATGCTGTTCTTTGCATTCAAGAAACATGGCTGTTAGACACTGTCTTCATTGATGGCTTCGCCACCTATTTTACTCCAGCTATACCAGGACCTGTGGGCAGGGTTTAAAAAGTCCTAATTGTCCTAGTGTTCCTTACATTTCCGGGACAGGTTGTGTGGACGAATCTGGACTATCCCTACTATCAAATGTTGCTAACAAAATGTTTAACAGAGTATATGCTATTGGTTAACCTTTATAATAATGTCTTTGATGCCAACAACTCCGCTGTAGCAAAAGCACAACACGAGGATATTTGGAGAAGTCTGAATTTTTTTTTATTTTTTATGAATGGTTAAAATGATAGCTACACTGTTGTTTGGATAGGGGACTTTAACACGAAATATTGTCGTTTGTCATCTGCAATGTCCTGTAGTTTGCGAAGCATTGATGGGGATCCGCTTACACATTTTGATCATAGCCCACTCGGCGATGAACTTAATATGCTCTTGATGGAACATAATTTGACATCACAAAGGTTAAGGTGAAACCCCATTTACCATCTCTGTCACATAGAATTAACAAAGGGCTCATCGTGAGTTGGGCCAGAATTGATAAGGATGCTTTCCTATCAAACCTGTTGGTCTCAACCTACCCTGAATAATTTTTGACCTGTCTTGAGGAGACTATAGAGGGGGGTTTGGCAATATTTAACAGTTTTGACAGGATCTGTGGGAAAGCTATGGCAATGCTTACTGTTGCAAAGGGAATTCACACCAGCATACGACCGGGATGGTTTGTTCTTAATTGTACTAAGGCCCACAACCAATTACTGATAACACTCAAAGCAGTACCAAGGGATCCAGAGTGGGTGCACATCCATAGAGCAATGTATGAGAAGGATCATCTGGCCCGAAAAAAATTATAAGACAGGAAGCCTATCAACGCCTAATTATGGCCAGTGAGCTCAAGGAAAGGAAACTTTTTTGGCAAACAGTGAATCATAACTATTCAGAGAAACCTCACCAGACTGCAATTGAAACAGTTATTTCCCCTGAGGTCTGGGTTAGACACTTTACTCAACTCTATTCAGGCACAGTTCATGGAGAGGCCCCCTCTTTGATTGAGAAACAAACAACAACAGTTGAAGCCACTAAGACCCTTTTCCAACCCATGTGTGGCTTAGAGATTGAATTGAATGATGTGATTGAGACCATTACTAGAAGCCCTGTAGGGAAAGCCCCAGGTTCAGATGGGATCCTGGTGGATCTCTTCAGGGCAAACAGATCCCTTGGGGCTCCCCTCCTGACAGATGTTCTAAAGGCATGCTTAATAATGGGCCCCCCAAGGCCTGGTCCCATGTCACAATTGTCCCTATTTTTAAAAAAGGCTTGGAGGGGAATCCGCAATGCTATCGCCCTATCTCACGAATAAATTCTACTGCTAAAATTATGGGCTGAGTCTTGCTGGAAAGACTGAAAGTATGCGTGAGTGACAAGGTGCTTTCTAAGCTCCAGTTTGGTTTTCGTTCTGGTCTTGGGACGGTCGAGCAGTGCTTAAATCTATATCTCCTAGTCAACAATTACACAGGGGCCAAGGAAGGAAATATTTTTCTTGCCTACATGGACTTGAGCTCAGCTTTTGACCTTGATAAGAGGTCAAAACTCTGGGCAATTATGTTACATCTAGGGGTGGAGCCAAGCATTGTAAAGTTCCCGAGGGAGCGCCATACAGAGGTAACTGCCAATGTGAGATTCTTCCCAGCTGGAGAAACAATGGAGGCCTTTAGGCTTGATCGGGGTGTGCATCAGGGCTGTGTTCTGGCCCCCTTTCTATTCTCACTATATGTTAGTGGTCTGCAGAAACCCTTTTGCATCATAAGGTAGATTGTCCTAGGATAGGCAACCACAGCATACCTTCTCTGATATACGCTGACAATACAGTTTTATTGGCCAGAACTGGAATCGACCTGCAGCGTTTATTAGACCAGTTTTGTATTTTTATGAGAAACTTGGACCTGTTGGTTAATCAAGTAAAAACCCATACAATGGTCTTTCAACCCAGGGATGAGAAACATAAGGCCTTTAGTCTAAATAATACAGATATTACCAAGGTTTCTTCGTATCCCCATTTAGGCATATGGTTTAATGACAGATTTACCTGCGGCGCTTTGAAAGCTGGTAGGGCAGCCACCTTAGCAAGAAGCACAGAGTTGGTTTTTGGCTTCGTGTCCAGGTTGGAAAACAAGCCAATCAAAGAAAAAATAACAATTTATAAGGCCAAGTGCTGCCCAGGTGCCACATATAGGGCTGCTGTATGGGACATCTGTGACCACCCTGGGCTGGAGATGGTGAAAAATGGCTTCCCATAAAGATTGCTAAGTGTACCAAAATCCACTAGTAACTTTATATGTCATACCAAAGTTGGGTTAGGGTCCATAAATGATGTAGTGAAGCTACAACCCCTCCTACTTTCGCTAAAGTTATGGACTAAGGAAGAAACTTCACTAAACCGATTAATACTAGCCAATTGTTCTCAAGCTTGAAAAAGGGTCTAAGAATACCATGGATGTCATACTTGTATAATAAATGCAAGTGCTTGGATTTATGTGACTTGTTTGATAATCCGGGTACTTTTTCCTTTAGTTTCTCAAAAACATTGAGTAAACAAATGCGTGGAAGAGAGAATGCAGAAAAATGCAGACAGAACCACTGTTTCTGCCTATGCTCAGATATGTACATGCCTCGGCATTGATCCCTATCTGACCTGGGTTAATAACACATGTCACAGGTTTCTGCTAACTAGGCTTAGGCTCAACACTACATTTTCTTGTTGTTTCCCCCACACAGGGCGTGTATGCTGCTAATTTCCCTCCCTGTCCATGCGATGGTTGTTCACCGCAAAGCACGTTTCACTTTATCCTTTTCTGCAAGTTTTATTCTTCGTTAAGGAAAATGTTCATACTGCCCTGTCTAAAGCAGGCAAGTAGGCAATGTAGAGCTGCAATGGAATTTTAACAATCATTACCAACAGTGAGGATGTTTTTTAATTGTAACTTTTGAACAGCGTGCTATAAGCTTAAGGTCTGCAATTGTTATTTTAATTTCTGCCTGTTTTTTATGAACTGGATATTTTAATAATTGTTTTATGTGCATTGTGATATGTGTTATGTATGGTTTTACTTTGCTTCTTTTATGGTCATTGGATGAACGATTAAAGAATGATGGTTGACTGCAGCGCTGCTTAATACTTTTTTACCAACGGCTGAAAAGACATTGAACTGAGTTGCTCAGTTAATGAGTGAGAGTTCTTTGAGTTATCTGTACCTAGTGCCTAATAATTACATACTCCATGTAGTTTTGGAAACTTCAGCGACAGAAACTCGGCCATAGTTCTTCATTGATTACTAGCCGTATTACACCTTCATCATGTTGTGTAGTATTTAGTTTTGCTATGTGATTAAAGTACTTTCTTTTTCCATGAAGGATAAGCACTGAGATGGACATTATTGTGTCCTCTGATTGGATGTTGAGTTCTGAGCTCTTGCCCCCCACACTATCTCCATGAAAAGCTTCTGACTGCTTTCCTTCAGGATCCTGAGAATCAATTGTGGAAAGGGTTGTACTTGGCCCACGTTGTAAAGCCATAGTAAGACGGCCACGGCGACACGAGCAGCAAATAACCATTAACTACCACGGTTGGGGCCCGCCCCTGTTCGCCCTTCGGCCCTCGGAAGGCACCATCCAGAAGAGTATACAATCTAGTGCTGAGGTATTACACATATGGAAGAGGATATGAGTGCAAGGATTTGCTTGAGTGCTAGTATTAGCGTATGACTTTTATCAAACACTGTTAAATAACATGGCGCAGTGCCAGGTTTTCATAATCTTTACTTAGAAAATAATTAAGCGAGCCAACACCTTTTTATTATGCTGTGATGTAATCGAGGTCAAAAGGCAACTGATGAGACTTCTGTTCTCTCTGTGATGCCATTTAAATAACGTTGCTGGATTTTAGGCAGTTTTTTGAGAATTTCCTCAGCCAGTAAATTTTTAGGTGGCTGTTTAGATTCTCCTTGGTTGACAGTTTGAACAGGATTGTCTCCGCCAAGAGGACATACAGAAATATCCGCAGGTAAATGTTAATAACTGGGATGGTTTTCATAGAGCGATTCTGAGTGACGTCAAATAGACAACAAGGGTGAAGCTTGAGTGTTAATGTAAAAACAACAATTGATGGACAGAATGCAGAACAATGTCATACATTCACCCCAGTACAGAGATCTGGGCCTAAATCCATTGTTTTTTTGCTCACCATGCCATTCCAGTATGAACCCAGCCATATGCAAATCAGTCTTGACCTTGTGCCCAATGGGAACAGTCCAGCCCGAACTGCCAGGCCAGGTCCTCCCTGGACTGGAAACAAGCATCCTAGGACCGGTTTCTGGGTTTCACCTCTCATCAGCCAGGATAGCTTGACTCCAGTGGCATGGAGAGGACGGTATCCACGTCTGGGCATACCCGTCCCACTCGGGGTGACAAATGCAAAAACAACAATTGATGGACAGAATGCAGAACAATGTCATACATTCACCCCAGTACAGAGATCTGGGCCTAAATCCATCGTTTTTTTGCTCACCATGCCATGTTGATGTAACTCAGAACCCAAGGTGAAAAACATTCTCTTTATTCACATTTACATATCTTTAATTTAACGTTATTTATAGCACCTCCATTTCATCTTCCCCCACTCTCATCAGCTGTGTATGGGTAGGGCAGTCATTGGACATCCATATCCAAGATGGCCTTACCTCTGTCTGTCCCCTGCCCTATTAAACTTGGTGTCCTGCCACCCACCACTCACTGGCCATCCCCCATCCACCACCAAAACTTTTAAAACTGTACCTGGCATAATGCCTCTCTCCCACACCACCCTCACCATAACCCTCACAATTTTTTTTTTAAAAACACCTGGTATTCTGCCACCTACCCCCATCGCCCTCCTCTACTTTACCCAAAGAAGAAAACATGGTGTCATGCAACACGCCCACACCATCTTATCTTCTATTCCTCCCTCCAACTTGCATGAATGTAATAAATATTACCTGGACATCTGACACCGAGCTCCGCCTCTTTTGTCTACATGCAGCAGCGAGCTGGGACCGCTCCTGAGACCCAGGTAAGTCAGAGGAACACAGGTGAAGCAAATGCTTCCCTTATGACATAGCAACAGTGGGATACAACATTTCCACTGTTATTACATCATAACAGTGAATAACTGGATTCAGAAGGCGTTAGTCACAGTGATGGCTCTAAGAGAGTCACACAGAAGAAAAATAAATTTGATAAATAATGGCTCGCTGCAAAATCCCATTACTAAACAGTAGCAAAACAATCTTCACTATTGTCACCACCTGTTAAAAGCTCAGGATATATGTATGGAGAGGTGCGGCAATACATTTAACCTCTGTGTTCAGTCATTTTGATAGACAAATCCTTCAATGCATTGCCCCAATCTCCTCCCTCCTCTGTCCTGACCCGATTCAGAAGGGGAGCATACTACAAGTGAGTATCAGTTAAAATTATTGAAATTATATAGTTATTATTTTATCCAGTAGGAAGCTAACAACCTACTCCACACATTTATGACAATTTTAACATTCTTTTATGTGAGTATACATACTTGACATTCACCCGCAACTTCATTAATTTGATTTTCCACAAAACACTTAGGGACTGATTACTAGTTTGGCGCAGTTGCTCCGGCTCACCGCTGGCACAGCTGCGCCATACACAAGGACCGCCCGCCATTTTACAGGTCAAACTTGTGTATGGCGGATGGTCCTTCGCCTTTCCCATGGTGGTGCCTGGAAAACAAGTATCGCAATGGGAACAGCAAAAACGTTCCAGCATGGCATGGACGGTAACGTCCATGCTGTCCTGGAACTTTGGGGGTATACAGACAGGGGCAGTGTTCCCAGTAACGTGCGCGCCCGCGCGCGCGCGCACATCTGTTCCCCCGAGCGCGCAGTGCTGCGTGTGGAGCGCGCACCCACAGCACATCCCGGGAGAGCATTCGCGCCGCCGCTTTTATAACGCGAGCGGCGCGAAAAATTGTAATTTCCTGGTTGCTGTGGCTCCTGCACTTGCTGTATTTCCTCCTTACTGAAGCACGGCTGGGGGCTGTTGGTGGGCCTTTGTGAAAATATTTGTTAATTGCAGCACCGTCATGCGCTGCAATTAACAAATATTTTCACAATGGCCCACAATCAGCCCGCAGCCGTGCTCCTTTAAGAGAAGAAATGCAGCAAGTCCAAAAGCACGACATGTGCTTTACACGTCGTTTTTTGGACTTGATGCATGTCTTTTTAATGGAGCACGGCTGCGTGGCTGATTGTAGGCCATTGTGAAACTATTTATGTTAATTGCAGCGCATGACGGTGCTGCAATTAACATAAATATTTTCACAATGGCCCACAATCAGCCCGCAGCGTGCTCCATTAAGAAAATAAATGCAGCAAGCACAAGCATGAGCGATGGAAAGGAGGAGGGGAGATGATCCAGAGGGACGGCAGAATCCGGGTGATTATTTGTCTCTAGGGCAGCTGTGGTCATTTCATTTCACCACCAGGTGGTTTCTGGGAGCTGTAGTTCTAGGTCGCCTCATTGGAACTCGCTTTGGATGACTTTTAGTTGGTGTTGCTTTGGACGTAGAAACATGGAATAGAAGGGACAGTAGAGAAACTCGTAAGAGGCGTGAACGTAAAGGGACACGTTAACATGTTGTGGCTGGGGAGCTGGACAATGGGCATTGGAGGGGAATGAGCTCAGTGGTATGTAGGGAAAGACGTAAGGTAGCTCGGAGAGGAAGAAAAGTGTACCGTGGGGAAGGAGCCAGAAGGGAGGCAAGGGTGGCCCTTAAAGGAAGCACTGAAAGAGTATAGCAGGTGGGTAAGGAGGAGGAAAATTAAGAAGAGATTATAAAAGACGGGGTAACAGGTGGAGCAGTGTCGACTGCAGGCGTCTGAAAAAATGGATGTCAGCAAGAAAGTTGAGTTACGAGAAAGCGGAGATTTGAGCATAAAGCCCTAGTGGCCTTAGTGGGGATGGTGAGCGGATTGTGTTAAGCGTTTGACACTGGGATGAGGACGGGGGCGCTAAGTGGAGGATAAATAGATGAGTGGTAGGAAGAGAGGAAGTCTTAACAGGAGCATTAAAGACGGTATAGATTTTGGAGAGTGGAGAGAGATTTCCGAAGAGGAATAGGTAAGGAAGTGAGGTGAGGGTGTATGGAGGAGATCTGGTGGACAGAAGAAGTGAAGAGGACGGTAGATAACCACAGCAAGAGTTACTTGGCTTCCACAAAAATGTGCATTTGCGAGATTGTAAGAATCCTTCCTTATAAAGCCAAACTCAAAGTTAAGGGGAGGGGGTTTTCTGACGTGTCACTTGACTAGGGTGCATAATGCTGCCACCATAGAGGAAGGATGGCAGGATGTTCCTCCCAGTACGTACTATCAAGGGAGGCAGCATCAATTACTAGAGAGACATTAGTCTAAGTTATGTTATTCATTTTTGGGTATGACGCTTCCTTCCATTCTCTTGCTGTGGAGCTTCAACATGTGGGCTGTTAGCGAAAGGATAGGAGAGAGGCTTGTAATCGCATTCAAGCGTTTAGGGCCTCATTGTGAGCGTTTCACTATTTTAACTGGTAATGCCGCACCTGGCAAACACTGATGGTAGGAAGCCATGGGTTTCTCAGTTACAGCCGTACAAGATTTACCATGAAATAATTATTTTTGTGTCTGCTGTTTGCCAAGACCATTTGTTTTTAATACTATGTGTTTAATGCACTACAAGATAGATAATGTATTTAGTTGTAGGGGCCTCATTAATCCGGCCCTCTTCATCCATTCAAATTTCATATTCCACTATACTAATTCACCACTAATCCTTTATGGGTTCCAGAGTAGCGGGCTACTCGCCAATAAATCACTTCAACACCCATCAGGGTTACAAGCGCTATATAAATGCAAACCTTTTTCCCTTTCAACCCCTCCCAACCCTTCTCAATCCAAATAACTGAATAACATATCCACCACTCAAACTACTTTCATATTTCACTATACTAATTCACCACTAATCCTTTATGGGTTTCCGGAGTAGCGTGCTACTCGCAAGAAAAAGCTCTTCAATACCCCATCAGGGGTAACAAGCGCTATATAAATACAAACCTTTTTTCCTCTTCTATCCTTCTGCTATCCTTCTGAATCCAAATAACTGACTAACCTATCCACCACTTAAATTACTTTCATATTGCACTATACTAATTCAACACAAATTCCTTTATGGGTCCCGGAGTAGCGTGCTACTCGCCGAAACGCGCTTAGACGCCTCGTCAGGGGTAGTAAGCGCTAGATAAATGCAATTATAATACAATACAATAAAAAAGAACGACGTGTAAAGCACACGTCGTGCTTTTAGGCTTGCTGCACGCCTTTTGTTAATAGAGCGCAGCAGATTGTGTGCCTTTTGAAAGTTTTCATGTTAAATGCAGCCCCGTGTATTAGTATGTCGGGCTCTGCAATTAACATGATAACTTTCAAAAAGGCACGCAATCTGCCGCCCTCTATTAACAAAAGGCATGCAGCAAGCCTAAAATTAACGTGTGCTTTTACAATCACTAATATATGCTAGTGATTCTGAAAGCACACGTCCTGCTTCTGGACTTTCTGCATGCCTTTTGTTAATAGAGCGTGGCTGCGGGAAGATTGTGTAGCTTTGTTGTGGTTGCAGATGCTCTGCACTTTCTCATTTCGAACATGACACAACCATTATTTTATTTTACAGAGTTTTATTAAGCGCGAACTTGACCCGAATCGGGTATCAGAGCGCTTTACATAGCACCAGTTGCATTACATGAGGGCACATTTTTTATTTTTTGTTAGGCACGGCAGTCACCAACACGAAGACCACCCCCTGGCTGGACTGGCCTTAGCAGGCATCAGGCGTTTGCCTGCGAGGCTGGAAGGGTGGGGGTCAGTTTTGGAGCAGTGGGGGCCAGTTTTGTTACTGGGGCAGTTTTGCAGCGATGCTGCAATATGGGCCCTCAGTAACAAAAGCACCAGTGCTGGGGACCAGCTTTCAGCAGTAGTGCTTGACACTTGCCTGCCCCCTCCACCCCAACCCTGGTGGGTGGGAGCCGGTGCAGCAAAATTGCCAGGGCTACTTTGGGTTCCCAGTCCGGCCCTGCCTGCCCCATCAAACAGGCCTCCTCCGTTCCAGTACCTAGGTCATTTATCTGCACAATCAAGCAGGAACCCCAGTGTCAGAACCCCTGTCGCTGCACCCACACACGCGGTTGGGTCCTTGGCGCACATTGCCGTGGCTGGAGCGCACAGAGACCTCACACTGCCGCACACAGAGGAAAAAAATTAGAGGGAACATTGGACAGGGGGTACATGTTATTCCTCCATGAAGGTATCCCAATGGCGGGGGGCATCCTCCACCGTCAGCCTTTTCATTGCGGGGCTCCCACCATGAAATGGCTGGAGGTGGCGGAACTTGTAATGTGCTCAGCGGGACTTCGCCACTTCCGCTGAGTATCTTACATTGTGGCGCAGATGCGCCACCGCCATGGAACAACTGTTCCCTGGCGCAGCCGGTGGTCCTCTGCCGCAAAGACTTTCAAAGTCGTAATGTGGTGGACGGTAGACCGCCACCGCGAGTCTGGCAGTCGCAAGACCGCCAGACTGGAAATCAGGCCCTTACTTCTTATTTGTCAATAGTTTTGAGGCATTTTTCATGTGTGTATTAGGTATTACATTGGCTTAATATTATTCTGCCAATTTGTTTTAGTGCATATTACAATATGTTAGCTATAGTGCAGTGTGTATTGGTTATTTATTTAACTGGTTATGACTGCATTTCTTTTCTCCAACCACCTAAGGTGTGGGTCAACAAAACTCCTCTACCAGGAGGACTTTCCTTACATCTTCATGAATGCTTCTTCTTCATTCTGTGAAGATTATGGTTGAAGTTCTGGGCCTGTATTATAGGTGCCCCCAGCGCAGACTGGGACAATGCACCCTATTACAAGATAAACAATGTCCCCAGCACACCGGTGAACTCGGTATTGCATGGGGGACAGTGCATTAGTGAAAGGCTGACCAGCAGTTTTGCAATGTGATTTCAGATTTCACTGTGCAAGTGGCAACCCAGCCTGCATTTGAAAGGGGAGCAGAGAGTTCCCTTGTAGGTACGTGTGGGCAGTGACTGCCCCCCCCCCCTTATGAGGATGTCTACTGTGTCCCAAAGACCCTGTTTCTCCTCTTTCAAGGGGAATCCTCTCGGTGCTCACTAACTGTGCGCCACCTTTATGGGGCACAGCGTCAGTAGGCCTCCCAACAGCTACTGTGCCATTGACCCCACGGCTGTGATAGGACAGGGGTTCAGAGGCAAATTGTTTCCTCATTTGCATGGGGCTACAACCCCAGTTCAAATGAGTTAAACCCCCCCCCCCCAAGATTATAGAAGGAGCGAAACAAGCATCTCCGCCCTTACTATGATATCAAAATGCCCCGGGGTGCAAGAAGAGTTTGCAAACGCCTGGGGCACTTCATGCAATACTGTCCCTTTTGCCTTAATTAACTTTGAATATGCATGATCTGTTGAGATGACTGTCTGTGGGTGGATGCAAAGTTATGTGAATAAAAATTAGATATTATAAAGCAGAAAATTGTTGATGCTTCACAGAAGTCCGGCGCCCACTTGTTTGTGCCTTTTCGGGTTCTTTTTTTTACTACCCGCAATATACAATTGCTTTGCTACAAATACTATACATTTGTTAATGTTTCGACTAAATGGATCAAAAATGTCTTCATTCCTGGCTGTTTATGAACTGGACCGTGGATAATGTGGCTCAAGTATTTCAGAACTAATTCAACCAAAAAAAACACGATCAAATCACTGCTAAAACGGGGAGCATTTGGGAATACTCACAAGTGGTTGGCGATTAAAGGTTATTTTGTTAAAGGGTGCAGAGACGTCCAAAGAAAATATTGAGCTTAGAAATAACTACACCCGGTCTACAGTAGGGCTTTGGTTCCGAGCATTGAGGGCGGGCAATATTTAAGAGTTCATGTGAAATTCAGGAGTTTTGTGGAGAATGAGAACAAGACTAGGATTTGGCATATGTATATATGTGAGAATCTTCAACTCGACTGCATATGTTTATCATTTCAAAATCTTTAACTTTTCAGGAAAATGAGGTACAATGTTGGAAAGATACTGGACCTGTTTTCTGCCTAACAAAGGCTGTCCTTTCTTCAGGTGGTAATAAGGCTCAGGTTTGCTTATCTTTTTAGGTCTGCCTAGAGAAAACTATAGCTCTCGCTTACCTCATGTAATGAAAAAAACACATAAATAAAGAATTCATACATTTATGTGTACATAGAGGAGCTTTGATTACCCCTTCCATCCATTGGTCTTTTCGACTGCATTTAATTTGTTTCCTCCCACCACTGAATAAAACAAGGCGCAATGGGTCAGCCCACGTTAGCCGTTGGCACGCATGCGTTGTCAGGTGGGCATTATTTAAGAGCCAGCAGTAGTTGGACTGATCTGGAATTTTGTATGAGACTGTCTTCACTGGCAGTGGCACAGAGAGGTCAGGTATTTGTTCCTGATCACATGTGAACATTGCCTAAAATGAAGCGCACTTCAGTTTCAAGGGTGGTGGGCATACACTTTGTTACAAATGTTTTCCTTTCCATTCTTTATCCTGTTTTTCCTGATCCTTATATGCTTCAACCATGCCTTCATGCTTCAATAAGTCAAAAACAAAATTATTTTTTACACCAATAGAACTATATTTTCCATTTTCTTGTGAGTTGCTTTACAGGTACTGCCTGCTTAAAAGCGCCCATACTGTTCTGTTACAATTACAGGCAATGATATTGTTTCATTTAAAATATTTATTTTACTGCAAGCTTGTGGCTGCCAAGTCTAAGCTCACCCTCGGCCGACTGTACGAGCACATAAAGTTAATAACGACGTACTCCGTTTTTAGAAAACTACCACAAAATAAATTCACCGTCCCATATGGGGATCGTTATAAGCCAACTACGCCACGGCCCCCCCGAAAACCCACCATGCCACACTCCGTCTCGCTCCTTTCGACGACGCTCTTGCGGCTAGGGTAAGGTCCAAGGGGACAAAGAGGCCGAAACCACTGTGACGTATCCTTAAATACCCTGCCAGGATTTCCCTGCGCAGCCTGATGATGTCACCTCAGCCCCTCCTTTATTTAACTAGTTTTCCTTGCCCCCCGGAGGAAGCTCAGCCACGCGGCGCGACTAAGGGCCCTCCTCCCCTAGGTGCGGGGGGAGTGCCTGGTCAGTAGCAGCGTATTTCATATTGTTTTCCTCCTTTTCATTTTTGGAATAAAGTTGCAATAAAAAGTTTTAAAAATAGAACCATTGCACCACCTTACGATAGCCAGACCTATTGATTTTGCCTGTGCTTACTTTAAATGTCTTTCACTATTATAGCCTGTGTAGTGAACCCTAAAAACTGTGATTCCTTCTAACATATATGAATGCAATAAACAATAGCCATGTGATATGGGTCAACAGTTGGATAGTCCAGTTCACATCAAATGGAATAATCGGTACTGAGCAGCTCGGTTTTGAAAAAGAGCAAATGCAAATAAACTGTTTTCTTAGGTGGGTCTCTTAAATACAAAAAAATCAACTCAAAGAGTGGAGAGGGGTAAAGTAGAGGACTTTGAGATTATTCATGGGTTCAAATTCATACATGGCCAAGATAGACAGTCGGAATTCTGATCCAACAAGGTTAGTCATAAATTAGGGGATGATTTCTGATATTTTAGTGGTGAGAGTCACAAACAAATCGCAGAAATTCTCTAGAAATGTAATGATGCTTATAGATTTCCTGTATATTATCCATCAGATATAAAATTATCCATATCTAAATGTGACACAAATGTGCTTTAGCTCATAAATTGTTTTTCTTCATGGGAAAATATTTTTCCCATTGTGGAGAAACCAATTTCTAATCATCCCCTCCTTGTTCCATCACTGGGAACACACTTCTGCCTGTAATTCACAGAAGCACATTAGTCAAGATTGGATTCTATCAGCATGGTATAGGAATACCCAGAAACCTATGAGTGTGTGCTTTTTCACCTTCTTTTTCTTGATGCCCACCCAAGAATGCCCATAATAAATGATCTCCACTCTTTGCAATGGCAAGACCTGCACCTCATCACAGACAGTTCACTTGCAGATTACGCAGTGCGTATCATTCTTGGAGATGTTCCCTTAGGATACAAGTTTATCCTCAATAGTCACACTAACAAGATGGCCGGTTGGCAAACTATCATCTGTAAATCGTCATTGTGTGGGAAACCTGCCTTTTTTTGCGTGGTCATCCCAGACATTTTGCCTTTTCCTAACCAATAGTAAACTGTCTGAGCTCCTCCTTTCAGCATAATGCAATTGGTATACTCCTAATTGACATATGTGGATTACCTATAATTCCCTAATATATGATACAAAGTGTACCCAGGCCTGTTAGTTAAATGTCACTAGTGAACTACAGCACCTATTGTGCCAACTACTGTAGTGGCAGTGCAAACATGGCTGCAGGCCTACCACTGTAGCCTAACAGTGTAAAAACTGCAATTCCAGCCGTCAAAATAAACCCTTTTGAGAAAATCTCCCCTTTAAATATTAATAAGTCACCCCTATGTAGTCCACGTGGCCCACAAGGCAGGGCGTATAGTATTTAAAAGTAGGACATGTTGAAATTAAGGGTCAGATTTAATAAGGTTTCACACACTACGCGGCAACAAGCAAAGTTGCTGTGTTGCATTATGTGAAAGAAAGTGAGCAGAAATGTGCTATATCTACCAAGAAATAACACACTTCTGCTCCCTCCTTGTACTGGTGCACTTGAGGCACTGACACCCGTAAGCCTTGCTGCATGAGCAGGATTGTTTTTGTGCATGAAGGAGTACCTTCCTGCACAAAACGCTCCTTAAAGGCATTTTCCATGTTCTATGTGTGATGCGGAATGCATCACACACAGAAAAAGGTGTTAACAAGGAGAAATAATTATATTTCCCCATATTATACCTGGGTCTAGCAGGCACAATCCAGGTTAACTGACCTTAGCAGATCTGGGATTGCATCAAAATCCATGGGCGGATGAATGGGAATGCCCATGCTTCACCCATGGAATGGCTCCCCAATGCAAGGTAATGCAAAGCAGCACTATGCGCTGCCTTGCTTTACTTTTGTTTTTTTGTAAAGCCCTTGTGTGGCTTTGTAAATCTCAACTAACATTTTGCGTCGTGACGGCACCAAATAAGTTGTGCAGCCACAACACAAAATGTTAGTAAATCTTCCCCTTAATTTTAACATCTTCCAGTGAGTAGCACCCAATATCTATTTTCACTGAGGCAGGCCTAGCTGTCCAAAGTAGAAAAGCAGAGTAGAGATAAAAATTATTTTTTCAAAAAATATTTTATTTAGTTTAGCAATATTGCAACATTACAACTTCTCCCTACCTCCCTCCTCCCACCCCATCAACCATAAAGGAGCATACTTCAGCAATTACATTTCACCATCAATTTGCAAACAGCATCCGGGCAGTGTGTGTGACACTTAAAATCAACAGTTAAGTACTTCACACCCCATCACTTCCATTTCCGCTCCATTCAATTATCCTTCTGCAACTTCTGTGTTCTGCAGCCAATTCTTCCATCTCATGCTGTAAACGATCCTCTGTCATGCCCCATTCAATTCTACCCCCTAGGCCTGTCTCTCTGTACTCCACATTCAGCCCTTACCCATCTTGCAAATTTCCTAAGCCATTGTTTCGGGGGGGTGGGGGGGATCTGGTTAGTTATCTACTTCAATGCTATACATTTCTTGGCATTGTCTAATCCCAGTTCCAGTACCTTCTCCAGATGTTTAGTGCGTTTGGTATGGGTCTCCTGTCCAATAGTGCGCGTTGCCCGGGACCTACGCTGACACCTCTTAAGCCCACAAAAATCTCAATTTGCCCCCATTGCCAGCTAACTCTAACTAATATTAGGATACAGGGTTTAAAAAAACCCTTATCCCCTATCACCAAGGCAACTTTGATTCCTAGGGCCTTCAAAGCCACCCTCATAAATGATAGTTCTCTTATTAAAAATGCTGATTTTTTTGGGAAACGGTGGACTTGGCATTTGTTACTGAGACCTGGGCAGATGCAGCCACGGCTCCTGGTCTCATCATGGCCAACCCCAGCGGATTTACTATTGCCAGACTAGATCGGATAGGTAAAAAGGGTGGGGGATTATCTATAATTTATAGGGACTATCTTAAAGCGTCCTTTGGACCATTGGAGGCGATCTCAAACTGTGAAGCTTTAGAATTCAAAATATGTCTGACCAACCAATACTCTTTTAATGGGGCTCTTATTTAAAGGTCCCAAGCCCCAGAGCAGCCTTTTTGGAAAATAACAGTCAGCTGTTGGATATAAAAATCACCTTTTCGGACTTCACCATTCTAGGGGATTTCAACATCCATTTGGAGAATATTTAGATAGAGATGCAGTCCTTTTTTCTGATCGTTTGGAAAGCGCGGGCCTAGTACAACTAATACATAAACCCATGCATGTTGCTGGCCAATCCCTAGACTGCATTTTTTTCTGACAACCCCCATCTTACAGTCACGTCTATCCTCCCGCTTGCCTGGTTTGATCATTTTGCGGTCATGTTCTGCCTCTCTATGGGTATGGCTGAGCCCACTGCCCCCCCACACCTTGACCATCTAAAACCTTAGGCCGGCCTTGGCACAAAATCACCCCCGAGGCTTTTAATGCCCAGTTAGTCGATTCTAAACCAGAGTCCCTCAGATTTGGATGAGGCCACCATTGATTACCATAATTGGATTACCTTTAACCTTAATCATCTAGCCCCAGTCAAGATCATTAAGAATAGGAGGATCTCTCACTCCGAGCCCTGGTATGATGACAACCTTAGGAGTCAACAAACAGAAGGGGGAGAGGAGCACACTGCTTCACCTCCCAGCACAGTTCACCCCTTAGCATTATGGTGAATGCAGTTCATTTCATTTTAAATGCTAACTTGAGTTTTTGCTGAAGTGTTTCACCAAAGTTGGTGCAGGTTAGTGCTGTCAATCTCTAGACACATGTGTTTCTGGATATTATCCTTCATCAGTAGAGATAAAAAACAAAAATTATCTGGGGTTGCTGAGAAAGCTGCCACAATCCTTTCAGGTCTCAGTACCTCTCACAGGCGCACAGGTGCATCTCCAAAAGCTCGTCAACTCAATGGCTCAAGGAAGCCTTTTCAAACAGAAGGGGGAGGGGAGCACACTGCTTCACCTCCCGGCACAGTTCACCCCTTAGCATTATGGTAAATGCAGTTCATTTTAAATGCTTACTTGACTTTTTGCTGAAATGTTTCACCAAAGTTGGTGCAGGTTAGAGCTGTCAATCTCTAGACACATATGTTTCTAGATATTATCCTTCATCAGTAGAGATAAAAAACAAAATTTATTTGGGGTTGCTGAGAAAGCTGCCACAATCCTTTCAGGTCCCAGTACCTCTCACAGGCGCACAGGTGCAAGTCCAAATGCTTGTCAGCTAAATGGCTCAAGGGAGCCTTTTCAAACAGAAGGGGGATGGGAGCACACTGCTTCACCTCCCAGCACAGATCACCCCTTAGCATTATGGTAAATGAAGTTCCTTTTAAATGCTTACTTGAGTTTTTGCTGAAGTGTTTCATCAAAGTTGGTGCAGGTTAGTGCTGTCAATCTCTAGACACATGTGTTTCTGGATATTATCCTTCATCAGTAGAGATAAAACACAAAATTTATCTGGGGTTGCTGAGAAATATATAATACATTTGTCTCCAACTGTCCAATTGAGGGACATACTTAAGAGGTGACAACCACCCCCTTATTGGGGGGATTTCCTCTTATAACTCCCCCTCTAGAAAATAAGCCCCTCTTGGAAGACTCTAATCCTCTCTACGAAGATACTACTCAGGTTATTTGTTCATCGTAAACTATCCCCCTTTTGAAAGACTTTAGCCCCCTTGCTGAAACCACTATTCAGGCTCTTCTTTGTCAAACAAGATCAGGGTCGCCATTGGACCCGTGACCCCCCCCCCCCAATTCCTTCATTTAGCACCCAACATCACGGCCAACTACCTTAGTGGCATTTTTAATAAAATGTTTACAGAAGGTTACTTCCCTGAGGAGTGGAAGAAGGCCTCCATTCTACCCCTGCTAAACAAGCCCAGTTTGGATGTCAAAGATCGGAATAATTATAGGCCAATCTCTCGGCTCCCCCTCCCTGCAAAAATCGTGGAGAAAGCCATTAATTCCAAATTATCTCTGTTCATTTCGAACAATAATCATCTAGATGCCACCACAAAATACGAATTCGGAAGTCAGCATAGCACCGAGTCAGCCTTGATCACTGTCTCTGAGGAAATCAGGCAAACTATTGATAAGGGAGGGAAGGCTGCGCTAATTTTACTTGATCTCTCTTCAGAATTCGATACAGTTAACCATAGCCTTCTTATTGACCGTCTCTTGGCCCTGGGGATCAGGGGTAAGGCACTGAAACTTCTCACATCCTTCCTCTCAGATAGGGAGCAGTTTGTGGAGCTTAATGGATTCAGGTCTAAATCTTTTTCGCTTCCCTGATCATCTCTTAGCCCTACTCTTTTTAATCTTTATGTAACCTCATAAGGCACCCTTATAAAGGTGTTTGGCTTTACAGTGGTATCTTGCGCTGACAACACACAAATTGTCGTGTCGCTGCCTAGCGATCCAGAGGGAGCGGCCTCCAGATTCCACGATTGCATGCAGGAAATCGGGAAATGGATGTCCAACAACTGTCTCGAATTGAACTCTAGAAAGACAGAGGTCCTGCTGTTTGGGAGGGATACCTCCTTTAGGTCACCCAAGTGGTGGCCTCAGGAGATGGGTGACTTTCCACCCCAGTTATAAAGGTAAAAAACATAGGAGTGTATTTTGGTTACAAACAATCTCCTTCGAGGGCCAAGTCAAGTCTGTAACATCCTCCTGCTTCCTCACGTTAAAAATCCTCAGGACAGTCCTACCTTTTATTCCCTTAGATCTGTGGAAAGCAGTAATTTCTGCACTAATATTGTCAAAAATTGATTACAGCAGTGCGCTGTTTTTCAATATCCAGACTAGATTCTTAAATAAATTACAGGTCCTTCAAAATGCAGCTGCACGGTTGATGCTTGTCATACCAAAACATCAGTCGGTTTCTCATTTTCTACCATCACTGCACTGGCTCCCTATAAAAAACGGATTCAATTCAAGTCCCTCTGCATTGCCTTTAAGGCATTGCATGGTCTTGGCCCCAATTATTTTAAACATAATTCCTCTGGTATGCCCCCTCAAGACATCTTTGATCCTCATCTGCCCTCAACCTTATAATACCCAAAGACAAAACAGCCTCCTGGGGAGGGAGAAGTTTTGTAGCTGGCACTGCCAGGCTTTGGAATTCCCTGCAAATGCACTTAGGAAAAAGTCTGACCTTCTCTCCTTCCACAAATCTTTAAAAGCGTGGCTGTAAAATAATTAATACTTCCTTCCTTCTTTTTTCCTTTCCTTTTCTTTTTTCTTTCCTTCTCCCTCCTAGTAAGAGCATGGCACCTAGACACCTTCGGGTAGTAGTTCACGGTACAAATAAAATTTTCATTTCATTTAATTTCATATGCATGTAATTCCCCGCTGCTACCCTGCACTTGGGGCATTGCTCCAGCTTGGAGGGGCCAATCCTGTGTATCCATTGCGGTGTTATATAATCCCTATGGCCACAGTTATAATGGATCAATTTCAATTGCACAGTGCACGTAACCTTTCTAATGTTGCCCAGTATGGATACCCCTTCATGATCCATCAATTCCTCACCCATATCTCTCTCCCTCTGTAGCTTCAGCGTTGCCATGCGGACGGCCATACGTGGCATCAACAATGCATATAACCATGTAATAGGTTTACTCTCTCCCCCCATGTTCAGCAGTGCTTGGTTCAAGATGTGCATTTCTGGCTCCTGTAGGAACCCCACCCAGGCCTTGCGGATAGCAGTTGCTAGACAAGCATATGCCAGGAAGCCTCCACCTGCCCCCCCCACCTGGTACAACAATCCACATACCCAACCAACCTACCATCATTATATTGCTCTTCTTTACTCTGGGGGGTATCTCCCTTACCTCTGTGCCATAAAAACATGGGTAGCGTAGAGCTAACCCCTGTGTTCCAGAGAACCAATTGCTGTAGATACACATATTAATACCCTTTCCTTTTAGACACCTGCACCCAGATATTCAGTACAGCCCTAACCCTCTTTGGTAATGCTGTTATTTTCTTCTGCAGAACCAGATGCAGTGCTAGTAACTTCCTCGGGTGGGTTAAGCATTACAGAATGACCATGCACCACCACCTCGAAACAATCTGGGGTATCTATGTTAGGTGAATATGTGTTCAACAAAACCATGGGTTTACCACATATCCCCCATACACCTATATAGCGGCCATCAGAAGCTTTTAATTCACTGGCATCCACCCATTCCAGACTCCGCACGCTTAGGAAGTAAAACTGGCATACCACAGTGTGCCCCCTCCCCCATTTGACCCGTATCTTCTCATGTTCCTGCTGTAACAGATGTGTTTCCTGCAACATTACTATACGCACCCCTTTCTTTCGTACATATGACCATATTCTCTGTCGCTTGATAGGGTTCTGTATCTCTTTAACGTTCCAGGATAATGCTATCACCCTCATGCGTGTCAGGTGTGCTCAAAACTGATCCAGCGTGTTACTAGCAACAAGCATTCATACACAAAATTCTCACTTGGGCCCATACATTCATACTACGCTAGTAATTTCCGCTGGTGGGTCAGTTGTACTCTTATCAAAAATCCCTGCTACCAATTACTTTTCTGATTGAAGAGTAATGACTTACCAATGGACCCCTTGCTAATTGGGAAGTTTAAAATGAGTGACATTCAATACAATTCAAAATCCTGAAATAATAACTGAGTCAGGAAATTTTAAAATGTTTATCTAAAGATTTAGCAGAGTAAAATACAGAACCACATGGTACTTAAATCGTATATCAAGGATGAAGCATAATAATCAATTATCGACCAATGACGTTTCCCCAGAAAAGAGAAGATAGAGACAGTAGCGCAATTAAGGTTTGCATTTATAATTACCTAAAAGTGCGAGAACCAAACCCCTTGGCCAAGGAGTTGGAAAGGTAGAACTCAGGAAGGGTGAAGAATAAAGACCTCCTCCAGATTCAGGACAGGACCGGTGACCTCTCTATTCACGACGCCTGCGTCGTTCCCCTCTCTGGTACTTCGCTTCTCCTCGATTTCTCCCGTGTCTTCCTTCTAAGGTACTCCGCCACCCCCACCTCAGGACCTCTCTGGACAGCGGTTCAGTCTGCAATCAATCAGCTCGTCGAGCACCAAAGCCTGATCTCTCGTGTCAAAGCTTGTGCGTCCTAATGCTAACTAATTAGCTAATACTATGTCTATTATACCCTTCTACGCCCATGTACCTCCCCTAAATGTTGCAAAAATTATGGGTCCACTACTTCTGATTGGACGGGGACAGGGGGTTGATCCTCACACCATATTGATTTCATTCAATTTCTTTAAGCCCTTTGTTTTTAAATACCGCCCATCATAATTAATACATTTGCTTTATTTCCCACCCGTCTCACGACACGTTTAATACATTGTTCATATAAATTGTTTCTTTTCAGTAGGGACATCGTGGGTACAATAATGTTGGCCATCAGGTCACGGCCTTGGACGACGTCCAGGTTGACTTCATCCGTTCTTTTGGGCAGCCACTCAGGGCACATTCGCAGAACCATTGTCTCTCGAGTTTTCAGTTCACCAACCCCAGGCCCAAATTTACGAACTAATAAAAGTCAAAGAAGAAAATATTAAAATCACAAATAAATTGTTTCACTGTATACCCCCTCTTTCTACTCTATTCCCATTTAATTATAAATTCTATCCCGCATTAATAGCGTTAGGACATCACAGTTTAATTGCAACATGTAAGCAAGCTGCAGCACGTGAAAACATTTAAGCAGCCATTTTAATACACACTGCGCAGAAGCAAGAATTTCCCTCCAAGCAAAGAAAGACGTCACACCATGTGATATGGTTGAGACATGCGCAATAGGGTTCCCGCGCTTTAGCGGCCATTTTAGAATAGACAAGCGTTATTTGTTAATATAAACACATAGGCAAGCTTCCTTCTACTTGTATTGGTGTGTGCATAGGTTAGTACGAACATTACAAAGATTAATGAATTAATACTGCGAGAAGATTGCCTCCGAGCAAGTCTCATTTGTGAGTCCTTGCTCCATCAATCCCCTCTCTGATGGCGTTTCTGAGCCATCAAATACTACCCGCAACCAGATGCCAACTTTAGCATAAAATTGTCTCATTTTCATTTTTACACTTTCTATCGTTCACATCTCCTTTCAATTTCTTGTATAATTCACTTCTTAAATCTTCTAGTTCGATTTCATCAAACTTTCATTTCTTTCCTTTTCCTGTCACATTATACGATTCATTCTTTCTACAACATTTGCACCATATTATTATAAACAGTACTATTATTCCTATCCCTGCTAAGGGTACTAATATTTGACCTATAAGTCCTTTCCCTACATTAGCAAACCAGGTACCAATTGACCTAATACTATTGGTCAATCTTTCCCATACACTATCAACTTCCAGTGGTTTTAGTTCCTTCTCAAGTTTAGTTATATTCTGTATATACGTTCCAATTTCTGAACTTTTATCAGGTATGTAAGTGCAACAGTGTTTCGTCTTCAATAATTTACAGACTCCGCCCTCTTTTGCTAATAGTATATCAAGAGCAAGTCGATTTTGCATAACCATAGATCTAATCGCAACCATTTCCGCATTAATCATCAGAAATCCTCCAGCAGTGTCTGTTGATAATCGATCAACCACTGTGGATAATTTACATATCTTCCTTGAGTTCAGAATTATTCCCACTGAAGGTATTAATGCACCAAATATATCACCTACAATTTCAGAAAAACTAGCTCTTTTACTACGTGTTAATTCACTAGTATTTTCATTGCTCCCAGTGTTCCTTTTTACATGGTATATTTTTGGAAATACTATTCCAAAATAACAACTTCCATACCACCGTGCAGGAAGCCTAAAATAAGCCTTATTCCCACACACATAATAGATTCCAGGAAAAACTGAATCCGTTCCTTCTTTTAATCCCCAACCTCCAAGAATTAAGAAATTGTGTTCACATTCACTGGTACCGATGAAAATATTGTTATAATCAGTCTTTAATCTATGTAGACAAATTTTCCCTGTCTTTACAAAATCCAGAGCCATAGCAGCTTGAGCCTTGCCAGGTGTGTAACTACCCTCTTTCTCAGCCCAAGGTGGCAGATGAGTCTTATGCTCAGAAGCTTTCTTCTGGAAATCTTGTCTTCTACTCTCCACTAAATTCAAAAATATCTTCTCTTCTTCATGTAATGAACATGTTAGATTGCTTCTATGTGCATGTGTTATGTCTATTGATTTCATTGTTAAGAAAAATTCTCCCATAAACTGTGCATCTTTACTACTAAGCACTGGATTCATACTCTGTCGAATCGGAACCTCAGAAAATATCACATCTATATTTGAATAATAATACTGAAGTCGCCCTGTTCTATAAAATAAACTAGTCAGTACACTACATGATATGCCATAAGTTAATGGTAAGTGATGATATGTTAATCCTTCTGCTACTGATTCAGGTAATTTCATACAGACATAACAATTACTAACTTCCATGGTATCTACATATTGAAACAATAATTTTGTGAAAACATTCAAACTAGTGTCATTATCTGTTATTTCATGATGAAATTCTGGTTCATCTTCTGCCTTTAGTTCTACTCTATTACTTTTCAAGTTATCTGTCCTTTCCTTCGTTTCGTTGTTAATCTTTTTATCTATTATCATAAAGTAAGGAATTGCTACGATCACAACTAACCATACTATAAGCACCACTACCAGATTACATATGCATATAGCACAGCATCTTTTACAACCTTTCTGTTTTGGTCTCCCAGTAACTCTATCGTCAGGCATTTTTGACAAGGAAGATTTCTCTTCTTATCGTAATTCAAGTCTCTTTACTTTGTCAAGGTGGTTTTATTTCTTTCTCATAAGTCAGTTCCGCACTTGTTCCTTCGTCACCACTTTCACTTGACTCTGAGCTCTCGTAGTCTTCTAGGATGATATAAGTCCAATCAGAACCTTTAAATTTGTTGTTCTACAAGTTTCAGTCTTTTGCTTTTTCGTCTTTCAATTCCACTTGTTTGTCCTGTAAGGCTTGTCACTTCATTTACTTGTTCTGGATCTTCACTTCTGGTTGTTATGTGGTATTTTACTCTTTTAATTACACTAGGCCAACGATCACCTTTTCTGATCTTCTTTGTTTGCACTGTCTCTTCACTTCTTATTTCTTCTTCAGAAATTCTTTTATTTTCCAGTTGTGGCACAATTTCGTTTTCCTCTATTTTAGTTTCTTCTACTTGCTCTTTCTCAGGTCTTATTGCTTGCTCTTCAGCTGCTCCACTGTGAGTTTCCAGTAATTGACCTTGTTCAGGATTTACGTCTCCATGCTTGTGATCCTCGAGATTTTCTTCTTGAGTGTATTTTCCTAAATCTAACTGGTTCTGATCAGGGCTTATTGCACTTTGTACTTCTGCAGCCTGACCGCGTTCTTCTAGACCTGTCTGGCCCTGCTCAAAATCTGTTGGTTCGTTGTTGATTTGAGCCCAATTTCCTCTCCCTATTTGATCCTGCTCAGGTTCTCTTATTGTTTCTTCTTCCTCTTCCTGAGCTGGTTCTTCTTCACCTATCTGATCTTCTTCAATTTCTTCTAAATTTGCTTGACTTCTTGTTCTGTTGTAGACTTCAGGTATTTCCACCACCGGTATCCAGTCCTGACTTGTGCTCGGTTGTTCTTCTTCAGCTTCCCTTGAATATCGGACCTGAGATTCTTCAGCTGGGCAACCTTCAGCTTCCTCAGTTATCGATGCTGTCTGAGGATTTTCTTCTTCAGGCTCTGGTACTCTTTTGGTGTGGCTTACATGAATCCAATTAGGATATCCCGCACATTTCACTGCTGTATTCGTAACTAGTATGACCTGACGAGGTTCTTCCCACCTGGGTGATAGACACGTTTCTCTGGTGTGATGCTTCACAACCACCCAGTCACCGGGATTCAGATCATGTTCTTGTTCAGGCTGCCTGGAAACTGCGTCTTCCCCAACCTGGTGAGAGACAGAACGCACTAGGTCAGACAATCCTTTGCAATAATCCAGAACCATATCATCAGTTATATTCAGCAGTTTATTTGTAGGAACATGTGCTTGTCTCATTGCTCTTCCCATGATTATTTCGTGCGGACTCAATCCGGTATTTCTATCTGGAATGCTTCTGAGTCCCATCAAAACAAGTGGCAATGCATCCGGCCAATCTAACGATGTTGATGCACACATTTTTGCCAGTCTGGATTTTATTGTGCCGTTCATTTGTTCAACCACTCCAGAAGCCTCTGGACGATATGCACAGTGCAATTTTTGCTCAATTTGGAATGCTTCACAGATTATTCTAATCACATCACTGTTGAAGTGCCTTCCTCTATCTGATTCCAAAGTTACTGGAAAACCAAATCTAGGAATGAGTTCTCGTAGCAACAACTTTGCGACTGTAATATTGTCATTCCTCCTAGTAGGGTAAGCTTCCACCCACTTTGAAAACAGACACACTATGACGAGTACATATTTCAGTCCTCTACATGGTGGTAGCTGAATAAAATCTAGCTGCAATCTCACAAATGGACCCTCTGCCTTTCCGATCTTCCCAAACCCAATTACTGTTTTTCTTCCTGGATTATGCATTTGGCAAGTTAGACATCTCTGACAAAGACTCTCTGCTACCGCCCTAAACCTTGGATTGTACCAATTTTGTCTGAAAAGCCTAATCATTGCATCTCTCCCTACATGGGTGTCTCCATGATACATTCTGGCCATTTGTGAAATCAAACAGTCGGGCATGACTGGTCTGCCATCGGAATAAATCCATATATCATCGTCTGACCTTTGAGAACATCCCATTTTAATCCATGCATTTCTTTCACTCTCATCAGCATCGTCTTGTAATCTTTTCACATCATTCCATGTTTCAGGAGGTGCATACAGCATAAGTTGGCAGCTGATTCCCATTCTTTCAACCCTTTTATTAACTGATAACCTGTTTTTGGCACAATGTTGGGCCACCAAATCTGCATATCTGTTACCAATTACCACCCAGTCATCTCCTGACTGGTGTGCGGCACATTTCACCACAGCCAATTCTTTTGGTGATTGTATTGCTTCCAATAGTTCTTTTACGAACTGTCCATTTTTAATGGGGGATCCTGAAGAAGTCATGAAATCCCTCTGCATCCATAATTGGCCAAAATCATGCACAACCCCGTAACTATATTGGCTATCTGTAAATATAGTTACTTTCTGGTTCCTCCCAATTTTGCAGGCTTTTATCAAAGAAATTAATTCAGCTACTTGTGCAGATTTTACTCCTGGTAAATAGGATGCTTTGACTATTCCAGTTAATTCACATACTGCATATGCTGCAGTTAATTTACCATCTTCATGCCTTTGGCATGAACCATCAACAAACAGCTCCCTGTCTGGTTTCCTGAGGGGTAGTTCCTGTATGTCCGGACGAGGTTTTGTGCACAACTCTGTGACTTGTAAACAATCATGTTCCTCTTCATCATCTTTAACTTCCTCATGATATGGGTCTGGTAGTAAGGTAGCAGGATTTACTATTGTGCACCTTACAATAGTCACATTCTCAGCATCTAGTATTATTCTTTCATATTTAGTCAGCCGACTGGGAGTAAGATGCTGAGTTCGGGTTCTTGTCAATAGAATCACAACTGAATGTGGAACAAACACTTTGACAGGATGTCCCATTACAATTGATTCACTTTGTTCAATGCTCAAACATGTAGCCGCTACTGCTTTTAAGCAGCCTGGCAATGCGGCTGCCACTGGGTCCAATGTAGCAGAAAAATATGCTATAGGACGTCTGTCCAAACCATGTCTCTGGGTTAGGACTGAAAGCGCGCAATTTTCTCTTTCATGGCAGAATAATGCGAATTTTCTTTTATAATCAGGCATGCCTAGGGCAGGTGCTGCACACAAAGCATTTCTCAATTTTACAAAAGCTCCTACGCTCTCATCATCCCACTCAACTGGGTCCTTTGCCTTCTTTTTCGTCATTTGAATTAAAGTCTTTGCTAATAGAGAAAACCCTAGTATCCACTGTCGACAATATCCCACTATTCCAAGGAACATTCTCACTTCTCGTTGGGAGACAGGCATTTGCATTTTCTTGATTAATTTTACTCTTTCAGATGTTATCCTTCTTTTTCCCCTCTCAATTTGGTGTCCTAGGTACTTAACTGCTGTTGTACAAAACTGTAACTTTTCAGGTGAAACTTTATGCCTTTCTTCAGCTAAATGATTTAATAAGGCAATGGAGTCAACAACACAGTCTTCTCTGGTGTTAGATGCCACCAGTAAATCATATATATATTGTACTAGGACTGAGCTTCCTGGCATCACTAGTTTCTCTAGACACTTTTTCAATATCTGATTAAAGATGGAAGGACTTTCTGTGTACCCCTGAGGAACACGATTCCATACATAAACTTTGTTTTCAAATTTAAATGAAAAAAGATACTGACTATCTGGGTGCAATGGTATTGAAAAGAATGCCTGGCATAAATCAATCACGGTAAACCATCCTGCACTCCAAGGAATTTGGTATAGAATCACGGCAGGATTTGGCACTATGGGACAACAAGGTTCCACAATTTTATTTATTTTTCGCAAGTCTTGAACAATCCTATATTTCCCACTAGGTTTCTTTAAACCCATTATTGGTGAGTTACAAGGGCTACTCATTACTTCTTTTAGTATGCCTTGTTTTACCATTCTGTCAATTTCTTCAATGACTCCTGCTTTTACTTCTGCACTCATTTTGTACTGTCTAGTATTTGGGAAGATTGCACCTTCCTTTACAGTAATTTTAACTGGGTCTATTTTGGCCATAAGTCATACTTCTTTTCCCGTGAAATCCCATACTATAGAATTTACTGTAGTTTTTAACTCTTCTGGCAACTCATCTTTTGTTATCAAAGAGAACATTTCATCTACTTCTGTACCTTGCTTTGCAATCATAAATTTATATACATGGTCTTCATCCGGGGTCTGAACTGCCACACCATCCGGTGTGCAGAAAATTGTGCAGTTCATTTTACACAACAAATCTCGGCCCAGTACATTCACTGTACTGGAATCACACAATACAAATTGATGCATTTCTCTAAAATTTCCAATTTTTACTTCCATTGATTCGGTAAGAGGTGTTCTAATCTTTTGATTAGCTACACCCACAACTTGGATAGCTTCTCCAGAGAGAGGAAGGTCTGGGATGTCTGCTGTTTTTACAATAGACCTGGTAGCACCAGTGTCCAAAAGGAAATTAATATCATTACCCTTCACATTCCCTTCAACATATGGACCTGACTGATCTACCGGTAAGGATGCACCAAGTACGCACTCCTTCTCCCCCTCTCCTAGGCACCGTCATTGCCTATATGGACAGAAGTCATCCTGTAAAAGGAATTGTGAGGTTACATAATCATTCTTACCACTTCCTCCTTGATATCCGACGTCTGTACCGTGCTTTGCTCTGCTTACATTACCCTGTATAGGTGCCAGTGGTAACTGACTCTGAGGATTTACACCCTGCTGTGAGTCATTCTGCGTCTGTGGATTTAAATTTTGATTTGGGCCATTATTATTCCGCATCTTTTTACATTCATCCTTCCAATGCCCCAATTTTCCGCACCCATGACAAGGAAACTTCTTTTTAGCCTCTTCTCTGCTCATTCGTCCTCTCACTTTTTCCCCATTCCCAGTGTCACCATTCGTTCCAGAATCTTTTCCCTGACTATCACTTGGATTATCCAAATTAATTCCCTGTCGCTCAGCCATTTTTACCTGAGCCCACATCACTTTCTCTTGCAGTTTCTTGTGCCTATCCTCAATGTCATCTCCACAATATTTCGCATATTTCAAAATTTCGTCAATCGGTTTCCCCTGCCAACACAACATGTGCTGCTTAATCATCTGACAAATCTCTGGTTTTAATCCATAAACAAATCGGTAAACAAATTGACTCATGTTTTTATCTCCAATATCTTCAAACCCACTATACTGATTGAATACCTGCAATAAACGTTCGTAATAGGCATGTACCGATTCACTAGCTTCTTGGGTAGTTCTGTCTATTTTCACCCAATCTGTTTCTTTTGGTGGTATTTTCCCTTTCAGGTAAGTTATTACCTGCTGATACTTTTTCATTACATCACTTGACGGGGCACCTGTCTTTGGATCTCTAGGATACTCTTCGCTTGGCCAATCAACTGTGATTTTACAATCTGTCCATAAATCGGCAGGTACCACTATGTCGAACAAACCATCCAACTCCTTCAACAATACCTTTGACACCTTCACAAACCTCTCAACCTGCTTGTACCATTCAATTGGTTTTTCCCTCAACTTTGGAAAGTCATTTGTAAATGACAAAATATCCTGTCTGCTCCATGGGACATGTACATATCCTCCTCCTGGAACTTCTCGCATTGGGTACATTTGATCTGCTTTCCCTGTTTCCTTCATTAAATATTCAGAAGTGGTTCTACTGTACCGTGCCTCTTCCTTTTTCTTTGTCCATCTAGTTTTCCATTTATCCAAATCTCCCCATTTCTGTAATACTGACATTAATTCTTTTATTTGTAGTTGTCGACCAGAGGCATTCATGTTTTCTAAATCTTTGTCAGAGAAGTCTGCTCTATAAGGTTTCTGTAACACTTTCGACTTCCCAATTTCAATTCCCATCTGCAAAGCCAAATCTGATAATTTCTCATGAAATATTTTTACATTTCTGGTGATGCTTCTGCATACAAATAATAGCTCTTCTTCATCGTAAGTATTTAGGCGATCTACTCCTACATTTCCTGCTATTAATTCTTCTAACTCAACCTTTAATTTGTAAATGTCCATAATCTTTGGAGGAGTACTCTGTTTGTCTGATCCTTGTGCCCACCTTTCTAAATCTTCTGGTGTAACCACTGTGGCACTTTTGGTTCCTGATGAAGTTACTATGTTTACATCTTTGGAGCGACCAGGTGTTACTCTTCTAGGAGTGGTATTTACAGAACCTCGAATAGGTAAATCCATTAAGGATATCATACTTTCACAATCACTGAATTGATCTTCAATTATTACAGGATCTGGTTTTGGGATTTCTACAGATGTGGGCATTACTAAGGGTTTCGGATAACTTACTTTGTCACCATATAAGGGAACCACTGGACCAATCGTTACATGTATGGTCAGCGAATCAGGATGTGCATTCAACTGTGTTATTTTCTGTATCAATTCTGCTCTGTTTCTGTCTATAGCTTCCTTTTCCTTATCTTGAAGTACCCTATTAACTGGGGGATTATGCAGTACTTGTGGTACCAATGGTGTCTTTAACAGTGGAGCACTTGGGGTGCATCCACTTGTCCCTTCCTGATATGGTGGTGGGTTCTTTAATATTTCTTCCATAAACTCATCTTCTGAATCTCCAAATCTAGTCAAGTGTTTTGTCTTTTCAGTGCATTTATTCCCTGACGATTCTTCTGCCATTAATATTGGATATAAACCCTCTGTAAGCATTGCTCTTCTCCACTGTTTCATCTGACCGTCCCTTGACTCGTTTTGGTATCTAGGGAAAAATCCCCTATAACCCCTATTACTCCTGGATCGGTCACGTTCGAATGCCTCGGTTTCCCACTCTTCTAAGGCTTCGTATTGAGTTAATCTTGGTCTGGGTTCTAAGTCATTCATCCTCAATCTCAAATTTTGAAGAATTCTCCCATTGAAAGTACCATTTTCGGGGAATGCTAATATTCCATCAATTTTGGTATATTCCATCTAATTTTCTATCCATACGCAAGTATGATAACCTCTCTCCATCATCATAAATGAAGCGGGCGTTAAGGCTGGGGGAATGATAATTCCTTCTCTAGTTTTGATTGGTTTATCCTTTTTAAAATAATTCTTAATCTTTTGTAAAAATGACTTTTTCCTCTTCTCTCCGTACATTTTGGGAAAATCTCGGTGTATAAAATTATATTCTGCCAACCCTAGGAATCTCCTGTCTGGACGAGTTCCTATTAAAGTCGGATCACGTTTTAACATACAATCTCCACTATCCACTAAGATTTCGGCTTCTATGGTAACAACCAATCAACTTCCAGCTAACACTTGTCTCGGAACCAATCCTAGCGCGGCCTTTTAGTGACGTCTTTTCTGACGCCCCCTCCTTTACAATCTGCGCTTTTCTGTCCCTCGCTGTTTCGACCAATCCCAGCGCGACACCTGTGACGTCAGTATTACTCCTGACTAACGACCCCTCCTTTACAAGAGTCGTTCTACGCCCGCGGTTTCAACCAATCCCAGCGCGGCGTTTTGTGACGTCAGCTTCCTCTCCGGCAGCTGACCCTCCCTTTACAAAATCTTACGCAAAGCTTTATTTTCTTTATACTTCTTATTAAATTTTAGCAACAACATAAAACATTCGCTATTGTGCCAGTTTCTCTCAAATTTGAAAAGGATAGTTTTTCTCTCATACTTAGTAAAACCTTTCCGTTTACTATACATACACTACGAGTAAAACCCTTCCGTTTACTCCTCACGTAAGCTTCAGAAATACCTGCTACTTCTTCAATGTTACCCTTTCTAGGTGATATAACATCAAATTTTACCAGTGTATTCCTTTGCTGTCACTCACACGCATAGAGTCCCTAACCAGTACTGATAGCCCTGCTTAACTTTTCAGTACTATTTCTGCCTGACAGATAACCTCACAGCAGGATGGCTTCCACTTACCATCCGCTATTCTTTTCCCCGGGGATTCTGGACAACATAAAACAAACTTTAAAACACACGGATGTTAGTTCATAAAAATAAAATTCTCATTACCCAATTAACAAAGTGTAACCATCCTCTGATAACCAGAAAACTGATCCAGCGTGTTACTAGCAACAAGCATTCATACACAAAATACTCACTTGGGCCCATACATTCATACTACGCTAGTAATTTCCGCTGGTGGGTCAGTTGTACTCTTATCAAAAATCCCTGCTACCAATTACTTTTCTGATTGAAGAGTAATGACTTACCAATGGACCCCTTGCTAATTGGGAAGTTTAAAATGAGTGACATTCAATACAATTCAAAATCCTGAAATAATCACTGAGTCAGGAAGTTTTAAAATGTTTATCTAAAGATTTAGCAGAGTAAAATACAGAACCACATGGTACTTAAATCGTATATCAAGGATGAAGCATAATAATCAATTATCGACCAATGACGGTTCCCCAGAAAAGAGAAGATAGAGACAGTAGCGCAATTAAGGTTTGCATTTATAATTACCTAAAAGTGCGAGAACCAAACCCCTTGGCCAAGGAGTTGGAAAGGTAGAACTCAGGAAGGATGAAGAATAAAGACCTCCTCCAGATTCAGGACAGGACCGGTGACCTCTCTATTCACGACGCCTGCGTCGTTCCCCTCTCTGGTACTTCGCTTCTCCTCGATTTCTCCCGTGTCTTCCTTCTAAGGTACTCCGCCACCCCCACCCAGGACCTCTCTGGACAGCGGTTCAGTCTGCAATCAATCAGCTCGTCGAGCACCAAAGCCTGATCTCTTGTGTCAAAGCTTGTGCGTCCTAATGCTAACTAATTAGCTAATACTATGTCTATTATACCCTTCTACGCCCATGTACCTCCCCTAAATGTTGCAAAAATTATGGGTCCACTACTTCTGATTGGACGGGGACAGGGGTTGATCCTCACACCATATTGATTTCATTCAATTTCTTTAAGCCCTTTGTTTTTAAATACCGCCCATCATAATTAATACATTTGCTTTATTTCCCACCCGTCTCACGACACGTTTAATACATTGTTCATATAAATTGTTTCTTTTCAGTAGGGACATCGTGGGTACAATAATGTTGACCATCAGGTCACGGCCTTGGACGACGTCCAGGTTGACTTCATCCGCTCTTTTGGGCAGCCACTCAGGGCACATGCGCAGAACCATTGTCTCTCGAGTTTTCAGTTCACCAACCCCAGGCCCAAATTTACGAACTAATAAAAGTCAAAGAAGAAAATATTAAAATCACAAATAAATTGTTTCACGGTATACCCCCTCTTTCTACTCTATTCCCATTTAATTATAAATTCTATCCCGCATTAATAGCGTTAGGATATCACAGTTTAATTGCAACATGTAAGCAAGCTGCAGCACGTGAAAACATTTAAGCAGCCATTTTAATACACACTGCGCAGAAGCAAGAATTTCCCTCCAAGCAAAGAAAGACGTCACACCATGTGATATGGTTGAGACATGCGCAATAGGGTTCCCGCGCTTTAGCGGCCATTTTAGAATAGACAAGCGTTATTTGTTAATATAAACACATAGGCAAGCTTCCTTCTACTTGTATTGGTATGTGCATAGTACAAACATTACAAAGATTAGTGAATTAATACTGTGAGAAGATTGCCTCCGAGCAAGTCTCATTTGTGAGTCCTTGCTCCATCACTCTGCCTCTGTCCAATGACCCGCCCTTGCCATCGAAGTGCCTTATTGCTGACAGTGCAAGCTCCTCTCCTTAAAAGCAAACACTGTACTGCTACCCCTCTCCCCACCCGTGTGGCCAACACAATCGACACATATGGTGTCATCCAACCCCCCCTATAATTGCAATGAAACATCCCCCACATAGCACAATGCCACTGCAGCCCCAGTTATGGAATGCCCCTAGAGCTACGCCACTAGTGTCCACTCACACACTGGAGAGTTGTCATACACCTAGATACCTCTGCAACCATGTATGACTTTCATAAAATGCTCAATCATCTGATATTTACCTACCCTCGGTTTTTGCACATATTGTTGTTAGTGCCTCCCCTCCCATTAAACTATAAACCTGTGTCCATATGTGTGTGCCCTCCTCTGTCGGGCCACTCAAGTACTCTCAACAAACTGCAAAGAGTCCTCAGCATGATCAAAAAAATGTCTCTTCCCTTGCAAATCCAGTCGGAGGCAAGCTGGAGGCAATAATGCATAAGCCACTCCTCGATCCCTAAGTTTCTTTTTTACCTCCATGAATGACTTACGTTTCTTTTGGGTTGCCATGCCATAGTCTGAGTAAAAGGAGATCTTGTTACATTATAGTCCATGCTGCCTTGCTGACGTGCTGCTGCCAGAATGCCCACTTTGTCCTTATATCTCAGCATCCTAGCAATAAGCATTCTTGCCAGTGCACCAGGCTTTGGCCTTCCATCCGGGGTTCTGTGGGCCCTGTCCACTTGCACTGCCCCCTCACCCTTCAACCATGGCAGGACAGCGGGAAGCCATGTTTCCAAAAATTGTTCCATATGTGTGGTCTCTGTCCCTTCCAGCGACCCTAGTATTCGCACATTATTGCATCGGGACCTATCTTCCAAGTCCACCAATTTGTCCTCCTGCATCTATAAGCACCTCTCCTGATCTACCAATTGTCTTGGATGAGCCCCAGTGTCTCATCTATTCCATCAACCAAGTTTTTCACTCGCTCGCTCACCTTATCCATATCTTGGCGCAGCAGTGCAACTGTAATTGCCACTCCATCAATGTTTTCAGTGATGGCCTTCTTGCCCTCCAGTATCTAATTTTTCACTGTCTAGGGGTTCAGCCTCCCCCTGCACAGGCTCCTCACCGGGAGCCACACGCTGGGCCATCCTGGCCAACCCCTTCTCTGTTGTGTGGCGCACTTTAGAGGCTGTTCCTGGCCCCTCCACCCCGGTTTAGGTTGAATTCGTGACCAATAGCATGGTACTGTTAGTCCTGTGGCCTAGTCACTCTGATTCTGTCCCTTCTCAGCACCCCGTACAGATTTGAGCCGATCAAGCCCCCACCATACTCATTGCAAGCCTGGTGGCACGCTATGTCCTCTTATGATATGCTTCTGGTTGCTCTTTGCAGCCTCCTAGCAGCTCGGGCCCACCACCAACTGCGTTACAGTCTGCCAGTCCAGTCCTCAGAGGCCCAGGGGTAGCTCCCTCACTTTTATTTTGCTGCCAGGGTGGGGCGGGAGAGCGGGCACTTCCCCCTGCAAAGGATCTCACTTGCGCCTGGGCCCCCAGACTCCTCTCATGCGGCCCCTTCCGGCAGATGAGCTGGGGTAACCTTGCACTCCTTTTTTGCTGCACAGCAGTGTGAGGGGGGTGAGGTTACGTTCCCCTGCAAAGGATCTCACTCAGCTCTCAGCCCCCAGACTCCTCTCACGCAGCCCCTTCCAACAGCTGGCAGGCTGCGCTCCTCACCTTCAATTCTCACTGAGGCCGCTTCTCAGCCTCGGAGGAGCACATCATGGTGCCCAAATCACACCTCCCAGGACAGCCGGCTCGTCTTGTGCTTGGCTCACGTCATGGCCGCCTTCCACAGCCCAGTCTTATGGTGTCAGGGGACACGATTTACAGCTGCCGCGACTCCAATTGCCGTCTCCCGGCCTGTGCAGCCGGTCTCCGCCCAGCTCAATTGCCGAGCACCACTCAATTAGGGCACATCCCCCCCAGTAATTCACCATCTTGTGGCGCCGCACTCCTGATATTCGTCGGAGCAGCGAGGTGGTGCACTCACTTGCCAGGCCCAAACCTTCCATTTTACTACATGCAAGGCACCCCTAAGGTAGGCCCAATGTGGCCCCATGGGCAGGATGCAGTCTATTTGAAAGGTAGGACATGTACTGGTGGGTGTTACTGACAGTAAGGAATCAACGCAGAACCTTGCCTGCCTAGCAGTAACAAATCGACACATCACCTATGCTATGCTATGCAAATTTATATAGCGCGTGGCTACCCGAAGGCTTCCCAGCACTTAGTGAGAACCAGCTAGCATGCTGAGGGAACCACCAAGTTTTAAACATTTTTCTGAACCTTAGCTCATGACTCTTGTTTAGTGCCAGAATGCTGCCCGCACATGGCAACACTTTTTGTAAATTTTGCCCATGGTGGGTGAAGTTGCCTGGAAATAAAAGTCAAGGAATCCTATTATATAAAGTATCCTTCTTGAATACCAGTCACAAAAGAACACATTAAATAGGAAACATTTCGCAGTTTGAAAAACAGTGTTCACTTTGCCCTCTCTAGCAATGTTTAATCAACTTATATTTACTTAATATTAACACTTTATGTCTTGGTTAAAGAAATGTTAGCAGCATGCAATGTCTGCTGTGAAAACAGTGGTGTAGCACGGATGCCATGGACCCTGGTGCAAGCAGGGGAAATGACCCTTTTGACTGTTGTTGGAGAAGTAAAATACTGCAAATATCAAGGTTCAAAGGGCCCCAGCCCCGGTGCCACTGCACCTTCTGCACCAACTGTAGGTACGCCGCTGAGTAAAAACAAATGTGGCACAGAAACAAGGAGGCACTTCAAGCAACGGTGGCATATGTTTTGCTCAAATCTGCATTTTCGATTAAAGGGCACAGCAGTGACAAGCGATGGCCTCATAAAAGATCTTTGCTGAGGCGTTCTTTTTTTCCAGCAGCCTTCAGGAAGTACCTAATGATAGGATGTAGCGAGAGATGTTGAATCGGAGTATTGTACAGAAGTCAGCACATGGCTCGTTTCATAACTTGAAAAGCTGCACTGGCAAGCCCACACCTCTCAACAATAATGATGGGAAATAAAGGATATATCGCAGCGTTAATCTGGCTGTGGAAAACTGTAGTAAAATGGTAAAATGAACAAACACTGCTACCAGGATTAAACTGGCTTGCCCTCCAGAAAGCATCGTGTAGCATGGAATGAGGTACGTCTAGGACCGAGATCACAAAACATGATTGACTGGTGCTATTATGTGCCCTTGGTAAAACTGTACTGCTGCAAACACCTTTTACTAGCCCATTATGCATGCAGATTGTTGGAGGTAGTAATGTGGAGCAAGAAAATTTGAGCATATTTGTGGTGGGGTTTTTTTGTGCTGCATTATTGCATTGTGTTACTGTGTTTTGCTGTGGTTGTTGCGTTGAGTTCTGTTTTGAGGATTTTGTTATGTTATGCTCTGTGATTTTTTTTGTGTTGTGCGCTGTCATGGTGTTTTGTGTTATGCTGTTGTATTGTGTTCTGTAGCCCTCTGTGTTTATTTTAGAGATGACAATAAATGCTATTGCATTTTCCGCCAAAAGCAGCACATACTTTTAAATTCCAGTGACAAACAGCTATTTATCAGTGTCTAAGGTCGTAAAATACCTCTGCCCATCTCTTCAACTATTTAAGACACCAGTCAGTCCAAAACTGTGGCAGGGACAGTGTCTTAAACTGTGTCAGTGCTCACTTCATGTGATGCAGCAAGGTGAAAAGCCACCTCACGCCCACGGCCAGACAATGTAATATTATCGGTTCTTATTTATGCTGGCAAAGTGTTTTTTCATCTCAATTCGAAATCATGCATTTGGAAAATCCCTGCACACACCAATGCTTTGTATCTCCTCTGGCCCTGTGCAGTTACAAGAATGCACAAACATAATTTAGCTCAGGTAGAATTCAACCAATCACCCAAACACAATGAAGTGAACAGTTGGAAGAATGGGGCAGAGGGTGTTTGCTTGTGATGACACATGGGGACTGTATGTGTCTCAGAAATAAATATCTAAGGCTGTTTATCTTTGTTTTGTCTGGAGAATGCACTAGGATGTTTGTGAGGGCATACTATACCTATGTTACAACTGCTAGGTAAAGTTACAGACATTCTAGTCACCCAATTGTCTGTATAGAGACAGAAGTGTAGTACATATAATCAGCACTGCATAGCCATGACTGAAATTGAATGTGTAGCAAATGTGCCTTTTCTGCATGGTCCCCTCACATTTTTCACATCTTTTCTGACCCTTTTTTGCTAGTATTTGGACTCTATGTCCTGTGATACTGCTACTCAGGGCCACAGCGCATGTGCTCTGGCACTAAAATGGTATTGG
This sequence comes from Calotriton arnoldi, assembly GCA_963921515.1. Taxonomy (NCBI): domain Eukaryota; kingdom Metazoa; phylum Chordata; class Amphibia; order Caudata; family Salamandridae; genus Calotriton; species Calotriton arnoldi. The sequence continues at coordinate 687,603 of CAWUFW010001775.1, forward strand.
TAAAACTGGTTTCATCCTATGGTATATTTAACTTTTCTGCAAGGCTGTAATAGATAGCACAGAAAATTCACCAGTGACATAGTAGGTTATATTTCATATGTGGGCACAAGTCTGTATTTACATCATCTACATATATGACAAAAATATATGGTTGCCCGGAGTACCACTGTGCTCTGGCTGGTTATTAGTTTCAGTTTTATCCTCTGCTGTCTCTACCTCTTAGTACATGGTGTTCTTTGACATGTTGTGATTCAACTGTACTGTTGAGCTGTGTTCAGTTGGAAGATTACCAGAGTTGTAGCTTCAGGGGGGTGTTTGGGGTGTTACACCCCTTTAATAATTGTATTTTGTGATAAATAGATGGGCACAGGTGCTTTCACTCGGGTATGATGAGGTGTCTGTCGGATTTCACCAGGAATTGTTACACACAAAGACAAAAACACACACACTCTCCCTCTCTCTGTTTGGAAACACTTGAACAAATGTTGGTTATTTCACAAAATAATGTGTATTCTCTCACTTTGTACCCCTACCAATCCGCATTCTTCTCCATTTCCTCTGCTCCTTAAGCCCTTCTCTTGTTCCCTGCTCATTGTATAACGTATTTTAACATGATGTACCAGTTTGATAGTTGGGTAATCTTAAATTAAACCCCCCCCCCAATCTTACTGACCAAGCTACGCACCTGAGGATTACCTACCACCTCCGTGTATCTGGGTGGCTCCTTACTACATCTCTTCTTAATAAAGTCTACAATGCATCCATCTTACCTCCTGTAGCAAGTTACTGCACATTCACGGTGCACAAAAAGGCTAGGTCGACCAGTTCTAACAGGCTGGAACATGTTGATTTGCTTTTGTAGTAGGGAACCCATTTAAAGATGGAATTTGAGATGCATGAAGTCTTTGTTATGGCCTAGTCATACAGTGGGAAACTGACTTGCCTTGGAGTGATCAGTGCTGATGAGTTGTAAACCAGCTTTTGCAGGCAACTATTAAACAAGATTTGCAAAAACTGCAATAGTCGTGGATGCTGAATCACCAAAATGCCAGGAGCAGAAGAAGAGACATCACACACCTTTTCATTTCAGTGATGTCACAGAGTTGAAGCTTTGTCCCATTTAGAGCCCCTCAAAATCCTCCTATTTGCCCTGCTGCGTCATATCCCCGCTCACATGCTGCGAGCGCAAGCCCAGGGTGCAAGTGCTGCGGCCTGGCTCGGGTACGCGTTGGGGATTTAGCGCACTGCTATGCAGCATTTCACTTTGTTTTGCTCTTAGGAGCCTTAAGACTGCAAGCAGCTTGTCGGCAGAGCAGGGACATCTTAAGGATTTTGGGGGACCTGGGCCAAATGTATTTTTGGAGCCCCTGTTTGGAACCGTCTCAAATTTATTACTCAATTTCAGCTCTTTCAGGCCCTCTTTGGCCAGGTCACTGACAGAGTACAGGCACACTCGTCCAAATTCTAAATGTGTTTGCATGTAATATTCAGGGATAGTGATGTGTGCTTTCAATATTGTCACCCAGCAGCAGCTCACTAATATTACTGCAAATAATCTCTGTGACACCCTCCCATTTCTCATATGTGTGGTCCTATTTTGATCTAAAAGAAACTATTTTTTATGGACTTTGCATGAAAAATAGACCCAACATTTCTCTGCAAAATAACTGTAATAGACCCTCACACATTACTCAATTTAAAAATAAATTAAAGGAAAATGGTATTTAAAATAACCTGTTTAAGAATTATTCAAGTTTATCAGGGCAATCCTTTGCAGAACAGAGCTGGCTTTATCATGGGGCACCCTGAAAATTTGGGGCCCTGGCCCAGAACCCACTTTGCTCATGCCTTAAAACGTCTCTGCCACAGAGCATAACATGCTGCAAGTGTGCTAACTGATGCACCATGGCAAACCTCTCTGCTGCCTCCCTGCTCTATCTGGGTGCAAGGCGAATGTGACCTAACGGTCAGAGCTGCCGACTTTGGAGCTGGGGAACCGTGTCTATCCTTTGGCTCAAAATCCTGTGATTCTGGGCAAATCACTTAATCTCCCCACGCCTAGCAAAATGTATGTGTCCTTGTGTAATGTAACTGGTGCTCATGTAAAGCGCTCCAATACCTTCGGGTCGAGTTGCCTATATACACCTGCACAAAAAAAGGCCAGAAATGCTGCTTGTAATGACTCTGAAGGGCAACCTGCTAGGGTGTACTAAAGCAGGACTGCATTGTGATCTTTAAGGCATACTTAACGCGATTAAAATAATCGCTTCCCCGCATTGTAAATATCGCGAAGCTGCCTTCGCGATATTTACCCATGTTGTTTCCACAGACACGCCTACTTTGCATCTCATTATCGATGCGAAGTCAGGCGTGCTGGAAACGGGAGCAAAATCAGCAAAACACGCGATAGCGTGTCTTTGCTGATAAGGCGATATAATTATCGCCGCTTTTCGGCCGAAAACGGCCGCAAAAGCGGCGATAATTGTTTATCGCCGCCTTGTTAATATGCCCCCACATGCCTTGAGAGGAACAAAAGGGTGAGGGGAGGCAATCCAGTGATTTCTATAAGCAGACTCGGTAATCCTATTATTCATTTGTAACCCTTTTCAGCATCATATTGAGGCTTTGTAACAGCTCCATATGTTCCTGTACGTAGGTTTGACTCCCAGCTACTCCATACAGCATCTCATCCACCAGAAGTTTTAAAACTGCGTCACATTGTGCTGCGCTACAGGGTGTCTGTTTTCAAAGTTTAGAAACTATTTTTGTGGGTGCTCCTCGCAGGTGTTCTACTTGATAGACTTCCTGCACCTAGTAAAAAGTACTTCCACGTCGAATCATTGTGAATAAATGTATATAACATATTTTATTTAGCCTGGTATTTTCCTTTTTACACAAATGTAATTGTTAGCTATTCTTTAACGCTGAATCTTTATACTTGATTTATTTTATAGCTAGTTAGCATAATTTATCTATTTATTTTTTATTTTATTCATAAAGTTTTGTATAGCGCGAACATGACCCTATAGGGTATCAGAGCGCTTTACATTATAGGGTAGGTAGGATACAGTTGTAAGAAAAGACACTTGTCACATATATGAGAGTATGAAACATGGAAAACTCCATGTATTGCGTTAATGTTACACTAACACAGAATTATAGTTCTGTTTGTCTTTCATTTTTTTTAAACAATAAAGTATGTTTTTTATACAGTAGTCAGCACTCGGCAAGGAAGGCAAAAGATGGGTTCTGATTTTGATCTACGAATCTATTTTCTCATCCATATAAAATTAAGGGTCATCTATGGTAGGATTAAACTGTGGTTGAATGGCGGATGGCTCGCGCCCTGCTGCAGGGCATCGCTGATACAGAGCCACTGGCCGAGCACACAACAGGTGAAGAATGGCAGGGACTGCACCTGTAACATCACAGTCCTGCAGGGGTTAAAGCTACAAACACTTTTAAAGAGAATGTCTCTCCGGAATAATTTATGGAAATGCCGCGCTCCCTTTGAAGGTTCCATGTCACTGCATGGCACTCTGCAACGTTCTCTTTCTTCACCTGTCAGCCGGGGACCACCTCGAGAAGTCTCGGGGCTGATTACTCCTTAATTGTCATTAATAAGTGACAACTGACATTATGAGGGCTTAATGCAGAGGGAGCAGAAAGGAGCCACAGATATTCTAATGAGCTGACACCTACGTGCCCTCCATTGTTGTCGGGATGAGGAGCTGTCGCCATTGTTCAGTCGATGGGCTTCAAGCCTGATGGCAAAAAGTCTATTTTAATTTCTTTGTGCACAAATACATCTTAGTATACACTGGCACATGAGCGCCTACGCACACACGCTCGTGCTCATAGGCATAGTAGACAGACGTGCACGTGCACGCGCACATGCCTGCATAAAAAATTTGCAGTGTAGTATTGGCTTTTTCCCAGTGCTTAATTTGTAAAAGAATAAGTACCAAGACCCAAAAATTATCTCAGAAGCCCGCAGCCGGCGCTGTCGGAGGTCGGGTGCCAAATGCCAAGGCTGCCTAGTCTTGATTTCACCTCAGCAGGGACATCTTAACGATTTTGGGGGTCCTGGGCCAAACGTATTTTGGGGGGCCCTGTTCGGAACAGCTTTGAATTTATGGTTCTATTTCAGCTCTTTAATTCCCTCTTTGGCCAGGTCACTGACAGTGCACAAGAACACTCATCCAAATTCTAAATGTGTTTGCATTTAATATTCATGGATAGTGAGGTGTTTTCAATATTGTAACTTCTGTGACACCCTCTCATTTCTGAGATCGTGATCTAATAGAAACTTTTTTATGGATGTTGCATGAAATATAAACACAACATTTCTCTACAAAATGTCTGTAATAGGCTTTCAAACATCAAGCACATTAAAAATAAATAAAAGGAAAATAGTAGTTAAAACAATCTGTTTAAAATGATTATTCAATGTCATCAGGGCAAAACTCTCTGCAGAGCAGAGCTGGCTCTATCAGGGGCCCCCTGAAAGGCTGGGGCCCTGGGCTAAGCCCACTTTGCCCATGCCTTAAAACGTCTCTGCAGCTCAGGCCTCTTTAATCCACCCCCAGACACTCCCTGCATGTTTATTTCACACTGGGGGGTTCTTTTTCAACCCTGCTTTCTCCCTTGGTCACTGTTTATACCTCTTTCTCCTTCTTTCCCTCTTTTGTTTTTTTCGGTCTCTCGCTCAGAATCAAAGTCTGTTAAGGAAAAAAGTGCCAGTCCCCAAATATGAGTGCCACCAGCTCAAATTAGTTTTAAACACAGTGGTCCCTAAACAAGAACAATAGAGTTTGAAAAGTGACTATAGAACCAGAATCAGCACTATATTTGAAGCTGTCCAGCCGGACAGATATACTTTTAATTCGTAAAATCGACACACGACCCAATAAAGTGGGACACAAGCCTGCGTCCTGCTAGGTGTACATACAGTATATACGTAAAACAGAAAAACAAACAGGAAAGCTCAGGAAGAGCGACTTGCTTGCATGTTATACATTTGATTTGTGCAAGCAGAGATATTGTGAGACCCCGTTACACATGAGTAATGTACAATGAGAAAGTGTTTACGGAGTACATGTGGTCGACGACGTTTCGATCCCTTTTAGACAATATTGGGATCATCATCAGGACATAGTATTTACATGCCTGAGTAAAAGATGCCGGTTTCCAGTAGAGAGTGGCTGGAAATGTTGTGTACCACGTCCGCGGTTACAATGCTCAGCTGAGAACAGCGAAGGATCTAGTATATCCTTAGACCGTAATCCAGTAGGGTTAGGCTGGAATGTGGTGAAAAGCATTCGCGGTATAAACGCCAGATGCAGCGGTTGTGGTGAACCTTAACCCTGTGAGGGTAAGAACTGAAGGGTGATGAACCGCGTCCGCGGTTAAACGCCCAAAGTGGCGATTGCAGTGAACCCGGTGGCACGAAGCGCTGAATAGCAGGAGCGTCTTCACAGCATGCAATCCCAGAATTGCAGATAGTCACCGCACCGACCCACACAGCTGTACACACGCTCAAACCCATCTTCTCTGCCAGCGGGAACTTCAACTACAGCCACACCACTGAACTCTCCTGGATCAACCATCATTGCGTACATCTCGCCTTCACCACGCCCACCGTACACCACCGCCACCATCATCCCCAGCTTTGCCGCACCATGAAATGAAATGAAATTTGTACTTGTAAAGCGCACTTATACCCCCAAAGGGGTGTCCTGGCGCTGTACGCATACCGCTGTGGAACCCTTCCTGGCTTTTCCCTGTGAAATGTCCACTCCTGGGCACCCCCAGGGTGAAGCCAGGCATCCCAGCGCTGTTGGGGCCGTTGTGGAGATTAAGCAAGCTATTGCCCAGAGTTGCAGAGTGGGACCCATGATTAGAATAGGCACCGAGGCGAGAATTATCAGGTCCGAGGAAATTGAGCCCAAGACCCGCCGAGGCGGGAATTGAACCCTGGTCCCGGGCCAGATCTCTGCATCAGGGTCTGCCGCTCTAACCATTGAGCCACACTTCTCCATGAACTGCTCCATCAAAACTGCCACCTTCCCCAACAACATGAAACACGCCAAGATCAACCCTCTGCTGAAGAAGCCATCCTCAGACCCAACAGACCTCAAGAACTTCAGACCGATCTCATTCCTCCCCTTCCCAGGCAAGGTCATAAAGAAGCCCAGCAAGGCCCATATCTCTGAGTTCATCGAAGTGAACCACGTCCGGGACACCTCCCAATCCGGCTTTAGAAGCAACCACAGCACAGAGACTGCACTCCTCGCTGCCACAGACGACATCCGCTCCCTCCTCGACCGGGGCGAGACCGCAGCCCTGAACCTACTAGACCTCTCGGCCTCCTTCGACACCGTCTCCCACTGCACCCTAATCACAAGACTCCACAACGCCGGCATTCGCGACAAGTCTTAGGACTGGATCCAACCTTCCTCACCGGCCGGACCCAGCGAGTCAGACTACCACTGTTCCTCTCAGAACCCACAGAGATAAGCTGTGGAGTACCCCAGGGTTTCTCCCTGAGCCCCACCCTCCTCAACTTGTACATTGCCCCCCTTGCAGCCATCGTCAGAAGCCACGGACTCAACATCGTCACGTACGCCGACGACACCCAGCTGATCCTCTCCCTCATCAATGAATCCACAACCACCAGAACCAACTTCCACAGTGGCATGAAGGCCGTTGCTACCTGGATGAAAGACAGCTGCCTCAAGCTCATCTCGTACAAGGCCAAAGTAGTCATCCTGGGACCCACAAGCTCAGCCTGGGATGAATCCTGGTGGACAGCCACTCTGGGATCTCCCCCATCCCGATGGACCCTGCATGCAACCTCAGCATCATACTGGACTCATCACTCACTATGATCCGCCAAATCAACGCAGTTTCCTCATCCTGCTTCCACAAGCTCCACCTGCTTCGAAAGACATTCAGATGGATCCCCACAGAATCCATAAATATGGTCACCCACGCATTCATCACCAGCAGACTCGACTACAGCAACGCACTCTATGCCAGCATCACCCAGAAACAACTCAAGAAACTACAGAACATCCAAAATGCTGCAGCCAGGCTGGTCCTCGACATCCCCTGCCACAGCCACATCACGCAACACCTCCGACAACTCCACTGGCTCCCAGTCAACAAGAGAGTCACTTTCAAACTTATCACTCACGCCTACAAAGCTCTATATGACGAAGGACCCACATACCTGAACCACCGCCTCACATTCCACGTACCCGCCAGACAACTCCGATCCTCCCAACTTGCCCTTGCCAGGATCCACAAGACCAGAAGAGGAGGAAGGTTGTTCTCCTACCTCACCGCCAAAACCTGGAACACCTAGCCCCTGCACCTCAGGCAATCTGTGTCGCTGACCCGATTCAGGAAGGACCTTAAGACCTGGCTCTTCAAATGATCCTCCACCCAGTCCAACCAGCAGCCCCCCTCCCCCAGCACCTTGAGACCCTCACGGGTGAGTAGCCACTCTATATAAGTCATTGATTGATTGATTTCCTTCAGGGTCACTCAAACGAAGATTCCTGGCTAGCATACACCTGACTGGAGGAGAGGGGCAGGCTGGCTACACTGCACTGCACCGCATGTCATACATAGAGCCTGGGTGTCTGGCGCAACGATAGGCCACCTGCATATGGAGGTGGCGTGGACACCTGGCCGCTCCTCCGTGTTGGTGGACCGAGCAGCTGGGGTTTGCTGGCCGCGAGGGCAGGTGACAGGGGACACCCTGGACTCCAAACTAGACTCTGTACTCGCACCTGGGGAAAAAAGGTACCTCCCTCGATCAAACGTGCACTTCCCTTGAGGGCCACATCGACATAATCACAGTCGATTTCACCCTAGAGCGTGCAGATCATCACAAGCTGACTGACAAGGTACACGACATTGACCAAGAACTGGCCGAAGTCCACCCTGTTACCAGGAATTCAGCGTTGGAGGTACAGCAGCTAATGGCACGTGTGAAGTCACAAGAAAGAAGAGAAGAGGATGCAGAGGGCTGCTCCCTGTGGAACAACGTGCGGGTGGTGTGTCTGCCTTAGGGATCAGAAGGAGCTGCTGCAGTGGCATAAATTGAGACATGGTTGCGTGCCCTACTGCCAGCAGGTGCACTCTCCCCATTCTTTGTTGTGGAGCGGGCCCATCGAGTGCAGGCGAGCAGTCTGCCACTGGGGACATGTCCTAGACCCTTTCTCTTCTGACTCCTACAGGGATCATGACGCTGTCCTGAGGGAGGTATGCAAGCTGGGGGAGGTGGAAGTGGATAACGCCACAGTACTTTTCTTCCCTGACTATGCCACGGGGGTGCAAAGGCAGAGAGGGTGTCATTTCTAGTGGTTAAGTGAAGCCTCCGAGAGTTGGGCATCAAATACTCCCTCCTCTTCCTGGCAATGCTGCAAGTGGTCTCAGATGGTAACACGCGATTCTGTGACGCTGCTGAACAGGTCTGGACCTGGCTGGAATCTACTGGTCGCCAGGTGCTGCGGACAGGGAGTGAAGGGCCTGCGCAACAAGCTTTCATTCACGGAGCCAGTCGTAGTGGGAGGCATAGGAGGATCAAGCACCCCCGACACAACTACAAGCCACCCCCAATCTGTAGCAGCTTATACAAGAGATGTGGAAGGCGCTGCATGCGGCGACGACAATGTGCAATTGCAGTCAGAAACAGGATCCCAACACTTCCCTTGAATGCTCCCCCAGTGACAATGGCTCCACTGCGACGTGGCCATCCGGTGCGGGGTCCGGGCGGCCCCCGGATGTGACTCCTCTGACGGCGCGAGTAAGACCTCCGACCCTCGGTCTAGGTCCACTCTCTCCCCACTGCTCCTCTGTGCCGTCTCTTGCCTCCAGACCCCGACCTCCTCCTTGGGAGGTTCGAGGCTGCTGCCCGCTCCTGCGCCTGCTGCCCGCTCCAACTGGGACCAGACTGCCTCCAACCACCGTAACCTTTCTCAGCCGTTTTTTTTCTTAATTTTTTCCCTGTTGTGCCACTGTTATTGTGCCCATCTGTGTCTTGCTCTAATTCCACCACTGTTTTTATTTTCTCGTGCCTGCCTGTTCCTTTTGCCTTTCGCCGCTGCTGCCCCTGCGGCCCCTCCCCCCCCCGGAATTCCCCTGCTCCCACCTCCCAGCCTCTCCTCCCTCCTCCCTCCCACCTCCCATACTTAATGGCGGCCGCTGCGCGGTGTGCAGCGGGCGCGCCGCTAGCGCGCTGCCGGCGCGCCAAAGGCAAGCCCATCTGCGCCCGTCCGCGACCCAACCGCAGCCAGCGCCAGGAACCCTGGACCTCCCACTACCCATCGCTACGACACCACCACCCTCCTCGCACTCAACCCTCAACAGGCCTTGCCGAACACGACCCACGGCCAGTTCTCCTGCCTCCACTGCCGCCAGACCCTCACCACCACCCAGGCCTCCAACACCGCCGACGCCAGCACCGGCGACACCCTAAAATGCATCCTCCTCAACGTATGCTCTGTACACAAACACGCCATGGAAATCTGGAACCTACTTGACTCTCTTTCGCCCGACATCGCCTTCTTCACAGAGACCTGGACCAACGCATCCTCCACCCCCGACATCAGCACCGCCATCCCAGACGGATACAAGATCCAGAGGAAAGACCGCCCCAACCACCCAGGAGGGGGCCTCGCCATCGCCCACAAGATCACCCTCCGCCTCACCACCTCCAGCGAAACCTTCCCCTCCGCCAAACACCTGCACTTCAAGATCCAGACCACCCCCAAAGCCACACTCCGAGGAACCCTCGTCTACAGACCCCCCGGCCCCCGAACACCCTTTGCCACCACCATCACCGACTTCATCGCACACCACGCGATCGCCTCAACAAACTACATACTCATTGGAGACCTGAACTTCCATCTCGACAACCCCAGCGACCCCAACTCCACTATCCTTTGTGACAACCTCGCCAGCATCGGACTTAAACAACTCGTCAACACACGGACCCACAGAGCAGGACACACCCACGACCCCATCTTCGCGGCAGGAAACAGCGTCCATTTCAGCCATACAACGCAGCCGCCATGGACCGACCACCACTGCGTACACTTCGCCATCAACAAACCCAAGGCACCCAAACCAGCCCCACGCCCACCATGAAGGAACTGGAGCAAGGTTACCGATGAGCAACTTAACTCCACCCTCACCCGAGACAACCACACCTGGGCACCCGATGCAAACAGCGCAAACGACGCAGCCAGAGAACTCCACACCTGGATCTCCAACTGGGCAGATGAGCTCGCCCCGCTACGCAACCCCGACAGAAAACGCCCCAGGAAAGCTGCCTGGTTCACAACCACTCTCCAAGAAGCCAGACACACCTGCAGACACCTGGAGAAGAACTGGAGAAACACCAAGACAACCAAAAACCACACCACCTACAAGGACGCCATGACGGACTACCACAACCAGATCAGAGCCACCAAAAGGAACTTCATCCACAACAAAATCCTGGCCAACTCCACCAACTCCAAGGAACTTTTCAGTGTCATTCAAGAATTCACCAACCCACGCAGCAAAGCCACAGACATCACCCCATCCCAAGACCTCTGCGACAAGCTTGGAACCTATTTCCACCTCAAGATCAAAAACCTCTACGACAACTTCATCGACCATCCACCAGGTGCCACAGACGGCCCCCCCGCCCCCCAGAAACACCAGCCAGCCCACCATCTCCAACTGGACACCGATCATGGCCGAAGACGCCGCCTCGACCATGAAAAGCATCCACTCGGGGGCCCCCACCGACCCCTGCCCCCCTCACATCTACCACAGAGCCGTGGCCGCCATCGCACCCAAACTACAACGCACCATCAACACCACCTCCAAAACAGGCACCTTCCCAGACGACTGGAAGCGCGCAGAAGTCAGACCCCTGCTCAAGAAGCCCACAGCTGACCCCACCGACCTCAAGAACTATCGGCCCATCTCGCTCCTCCCCTTCGCAGCCAAAGTTGCAGAGAAAACAGTCAACAGGAAACTGACACGATTCATTGAAGAGAACGCCGTCCTCGACCCATCCCAATCCGGATTCCGAAGCAACCACAGCACAGAGACCACCCTACTCGCCGCCACAGACGACATCCACACCCTCCTGGACCAAGGCCCCTCTGCAGCCCTCATCCTACTCGACCTATCAGCGGCCTTCGACACCGTCTCCCATCGCACACTAGTCGTCAGACTACACGACGCAGGCATACAAGGAACAGCCCTGGACTGGATCCGATCATTCCTCACCGGAAGAAGCCAAAGGATCAGACTCCCACCCTTCCTCTCCGACCCCACGAAAATCACCTGCGGAGTCCCACAGGGTTCATCACGGAGCCCCACCCTCTTCAACATTTACATGGCCCCCCTCGCAGCCATCGTCCGACAACACGGCCTCAACATCGTATCCTACGCCGACGACACCCAGCTCATCTTCTCCCTCACCAAAGACCCCACCACTGCCAAACTCAACTTCCAGAAAGGAATGCAAGACGTCGCAGTCTGGATGACCAACAGCTGCCTGAAGCTCAACGTCGAGAAGACAGAAGTCCTCGTCCTCGGTACCACCCCTTCTGCATGGGACAGCACCTGGTGGCCGACCGCCCTCGGAAGCCCACCTACCCCCTCAGACCACGCCAAGAACCTCGGCATCGTACTCGACTCATCACTCTCCATGAACCGACAGGTCAACGCCATCACCTCCAGCTGCTTTATCACCCTCCGCATCCTCCGCAAGACCTTCAAGTGGATCCCCCCTGAGTCAAGGAAGACAGTCACCCACGCACTCATCACCAGCAGACTGGACTATGGAAACGCACTCTACGCCGGCATCAACAAGTCCCTACTCCGCAAACTCCAGACAGTACAAAACACCGCCGCCAGACTCGTCCTCGGCATCCCCCGACACGAACACATCAGCCAACACCTACGAAGTCTCCACTGGCTCCCCGTGGAGAAAAGAGTCACTTTCAAAATCCTCACTCATGCCTACAAATGCCTACACAACAACGGACCCAAATACCTCAACGACAGAATCAACTTCCACGTACCCAAAAGAAACCTCCGATCTTCCAACCTCACACTGGCCGAAACCCCGCGCATCCACAGAGCCAGAGCAGGGGGAAGATCCTTCTCTCACATTGCAGCCAAGACCTGGAACGAGCTACCGGCAGACATCAGACGCGCCCCCTCCCTGAACACCTTCAGGAAGACCCTTAAGACCTGGCTCTTCGGCTAAACAGATCTGCGGACCCCCTCCCTCAGCGCCTTGAGACCCTCACGGGTGAGCAGCGCGCTTACAATTCCCTGATTGATTGATTGATTGACGGCAGATGACCTAATTTAAGGTTGACTGGTTGTGCGCTTCTCCTTCTCCCACAGTTCCAGACGGCTCTGGAGAGTCTCTGGCTTTCTGCGGTTCTCGGTCTACAGCTTCCTGTTGCTGACGTTCCAGTCTACCGAGGTCAGCACTTAGAGGGGATCAGGTCCAGTCATCATCCAAAGGGAACAGAGCAGTTGTTCAGGTGAGTGACACATGAGAGGGGTGGTAGTGGTCTCCTTGGTGCTCCTAGCTGCAATTGCAGAAGGACCATGGCGTTGTTGACCTTGCCAAGGATGAATTGTGGGAGTTCTTCTATTATCCAAGTGCTTCATTTATGAGGCCCTAGCGGCACTTTTGCACCGCTGGCATGTCACTTTTTTGACGTTCCGGTGCCGCAATGTGCCACAGCATATTTACAAAGCCACGTATAGCCACTTTACGTGGCTTTTCATGGCCTTGTAAATATGTGTCTCTTTCACGCATAAAACTGTGTGAAAGGGGTGTTCCATGGGTGTTGCTGTGGGCGTGCCCACCAAAAACCCATGGAATCTGAAGCATTCCCAGATTGATGAGAAAACGTACACCTGGAAATGAGTCAGAATCTAACTCCACACCAAGGGTTGCATTTGGGAGGCTTTATGAGGATAAATGTTTTCATTTCTCCACTTTTTTTCCTTTTTCTTTGTGTGCTGCATTCTGCGGCACACATAGAAGGAGGATATCGCCTGAATTGATTGACTTTGTGCAGGAAGTTGTCCCATCCTGCACAAAATCAAAAAGCTCCGCAACGCAGTCACCCTTGCACCATGGCTCAAGGGTGCCTGCGTTGGCGCACAGCAGTGATTGTGCGCCAACATAGGGGAAAATGGCAGGAATGTGCCCTATCATATTAATAGGGCACATTCTTGTCCTTGTGTTTTGTCGCTGGGCAGCACAACAAGATTCCTTGCAGCGCTGTCCTGCACCAAAACCTCTTAAATGAGGCCCCAAGTGCGTTTGCACCATTTTTAAGACCAGCTAATTTCTGATGTAAAAAAACTGCCTCTAATGGGACTTAGCGGCAGTTTTTCTTTTTTGCGACGTACAAGGAAACCCTCGTAAATATTGCATAGTGTTTTTTGCTGGAGTTTTTACGCTGGAACGCCTACCTTGCATCTCATTTTCGGTTAGTCACCTAACAGAAGTGGTGCTATGAACAAATCACGTTAACGCTGAAAAAATGCAGCTAACTGGACTTTGCGGCAACTTGTAAATACGGCAATTAAAAAAAGCCACCGTAACATCACAAAATTGACGCTACTGTGGCGTTAAATCCTTGTAAATATGCCCCTTCGTTTTTAATCATCTTACCTACTTTCTCATTGGTCATAAGCTGGTAACTCCGATTCACCAGCAGCGGCCCGTGAGGGTAAGAGCGGTGGGGCTGGGTTGGGGGGATTCGACAGACGACTACGAGGGAAAATTAAATATATAATAAATCTTCCCTTGTCGTCATCTGTCAAAATCCCCCCCACCCGGCCCACTGCCCCACCGCTCTTACCTGCACAGGCTGCTGCTACGTTTCACACTGGATTCAGAGTGCTACTCTGTACAAAAACTGTCATCGCCCACGTATCGGACTTCATACCCTCTACCCACCACAATCACTTCTCTTCTCATTCTCATCAACCTCTCTTCAGTATTTGATAATGTTAATCATAACACTCTGTTAGCCGCACTAACCAATGTTGGGATCACAGGATCCACTTTCAGATGGTTCTTGTCCTAGCTCTCTGATTGTTACTTATCTGTCTCTTATGGCACCTTCCTCTACAAGCGCGGCTGTTCACTCAACTGATATTAAATGTATCCAAAACAGAAATAAATTGCTTTCCAACTGCCTCGGCACCTGCCTACCTCCCCTACCCTATCCATTTCCCCCAGACATCAAGACCACAGCATCTGTAGCTAGAAACCGAGGGGTTTCTTTGAACATGGATACACACATAACCAACACAGCCAAAGTAATCAGATTTCAGATACACAATATAAGGAAAATAGGTTATTCTTGGGTTTCCTTCCACACAGACAAGACACTCATCTGCTCTCTGGTTCTTAACAAATGTCCCTACTGTAACTCTCTATTTATAAGTCTGTCCTCATATAATTTTACCCCACAAGGCAAAGTTCTAAATTTCACTACAAGAACTTTCTTCAATCACACACACCGACCTCATATTAATGCCTCCAAGATGGCTGGGTTTCAGTTAAAAACAAGTCTCTAAGCAAGCTAAAGATGCTGGTCTTCAAAGCTGTAACAGGCTCTTATATAGCCTTAGAGCCTGCCGTAGTGGGCTCTACTGGCCTTTAAAGGTCCGCTGCAGCGTTAAAGGACCTCCTTGCAGTATCGGTCGGTGGTGGGAGTGCCGCCGGGCGCTGACGTGGGGCGGGAGAGGGGCAGGGTGGGGGGTAGTAAACTATGGATTACGGCCGATTACAGGTAAGTACACATATAAATAAATTAAACGAATTTCGTTGCGCGCGCTGCATCGCATTTGGCGTTGCAGTGCGAGAAACGAAGTTCGTTTTATTTATTCATATGTGTACTTACCTGTAATCAGCAGTAATCCACAGTTTACTACCCCCCCCCCCACCCTGCCCCTCCCCCGCCCCACGTCAGCGCCCGGCGGCACTCCCACCACCGACCGCTACTGCCTCCTTGTGCAGTATCTAGGTTCTCTTCCTTTCAGGTAAGGGGTCACCATAATGGTACCCTCTTTGCGCTGAAGTTTCCTCATTCACTCTGCTCACATCATTTAAAACTGCTCTAATCATCTTACAAGAATTGTCCTAATTACTGTAGCTACACACCGTTCTGTCACAGTAACTTTTTACACATGTATACTAGATAAAATGCATGCTCGGTCCTGTATTGTTCAGTATCTATCTTCCACCTTAGCCAACTCTCCTATCTGAGTACCCACAACCACGATGACCTTGTTTTGCTGTTATGTTTACAGCATTTCTTGCTAAAATTCACTGTTCTCTTGCAAATAAATAAATACGTTTTTGCCTTACGTTTTTGCCATAGGCTGTATAGGCAAGATAGACCTTTTCAAAACTTCAAGATGTGAATCCGAGTTTTACAGGCAAGTTGTTCAACAGTGACATGTCTCCGAATTGTTTGACCCTTTATGGTGCAAGAAAGTTAATGCTGGATGACCTCGGACTCTCCGCCTGATTAAAGAATGGCCGGTCTTGGGAAAAGATCCTGATGCACTGCAACCCCGACACATTGGTGACAAGCCACAAAGTTTTGAATTGGTAGTATCCATCCGGAAAGAGATAATAGTCTGTCCAACACCCACAGGAAGTGGTCGGTTTATGATCCCAGGAAGCGTGTGGAATATGATCAGAGCATCTCAGATTGAGTATCAGCGGTATTGACTGATTTTGGGTCATTTGGAGTTTGACAAGATCCTTTTTAGGTAGTCCTTTATAAATGGTGTTGTAACAGGACAGCTAGAAGGCCACAGAGAGAATAAAGGCTATTTTGTGAAGAAGAATCAGCAAATGATGGATTCTCTGCAATTGTATTTGGTGGAACACTGTCATGGTGTCTGCATTAACTGGATTGCTAAAGAGAAACCATTATCAATCAAGACTCCCAGGTTGTGTGTCTGTACTGATGTTCCACGTGCGCCCAAAAAAGATTCACAAAAGCAACTTAGTCCAACATGGGCTCTATCATTTCCCACTAAAATGGAAATACATTTTATTGCCACATGTTACAATTTATTGCCAAATGCGAACTTTTGCAAATCGCAATATGTTTAGGTGCAACATATATGAAAATGTGTACTGTGTGACCCCTTCTGGTAATCCAATAACACCAGTCGCAATGCATAATTCCAACACTGCCAACATTATACCCCGACCAAGGGCCAAATTACGAGAGTGCCGGTCCAAGGACCACCAGACTCGAAGAGGAATGGCAGGGGCACTCCAGCCACTGCCACACTGGTAGTCGAACTGCCCAATTACGACGTTGGCTGTCGGACTGCCATTGCACCGCCGCAGCTGCCAGGGAACTGCCATCCCCTTGTGGTGGCGCAGCAGTCAGGGGCTAAGTAATATGCTGGAGGTGCCGCTGCAGCACCGCAATCCATATTAATAATTACAGGACCGCCAGCGGTGCCATGCAGGTCTTTCCGCCATGAAAAGACGGGCGGCCCTGAAACAAAGGGGGCCCTACAGGGCCCTCTATTGCCCATGTGCATGGGGATGCATGCAGGGGGGCACAACATTTGCCCCCCTGTGTGCATGCACCCCAGTTCCTGCACGGCATGGACTTTATAGTCCATGCAATGCAGTAACTGTTTTTGGTGTTCCCATTGTGGGGCCCATTTTCAGAGACACCACCGTGGGACCACCAAGAACATCCCACCAGACACGAGGAAAATCGTAATCTGGCGGGCAGTGCGACCACGGGTTTGGCGGTGCTGGAGCGGGCCGCCGGCGTGGCTGTCCCCTTCCGCACCGCCAAACTCGTAATCAGGCTCCAAGTAGTAATCTCGTTTCTGATCTGATTTACCACTTCCTGTAATTGTTATGTTATAGAGCCCCCACTAATGATATTAAAACACGTCATTTGTTTGGCCAATGCACAGCTAAAACAATAATATATGACAAGGTTACCATGGGGGGAGGTCAACATAGTAGGATTCAGACAAAAATATTTATAAAACACTAGAAAAAGAAAACACAGTTGTGAAATTTCAGCTGACAATGTCAAGAAAATGTGGGTAATGTGCATTGCAGGCAAAAACAGGAAAATATTTTTCAGTCGATATAATCACATCCGTCCAAGCTACAAAGTCATTATTGACATATCGAACCCTATTTTCTCGTAACAGCTCACAAGTCTTAATAGTGCCCAAATTAAGGGTATTTAATGTATTGCCATCAGAAGCATGAATGGCTGGATTAGGGTTTGCAGGGTACAAACACGTGACTGTCAAGAAGCATACAGATGTCAGCAGAGAACACTTTACTCACTGGACCATTTAGCCTGCTTAATGCTTCTCAAAATGAATGTTTCGAGTGCAACAGACACAGTGTGTGGGACACGGCAAAGGGCAGAATCAAGATTTTCCTCAGTACGTTTAACTTTTGATAGGTCAGTCACATTTTTATCAATGTTTAATCGTTTTTCACCGCTTTTTTTTACCCCACGATCATTTTGGTAGACTAGTCCAGCTGACCATAAATGGGCATAGACCATAAAGTCCAGTATAAACAAAAAACTGGCTGGGTGAACAATGGCAATGCTCTAGTGACAAGTGGAAGAATTTGTGTCTGGTATATGCACGCATTGAGAAGGTTCTCCTTTAGACCTGGCAAAATCCAGCAAGCATTGGCAAAGCCAATAGGTGTCACCTATGCCAATGTTTTTTTAGCCGTGTTGTACATCAGCGTGGCTAAAAGTTAGTGATGTAGAGGAGAGTGGCGTGAAATAAAGTGGCATAGAGTGGAGAGGCATAGAGTGGAGGAGAGTGTTGTAGAGTGGCGTGTCATAGAGTTGAGTGGCATAGAGTGTCGTGGAGTGGCATAGAGTGGAGAGGAGTGTCATGCAGTGTTGTAGAGTGGAGTGTCATAGTGTGGAGTGCTGTGGAGTGGAGTGTTGTGAAGAAGAGTGGAGTGTTGTGAATTACAGTGTTTTTGAGGTTTAAAAAAAAAAATTATTTATAGAATTTAATCAATGTCAACAACATCACAAATTGACATAACCTGACAACAACATTACAGTCACCAATGCCCCTCAGAGAATCATAGGATATATAAAGGGTACCAAGTCATACATAATAATGTACTGGTTCGGACATGATGCAAGACCCCATCTAGGCTCAAAGTACAATGGGTACTACAGTTCATCTGTAGCGGAAAGTAAATAGGTTGTTGAAGGGCTCAATATGTCTTTTGGGTGTGAAGGTTTCCGTAGCTCCTCAATGTACAGCTCCAATTGTGTTTCACAATACGTCATATCTCGCATCCAGTTTTTCATGGTGGGTGCAGCATGAGCTTCCCAATGTAGTGATACTCCCCGCTTTGCTAGCAATAGTGCCACTGCCTCAAATCTACTATTGGTCGGCTGCAGGCTCTTAAAAAATTCCAATAGGCATACCTCAGGCTTGCAATGTACTCGTTTGAGTATCATATCTGTTAATACCTCCATAGCCTGAGTCCAATATTTGTGTACACGGTCACAGTGCCAAGCCAAGGGCATAAAGTCCGCCACATGCCCACCACATCGCACACACCAAGCATCCACTGCAGCCCAAATTTAAGCAGTTTAGCAGGCGTATAGAACAGTTGATGTAGAAACTTAAAATGTATGATACTCAGGTTGCAATTAGATGTAAGGGTATGTAGCAGTGCACAGTAAAAATGCCTGTCTCCTATTTCCATTGGCTCCCCCAGCGCAGCACTCCAGGTCTCTTGTGCCTTGGGGCGTGCCTGCGTATAATCAGATTGTGCTGAATTATACAATCTGGTGATCAGATGTCTACGTGTATCACTGGTAAGCAAGACTTGAAGTGCAGTCAAAACCGGGGGCTACTCAGGGAACCACAGGCAGTGGTCACGGAAGGCCGTGCACAGCCGAATATATATATATAAATGTAAAAAGCGAGGTGTGTCATTGTGCTTGAGATATGTCGTCCAGGCTCATGAATGTCCCATTAATGAAGGCATCGCCCATAGTGTTCAGCCTCGCACTCCCAAGCAACCGCAGCGATTTGTCTTCTCTAGAGACCAGAATTGCAGGGTGTTGTCACAAAGGTAGTGCCATTGCGTACAGGGAGAGTTTTCCAGCCCTCCGCCCCAAAGCACACCAGGCAGTCGCCGTAGAAATGCACTGTATTGACTTCTGTGCGTGCTATGGCCTCCCGCCTATGGGGCAACAGTGCCCTGAGTGGAATAGGGTCAGCATCATCATGCTCTAGTGCGACATTTGGTATATAGTCATGTGGTGCATACCAATAATGAGCAAAGTGGCCTTGTGCACATAGGTAAAATAGGTGGAAAGCCTGTGCATTAAAGCCACCTCTACCATATGGTTGTGTGAGTATGTCCCAGCCAATCCTTGTTTTTTTACTGGCCCACACCAATTCTAACAAGTGCTCCTTGAGTTTCTGGAAAAAATTAAATGGCAGCACTATGGGTATATTTATGACTAGATATAGAAATCTAGGCAAGACTACCATCTTTAAAATTGCAATCCTGTCTTCCAACGACAATTGCAGTCTCATCCACTGGCAGATTTGATCTTCCAGGGAATCAATCGCCCTGCCATAGTTGAACCTCATCACTAGTTCAGGGTCCTTGTGTATTCAAACCCCCAAATATTTAACCAGTTCCGTGCACTAGACTAGGGGGAACTCAAGGGGCCATTTGCAGTACTCAGAGTGAGGGGAAATATGACCGATTTCATACAGTTGATACTCAGACCTGAGAAGCCTTCAAATCTAATATGTTCCCTAATTACAGCTGATAGGAGGTGGATCGAAGGGTCTCTTATGTATAGAGCCATATCGTCTGCATATAAGGATATGTCAAGTGGGTGCAGCCTAAAATTCAATGACGATACAGAATGTTTTTGTCATATGACTCATGCTAGTGGCTCAATTGTTAAAGCAAACAAAAGAGGAGATGGGGCACCCCTGTCGTGCCCCCTACCAATAAAGAAATGCATCAAATGTGTGTCCGTTAACTCTTATGCAAGCAACCGGGTCAGTATACAATAGTCTGATCCAGCGCAAAAAGGCCCCAGGCATGCCCATACTTTCCAGAACCAGAAATCTGTACCCCCATTCAATAGAATCAAATGCCTTAGCGGCGGCAAGAAAGACTGCCACCGCCGGCAGGTCCGGATTTAAGTGGTGCAGTAAGGCAAATAGGGTACACAGATTTTAGGCCATTGATCTGGCGGGGACAAACCCGGATTGGTCCAGTAGAACCAATTTAGGAAGGTGTGGCTGCAGTCTAGTGGCTATCATCTTAGCAAGGATTTTTATGTCAATATTAATAAGGGACAACGGTCTGTATGATTCACAGTATTCAGGTGCTTTGCTTGCTTTAGCAGTATCACTATTAGCGCTTCGCACAGCGACAGGGGTAGTCTCTGCTGAATGTACGAGTCCTCATACATGGTGTGTAGGTGTGGAACCAATACTTCGGCACATTTTTGTAAAATTCACCACCAAGTCATCCAGGCCCGGTGCCTTGCCGTTAAGCAATTGAAATATTGTGTCTCTAACCTCTTCTTCCGTTATGGGCTGCAGCAAGATCTTCCGGTGTCCATTAGATAACCAGGCTAGTGCCTCAGTGTCAAGATACGCCAGCTTATCCTATTCGGTTGTCGACACCCGGCCACTATACAACCATGCATAAAAGATCTGCAAAGCTGTTAGTAAGGAGATCGTATCATATTTATCATCCTCCCCTGGTGCGCTGATCTTAATGATGTGATTCTGTTCCTTTTGCATACAGAGTTTCCTGGTTAAGCTACGCCCAGGGCATCCCCCTTCTCCATATGCCCTTGCTGCGTGTCCTTTAGATAGGAACTTTAGTTCTTGTGCTGCCAGCTCACTAAAGGCGGTTAAGCAGTCTCTAATATTAGCTTAGGTGGCATGTCTAGGATCACTCTCGCAGTCCCTCTCAAGTGTGCTCAGCGTGTACACTGTTTTTTTTAATTGCGTGCGGATGGACTTCAGCACCCCTGCTTGAGTGCTGATGCAAATTCCTCTAATCGTTATGATGAATGCTTCCCTAGAGTGCCTTTGCTCTCTACCGAGCCTACGTTTGTTTCAACATACTCAATTATGGCAGATCTCAGCCCTTCTTTGAAGACGGAATCTAGAAAGGCCGACGGGCGGATCCGCCATGTTTACGGTGCATGCGACATGGTGGGCAGTGTTATGTTCAACAGTACTGGTGCGTGGTCTGAATGTGTCCTGGGCATATGTTCGACCCCCCTCCACCCATGTGCACAGTTCCTAGGATATTAGCCAGTAGTCTAGCCTGGACCACCATCCATGAGGATGTAAAAGTGCCCTCTCTTACACCCGGGTTGCATAAGCGCCAAACATCTTCCAAGCCGTATTCCTCTATGCCTTCCTTTCTAACTCTGGCCGCCTGTTTACCATGGCAGTCCGTCACTGCAGAATGCTCTGCCACAGGGTCTAGGTAAGTGTTGAGGTCCCCTCCCCCAGATAAAATGTGTTGCAGCTAGAGTGTTAACGGGATGCCACACTGTCATGTAGAATTGTGGGTCGTCAATATTTGGTCCCTCCAAACACAGAATTGGCATGACACCCTGTTAGCATGCTCAAGAAAATCCCCCCCAAACCCTGATTTAAATCAACCTACCTACCTATTGCTAATCTCCCTCGAGGTAAATGGACAGTTCCAAGAATTGGATGAGGTAAGCTCACTCACATAATATGACATGCTTCATCATTTGCCACTTCTCCCAACCTGGTGAGATGATACTACAAGGGCGGACTCGACCTCGGGGGGCTGACCTGAGAGAGTTCTTAGAAATTACTTATTTTTTCAGGATAAAATACTTGGATCCAGTTCAGTAATTAAAAAAGCCTTAGGGGGGGCGTGGCTTAGACTCCGATGGGGTAAGACACACGCTGCTGGTGCTCCGTCCTCCGGGGCCTAACTAGGGCATTTGGGGAGCGATCCAAGGCACGGGGGCACGTGAGGTGTCCCCCCCCATACAAGCACACGCCCGGGGCTGTCCCGGACCCAAGGTGGGGGCTCCTTGGCTCGTACGAGTCGGCTGGCGGAGGTGGTACGGAGAGACCAGCCGCCATCTTAGGGACGTTTTGAAGTGGCGATCCGGAGGCTGAGCCGGCACCGGAGGCTAAGACTGGGGAGCGATCCAAGGCACGGGGGCACGAGAGGTGACCCCCCCATACGAGCACACGCCCGGGGCTGTCCCGGACCCAAGGTGGGGGCTCCTTGGCTCATACGAGCAGGCTGGTGGAGGTGGTGCGGAGAGACCAGCTGCCATCTTGGGGAAGTTTTGGAGTGGCGATCCGGAGGCTGAGCCGGCACCGGAGGCTAAGGCTGCGGGGAGATCGAGGTCGCATAGCCCGCAACAAGCGGAAGACAGACCTGGGAGACCCGCGGCTGAGAGGTGAGAGACCCGGGAAGCTACTGGCGGCCGGGAGAGCGGGTGGTAAGGAGGCCGGACCGGCCATCTTGGGAAGCGGCGCGGCTGTGCCCGAGAGGCCGATTGACGCCGATGAAAGAGACAATCGCTCGCACTTGGCAATCCACAAGTCCCGCATAGAGGAGACACTACACCGGCAGGGTGAGGACTGAGTTCCCCGGTACGCCGGAGCCCGACGGCGGCGCACATCGCTGGGGGCCGTGTGTCTGGAGACGGAGACCCGAGAGCTGAGGAGGGCCCTGCGGTGAGAGGCGACGGCCTGCGACACCTGGTGAGTCAGGCGGGGGCGACCTGCTGGTGGACGGCCGGAGCGGCTGCAGCCCGGGAGAGGCATCAGACTCCCAGAAGGTGAGGCGCGGGGTGTAGATCCCGGGGGGAGAACGTGATAACGCTGGGAGGAGTGAAAAGCCCTCGGGATCGTAGAAAACCCCCAGGGAGGTAAAGGTTGGCCTGCTCGCCCGACCACAAACGAGGAGGTGCAGTTGTCATAGGCAGTGAGCCCTAGCGCGCAGGGGGGCACTTGAGGCCTTAAGGGACGGGAAGCACCTGCCTGATAGACCGGGACTTGAATCAAGCTGGGAGCGGGGGAGAAGACCGTGCTTCTGGGAGTGACCTCCCACCCCATATAATCGCCCTGGTGAGCCAGCGCCCCACAGCCTACGATAACGCCCTACTGAAGCAGGGGTGAGAGACGAATCCAGGAGGGAGAGGGCACCAGCAGAGAGAGCGGGTTATTGTGAGCCTGGGAGCCCTCATGGAACAACCCCCAAACTAACCAGTAAATCTGAAAAGGAGCCTGGATGGGGATGTGGATCGGGTGGCGCCCTGTTGAAGAGACCGGGCCAGAGTGAATGCTAATCGACAGCATACCGCTCCTGAGGGAACCCTGCGGCCTACCCACGGGCTGGAAAGGGGACTAGTACTGGGCTACACGGCGATACAGGCGACGACCGCACTGAGCCAGATATCAACAGCATGACCAGGCCTCGTACGGGGAAGTCTGTAGCGACCCCCGCCACCAAGGATACATCGGTCAAGGATTTGTGGCACAAACGCGCCCCGTCGCCTGTACCAGAGGCCCCTGACATGGCGTCCGCCCTGAAAGACCCCGACCACGGTACTATCACACAGGCAGTGCTGGCCACTTTTCTGCAAGAGATAAAATCGGAGATTTCCTCCCTTAAGACGGAGGTCAAAACGTACTTGACGGATGTACGACGAGATATTACCGAAATTGGCAATCGGGTGGATGATATGGAGCGCACCATAGACTCTCGTACAGAGGACCTGGAAGATCTCTGTCGCAGAGTTCAGGCAATAGAAGAACAGAACGTAGAGCTCCAGATCAAACAGGAAGATTTAGAAAATCGGAGCCGCCGGAACAACGTCCGCATCCAGGGGGTGCCACGGGGGGCGGAAGGAGCAGACATACTCACATACGTGGCGGACCTGCTCCAGGCCATCCGAGGTGATGAGGATATCTCCCCCCCAATGCTAGACCGGGCTCATCGAGTGGCTCCCCCACGAGGCAACCCCAACCTGGTCCCTGACATCCTGACCAGAGTCCACTTCTATGCGGAAAAAGAGGCAATCCTCCGGGCCTCCAGGGCGCACGAGAAGCTGGAATACGGGGGCCATAATATCCAGATCTTTCAGGACCTCTCGCCTATCACTCTGCGCCGCCGTCGGGACTTCCGGCCAGTGACGGCCAAACTGAAAGCGTCCAATATTAAATATCAATGGGGACACCCTTTCGCTATAATTTTCCAATGGGAGGGACGGCGTCGATCCATACGCTCATTGCGAGTGGCACTCCGGCTGCTACACCTTTCACGGGACTCACAGCCATCCTCGCCCTCCCCTGCTGACTCGGCCTCCCAGATATCGCTGCGCCCGGCGTGGTCCAAGGTACAACGCCATGGCTCAGGATCATCGGTAGCCCACTCGGCTTCTAGCCAAGCTAAGCAAGACATTATACGCCACCTGAAAGCTCTAGAAGAACCCCAGCCGTTGTCAGAGAAGAGGTCTGGCCAAGCGCTCCCATCGACCGAGGGCCCAGGAATTGGAGAATGATTTGTGCTCACCACCTGTACATCTCGCCCTGCCGCGTGGGCCTCTTGAACACGCACACACGCCTACTCTGGAGGACAAAACATGCCCCTGAGCTGCGACAACCCAGTTCTACTTACAACAGGGGCAATGGAGGAAACATCTATGCACTGTGCACGGGAATTTCTTTGAAGATGGCCCTTGAGGGCCTTGGGACCCAAGGGGAACACACAGCCTGAACTGGCCTCTCTAGGCAGGACAGACCCCTAAATGATGCTACAGTCAAAGACGAAAAGTGGTCACGTTCACTACGGTATAAACGACCGGCTTTCCTGGACCAGCAAACTGGAGGCGGCGAGACACCTCCCACCAGTAGGCCACAATGTTATGTGTTACCATGCTATAAGTTTGTTATTGCAGGACCTTATCCATTGAGGGATGCTCAGTATAGAAATTAGGTTGACTGAAACCCACTCTGTTGGGGCTTGATTTCACTGAATGTCTCGCCCCCGCCCCATAGTTCCACACTGTGTAAACACTTGTGCCTGCCCCCCTTGACAGCCTTTCAAGGACATTGACAGCAACAATGACGTACTGTTGGTAGATGTATTACATCCGTAACTTCTCTCACTACTGGGAGGGTCCGCGGGCGATCGATCTGCCAGATGGGGACTGAGATATAACAAAGTAACACTGTATAGATCCCATCCTAAAACCGGCTACTCGTGTGACCACTGGGCCCCCGCACTACTTGGCAGAGGAAGGTCGCACACACCTATTGGGAAGTGGATGGCACTCAGTTGTCCAGGGCGTAGAAGGGGTGGGTGGAGCTCTAGATCACCTTCCAGGTCACCCTATAGCCTAGGTGAAGGGGGCCTTCATGAGTCGACCCTCCTGACGCAGACCTACCACCAACTAGCTTTTGCACTACTAGATAACACGCCTAGGTCAGGCCAGTACTTGGCTTTAAGAACACCTTTCGGCATTCGTTACATCGTGACAGGCCTACCAGGCTCTACTGAGGCCTGCTCCTATACGCCCCATACACTAGATATCCCAAGCTATAACCTTGCCTTACTACATTGATACCCACATACAATTGGACCCGGGACACAAGAGCCCCCAGCTTTCCAAGGTAGGGGCTCGCTCCCCTGATATAATATGAGTGAACACCTTGATAGGCTCCCCAACCCCACGACCACAGTTGAAAGAACAGATGGCTCCCCGGGGGACGGTAGCCGCCCCGGCTGTCAGGTACCACGTTCCCCCCCCACCATGTCCTTAGTCCAAATGAGGAGTGACTTCCTCAGAGCCGCCCTGGTTCACACCACTGGGCCGCTCCAGGGCCGGACTGGTTCTTTATGGCCCAGTTGGCCATTATGTTGCTGGTTATTCTTTATTATTTGGTTTTTCTGTCTTCTTTCCTCTCAAATTTTTCTTTCTCTGCTCGCACAGGCCTGGGAGGATCTGGGCATGCATGCGGGATTCCACCCTGATTTGCTGGCCGGACTGTTGGGGACAGGCTTGGGCGCCGGGTGTCTATCTAAGAGGAAGGGATTATGGATGTGTGCTACGCTCCCTGCCGAAAGGTGTCCACTTAGCGGGAGAGGGCCCCAGGATGGGGGCGGGAGGCGAAGGGGAGGCGTTGACGGATCGTGCTCCATCCTACTGGACCAATGGCACAACTTAAATGCATGACCCTAAATGTTAGGGGCCTGAATTCCCCGAACAAGCGAAGACAAATCTGGAGGTATTTCCTCCTACGCGACCCTGATATTATCTTCTTACAGGAGACCCACCTCCTCTCGGCGGATGTTTCGCGTATGTCCCACCCTAGATATCCGGTACAGGTATGGGCCCATGCACCAACTAAGACTGCGGGGGTAGCAATCCTTTTCAAAGCTGGCACCCCAATAACAATCAGCCGTACTACACGTGATAGAGAAGGTCGGTATCTTAAGACGGCAATATTAGCTCGGGGCAACCCCCTGTTGCTACTTAATATATACGCTCCTAATCAAGCGCAAGATAGCTTTCTCAGAGATCTCCTCCGCTCACAACTATCCCAGGAGGATGGGCCCGCCATCATTGGAGGCGACTTTAATTTAGTATGGGATCCGGGCTTAGATCGCACCGCTTCCTCGTATCAAGGGACCGGAGCTATGTCCGCGACACTTAAGCACGACATACAGGCTCTTGGTCTTGTAGATGCATGGCGATACAGGGAACCTGACACGCGGGACTACTCCTTTTATTCCCATGTACATCGATCTTACTCCCGCATCGACTACTTTTTTATTTCCCAGACACTTACTAGAGCCTTGGAATCGGCGGACATCTCAGACATATCGGTTTCTGATCACGCCCACGTGGAAATCACCCTGGCGGGAATGGGCAGACCCTCGGGCTCCACTCCACGATGGCGTCTTCCTCCTCGGGTCCTGCGGGATCCGGTGGACGTAGACGAAATATAACAAGCCATACTATCCTATTTCATTCATAATGACCTACCGGACACCCCGATTTCTCTCTTATGGGACGCCTTCAAAGCTACGATTAGGGGCACTATCACCTCTATTTCCATAGCTCGACGAAGGGAGGCTAGACTGGTAGAGGACAACCTCGGTCGCGACATTAAAGTGCTAGAGCGGCAAACTCACATAACGCCCTCTTTACTTGCGAAGAAAAAACTTGCATCACTTCGGGGACAACTAAAGGCCCTAAGAGTAAATAAGGCGGAACACTCCCTTCTCGCCCTAAAGCAGAAATTCTATGGAGGAGGCAACAAAGTGGGCTCCATGCTGGCACGTCGCCTCCGCCTCCAGATATCCCGTAACCACATTGCCAAAATCACTTTGCCGGGCGGGGGTGGGCTATCGCGGAAAGTGCCAAACAAAAGGAATTCCTCGAGTTCTTTTCTGATCTATACGGGCCTGCGGACACCTGTGTGGACCAGATAGAACCCTTCCTGGACGAGTGCCCCTGGCCACCTCTGGACACCCAGCACCAGCAACAGCTAGAGGAGCACATTACAGCGGAAGAGCTACTACACGCTCTAAAGAGTATGCCGACGGGGAAGTCACCCGGCCCTGATGGCCTGACGCTGGCTTTTTACCGCCTCTTTCTCCCAGAACTTCAAACACCTCTGTTACACCTTTTTAATTCGTTTACTGACACCGGAGCTGTGACACCGTCAATGGCTGAGGCGGAGATTGTTCTCATTCCAAAGCCCGGGAAAGATCATACTGCATGCGCATCGTTCCGCCCGATCTCGCTCCTAAATGTCGACGCCAAGCTCTATACTAAAATCCTATCTCGTCGTCTGGCTCCTCTCCTCCCGAGCTTAATTGAACCTGATCAAGTAGGCTTCATACAAGAACGACAGGGAGCGGATAACCTACGGAGAATAGCCCATCTAATACAAAAGGTTCAACACCACGACATGCCTGCCTTCTTACTCTCCCTCGACGCAGAGAAGGCCTTTGACCGGGTCGATTGGTCATTCCTTCGGGCGGTTCTCCGCCGCATAGGACTAGGACCTCTCATGATAAACCGCATCATGGCACCGTATGCGGACCCTAAAGCGCGGATCCGGGTGAATGGAATTTTGACCTCTTCTTTTTCCATCCGAAGGGGCACTCGTCAGGGCTGCCCACTATCACCCCTGCTCTTCGCGCTCGCTGTGGAGCCCCTGGCGATTGCTATCCGACGATCGGAGGATGTTAAAGGAGTCCGCATGGGCGGGGTGGACCATAAGATCGCCCTCTTCGCGGATGACCTACTGTTGACACTCACGGAGCCTGCGACCTCCCTCCCGGCGCTCATAGACACCCTTTCCCACTTTGAGTTAGTATCGGGGCTCAAGGTCAATCTTACCAAATCGCGTGCACTTAATCTCACTCTTCCCCCCCAGCAGTTAGACGAACTCCAAGCAGTCAACCCTTTCCAATGGGCCTCAAAATCCATCCGTTATCTGGGGATCAATATCACAGCTAATCTTGACACTTGGACGCAGGCTAACTGGCCTGCCTGTAGAACCACTGTGCGAGAGGATCTCCGCCGATGGAAAGCGTTACCTCTCTCTTGGCTAGGACGCCTTAACCAGTCGCGGTCCGTGTAGGAGTGCCGGCCGGGCGGTGACGTGGGCGGGGGAGGGCAGGGTGGGGGTAGCAAAGTACGGATTACGGACCAATACAGGTAAGTAAACATTTAAATCAATAAAACGAATTTCGTTGTGAGCGCTGCATCGCCAAATGCGATGCAGTGCGCGCAACGAAATTCGTTTAATTGATTTAAATGTTTACTTACCTGTATTGGTCCGTAATCCGTACTTTGCTACCCCCCACCCTGCCCCTCCCCCGCCTCATGTCACCGCCCGGCCGGCACTCCTACACGGACCGCGACTGGCCTTAACGCAGTGAAAATGTCCATACTCTCAAAGGTCCTATACATATTTCAAGCGCTCCCGACGCCAATCACCCATAGAGACATCCTGGGTCTTCAGAGAGAAGTGGTCAACTTCATATGGGGAGGAGGAAGACCGCGGCTATCTACCAAGGTTTTGATGCTACCGCGAGAACGTGGAGGCCTAGCGTGCCCGGATCGCCTGGCATACTATTGGCCGTCGCACCTAAGGTATATATCGGAGTGGTCGGTGCGGGCAAGTGAAAAACACTGGTTTCACATGGACCGAGCAGTGGCCTGTCACCCGCTGTGTGACCTAGCTTGGCATCCCAGTGCTTATATTGCCACGCCCACGCGCACGGTATTAGAAATATGGGATAGAATCGCAGTACACCAGGGCCTTGCTTCGTTCCCCTCTCCCCTCACTCCGGTGGCACTCAACGGAGACTTTCCCCCAGCCTCCAGCATAAACTCATTTCGAGCATGGGAAACAGGGGAGTGTCGCATCATTGAACAACTCTTCGAGAACGGGATGTTCAAGTCGTTTGAACAGTGTCGGGCGGACTTCAATCTCCCAGTGAATGCTCGGCTAGAATACTTCCAGATCCGCCATTTGCTTCGGGCCCCATCCAGTAGGGAGGGAGCCACGCGACAGCTGACATCATTTGAACTTCTGGTTCGGGCGTTTGATGGGTCTAAAGGGCTAATCTCTCGGACCTATAAGGTCCTTCAACAATCTCAGGAGGTCACGCCCCACACCTACCAGCGCCAGTGGCAGAGGGACATTGGGAGCGAGATTCTCCCTGGCCGGTGGGCTCAGCTCTGGAGGGATATCCGGCGCATACTGCGAAGTACGCCACAACAAGAATCGGCATACAAACTTATGACACGCTGGTACTATACTCCTCTTAGGCTGCAGAGAATGTTCCCTGGAGTTACCCCTAACTGTTGGCGTTGCTTGGCGGCTCAGGGATCCTTCATTCACATCTGGTGGGAGTGCCCACTTATTATTTTGTATTGGTCGGAGGTGCAACAGCACATTAGGGCAGTGGTAGGGTTTCCCTTCCCCAACGATCCGGAGGTTTTCATTTTGGGCCTCCACCCGACCACACTCAAAGCCATGACACATATGGCCTGGCGCTTGATATTTCAGATGTTTACGGCAGCGAAACAAGTTATCACATCCCACTGGAAACAGGCCCACACGCCTTCCACAACTTTGTGGTTTACGAGACTCTGGCAGGTCATGGCGATGGAACTCCTTACCCACCGACTGACAACACAGATGCCAAATTTCAGCGCACTTGGCAGCCCTTGATCCAGTACCTGACCCGGTTGGAGCACACTAGAACTATGCCTCCGCGGCTTCGCGCCCTTCAACTCTTTGACGACCCAGTTCTCCCCAGAGGGGATACCGACGAATTGGATACAGCCTAAGCGCACAACAGCCCTATATGTCCTCCCGATGCTTGGCGCCCGTGGGCCAGTCCCCGGCCGACCGCGAACTGACCCCGCATGCCTCCGGGTTCCTCTTCCTTGCGGGTCCTTCGACCGGAGAGATGTTAGCCCTCTGACTACCTCCTTAGGCCTCTTTCTCTTTCATCTATTTCTTTCTCTTTTCTAAGTCTATTTGTTTTTTCTTCTGGTCAATCTTTATTGCAAAGCCGACGAACCAGCATGTCCAGCTGCCCACATACCATCTTCTTGCGCAAGGTGCGACCATTTAACCATAGTGGTGGGCCCGAAAGAACTACAAGGGCAATACAAACACTTTCTTCGGTGTAACAACCGAGGCGACACTCTCTCCCTTCGCTTATGGGTTGCAATGACACGCAGACCGCAAAAAGGCAGCAAACCCAGGGGTCTATGCACTGTGGTAATGGTAAAATGGTGAATTCGACATTACGACACTTGAGATATAGTAGAGATAGCGTAGGATGATAGGAAAGCTAATAACCAATAACTGTTGAGAATTAAGTTATATTCGCATACGTTTCTTACCTTACTATCTATAGCACTCCTGAACGCGGCCGGCCCAATGTGGTTGTAGGCGGCTTGCTGTGTTCTTCCCTTACCCAGTCGTAAGAGTTACTGATAACTTGCACTGCCGGCCCTGCTGGGGATGTAGGCAGTATGCAGTGGAGATGAACTTTACTTTTTAATAAAGTTGTTTTAAAATCAAAAAAAAAAAAAGCCTTAGGAAATGCCACAAAGTATCCTTTATTTGGGTGGTATCCTATGCTTGAATAAAAAGTGCCATAAGGTATTATAAGAGGACATACACGGTGACTATGA
The DNA here is from genome assembly GCA_963921515.1 of Calotriton arnoldi. Taxonomy (NCBI): domain Eukaryota; kingdom Metazoa; phylum Chordata; class Amphibia; order Caudata; family Salamandridae; genus Calotriton; species Calotriton arnoldi. Next base: position 718,946 of record CAWUFW010001775.1, read on the forward strand.
CCCTTATGTACCGCTGAGTGGTCTTGCCAACATGTTTCTTCCCTTCTGCTAGAGCCAACAGGTCTTGGGCATTCCTCAGGGCCAGATATATGTATCCCTACACTTATTTAATGAAAGTGAAGTCTACCATAAAGCACATATAGAGAGGACCTACCTCTCTCCAAAAAGTCACCAGGAACTACTACCTAGTGCTCAGCGGCTAGTTGCCTCGTGGACTCTTCAGGGTGGATGCCTCCTATAGTCACACTTATGCCAAGGTAGAGCACCCACATAGATCGTACCTTGCCCCATTGAACATTCCACAGTACAGACAATATTTTGGCCATACGTATTGAGCAGTGTGATAGGTGTGCCCCATATATTGCCTTGAACAATAGCTAGGCAACCTTGGTCATCCTTTATTGTATGTGACACTGTAAATGGCACTCGCTTCTTCACCAGAATCAAGACCACCGCGGAATACGTTGAGTAGGAGGATCCTAGCCTGTATTCTGACAACCTAATTCCTATGGCTTGTTCTGTGCCATGCGTCAAATGCGTTTCCTGAAGAGAAGCTATCTCAATGTGGTGTCTATCTATGTAGGACAGAACCAGCCTGTTCTTACACAGATTTTTGAGTCCTCTAACATTCCAAGTCAATATCACTATTTGACCACCTTCCACTCCGACTCACTGGCCACCTTCTTCCACCGCAAAATCGCCGACATCCACGACAGCTTCAACACCACGACCGCCCCGGCAACCACCGAGACCACTGCCCCCACAACCACCAACCGCCTGCTCTCCTGGACCAACATCAACGACGAGGACACCAGCGAGATCATGAACACCATCCACTCCGGTTCACCGCTAGACCCGTGCCCTCACCACATCTTCAACAAAGCCAGTACAGCCATCGCGCCCCATCTCCGGAAAATAATCAACATCTCCTTCGAGACAGCAACCTTCCCGGAAAGCTGGAAGCACGCCGAGATCACCGCCTTACTCAAGAAACCCAAGGCAGACCCCAAGGACCTCAAGAACTTCCGACCCATCTCTCTGCTCCCGTTCCCCGCGAAGGTCACCGAGAAAATCGTTAACAAACAACTGACTCGCTACCTCGAGGAGAACAACATCCTGGACCCTTCCCAGTCCGGCTTCCGCAGCAACCACAGCACCGAAACCGCCCTCATCGCCGCCACCGATGACATCAGGACCCTGCTAGACAACGGAGAAACAGCAGCCCTCATCCTCCTGGACCTATCAGCCGCCTTCGACATGGTCTGCCACCACACACTACGAACACGCCTTCACGACACCGGGATCCAAGAGAAGGCCCTGGACTGGACCACATCCTTCCTTTCCGGCAGAACACAAAGCGTCCGCCTCGCCCCTTCCGATCCAAGGCCACCAAGATCATCTGCGGCGTACCCCAAGGCTCCTCCCTCAGCCCAACGCTGTTCAACATCTACATGGCACCCTCGCCCACGTCGCCCAACAGCACAACCTCAACATCATCTCCTACGCCGACGACACCCAGCTGGTCCTCTCCCTCACCAAAGACCCTCACACCGCCAAAGCCCACCTCCACGAAGGAATGAAGGCCGTCGCCGAATGGATGAGGACCAGCCGCCTGAAGCTGAACTCGGACAAGACGGAGGTCCTCATCCTTGGTTCCAACCCTTCAGCCTGGGACGACTCCTGGTGGCCAACATCACTGGGAACAGCCCCGCCACCCACCGACCACGTACGCAACCTAGGGGTCATCCTCGACCCCACCCTCTCCATGACTAAGCAGGTCAACGCCGTTTCCTCATCCTGCTTCAACATCCTCCGAATGCTCCGCAAGATCTTCAAGTGGATCCCCACCGAAACAAGAAAAACAGTCACCCAGGCCCTCGTCACCAGCAGGCTGGACTACGGAAACGCCCTCTATGCAGGAACGACGGCTAAGCTCCTGAGACGGCTGCAACGCATCCAGAACGCCTCTGCACGTCTTATCCTCGACATCCCCCGACGCAGCCACATCACACCCCACCTGAGAGACCTGCACTGGCTCCCTGTCAACAAGAGGATAACCTTCAAGCTCCTCACCCACGCACACAAAGCACTCCACAACTCCGGACCAGCCTACCTCAACAGACGACTCAGCTTCTACACCCCCACCCGCCAGCTCCGCTCGACCAGCCTCGCCCTCGCCACAGTCCCCCGCATCCGGAAAACGACCGCCGGCGGCAGATCCTTCTCCCACCTCGCCGCCAAGACCTGGAACACCCTCCCCACCAACCTCCGACAGACCCAAGACCTACTGGCCTTCAGAAGACTCCTCAAGACCTGGCTCTTCGATCAGTAGCAGCACCACCCCCCTCTTCCCCCAGCGCCTTGAGACCCTCGCGGGTATGTAGTGCGCTTTATAAGTGACATGATTGATTGATTGATTGACTCCATGGTTTCTGCATCATAATAAAGAGCCTGGCATGTATCCCAATGTTTCGCTCGCCTGACATGATAGTGCTTACTTGAGAGAGAGTGCATTGGCAATCAAACACATAAAAAACAAATATCCCTCCCACACCCGCTTCAGCATCCCAACTTTCCTAAAGATAGAGCCCGCTACAACAAAAGACAAAAACCCCCTCCCATCATACCAATACAGAACCCAAAAAAAGGGGTTACTTATCCAAAACATATGTGGTGTATCCTCTTGGGGGCTGCCAGGTTCTGGGAACCCCTTTAGCAGAGCAGAGGTGGCCGGACACACAATATGACGCCATCTAAGTAGATTTGCCTAGGTCTTCTGGCCTGCTGCCCCCAACAGAGTCAGGAGCTCAGCCTGGTACCAGATATAGGTCTCTTCCATCACATTCACAGAAGTAGAAGAGATCAGCACCAGTGCCACAGTCAGTTATGTGTTCTAATCATTTCTATCTCCTGCAGGCAAGGACAGATTCCGGGGGGGGTGAGAGTCTTTAGATAGTCTTTTGCTGCCTTGGGAATTGTGAAAATCTTCTGCTTTCTTCCATGGTCAATCCGGAGTTTTGCTGGGTATAAAATTGCATACGATATTTCAGCTTTCTGCAATTGACATTTAATGGGCAAGTACTCCTTTCGAGCTGCCTCAAACACCGCTCTGAAATTCAGATAGAATGAGATCATAATACCTTGGTAATTAAGTTCCTTCTGTTCAGGTGCCAAATTGAGAACCTTGTCACAATCTCGGCAATTGAGCAATTTTGCAATAATTGGACACGGAGGGGTTCACAGCAGTGGTCGTGTCATAAGTGATCTATGCCCCTTCCCATCACAAGCATGTGTGACATATTATCTTTGCCGAAGAGGTTTATGATCATCTGTTCAACAAATGTCTCCATGCGACCTGTATTGGTGGACTCCGGTACCCCCGTAATACGGAGGTTATTGCAGCGCGATCGAGCTTCTAAAGCTTCATTTTTCGATTGGATCACTGCTAGGACTTTTTCTATCTCATGGGATTTTGTGCTCACAGACGGAAGCCCATCTTCTGCCGTGGATATCTGTTGCTCTGCCTCAGTGAGGCCTGCCGACTGTTTATCTAATTTGGCAGACATATGGTCAATCCACAGGTTAAGCAAGTCAATTTTTCCATCAATGGACTGGAAGCTTTGTTGCATAGCAATGAAACTGGCACATCCGCATCTGGTTCCTGGTCAAGGAGCAGATCTTGGGAAGATTTTGCTGATCTTCTGGACTCAAACAGGAGTCTCATTTGCGTTCTGTCCGATTTCTCCATATATTCGTAGCCAGTGTAGTGTCCAGCAGCCCACTGCAGCACCCAACCTCTGCCTGCTCAAGGTAGTGTCTGCCGGTCTGAGCTTGAGTTAACTGTGACCAGAAGGCGTGCGTGACTCAATCCCTCTCTGGCCACCCGTTGTAAGTGTACCATTAGGTCCCCCAGCCCTCAACATTGAAATCCCCATGCAAGAGCGTACCTTCAAGTTTCTGGGGTCGAGTACGTGCTTATCAACATGCACCACAGCAATGGGGACTTCTTTCTGTTCAAATAAGGCAGTCTGGCAGCCCACACATGCACAGTCTTTAATGCCAGGATAGAGCATTCTGTTTGGGCCACCATAAATAGCACACACCGCTCACAACCATTTGGGTGTTTGGGAGCCACCTCCTATTAGCAATCCACATCCCCCAGCAGTCAGCTACTTTCTCTGTCTGTCCTCAGCGTGACTCACTACCAGGGAGATCAGTCGGGACTTCAGGGCCTACCTTGTAGGAGCCACGCTTTTGCGTTGTAATGTCTCCCTCCAGCACTCTGGCACCCATAATGGTGGTCGGGGCCGCAGTCTCTCTACACGGGCTGCATGCCACTTCACAGAAAAATCGGAGTGCCCACATCCAATTCGGATGGCCACCGACACACTGCAGCCTACCGCAGACAGCATACAGTATCTTGGTGGGCCATGTCCCCTCACAGTCTTGGCCCAGTGCAGCCCTCCTGATCGCAGGTCTTCCTCTCCTCAGCAGCTATGGTGAAGTTTGCAACAGCGCTGGCACTCCTCCTTCACACTTTTCACAGGTGGTAGCGCCCTGTCTTGGCAAGCTGGTGGTTCCCCTCACATCCGGGCCCTCAGGTAACCAGCACACCTCCAACTCTCACAGTGTGGCCTGAATGCTGGCAATCAGCGCAGCCTGTGTCGCTGTCCTTACCGGTGATTATCGCCCATAGTCTCAGTCAAAAGCTGGTTTTAAGGTATCATGCAGCACGTGCTTACCTCCCAGGGGGTATATCTGTAATTTCATATGTTTATGTTGGTTCAATGGCAGGATAATTAGCAGATTTGTGAGCTCGGCCAGCACAGCTGCACTACTGTGTGGCCATTCTGCCGTGGGCTCTCTTGCACCCCCATCGTGAAGGAGAGTGGAGTAGAGTGGAGTAGAGTGGTGTAGAGTGGTCTAGAGTGGAGTAGAGTGCAATGGTGTAGAGTAGAGTGGAGTGGTGTGGGGGGTGTAGAGTGGTGTAAAGTGAAAGGGCATAGAGTGGATTACAGTGTCATAGAGTGGGGTGGCATAGAGTGGTGCAGAGTGGAGTGGTGTAGAGTGGAGTAGTGGGGTAGAGTGGAGTAGTAGGTTGTTAAGTAGAAGGGAGTAAAGTAGAGTGGAGTGGCATAGAGTGAAGTAAACTAGAAAGGAGTGGCATAGAGGGAGTTGCATAGAGTGGAGTAGAGTGTTGTAGTGTGGAGTGGCATAGAATGGAGTAGAGTGTTGTAGAGTGGAGGGGCATAGATTGTAGGGTTATAGAGTGGAGGGGTGTAGAGTGAAGTAGAGTGTTGTAGAATGGAGTGGCATCAAGTGAAGTAGAGTATCGTGGAGTGGCACAGAGCGGAGTAGAGAGTGTAGTGGCATAGAGTGTAGTATTGTACAGTGGAGTGTTGAGTCGTGACGTAGAGTGGCATGTCGTAGAGTAGAGTGTCATAGAGTCGACTGTCATAGAGTGTCGAAGAGTGGAGTGGAGGGTCGTAGAGTGAAAGGTCGTAGAGTGGAGGGTCATAGAGTGTCAGGGAGTAGAGTGGTGTAGAATGGCGTAGAGTGGAGAAGAGTAGGGTGGTGTCGAGTAGAGTAGAGTGGCATAGAATGGAGTAGAGGGGCAAATAGTGAGCGCCGTAGAGAGTAGTGTCATAGAGTGGAATGTCATAGAATGCAGTGGTAGAGAGCAGAGGGTAGCAAAGAGTGGACGGACATAGAGTGTTATAGAGTGTCATAGCATAGAGTGGAGTCGAGTGTCGTAGAGTGGAGTGGCATGGAGTAGAGTGCCTTAGAGTCGAGTGTCATAGAGTGGAGTTGAGTGTCGTAAAGTGGTGTGCTGTGGAGTAGAATAGAGTGGAGTGTTGTGGAATGTCCTAGAGTGGGGTGTCGTAGACTAGAGTGGCATGGAGTGGCGTAGAGTGGGGTGACAAAGAGTGGAGTAGAGTGGAATGACATAGCTTTGAGTATAGTAAAGTGTCATAGAGTGGAGTAAAGTATCTTAGAGTGGAGTGTTATAGAGTGGCATAGAGTGGAATGTCTTAGAGTGTTGTAGAGTGGCATAGAGTGGATTGGTATAGAGTGTCGTACAGTGAAGGGGCATAGAGTGTAGGGTCATATCGCTAAGGGGTGTAGAGTGGAGTATTGTAGCATGGAGTAGAGTGTCGTAGAGTGTTGTGTCATTGAGTGGAGTGGCGTAGAGGAGAGTAGAGTAAAGTCGAGTGACATAGACTGGAGTACAGTAGAGTGATATAGAGTGGAGTAAGTAGAGTGGAATGGAATAAAGTGGAGTAGAGTGGCATAGAGTGGTGCAGAGTGAAGTAGAGTGGCGTAGAATGGCATGGAGTGTTGTGGGGTGTCCTGGAGTGTTGTAGAGTGGCGTAGAGTAGAGGGTCAAAGAGTGGAGGGATGTAGAGTGGAGGGAAAAAGTAGAGGGACATAGACTGGAGGGGTATACAGTGGAGGGGTGTAGAGTGGAGTGGAGTAAGGTATCGTAGAGTAAAGTGGAGTGTCATAGAGTGGAGGGGTGTAGACTAGAGGGGCATAGAATGTCGTAGAGTGGAGTGTCATAGGGCACAGGGGTGCTGGAACAATTTACAGAGTGGGGGTGCAGTCATCAATGTTACCCAAGTCACATAAGCAGGAGAGTGGCAAAGGTGTGATATGTAGCCACCTGGTGTGAATTTGGGAGCACACTGTCACAAATATATTACTAAAGCATGGTGTGATTGTGCACTACTGTTTACAGACAGCACATATTTCATTGAACTGGCAACTACATTTGCTAGTAAAACCATGTAGCCCACAAATAGCAATGCCTGGAAAAATGGGTTTCAGTGAATAATTATCATTTGCCCATAACTATGTAATGTTTCTTGATTGGTTTTAATTGTATTAAAACATTTTGTTTCTATCAAACTTTAGAATTACAAAAAATGCTTCATTTGTGGTTCCTTAACTGCTGCTATATTTTGAAATATGTAAACAGCCCAGTTAAAGGTATTTAAATGTTGTCTTAGAAAGAAAATGACAAACTACAGACTTTCCTTTCATGTTCACTTTACTACAGCAAGATTTCCACATAGTTCACTTCACAAAATGCTCTCACTTTGTATTCAGAGAATGAAACGTAAACACTAATTTCTATGTTGAAGAAATAAGCAACAATTTGACTAAAGCCTCTGTCTTTGAATGCACAGCAAACATGTCAAGATAAAGATAAATTCCAAAGGCATCTATATTGCTTATTCACCTTCTGAACTCCAGCATAGTTATTTCTGAGGGTGCTGCAGCGACCCCCAGCACCCCTGCATCCAGCACCTGTGATTAAGCGGAGGAATGTAGCGTGGAGGGGCATAGAGTGAAGGTGCAGAGAGTGGAGGGGTATAGAGTGGTGGAGCGTAGAATAAAGTGTTGTAGAGAGGAGTGGCATAGAGTGGAGTGGCATAGAGTGGAATAATGGAGTAAAGTATCATAAAGTGGAGTGGCGTAGCATGGAGTAGCATAGAGTTGAGTATAGTAGCTCGGAGTGTAGTAGAGTGGAGTAGCATAAAGTAGCATAGAGTGTTGGAGAGAGGAGTGTCATAGAGTGGAGTGTTGTAGAGAGGAGGAGAGTGATGTAGAGTAAAGTGGCATAGAGTTTGATAAAAAGTACAGTGGCGTAGAGTGACGTAAAATGGCGTGGAGTTAAGTGGTGTAGACTGGAGTGCTGTAAAGTGCAGTACAGTGTCTTAGAGTGTCGTGGAGTGGAAAGGCGTAGAGAGGAGTGGGATTGAGTTGAGTGTCATATAGTGGAGTAGAGTGGCCTAGAGTTGTGTAGAGTGGAGTGGCATAGAGTGAAGTAGAGTAAAGTAGTGTGGAGAAGAGTAGTGTGGTGTAGAATGGAAGGGAGTAGAGTGGAGTGGCATAGAGTGGAGTGGAGCAGAGTGGCATAGAGTGGAGTAGAGCAGCGCAGAGGGGAGTAGATTGGTTTAGAGAGAAGTAGAGTAGAGTGGCATACAGTGGAGGAGAGTGTTGTAGCGTGACAGAGAGTGGAGTTGCATGGAGTGGAGGTATGAAAACAAGAAGTATGCAGTTCCTTTGTGGGAGTCTAAATCTACCAGTAGGTCAAGTCAGGAGGAGTGCTCCTTTTAGGAGCAAGGGCCCTCACACACTCCGGGGGGTGTCATGCTTAATCATTGGGCAGCTCCTCGTTGGGCCGGCGCTGCAATGCCCAAAGAGCCACTCAGGAGGGTACTTTGCTGGAGTTCTTTTCTTTTTGCCGGTGTGAGAAGTTGGCCTGGTATATGCTGTTCACTAATTAAAGTGGACACCTTGCACCAGGGCAAATCGACTCTTATGGTAGATAGGTTTAAGACAACCTTTTAAAGAAAGCTATCCTAGTGGTAGCTGTGGAGAGCAGCCTTCAGGCTAAGTCTCGGAGGAATGTAAAGCAGCTTGTTTTACCATATAATCTCTTGAATCACCAAATGAAAAGACACCACACAGGTATATATATCAAATATATATGTATTTATTTCTAAATAACTCTCTACTAATCTCTTTATGAGATTAGAAGACAAACATATGCACAAATCAACGTTTCACAATAAGTTAAGCACAAAATATGGCTGGGGCCCTAGGGGCGTACCAGACCATATACTAAGTAAGAGACTTAGAAACAACGACTTGCAAGGAGACAAGGCCTAGGGCCTTCAGAAGTGCTGGGGCCTCACGAAACCACCCAAGGCAGGTAAGTAAAGGACCCACGGGGGACGCGTGCAGTGCGGATACACAGGCGCGAATCGCCGTTAACTTCAATGGGGCAAGTCGCGGTTGGAAATAAAGAGTTTTAGGATACTTCGGGAGAACCTACAAGCAAGTCACTTACAGGGTAAGTAGTTCTAGGGCCCACACCCACAGGAGCACCGTAGTGCTGGAGTTACCTCACCCAGGGAAGCCGGGTGCACAGGTGTCCTTTGGTGTCGGGTCGCGGCGTCGTTTTCAATGGCGAACAAAGAAGACTTGCTGCTTGCGGGAGCTGAAGAAGTGTCCGGTGGAATCCAAGCCTGGATTCTGAAGAAGGATGACCTGAAAGCAGAGGGGACAGTGTTCAAAGTCACTTGGCAGTGACCCGGGGCAAGGAAGATGGATGCCCACCGTCGTTGGTCGCTTCAGGTCGGTTGCAGGTGCCTTGACTCTTCAGCCACGTGGTCCAGGAGGCGTCGACGACGACCAGGAGCTGGATTCGGTGTGTCCCTCGACGTCTGCAGCTGACTGCGGTATCGGCAACTCGATCGGAGCCAACAAGCCTTGGCAGCCGCAAGTCTCGGGGAGATGAAGAAAAGTCGATGGCGCAGACCAGCAAGGTCTGTGGACCTCACCCAGCGAGGGTAAGTCAGGGCAGGCCTGGAGCAACCAGGGGAGCCCTTTGGTTTCTTTAGGAAGTCTTCTGGGGACCCACAAGCCAGCGGGCAAGGGATCGCGAAGACACCTCGGGCGGAATCACTCAACAGGGGCCCACGGTCACTCGGGATGGGGTAGGCCTCTGATCTTCGGAGGGATTCCTGCTGGAGGTCGGGACCACACGTGGTCCAAAGCACAAGTTCGTAGAACGTTGTGAAGGGGTTGCACGCGACAATAGTGCACGGTACCCAGGGGTCGCGGTTCCTCGTTACTCGTGGGGTCCACTTGCCTCAGCTTCGCTGGGGACTCACGATGGCCTGGGAGAGGTCAGGAAATCCACTTCTTGGGCTGCAGGGACTTCGGACTCCGGCGGGAGCGGCGTAGTTTGCGACCGTCGTTGTCGTTTTTGGTGCCTGCCAAGCAGGGGAGTCACTCCTTGACTCCAAGGGAGATTCTTCTGTCTTCCAAAGGTAGTGGAACGTCGAAGGGCCAGGATTCTTCTGTAGAGCGTCGTCCAGGGGTTATCTGCTTTGCAATGGCAAGGTTCCCCCTCTTATACTAAAAAGAGGGGATGGACTAGCTCTATGACCCCACCTATGGGAGGGTCAAGGGAGGGGTGGCTACACCCACTTCCCTTTGTCCAGTTTCGCGCCAGAGCAGGGGCAGGTAGCCCCTGAGCTGGTTTGAACTGGCATATGCACAGAGGAGCCTTCTGCTCCCCCAGTGCAGGAATTCAAAGCACTCTAAGAGTGCACCCACCCAGCCCCAATACACTAAACCCTGTCTGGGAGGTGGTTACACCTCCCTGTGACAGGATGCCTATTGTTGGGCTTCCTCCACTGTGAGTTTCGGTCATCAGCAGGAGGGCAGCCCAGTGTCTGTGACTGGTGGCATCCATTTTGTGATGCCAGGGCTCTTTAGGATTCTACCGCGTTTCCACAGCAGGTACATGTCTTATCCCTCTAGAAGGGTGGAATGCTACCCCCGCCGCCAAGATTGGCGGGGGGTAGTATTCCAAGATGTTTGACACCAAACACGACATGTTTTGATGCAGCCATTCCAAAGTTAGCATTTACCGCGAGGATATAATGCACTTAAGAGTATATGGTTTAACCGCATCCACAAACAGCACCAGAGAATGGACTCTGAGAACTGCAGAGGGGCCCTGCTCATGCAGAGGCACCCCCTCACATAGAAGCCAAGCACCCTGCCCTCAGGATTGATAGGGCCTGCCTTAGGGGTGACTGATAGGTTTATATGTGTGTGCAGGAGAAATATAGGAAACCTATATCTCAGTGAGGGGTGCTAGCACCACCTCACCCAGGCTGCAGTAGCAGGCCTGTGGTGTCAGATTTAGACTGCTTCCCAGGGGTGGCATAACATATGCTGCAGCCCCTGGGAGGCCTGTGAAGTACCTATGCCCTTGGTACCTAAGGTACCATATACTAGGGACTCATAAGGCACCACAGTATCCAATCACTAGTGCACCTAGAGTGCACTCCATGTCGTTTAGAGAGAGCAGATAGACTGGGGCCCTGAATAGCAGGGTCCCAGTCCAACTAAGTCATAAACCAGCAAAACACCATAAAAAAAGTGGGGGCAACCATATAGTCAGATTCCACCTTCCTACATAACCCCCCCAAACGAAAGGAGATAAGGCTAACCTTGGCCAGTTGAGCCTTTATTGACTAAGTGGCCATATAAGGAAGCACCTGCACTAGCATGGTTGCCCCCTGTCTTATGGTCCACTAAGCAATCCCTCACCCTAAGGGTATGAGAGGGTCTCCACCATGGGGAATCACTACCTGTGGTGTGCTTTGGTAAAGTACCAGGCCGGTGAGGTGTCTGAGTAGGGAAGTGTGGCCCTAGGAATGTTGGCCTCAGCTTTCTCAGCTCACTGGTCACCATGTATGCCTGTCTTTCCATGACTGAGTGGTACTCTGCTCTAAGGGTCAACCTTTGACTGCCTACAGCCGGGGGTTGGGTCCCTTTGGGTGGAACACTGGAGGGACATGGCATGTTTGGAACCTTTTGGTCCCAGGTTTGCCCTTGCCTAACAGAGTCCTTCTGGGGGAGGTCCCTACATAAAGGTATGGGGGATCCCTCAGTGGGTTGAGGAATTTCTACCTGGCTAGGGCTACTAGCCTGGGTGCCCCTAATCTGCTGATGGGGGTTCCTCTGGACAGGGGGCCCTGGGGGTCCACTGACCTCCCTGACCTCTGCAGCCCTGGGCTGACTGAGGCAGGGTAGAGAGGGGCAGGTTACCTGCTCCAGACTGGGTACCACCTTGTAAGGGTCCTCTGCCATCAGGGGGTGGCCAGGCCAGGCCTGACTACCTCTGCGGCAGTTCCTTCACTAGGGGTAGGGTCAGTTCCCTGAGGAGGCTGACCCTTACCTACTGTCTGGAGGGAAGAAGACTTTTCTTCAACCCTTGTGCTCTCTTCTGGGGAGAGTGGGCCATTCTTCCAGGCTCCATCTCTCCAAAATCTTGGGCTGGGGCTGTGGCCATCACAGCCCCACTAACCTTTACAGGGACACCCAACATCTTCAGATGGGTTTGGTGTTCAATTTCAGCCCAGGCTGAAATTTCCAGATCATTGCCCATCAGGCAATCTACAGGTAAGGTTGGGGACACTGCCACTCTCTTTGGGCCTGTGACTCCCTCCCAGCTGAGATTGACTATGGCCATGGGGTGATCTGTTCTGACACCATCAATGTTGGTCACCTGGTATTTAAACTCAGGTAAAAGCTGGTGAGGGGGACTAGTTTCCCTGCCACCATGGTGACACTAGCCCCTGTGTCCCTAAATGCCACAGCTTTCTGACCATTAATTATTGGCTCCAGTCTGTACCTGCCCAATGCTATGGGACCCATGGTAAAGGTGGCATATCCTACACCACCATCAGAATCTGAGGAGTCTGTTGAGGGGGTCCTGTCTAAACTAGGGCCCACCTCTGTTCCTCTTGCAAAAGCACCTAACTTTTTGGGTGCACTACTCCCAACTGGAGGATTACTACTGGTAGTACCAGGAGGGGTGGTAGTAGTTGTTGGAGGAACATTTTCTTTATTGCCATTCCTGGGACAACTGGGATCAGATTTCCAGTGCCCAGGCTTTTTACAGACATGGCAATAGGGTTTCTTTTCAGGAGAGGAAGGAGTTTGGGACCCACCCCCAGAAGAGGACTTTTGGGGCCCTGTAGTGGACTTATCCTTAGATTTATCCCCACCTTTCTCTTGGGACTTGGTAGAATCTTTCTTGTGGTCACCACCCTGATTCTTAGGCCTTACCCTGGTTCTGACCCATTTGTCTGCCTTCTTTCCCAATTCTTGGGGAGAGGTCAGATCAGAGTCCACCAGGTACTGGTGTAAAAGCTGGTTTTGACAATTATTAAGGATCTGTTCTCTCATCATTAGATTATAAAATCCTTTGAAATCAATAACCCTACTGCCAACCAGCCAACCCTCCAGAGCCTTGGATGCACAATCTACAAAGTCTGTCCAGTCCTGAGTCTGTGCCTTCTGGGTATCTCTGAACTTCAACCTGTACTCTTCAGTGGTTAAGCCAAACCCATCTATCAGTGCACTCTTCAGGACCTCATAATTATCAGCATCCTCTTCTCTAACAGTGAGGAGCTTGTCTCTACCTTTATCTGAAAAGGAGAGCCACAAGATTGCTGCCCACTGCTTTTGGGGGACCTGCTGTACTCTACAGGCCCTCTCCATAGCAGTTATCCATTTGTGGATATCATCCCCACTCTGGTAGGGAGGAACAACCTTGCTCAGGTTCCTATGGTCAGGAATATATTCTCTGCCTCTAGGGACACTGTTGCTGCCACCAGGGGGTTCTAAACCCTCCCTTCTGGAAGCTCTCTGGATCTCCAGGGCTTCTCTATCCAGTGCCAACTGCTTGGTTCTGAGGGCCACTTTGGCTTCCTCATACTGGAGCAGTTTGCACCTTCTCTCAGAGGAGGTCTCTCTTAAGTTAAAGTATGAGCTCCTCTCTTGGACAAATTCTCTGCCAGAGTGATAAGAGTGCTCAGATTCCCTGGAAGGGGATCTGTGCCTCTCATCCACTCTGCCAGTTCTCTTAGGGAGAACTCCTCTGTCCTGTTCAGGCTCCTTGAAGCCTGGCCCTTCAACCACAGAGTCTTGGTCATTCGGATTGTCCTCATCTGACCCAGATACTATGATTGACCCACCCACTGATTCAGACCCCTTAGCTCCTAGAGCCAATCTAAGGTCATCTGCTGTCAGCAGATCTATCAGGTGCAGGGTTGAGGGACTCTGTCCTAGCCTCAGGTGTCTGTCAACACACATGGCTCTCAAGTCAGAGAAAGCCATGTCCTTATACTGAGGCTGAGTGGATCCACTGGGTCCACCCCTTAAGGACATTCTAGTGTTGTGCAGTGTTGTACTACCTACACTAGTTTGTGGCCTACTGATCCTAGCTTGAGCTGTGGAAAGGGTGTGCTATCCCTTTGAACACAGCTCTAAGTTCAGTAGAACTTATTGATACTAAGCTTGACTTTATATGTACCTTGAGTACCTATAATGGTTTTCAGTTAGTAATTCAAATAGAGATTTTCTGGTAAAACAATGGCAAGCTGGAATCCCACACGCTGCCCACCAATGTGAGAAGTTGGCCTGGTATATGCTGTTCACTAATTAAAGTGGACACCTTGCACCAGGGCAAATCGACTCTTATGGTAGATAGGTTTAAGACAACCTTTTAAAGAAAGCTATCCTAGTGGTAGCTGTGGAGAGCAGCCTTCAGGCTAAGTCTCGGAGGAATGTAAAGCAGCTTGTTTTACCATATAATCTCTTGAATCACCAAATGAAAAGACACCACACAGGTATATATATCAAATATATATGTATTTATTTCTAAATAACTCTCTACTAATCTCTTTATGAGATTAGAAGACAAACATATGCACAAATCAACGTTTCACAATAAGTTAAGCACAAAATATGGCTGGGGCCCTAGGGGCGTACCAGACCATATACTAAGTAAGAGACTTAGAAACAACGACTTGCAAGGAGACAAGGCCTAGGGCCTTCAGAAGTGCTGGGGCCTCACGAAACCACCCAAGGCAGGTAAGTAAAGGACCCACGGGGGACGCGTGCAGTGCGGATACACAGGCGCGAATCGCCGTTAACTTCAATGGGGCAAGTCGCGGTTGGAAATAAAGAGTTTTAGGATACTTCGGGAGAACCTACAAGCAAGTCACTTACAGGGTAAGTAGTTCTAGGGCCCACACCCACAGGAGCACCGTAGTGCTGGAGTTACCTCACCCAGGGAAGCCGGGTGCACAGGTGTCCTTTGGTGTCGGGTCGCGGCGTCGTTTTCAATGGCGAACAAAGAAGACTTGCTGCTTGCGGGAGCTGAAGAAGTGTCCGGTGGAATCCAAGCCTGGATTCTGAAGAAGGATGACCTGAAAGCAGAGGGGACAGTGTTCAAAGTCACTTGGCAGTGACCCGGGGCAAGGAAGATGGATGCCCACCGTCGTTGGTCGCTTCAGGTCGGTTGCAGGTGCCTTGACTCTTCAGCCACGTGGTCCAGGAGGCGTCGACGACGACCAGGAGCTGGATTCGGTGTGTCCCTCGACGTCTGCAGCTGACTGCGGTGTCGGCAACTCGATCGGAGCCAACAAGCCTTGGCAGCCGCAAGTCTCGGGGAGATGAAGAAAAGTCGATGGCGCAGACCAGCAAGGTCTGTGGACCTCACCCAGCGAGGGTAAGTCAGGGCAGGCCTGGAGCAACCAGGGGAGCCCTTTGGTTTCTTTAGGAAGTCTTCTGGGGACCCACAAGCCAGCGGGCAAGGGATCGCGAAGACACCTCGGGCGGAATCACTCAACAGGGGCCCACGGTCACTCGGGACGGGGTAGGCCTCTGATCTTCGGAGGGATTCCTGCTGGAGGTCGGGACCACACGTGGTCCAAAGCACAAGTTCGTAGAACGTTGTGAAGGGGTTGCACTCGACAATAGTGCACGGTACCCAGGGGTCGCGGTTCCTCGTTACTCGTGGGGTCCACTTGCCTCAGCTTCGCTGGGGACTCACGATGGCCTGGGAGAGGTCAGGAAATCCACTTCTTGGGCTGCAGGGACTTCGGACTCCGGCGGGAGCGGCGTAGTTTGCGACCGTCGTTGTCGTTTTTGGTGCCTGCCAAGCAGGGGAGTCACTCCTTGACTCCAAGGGAGATTCTTCTGTCTTCCAAAGGTAGTGGAACGTCGAAGGGCCAGGATTCTTCTGTAGAGCGTCGTCCAGGGGTTATCTGCTTTGCAATGGCAAGGTTCCCCCTCTTATACTAAAAAGAGGGGATGGACTAGCTCTATGACCCCACCTATGGGAGGGTCAAGGGAGGGGTGGCTACACCCACTTCCCTTTGTCCAGTTTCGCGCCAGAGCAGGGGCAGGTAGCCCCTGAGCTGGTTTGAACTGGCATATGCACAGAGGAGCCTTCTGCTCCCCCAGTGCAGGAATTCAAAGCACTCTAAGAGTGCACCCACCCAGCCCCAATACACTAAACCCTGTCTGGGAGGTGGTTACACCTCCCTGTGACAGGATGCCTATTGTTGGGCTTCCTCCACTGTGAGTTTCGGTCATCAGCAGGAGGGCAGCCCAGTGTCTGTGACTGGTGGCATCCATTTTGTGATGCCAGGGCTCTTTAGGATTCTACCGCGTTTCCACAGCAGGTACATGTCTTATCCCTCTAGAAGGGTGGAATGCTACCCCCGCCGCCAAGATTGGCGGGGGGTAGTATTCCAAGATGTTTGACACCAAACACGACATGTTTTGATGCAGCCATTCCAAAGTTAGCATTTACCGCGAGGATATAATGCACTTAAGAGTATATGGTTTAACCGCATCCACAAACAGCACCAGAGAATGGACTCTGAGAACTGCAGAGGGGCCCTGCTCATGCAGAGGCACCCCCTCACATAGAAGCCAAGCACCCTGCCCTCAGGATTGATAGGGCCTGCCTTAGGGGTGACTGATAGGTTTATATGTGTGTGCAGGAGAAATATAGGAAACCTATATCTCAGTGAGGGGTGCTAGCACCACCTCACCCAGGCTGCAGTAGCAGGCCTGTGGTGTCAGATTTAGACTGCTTCCCAGGGGTGGCATAACATATGCTGCAGCCCCTGGGAGGCCTGTGAAGTACCTATGCCCTTGGTACCTAAGGTACCATATACTAGGGACTCATAAGGCACCACAGTATCCAATCACTAGTGCACCTAGAGTGCACTCCATGTCGTTTAGAGAGAGCAGATAGACTGGGGCCCTGAATAGCAGGGTCCCAGTCCAACTAAGTCATAAACCAGCAAAACACCATAAAAAAAGTGGGGGCAACCATATAGTCAGATTCCACCTTCCTACAGCCGGTGTGAGGAGTGAAGTGGGGTGGCTAGATGTGAGTAGAATGGGAAAGGAATGTGTACTTAAAAATGACTAAAGGGATCCAAAGGCTATTGTAATCACTGGGTCCCTTTGTCATGGTTAAACACATAGGTTGAGCAAGAGATAGATTTAATGGTCTACTCTATCTACAGTTAATGTGAGTCAAGGGTCAACATGTTCCATGCCTATTACTGTCTGGAAGGATCATGGCATTTCATCTGCACCAATAATACTTTTCTACCCAATCAGAGATGGTGAATTGGTGTGTGTAAAAAAAACATGCCCTGCATACATCACATAAATATGTCAGTCAGTCAGTCAAAGAAAGCTTTATTCGGCCATAGGCCATAAAAGCATAAAAAAAACAGTACAAAACATTTTAGCAAAATACAATACAGTATGTCATCATAAAGGCTATATACATTGTACATAAATATGCAGTATACCTTCTGGGGACAGACCTAGGGAAAAGACATGGGAGACATTGAGAACGTTAAAAACATATTCATATTGAAAGCAACATTTAAAAACACAGGGATGCAAATTACAATTCATGTCAGTGCATGCTTGTGCTGCTTACCATAAACAGTTATGACCACAGAAGATGCCAGTGTGGTGTGCATGCAATTAAACTTACTACAAACACATCAGTTGTTAGAGGTATTTTTTCAACCATATACACAACCAGCGCAAGCCTCTCTACATGCTGTTGAACTGTTTCATCAGTTGCAAAGGCTAGGTTTGAGTGGAGTAGAGCAGAGTAGAGTGGAGTAGATTGGTGTAGAGTGGAGTAGAGTAGAGTGGCATGCAGTGGAGGAGAGTGTTGTAGCATTACACAGAGTGGAGTGGCATAGAGTGGAGGGGCATAAAGTAGCCTAGAGTGGAGTAGAGTGGAGTGGAGTGGAGTGCACTGGAGTGGCGTAGAGTGGAGTATGCATGGTGTGGTAGAGCACTGCAATTACAGACAATGCATTTTCAAATGAAATGACCATTGCATTTACACACACATACTGTTCTACTGATAAAACTATATAGTGCACAAAAGATTATATGTAGAAATGACATCACCTAGTGTATTGATTGGTTTTGATCTTTTTTCAATATTTGTTCCCAGCACATGCCAGAATTGCAAGAAAATCTGCTTTCCTAATTCTGATATATTCTGAAATATTTGCACAGTTCATTTACAGGCATTTAAGTTTTGTTGTGTGCTAGAAAAATGCCTTTAGTAAGTAAGTGAAATAAAATTGTAGAGCGCACAGTACCCAGGTGCCATGGCTCCAGCAAAACACGGAAGTTGCGACAGAGGCACGGAGAACAAATGAAAAAGACGAGAAAGCCCTACACAGATTCAAAGGGAAAAAAGCCACCCCCTTTCACACCTCCAGATTGTCAGATAGAGCCTCTCACTTTAAAGTCAGAGAAAGAAAAGTAAGCACCAAGGTCCCTCCGAAGACAGAGCCTGACCATTGACCTGTCTTTGAATGCACAGAAAATGTGACAAGATAAGAACAAAATTTAAAGGTCTGTTTACAGAAAATGAGAACTTGTGGAAGGATACTGTGAATAGACTATGCTTCATGGGAGGGACAAATACATGGTGGACAACCTAAAACACATAAAGCAAGCAAATAGAAAGCAAGCAAATGTGAGTACTAAAATGACTAAACCAATGGTAAGCAATCGGCAGAATTCATTCCAACGTTAGCATTCCGAATGTCCCCAAAATGTCTTTAGCAAATTAGACAGTTCTGCTGTCTGGTAGGCTTCAACCAAAAAAGAGGTTTTCAGCATTTTTAAAACAGTGCAGCTCTCTCCTTGTAGTCTTCAAGATGGTAGAATTTACATTAGGAGCATAACTGAGTGTAGAGGATTTCCTATCAAACTAGTTTGAGGAAGTTGTGTTGCTCATCAAACTATTTCAAACTGATGTTAACCCATATTGGTGGCAAACACATAAGCAATGACATATATGCATGTATATATTTTGCAAGTAAAACAGTATCAGGGCCATCAATGAAGGGGCACAGAGAGGTGGTAATTGTCATCCAGAAGTTTCTTCCAGGAATTGCAATCATTGTTGATTAATTATGATCCCATTGATATCTGTAGTCCATACTATTTCTCACCCCCGCTCCCCATCTGAGTGATCACAGCCACGGCAGGGAAGAATTCACTATCACTCTTAAATAGCATTCACGAAAACGGGTGAACAGGGCAGATAAGGTCTATTTGGCCCCAACCACGGTGTCTGACGTGGTTTGCCTCTGGGGCCCGTCATACTATGGCTCTGGAGACTGAGCCAAGTACACTCTTTCCACATTTGATCCTCAGGTTAGCAAAGGTCACCAGTCCAATACTTCTCAGGGAGGTAGTGTGGGTGGCTAGAGCTCAGAACTCTAACCATCACTTAATAGCTGCAATAATGTACTGTCTAGACCAATGCCTGCCTTTGTACAAAAAAATAAGTATTTTAATCACAGCAGAACTTAATACAGTACATACAGAGTAAGCAATTCCACTGGAAAGGGGTACGGATTCTACAGGGTTCCCCCTACAGAATTAAAACATGGAAGTAATCAGCTCAGGTGCAGGTTCACTAATTTGTAGCGCAGTAGCTTACTAACTTTCTGTGATCTGTAAGTCAGTCCATAGCAAATGACTATTCACTTCTTCTAAGGAAATAGGAATG
Source organism: Calotriton arnoldi (assembly GCA_963921515.1). NCBI lineage: Eukaryota > Metazoa > Chordata > Amphibia > Caudata > Salamandridae > Calotriton > Calotriton arnoldi. Next base: position 738,414 of record CAWUFW010001775.1, read on the forward strand.
TTTAATATATTTTCTGATCAGACTCTGTTAGCCAAAAATGTACTGTCAATGCCTCTCAGAGTTATGGAATTACATGATGTGGTGCACACTCAGTAAGACCAAGCTCTGTGTGTCAATGGATGGGTCACTGGGTGAGCTTTCATGCTCATGCTTACTGGGCTTTGTTGAGACAATATCTCCTCTTTCTATTCATGATCAGCCAGCTGGCACAGCAGAGGTCCAACAAGGAGTCCTCCAGCAGTGGTTGCAGTAGAAACATCTTCCTCCTCTTGTATGGGTTGTTGGTGTAACAGCTGAAGTGTAATGAAAGTAGAGTCAGAACGGTATGCCTGTGTCTTTCTCTGTGGTGGTCTACAAATGGAGCATTCTTTACTTTGTGGTTTACACGAATAATTCACACACAACTTCTCCTCTGTCAGACTCATCAGCTGGGTAGGGAGACTAGAGGACCCTGTGCATTTCACTGGTCTTTTCAGCACTCTCCCACATTGCCTCTGCTCCCTTTGTTCAATTCCTTACACCGAGCTCAGCAACCTGATTCTCCCCACTGGAAGGCAGGCTCCTGTGGGACTAGGCTCTCTCCTCTCCCCTCTCAGCAAACAGGAAGCTCCCATTATCTCAGGCTAGTGCACAGCGTCTTCCAGCAAGGCTTAGCAAAACCAGGCAATGTCCCCTGACTTTCAGAAGACTTCCTATCAGCGAAATCAGTCCTGGAACACAGTGGCTCTACTCAGGCAGTGAAGCAGCTTGAATTGGAACAAAGTGGAAAGGTTTGGGACACACTTTAGTTTTGTATTTTCAAATAGGGGATGTGGATCCACTGTCTGGGTTTAGAAACCGGTATGGTCTAGTTTCTTTTCATAATTAATTTTTCCTCTGCAGTGCAGACCAGTGTTTAATTTTAGCTGGTGGTTTCTGGTTCTCAGCACCGACACATAATTGTCAACACCAGCACTTATGACAGCCTGCCACATGGTGGTGCTGATTGTGTAATTTGGAGGTGAGAACAACAATAGTTGTTTATTAGTTCAATATACATTTAAAACGACTAATACATGCCACCCACAAGCAGTTCTTAGAGCTTTGGTGGCCTTGAACAGTTGGAAGTGTCTTACCTGTATGAGTGTGATGGTTAATAGTTGTGTTGTTACTGGCACTGGCGGGGGCAACAGCTGGTGCAAGCTGAAGTGGCCTCCTGATAAGGGTCCTGGTACCTATTTTTTTTACAAATTAAGCACTGGCACAGACATGTTGTTTTGCGCAAGATGATAGTCCCTGACAACAGGTAAAGACAATGCTGGCTCAAGCGGGAGTACCCACAACATTAGAACAATAAGTATGAAACTCTGCTTCAGGCTCTCATCAGCTTTCAAGGATGGACCAAAAAAAGGAAAACAAAGGACACAGGCTCTCCCTAGAAACTTCTTTTTCACTAACGTTAGGGTTGTAAGGAAGTCTTGCAGTGTGTACGGACATAGACTCCACAGCCATATGAAAAGGACATGGAGATTGTGGAGCCCCATTACGTGCCTTGTGAATGGCAGCATCCTTCCCATTCCATCAGGGAACCTGATTCCATCGGAGGGTGCAAAGACCTCCAAATCCAAGGTGGCAGAGGAGTACTTCCAGTTCAAGAGGGAAAGAGACAGTATTTAACTCAGCATAACTGAGAAGACCTTGGCTGGTGAATGTGTGTTTTGTTGTATTTCTCCACTCTCGTATCAGTTTACACCTGGCTATCCCTTCGTATGTCCCTTTGTTATTTTGGTAACTCCCTTCGGTTTCCCTCTCATGATATCCTGCTTAACATCTGAACTTTATTGTTCCAGGAATCTACTGCTGCTAACCAGCCCCTGGAATACCACAACTACCATTTCATCCTCATTCCAGTATCACTCCCGTCTTTTAGCCCTACTCCCTGTTTCCTCCAGAGTCTTCTACATAGTACTTGCTCTATTGGGTACTTGTAGTCAGATGCGTGAGAAGGCCAGGGGTTGGCATCCATATCACAGAATCCTGACCGCTAGCAACTTTCTCTGCTGACTGTCCCCTACTATGCCACCATTAACCAAATTACAGTGATCTGAAAGGACTAATCATCAAACCCTTACTAAGAAGGTCACAAATAATTTCTAAAGGGAGTACTGGCTCTGTCACTTCACACTTCTGTGTTGTAGGAAGGTGGAGTATTATGTGGTGATGCTGGTTAGGCTTCACCATGCAATACTCTCACAGGCCCCAAAGATGGTCCTTGGACTCACAATAATAAATCCTTCGCTCAGTCCTAGTAGTATGGCAAAGAGCAGTCGCACGTTACTAGAAAAACATGGGTTAGGCATTTCAGAGTACCAACATGGATGATAAGTAATTGACACGACTCGAGAGAAATTAAACAACAATTTATAAAATTAAAGTGTATTTTTATCTTAATCTAGACACCAAAATGAACGGGGTAGCATACATGTAACTGGAGTTATGGATTTTAGAAAGCAATATAAAATATAAAATCAGTGCAAAAGAATACAGTGAGACTTTATCATTGTGGTCAACGGGAAAAAACACTAGTTACAATCGGTCACTTGAAGGTCGAGTAGCGTGGAACCCCTGCAGGGTAAAGGTGATGCAGGTCCCAGGATGCGGCCACGACAGTCAGTTCAAATTTACCTGGCTCGTGGAGCCTGGGTTCAAAGTTATGCTGGCTGTACCTGGCACTGAACTGGAGCAGCGGGAGAGCTTCTTTTACTGGTTACACGGTGCTTCAGGGAACAAGATGCAAAAATACAACAACGAGGTGGTTGCTGATGTCAGTCGAAGGTCGGATTGAGTTCCCTCTAGGTGCATGGTTGAGTGCAGGGGTCGGTGATCTAACTTGGCAGCGGTAATCTTTGGAAAAAGGTACTTCGACATCCGGTGGTCCTGTGGAACATGGTAGATGCCTGTAACTTCGTGAATGACAGGAGTACAATTCCCATAATCCACTAGACCATCTGGATTTGGGTGATCCCACGTAGGGCCCAATGGCCAGCGATTCTTTGGATCCAGAGCGTTGTTTTACCTACAGTTTGCAGGGGACTAGTGCCAGTAGTCCAGAGGAGTCTGAGGGTGCTTCAGGCTCTCAGAGGGGTCCCTCTGTCTGGGGGAACCAAGAGTTAGCCTAGGGCAAGTCTCAATCAGGCAGTTTCAGGAGCGTTGCCACAGGGACAGAGTATCCCTCTTTTGCTTTGTGCAAGTCCTGTTGTCGTAGACACAAGCCTCTTCTTTGTCCTCTTTGATGCAGGTTGTTCAGAACTGAGGTTCTGGTGTCAGAGGTAGCCCTCAAATTCTAGATTTAGGGGTGTTAGGGGTGTGGGTATAAATGGGAAATGGGCTGCTTGGTCCAGCGGCTAATCCACCCTTGAGGTGACCACATCCAGGGGTGTAGGTCACCTTTCTACCCAGAACCCACTATTTTTACCACTTTTAATAGTGGCAGAAGTCTTCCTTAGCTGTACAAGACCAGCCAGCCCACCCTAGAGGTATGGCAGCCTTCTGGGGATGTACACCTCCTGCATACCTAATTTCTCACCGCCTTGATGTGCATCACTAGCCTTCCTGGGAGGGAGGAGGTATGACCTCCTTCCCACCCAGGCCTTTGCTCCTCACTCCTGGGAGTGATCACACTTCCTGGCAGGAGGTCAGAATCCTGTCTTGGTGGAAGCAAGCGCAAGCTACCAGCCAGAGCACAGAGAAGCTGGGGCAACCAGGTAGGCAACCGCTAAGGTAGCTGCCTGGGTGCATGCCCCAACAACCTTGACATGAGATTCATGTCAGGGGTGAGAATTCACATTGTTTGATATCAAACATGACATATTTAGGTGCTGCCAACCTCGGGTTTGCCTGGGTGCCAGGCCATGTTATCCTATGGATTGTCTAACATTTACAGTGTCCTTTAATGGTGATGGTATAGGGACATATAAGTTTGCACTGACATGCCCACACCTTTAATATAATGCTCCCTGCCTCCTGAGTACAGGAGGCCTTCCTTCGGGGTGACTGACACATATTAAAAGTAGTGCATTAACCTTGCCACACATGGTGAGGGTATAGTCAAAATAGAGCATTTTACACTATTCCTGCAGTCTGCAATGTCAGGCCTGCTGTCAGCGGTTTACTTGGGTAACTCAGGGTGGCACAAACAGTTCTGCAAGCCCTGGGGACTCCTTTACCACCCATGCCCTGGGTACCACTGGTTCCATATATGAGGGACTTATAAGGAGGGTAATGTACTTGTCAATTGGGGATGCCAATTTCCACATAACAGTTTTAGGGAGAGAGCACTGGCCCTAGTAGCTGGGCAGCAGGCTACAGTGCACTTTCAAAATCATAACCATCAGCATTGGAGCAAAAAGGGGGAGGGGTTGACCATACAACAAGGGCACTTTCCTACATGTGTCCAGAGTTAAACTCTCCTCCTCAGGAATGCAGGCAGTGCACCTCCACTGTGTGGGGACTGTTTCACAACCTCCCTCTTGTATCACATCAAACCGGGGACAATTCAAAGTGGATGCCACTGGTAACAGCATAGATAAACACTAGCAAACATTATGGAGTTAGCATAGATGCACACACTCGCCATTCGCACAAGAATGTCAGAACAGGGTGTAGTCATGACACATAAGAGGAACCTTACTCGAGTCAACAGGTATACATGGCACTAATATACTTAAACAGTTCAAAAGTATGTTCAGCTACTGAGCACGTAAACATGGCACACTGCTACCACCACTCACTGTATGTGAACAGGGAGCAAGACAGTAGTCTTGTACCCAGCCATGGGTATGCTTTTGGCGCCCCTGCATAATCTCAGGACCTCAATCTCAATCTCACCCCTAGGTCTGCAGTGTACACACAGAAGTTCATGTGTTCTGAGGTCAAAATAAAGCCAATAACAGATTCACCTCCAGTTGGGTCACTCAGGGGAGGGGTACATGTAATTTACCATAGGGAGATATTTTAATTCCAATGGCCCCCAAAGAATGTTGTGAATGTGGCTCAAATTGGGATGACAGCCAGAAGCGGGCTTATTTTACTTGCAAATGGGTGATCGTGCTATGCAGTGTCCCATGTGTGGTCTGCCCATTCACTAACAGTCTCCTAGGCAAAAAGATTGAAACAATTCAGGAAACGTACATTCCCGCCAGGGCCCAATTAGCACAGACGCAGGATGCCTGATCCAAAATATTTTATGTGAGATGTTATGTTTGGGCATTTGTTGAACTCCCACAGAGGACAATTGGAGTTTCTTTCAGGGGAGGCGCATCCAAGCTTTCCTGAACTAGCATAGGGGTGCAATCCCTACGTATTCATTAACAGATGTGGCCATGCTAATTCCCATTTGCCCCTCACATTGCTAGGTTATGGGTAGTGGGATCTTCCCAGGTGGAGGTGAGAAAGATCAGTACCATAGGGTTGGACAATACCAGCCTTGTTAGCTTGACTGACAGAAACTACTCTGCCTCCCACTTTATATGGAGAAACTTTCTCAAATTGGCTTCCAAGAGTCCTAAACCAGGGTCTCTCTAGGGCCACATCTGGTTGCTGCCAAGTTAGGGCCTGTATCCACCTCAAACGAGGCAAACCCACCAACAGCATTGCAAATCATAATGTGGTGACCCACGTATTGCTGTCATCCAGTGTTCCAAAAATTGCAATATTGAGGATGCATCTAGCCGGCTACTTCCTGCAGAGAGGTGGAAGCAGCACCCACCATTTCCTCAGGCTCAGCCACGTGGCCATGTGTGCTTCTCTTAGATTACTCCCAATCCGACCTAGTTCTTGGGGCACCCCACCCAGGTAGGTCCCAAAGTGGGTACCATTCAAGGTGTTAAGCGCAAACCCACTATGAAGCTTCCTCCTCTACAGGAACCCAAACTTTCTACAAAAAATATTCACAGAGCATTCTGATCTAGGTAGAATTCTCTCATACCCATCCATCCACCAGGCCTATCACATTCTCAGGTAATAATATACTTACAATAGCCCAAGTCAGATCCCAGTTGCTTCACTAAATAGCCATGAATGCTAATGGATGAGTATGAAATGTGTACCTTTTATGGATCTGCCCATTTTTTTAACACTATACCCTGATAACACAACTGAGAGTAATTATTACTATCTCTCTGCTACAGCAAAGGCATTGGGCTGCGTACCCAGAAAATGGAGAAAGAGACACCTCATGGCTGCAGCCAGTGGTTACGCAAATGACTAAATAATACTGTGTGCTGGGTTTTGCATCATTGGTGCTCTCCCTTGTGGAAAAAGGGGGAATACCCTGTTGTACGTCAGTGTGTGTTTGTCATCACTAACACTAGTATCTGTTGTGGAATTCGAAGCGGGCCTTCTATATTAGACCTATGTCTTCACTTCTAGATTTAATATTTACGAGTAGTCAGTTAACGCGTGTGTGGGTGTCTTCATTCTTTGAGTGAACTGTACTGTTGTGGTGGGATAAAAACATGTCTTGGGGGCGTCTTTGGATTTATTCTGTTATGGCTCTCTTCATGTATTAAAAACATATGGCATGGTGAGTTCTTGATTAGGTAGAGGTCGACATGTTTCAATGCCCTGCAACTTCTTCAGGACTTGAGGACCACCATTGTGAGAGGTTGCCTCAAAAGTCACCCCCCTAGAGAAAAACACAATCAATACGGACCTAGTCAACAGCGCCCAGTATTCCATTTTAATACTTTATTGGATGATTGGATGGTTAAAACGTTAAAAAAAACTGGTACCTGAACCCCTGTGCGCATGCATACCAGGTATACCTAAATGGAAGTGTGGGTGCGTGCATCTTTGTGGTTCAGCATCTTGTACCACCTGTTGTTTAGTCCATGCCTCTTCTATTGTCCTGTAATATAAAAGAAAGGACCCCAAAAATCAGTGCCTGTGTATGCCACTGACTCACACCTGCATAAAATTAGCACTGCTTAATATCAGTGTCAAAGGTAGTGTTATCTTGCGTGATGAAGTATCGATGGTGTGATCTCACTTCCTCTGGTGTCATCGGGAGGCCAAAGGTCAGCTAATGTGACAAGTACTATTCCACTACCCCTTATTCTCTTGCTGAAAAGACGCCCCTGCACACGTATATTGCAATACATTGCCCGATGTAATCAGCATTTGTTTCTTACCTTCAAGCTCTGCAACTGTATTCACGATAATAATGTAAATGTGGCCCATTTTTCTGTCGCCTCGCTCGAAATAAAAGCAGCTCGACAATAAATAATGATGCCTCTGAGTAAGACTGCAACTAAGACAATAAACAAAACAAAAAATGTTAACTACATGACTTAATTGAGTGGGAGGTAGTTAGGTTAAGAATTTGACATGTTTACCCTTATCTTTGATGGGTAAGGTTAATTTCTAAAAACAACAGTCCTGCCAAGATTAATATATGTGTTTAGGAATGCACCAGCCTATCCTCCGAAATCTATGTTTAGAAAATGGATCCTGTGATAAGTAGGTTTCTGTGTCAAGGGAATCCTCCAAGGATAAATATCAATAAAAAATGTACAGCTTAATTATAAAGAGGAAGGTTTGTCTCTCCTGAGTTTGAGTAACTGTTAGGACGAGAGTCAATTAGCAAAATTCACCAAAAAACGTGTTTATTGCTCTGATGTCTTTATCAGTTTCTTCTGTTACCCATCCTTTGACTTATTCCCCAAGCAGTGGTGTAGCAAGGATGCCACGGGCCCTTTAATACAATTAAAGTGGGTTATGTTTATGGGATAAAACTGAAAAAAGCATAATTCTTCAGTTATGGTTAGTTCTGCAAACCCTAGTTCTTACACTTGCCATTCAAACCATAATTCGTACACTAAATATGCGCATGATGTTAAATTACAGCACATACACAATCAGGGAAACCATACTTCATCCAAAGTCGTGACATTCATGATTTTATTTGTAAGGTGATATATCAAGTCACTAGTGAGATTATTTATATAATTTGTGAAGCCATACATTACCTGAGGGTGAGTGATTGACAGTGGCTGAGGCTTTTGCAAGCATTCTACCTATTGCCTTTGTCTTTTACTGAATGCGACAGGTAGGCCCAGAAGTGTCCAGTGCTCATTGTACCACAGGCCTCATGCTATTCCTCTCTTATGAAGCCCAACAAGGATGGGACCGGACTGGGGCTACTTGAGTTCCCATTCAGAGAGTACTTGGCCTAGTGGTTTGGGCTAGACTGTTCCTACTGGAATAGAAAGAATACTTCTTTGCATATGGCTAGTCTTTGACTGAAGTGGCATACTGGACTAAAACAATGCATTGGAATATGGCCTAGTGTCTGAGACTTCTGGAAGCATTGCATCCATCACGTTTGTCTTTTCCACATCATGTGTGTGGTCATTTGTGGCGCATGTTATGGTTTGCATGGCAAGTGTGTGAGCTATGGTTCATGGAGCTAAACAAAACAGGGGCATTTCAGAGGGTGTTTGATTTTATTCCATATCCATAAATGTGTTTTGATTATGTTTTTAAGTGAATCAGATATTTGTATGCACTGTGGCTCAGAGGAAAAGTTGTCAAAAGAAAAGACAGAGAAACTTCAAAAATGTAGTCTAAGACTGTCAACCAAAACTGTGATTTGCTGGGACTGCTGGAGCAGGAATCAGTTTAAATTAAAATCTTGGTTTACCATCATCCGGGCTAATTCCCGCTGTCACTGGGGCAATGGATCTTTATCGTTGTTTTAGAGAAGATCAGGAGCCGTACATCACATAAATTATAATCACAATCACTAATCTATTTTCAGTCAATAATGAGTGTTTGGTATGAGTTAAAGGGTTTTATTAATCCACTCTTTCAGTAATTCATATTTATTAAAAGTTATAAATTAATTCTTATTAATCTCGATCATCAAATATGAACAGAAATCGATAATCCATATTAGTCAATCAAATATTCATAATAAAATGCATTAAGCACGTTCCATAATGGAAATAATCCCTATTCTATTAAATGGAAGAAAAAGTGTCAATCAGAACCCATAAAGACTTCCAATTCCAGAGAACGTGAGAGCAGGGCATAAAGCTTTAGCATCAAAAGTTAGCTCAATAAATCAATAATCAATCAAAGGAGAACTTCCCATAAAGAGAGTTTCAACAAACTCAGTAGAGTCTCTGAGCATCGTTGAATGGAGATAGATGTGGATGAAAATGGAAAAGTCTGCAAAGGTCCCAGGGTCTGCTCTAAGAACATGCACTATTATAGACATCACAGTCTAAAGCCTTTGCAACATGCTGCTTCTCCCATCTCTAGTCAGCCAATCAGCTTTCGATGCTCTTATGGGAGCAGGATCGCTCCTCACCTTCTCACAGGAATACAATAGTCTACAGACAGCAATGTCAAGTGAAACATTTCTTATCAAATACAATGTTAACTCTCTTAGACTTTCACATCATTCCTTCCCTTTAGAAATGCTGCATCTTCTCTCATAATTTGTTAATAGTGATCTTCATGTAAGTAGAAACATTTTGCAGTATTAGATAAAAACATTTATGCAACTATTATTCATTATGAAAAACATGTTCATGGAAAAGTCAAGATATAAACATTTTAGGCACATTAAGCATTTTCTAGTCATGTCAGCTTGTCAGCTTCAGTCATTTGAGGCATAGTACAAGTAAATATGGTTGACAACTACAAGTTTTGCATTTTAACGCATTTTTATTTTTCATCAAAGTTTAGACGTTAATTGCACATTTATTATAAACTGTATTATTTTCTCATTATCATTAAACGCTTCCTCAGGACCTTCTAGTTTAAGTATGGGATTTCTTAGGCGAAAAAGAATACTTAGATACAAGTAGCTTCCACTTGCAAGGGGAGTTGCTTAGTTGTTTATTTAAAAAAAAAATGAAATGTCAATAAAGATATTTTTTTAAAGTATGAGATTTTTTTTCCAGAGCCGAGATCATGTAAAAAAACATGAGAGAAAATAATTGATACCCACGATCTAACTTTCCTTGCCACAAATGTTTCTCCGATATAAAGCTTTTTGCCTGGATGTTATGCTGATCATGGACATGGGGTGGTTAAAAATGGATACTCCATGGGGTCTGGTCAAACAAATTTTTGATCACATTTAGCACTGAAGGATACTTTGTAGGACAATTTAATCAGAGGGCAAACAAGGATATATCAAAATAACACAACATTTTGGTTAAAAAACTATGGAAGATGACTTGACAAAGGTCTATGATAATTATTGCAAAAACAATATAAGGTGGAAATATATCAATGTATATTTTGCACACTGATATCACATACATCAAATAAAATTGCACCATTAAAAATCAAAAAATAAAACATTCGTCACCATAATGTAAATCCCTATTAGTAGAATGCAAGTGCACTTGTGGACGGACAACTCATAACTAAGCTTGGGCAAAATTTTAATTATGCCAGCAAAATTTGCACAATTTCTTGAAATTTCACAATAGGTTATTTCATGTAATGTTCATCATTAGGAGACTGGCTTGCACAGAAATGTTCCAGCAAGACATTTTCTGCTCATACTTTTCTCCTTTCTGTATTGGGCATGACTTTTTATATGGAATGTGTCCTAAAGTGAAAAACGTCACACTAGATACTGTCACATTGCATTCCACTCTGAATGTGACCTTTTGTGCAATTTTGCAAAATCCCCAAACAATTTCATTGAAAATTTAGAAATTTCATGCGCCCCACTCATAACAAAGTGGTGCAAAGCCAAACATATAAAAGATCACATTAAACTTAAGGCCCTGCTGCAGATGTTCAAGAAGGCTATTTTTAAGGTTAAATCACACTACCTCAAAGATACAATTGTGTGGCGTGTATTAACACAGCGCGCACTGCGGAATGCCCTCACTGCAGCATTGCACCAGCTGGGTTTGCGCATATGACATGGGACTGCCCCAGACTTCAGCAGTATTGGGATGGGGTGTTGAAGATAATCAGAGGGAGGACCGGTATCCGCGTTGAACACACCATTAAACACTGCCTCCTGGGGGTCCTACCGACCCCAAAGACGACTAACAAAATGCAGCATAGGTTTGCAAACTTAGGATTGGTGCTCGCCAGACGTCGCATAGCGATACACTGGACACAGGCTGCGCCACCCACAGCACATAAGTGGATGACAGATATGCAGGAATGGGGGGTGGCAGACGAGAGGTGGCTACGGATAGTACGCACTGATGAGAACGCTGAAAGAGATCTGGAGACATGGGGTCTATTGTTGAATAGCATGCAACCCCAAAGTCAGGTAGTTGAGGGAGCAAGTACTCCCACGCAAATAGACACTCCGACGTCGCGGCCTGGAGGTGAGGAGGGCACCCCAGATGCCCCGGTCTCTACCACATAACACACCGCATCTGATCGGGGGGTGGCTACTCAAAGGGAGCGGAGGGGTGTGTGCTGCCCACTGGTGGGGGGGAGCCTCCAACATACTAGGTTGCCATAAGAGAACCGCGCGAGGACGGGCCACCCGACACTACCTTCGTCACACAACACACATTTGGAATACAAGATGATATGTAGTCCTGAAACAAACTGTTGCACTACATCTGCCTTCGATATCAAGGGATACATTGGAAACTGCAAGTTAACTGCTGCCTAATTTTTATATTGAATGTGTTTTCCTTTTGTTTAGTTAGATAATTATTATGTAAGGTTGGTCATCGCAAGAAAATAGAAAATAGGTATATGTAACCTCTTTTAGTTATGCTTGAGTTGCATGCTTCCGAGCATATGGTGGGAAACACTGTTGTCGTAACAAGAGGACTACAACTGTACAACTGTATATTAGACCATACAGTGTATGCTCAAACTACAAAATAATGTCATGGAAATCCCGCAATAAAAATTGAATATAAAAAAAGATACAATTGTGGCCGCAGCTGAAAGAACTTTCCCAGGTCCTGCAGATATTTACCAATGCTATATGTCACTTTCTCCCCATGCACCTGCAATAGAAAAAAAGGCAATTTGATCAATTCTTTATTTAAAGCATATTAGACTATCAGCATTCCACTGGTAAGCAACAAAAGGATGACACCACCATAACTGTTATTCTAGAAGTAGAAGAAATGAATGATCCTTGTTTCGCTAACTCTGGAGAAAGTCTTGTCCATCAGTTTCTTTCACGAAAATACAAATTAAGGAAGTTGAACAACTATGAGAGATAGATCTCTAATTGATCAAATATTTACTTTTGGTTCTGAATGATTTTGACGCTACAGAAATGTGTTGTCTTTTAAATTGGCCACACTAGGCCCAAACTATGCCTTGACTCCATCTTGAAATTCCGAATGTGACTGTGTGGTTTAATCTCTTTTCTCTGGAGTCCTGGAGCCAATTCTGGAAGGCACTTTCTGTCTAGACACCTTCAGTGACTGAAGCAACGTGGGTACTGGAAGGTGTCGCACATACCTCTGGCAGTCAAGAACTGTGAAAACGTGAGCCTCTGGTACAACTCACAACCAAAGACTCTCTGCCATGCGGCAGCTTTATGATAGCTGCGATGCCGGAAGTCCAGTCTTAGCCCGTAAAACATGGAACCAGATCCAGCACAGCTCCAAGCAGTTCTGGTGAACCAAGCTCAAGCTCTTGTTCAGACTGTTCAGCAGCAGACACATGAATTACAACATCTGAGAGATGAAAATTTGGCCTTACGACAAGCTTTAACATCCCAAGCGTCAGATGTACCAACGTTCTCATCAACCATTTCACGTTTTTTTGGGGATTAAAATAAATGAAAGGAATATTGATTATTTGACAGTATTCTTCGCCTTTCTCCCTTCTCAGTTTTCACAAGATTGGGCTAAGGGGGATATTTGATCAGTGCTTACTCCGGACCAGCATTAGCTTGGGCGACCCTTAAAGTGGCTTCAGAAGATTTCTGTCTCTCCAACTATGCCATCTTCTTTAAGCAAATCTTTAAAAGATCAGATGTGGAAAATTCAGCGGAAGAAGCCTTCTGTGAAATCTTACAGGGAAATCAGTATGTTTTAACGTACGTAACCTACTTTCTTCAACTGTTAGCCAAAACGACTAGGGTCGAACTAACTCTGATAACACTCTTTCGCAGAGGCCTCAAGGAGGAAATGAAGGATGAAATTGTCCACTCAGTTTAATCAGACTCCTTATATGCCTTGATTGATCATGTTCTTTAGATTGAACACAGCCTATGTGAGCAGAATGACGAAGGGTTTGTCCTTCTTCCAGCCTTGGTCCATTTCGAATTCCATGTCAGAGAGTAGAGGTTCCATCAGAATAATCCTCATCTTCACTTGCCAATGAAGAGCCTATGCAAATAAGCCTTGCCTGGATCCCTCTTTGCGAGGCTGAAAGGAAAACTCACCGGAAGAAAGGCCTGTGAATGTATTGTGGATCACCTGAACATCTGATCCAAGATTATGCAGTTCATTCTCCAAGGCCTTCGGGAAACACCAGGTCCTTTCCGTTATGAAAGGGAGAAGGATGAGAATATCGCAAATGCCTTATGTTGGAGTATAAGGTGATACTTTAGTTCCACTTTTTCTGTTACCAGTGTTTTTGGATCTATCGGACTGCATGAGAGAAAGAATCCCGGCATTACTAGACTGTAGTGCAAGTGACCTGTACCTAGATGAGGGTTGGGCCAGTAACAAGAATGCACCTAGGATTCCAGAAGAGTCCCTGGAAGAGATCCAGACCTTTGATGGCCCACCCCTAAGTTCTGGGCCAGTCAAGGTGATGGCCATACCAGTAAGAATGACCTTCGGAAAACATCCGAAAACTGTCTGTTTTGACTTCATTTAATCTCCAAATCACACTGCAATTCTGGGCATTCCTTGGTTGACTCACCATAACCCATATATCAATTGGGAAATCAGGACCAAAACCTTATCTTCACAATTTCGTCATAACAATTGCTATTCATCAGGAGTTTACTGGGCCCCTAAGGAAATGGGTTCAGCACAAAATTTGGAATGATAACCCTTCTCCAAGGAATTCCCGCTCAATGTCTCTCTTTTTCTGACCTCTATGAGAAACCAAAAGAAATATCCATGCCTCCTCATCGAGAGCTTGCTTGAGCTATTTCTATCAAACCTGGAGCAACTGTTCCTTTTTGAAAGGGTATTGTTTATCTAATCCAAAAAAGAAACCATAAGGCAATATCTGCAAGACAACCTACAAAACGGCCTTTTAACCCAGTCAACTTCTCCTGCTGGGGCATCACTCTTCTTTATTTCTGAAAATTCCAAAGAGCTGAGACCATGCATAAACTTCAGAGGCTTGAATAGGGTCTAAAAAACCAATATCCCCTTCCTTTAATCAAGGACATCTTAAAAATCAGTAGTTGATTGCTTAGGTTTTCACATAAATAGTACTGAAATTTCCATGGATCTATGCAAAGTTTCAGTCATTCTGGATTAGCCGTTTCCTACCAGTGTCAAGGAAACCCAATGCTTTCTTGGTCTTGCCAATTTCTACCATCAGTTCATTGACAATTTTGCCCAGTTAACCAGCAACCTCACTTGTGTTCTTAAAAAAGACATGTTCAGCCATAGCGTTCAATGGAACTCTTTAGATGAGGCCTTTACTCAAGCTCAGATCTTACACCCTGATCCAACTAAAAGGTTTATCGTTGAGATTGAAGCCTCCAACCGGGTTACTGGAGCAGTCCTTCTTCAGCTCCAAGAAGACAATCGATTATAACATCCTATATTCTATCTCTCTAATATTCTGTCAGATTCTGAGAAGAATTACTTAGTTCTAGAAACAGAACTTTTAGTTATGAAGAAGGCTAGCTCTGATTGCAGGCATTTCTCAATGGGAGCTCAAGAACGCTTCAAAATTTGCACTGATCACCGCAGTCTCCAATGTCTCAGGAATATGCAGTACTGGAATAATCGCCAAGCTCGATGGATTTATTTCTTTAATCAGTATGACTTTACCATCACGCATATTCTTGGTTCAAGAAATATTTTGACTGGTGCCATTTCACGAAGGTTTCCGGAAACCCCTTCAGTTTTTAGTCAATATATTCTACTGCCTCAAAAGATCACTGGAGTAGCACAGTCATTTCTTGACAGAGTTCAAGGCAATTATTCCTCACTTCCCAGGAAAGAATGGGAAACCTTGTCTGACTCTGTTCGTAAGAAGGGGACTCTTGCCTTTCGGGGTAAGGCCCTTTTTATTCCATCTAAAGATTTGAGAGCTGAAGTCTTCAAGATGTGTCACGCCTCCCCTGTTGCTGGCAATAAGGGAAATAAATCTACATGGGAGCTCATTCTTTCCTCTTTTGGTGGCCAGATGTGCGACATGATACCGAACTCTACGTTGGTTCCTGTCCAACCTGCACTCAGGGAAAATTCTCTCATTCCCTTCCTTCAGGAATTGTGCAAACCCTTCCTGTTCCACCAGAACCATGGCATCCTATTTCTACTGATTTCATCGTGGCTGTACCTCCTTCAGAAGGGAATCAGGTCATCATGGTCACTGTTGACTATTTCTCCAAAATGACTCATTTCACTGCCCTCAAAAAATGGCCCTCTGCCAAATCTCTGGGTCAAATCTTTTTGCAAGAAATCTTTTGTTTGTAAGATCTGCCTTAGGTTATAGTCTCTGATCGTGGTCCTTGGTTCATGTGTCACTTCTGGAAATCTTTTTGTAAACGCTTCACATTGAAGTGGCCCTATCCTCTGGGTTTTGCCCCCAGACTAATGGTCAAACCGAATGACTGACCCAAGGGTTGGAACAGTACCACCCTTCTTTCTGTAATTCCACTGAAAGGGACTGGTCATCCTTTTCAGCCTTGGCTGAGTTTTCCTACAATAATTCCATCCATAGTGCTACTTAATCCTCACTATTTTTCTGTCTCCATGGCCTTCGTCCTCAGGCTTTTTCTTCTGGAATCAGGAGTTCTCACATGGTGACCACTACTAGTTTTGTTTGACAGTTGCAAGCTGTTCTGCGGAAGGTCTCACTTAATGTTCACGCATCTAAACAACAGATGAAGTTCTATGCAGATTCTTGCCACATCTCTTTACCTTTCTACAAGAGTGGAGACAAAGTCTGGGTTTCCTACAAGTTTTTTTCTATCTCAGCTCTCCCACAATAAATTCACGCCACAATTCTATGGGCCTTTTAAAACGGATCAATTATAAATCCAGTAGCCTAAAAGATTTTACTGCCTCTCCAATGGAAAATCGATCCTGTGTTCCATGTCTGTCAATTCAAACCTTACCGTATCGATCCCTTTCTACGATTGCTTACTCAGCCTCATCCTGTCTTTTTTGGAGATGAACCTGAATTTGTGGCACAGGAGATATGTGATTCTTGGAAAACTCCAGTTTTTGATCCATTGGAAAGGATATCCTCCTAGTGAACGGTCTTGGAAAGATGCCTCTTCTGTTCATGCTCTGGTTTTGGTATGCTGATTTGTCCGTAGATGTTCTGATAAACCTGGAGCTTCTGAAGGGGAGCATACTGTTGCACCCCACCCGCCTCTTGACAGCAGGCGGTACACAAGCTCCCACAGGAGCCAGAGGGACCACAGAGGTACCAGCGGGTTGCTGTAGGCCCTAAACACATTACCTCAAGGCAACCAGTCTGCCTCTGCTCTCTTGGGTGGCAGTCCTCTCCTTGGGGACATGTTGGGTGACAGCCTTGGCGTCTCCTTGTTTCTTCTTCTTCTTCCCAAACTTCTCTGGAGAGGATTACTGGGATAGGAAATACTGCCTGTTCCAAGATAGCATCTTGTCCATTCCTTTCAACAGGACGTTCCTAATCCAACATTGTGGTCTATCTTCCTGTGATGTAAATTTATGTCCTGGATCTATATAAGGAAAGGTTTTTCATTCTCTTCTTGTGTTGCAATGCTCCAAGTCTCCTGTGGTGTGATCCAGAGCTCCAGCCTTTGCTTGGCTCCTCCAGGAATCTTCGGCTTTATCCTGTTAATTTTCAGTTTGTATCCAGCAATTCCAGCACTCCAGCCTTTCCTTGGCTCCTTCCAGAATCTCCAGTCATTTCCTGTTGGGTGGGACCTCAGACTTGTTTCTTGCCTCAAAATTCCACCTGCAACCAGAAGACCTCTTGGAGGATTTTTTTGCCCTTCGGCTTTTTCCACCTACCTGGGGCCAATTCCGGATGGCACTTTCTGCCTTGACTCATTCTGTGTCAGCAGCAATAGGACTACTGGAAGGGGCCGCCCATACCTCTGGCAGTCAATAACTGTGAAAACCTGGGCCTCCGGTCCAATTCGCAGCCAAAGACTTTCCGCCAGGTATCAGCTTCGTGATACTACCGCCCATGCACAGGATAACATTTCTTTCTCAATAACTGAGTAGGATTTCTCAGACTCTTTTGATACATGTGGGCAAATGCAATGGTATTCTATTTCTTGAGCACTCTTTGTGTCACCACAGTGCCTAAACATTTAGCACTTGCATCTACTGTGATGGAGATAGGTAACCCTGGAATGTAAGCCTTCAAAAAGAGCAGCATGTACTAGATCTGCTTTAATTTGTAAAAATGCATCTTCTTGTGGTTTGCCTCAAATCAACTCGAGTTTTTTTAGTAAATTGTAAATGGATTCAGCAATTGTGTCAATGTTAGGTAGGAATTATGCATAGGACTCACATAATCCTATAAAGGGCATAACCTGTTCCTTTCTTGTTGGGTTGGGGCACATACTCTATGGATTGAGTCCAACCAGATATGGGACTTATTCCTTCAGCACTGAAAATATACCCCAAATACTCCAATTAATTCTGCCCAAACAAACATTTAGCACTTCTTAATCTTACACCACTGAATTTCACTCTCTCTAATACTGTGCCAAATCTCAGATTGTTTTCCCTCAAATCTCTCCCCCGCTACAAGAACTTTATCTTGAAACCTTAACACACCCTAGATCTCCCCTAGCATACTATCCATGACTTTCAGAAAAACAGAGGTGGCTGGTTCCAAACCGAATGGCATTCTTTAATGTTGAAAAATACCATCAGGCATTATAAAAGCTGTAAGGTACAGTGAGCAAGAAGAGTGTGCAATTTGATGGTAGGCTGAATGCAGATCTAATATGCTAAAGATGGTAGCACCATTTAGTTTGACCAAACGTTCCTCAGTTTTGGATAGACGATAAGCATCAATCCATATGTTGCTATTAAGTGTCCTAAGGTCAGCACAAATCCTTAACTCTGATTTTCTTTTGGCCACTGCAATGGGAGAAAGCCATAAATAACTATCTGCAGGTTCTAATACTCCTTGCTTTTGCAGCTGAACTAAGGACTGCAACAAATCTTCTTGTATGCTGAGAGAAACCCTCCTTGACTTGTGTTTAACTGGAATTGCGCCTTACTTCAAGTTGATTTCAAATTCAAAATTCTTCAGCAGACCTAACTCATCATTGAACAGTCAACTGCATACTAAATCATATTCATTCGCAGACATTTGAGAGGTAACTTCCTTACACTCTATGAGACATAGCACATTTGTTTCATCTACACCGGATCCTTTTGAGCCTACATTGATGTAACTCACGGAAACTCATAGCCTGTGTAGACTTTCCTGGTAGCAGAACAATATCATGTAAGTCCTTGTGGACCCAACCCAAAATATATTTTCCTTTAAACATGACATATTCTTTTCCAGTTACTGAACTGCCTTCAAACAAGATGGGTAAAGTTAGAAAACCAAAAAGATCAATGTTTGAGACCTAGAACAAGTCCATTTTATATCAGGCTTAAAACAAATGTGTGCTTCCAAAATGTCTAATATGTGTCATAAGTTATAATAGTAACTTTGCCTCCAGAATCCATTAGTAAATTGATTGTGTGTCCTCCTAAGGTGATGTTGGCAGTGGGGTTATCATAATGAGTTCGAGCTGTAGAATTAATGTTGAAGACTAAATTCTTCATAGATGACTGAAAATCCTCTTATTCTTGAGTCTTCAACCTAATTTACTTAAAGCATCCTTTCCATACATATTTGTAAAAATGTCCCACAGTTCCACACAAATTACAAATGTTCTTTATGGCTGGCAGAATTTGAAGGAAGCAACATGACCTATAGAACCACAATGATAACACCCTTCAGGCCAGTTTAGAAGCACAACTAATTCATTGTGACATTTCTTTTACTAATAATTCTCATCTTTTCTTACGAAGATTTTATGATACTGGCAGTTTCTATGCATTCAGAGAACATTAGTTTCTTGAATGACGGTAGTTTCTCTTGTATAATCTTTCTATGTCATCTAACAACTAACTCAACTCTGATCAGTGAAGAGCTCAAATTCACACATTGCAGCCATGATTCTGAGAGGTGTAATATACATTTCAATTATTTCATCAGGACGTTGTTCCCTAGAGAAGAATTTAAATCATTACACAATACTACTCTTCTGCACCCCAAAATGCAGTTCAACTCTCTGAAAAGCTTCTTGAAATTTGTCAATCCCTTCTCCCTCTACAGGTGTGCAGATTGGTGGATGCTCAAATATGCATTGACCTTCTCTTCCCAAACAAGGTTCCACAATTTTGTTTTCTTTCAGCTCTGTATCATTGTACATCAATAGCCGCCAAGTGGACACTAAAAAACCTATACTAGTCCTTCCATTTGACAGGTGGCTCATCTGGGGTGTCACAAAGTGACAGAGGAGGATATACAAACCACATGAGTTACATTAACAGGAACTATGGCTGTATGTGCAATTGGTATACTTAAATGTAATATAAGCTTTGAGTACAAAAGCTTGCATTGGAAAGGCAGAAGTCAATGTAAAACACATTGAAGCATCTAAATTATAAATTATGTTTTAACTGTGAAAAAAATCAATAACCAGAAGATAATGTTCCTCAGAATAAAAGGTGCTGTTGCCACTGTGATGAACTAATGATGCTCATCACCATGGATCAAGCAGAGAGGAAACACCAGCTTGATATTAACAGACCTAAACTTAACTTTAAGGTGTGCACATCACCGATTAGCAAAATAACAGTAAGAAATCAGCTGAATCTAGACAAAAGTAAATGAAATGGCGTTTGCGTCCCCGTGACACGTTTAAATATCAGCATCCTTTTGCTGAAAACAGACTATTAAGGTCTGGTGTATTTTCAGTTGCCCTAGCTGCATAAGCTTCATTTTGCAGAAAATTGAGTATGCAGTTCAATTTTATATTGAGATATCCTTGTTTTATGGAGAGAGAGAGAGAGAGAGAAAGAGAGAGAGAGACAGAGAGAGAGACAAGGTGGAGTCTGCTTCCCAGGAGGATCAGGAAGCCGACATGCCGTAGAGTAAGGCATCGTCATTGACGTGTAGGTCTGCTTCTTGTGGTCTGGTGCTCATTGCCAATTTGAAGTGAAAACCCAGGAGCCAGCAGATAGAACATATGGAGATTTATTCCTGAAATATACAGACCACAGGACAAGGATAAAATAAGACCAGGACTACACGCCTCGCTGCTCCGTCTGCCAATGGCTACTCCTGGGCACAACAGTGAGTGGCCTCATGGGAGCGTGAACAATTTTGTGGACTCCGCGTGACAAACAAACAGTTTGGTCTCGCAGACCCCACAGGATTCAATAATAACACCATCCCCAATCTTGCTTAGGCATTTTATCTTAGATAATCAGATAAGATAGCTTCATCAACTGCTAAAGAAATAAAGCCCATCTGCGATCATAATGACGTTCTTCTTGTGCTACTAGAATGGCACCAATCATAGCACCCAGTGTTACAAAGATAGTAAAGCATTAGTTATGTATTGGAGAATTTCCTGATACCCTAAATAAATCAGCAGTGACCCCATTGAGGCCAAACATTTTGCAGAAATGTTGCACTGTGTCAGACTCTGAAATCAAATGGTTTAAAATCATTTTTGTTTAACTGTACAGATAGGGCAGCAGTGAAACATTTCAGTTATCTGAAGCAAGAATTGAATGTGAACCCAAAGGCTCCCTATTATCCCTAATCCTATTAAGAATATTCATTAAATCACTGTTTTTAATCATCAAGGTGAGTTGGCTACAACATCACTCCAAAGCAGATGACACACAAATCCATCCTCATGCCAAAGGTGCTAACGTGGAAATTCATCTCCTCAAATCCTAGTCAATAGTTCAAGTTACACAGCATGAGAGGTAAGGAACTCAACAGCTCATTAACTCCAAGACAGATATTTCGTGATAAACTCAAGTCCAGGACTTAGTTTGTTAATTGCAAATTTTGAAATAGATTTAGGTATATCAACCTTAGCATAATTGTATAAAAGTGCAACGAAAATAGGATGAAGCCAAATCTTCAGAACCGATTCACCCTATATAACAAAAAGAAGACTACTTGCTAAGTTATAACCACATAGGTCACCAGAAGGCAAAACTGTAAATTTGATTGCAACAGGCTCTTTTAAGAAAACCCAAAATTCCCTAACTTTTCCTACACTACACTATATAAAGGGAAACACTAGTCCAGGGAAAGTTCGAAAGGAAAGCATAAAGGTGTGAGCCGTCAGAGTCTTCCGAATAAGGAACTCCAACCAGGGTTGTGCAGCATAAAGCCACAATCAACAGGTGATGTCTGTACCTCAAGGCATCTCAAAGAAGAAGTGTCAGCTGTCTCTAACTTTGTTAGTACAAAAGCAGTCACCAGATATAGGCACCTCCTACAAAACTTTGGGTACATCTCCATTATCCCAGCGTCCTTCTTCGAGTCCTTCTCCACCTACTGCTTCATACGGTAAAACATCCCACACGTCCTTGGTGCCATCTCCGCCTCCCATGAGAACTCATCCCTCCTTCCTTATTGCATGCCTTCCCAGGCCTCTCTTTCGGCTAACAATAGGCCCTTCTCTAAACCAATGATGCCTTGTCCACCTGCAGCGGGAACACAAAATACATGCAACATTTCACAGTACAAGCAAAATGCAAAGTTAAACGCTAGTCAGGAAGCGAATTAGAAATACATCTCAGGCCTACAGTTAGGCTAAATTAGCATCACACGGGTTACAATACGTCTTCTCTATGACTCACAAAACATACGTTATGACATATATTTCAACATCATGAAACATAAATTCTACTAAGTTATTATTACAATTACAATATTAAACCATTTAACAACCACGTTTAAAGGACACTTTATACGTAGGTGTCAATATGAAATTCAAAGTTGCCGGTTACATCTCAAATACACAAGTATATGTGAGTGCAGACTACTGCTTGCTTATAATGCACTCCTACTGTAATTTGAGGAAGAAAAGAAAATAAAAGAGTAAAACTACGCTCCTCCGAAAGGCCATAATGATAATTTGTTATATAAATTGTGTTGGCTCATTGGGTAGCTGATCATTTTTACAAATTAGAACGAAAATCAACTTAGCTACCAAGTATTAGAGGTTGTGAGATGACAAAAAGAGAGACAGAGAGATGTAGCAATAAGTCTCTACTACAGAGAGAGCTCTATGAATGAAGAAATTAAGTAGCTTCCAGCCAAAAGTTATTGCTGAAAGAGTAGAGATGTTGCACTTTCTGTAGAGTTAAATGGACTACAATTGAATGAAAAGAAAGTATGTCGAACAGGAAATTACATCGACTAGACTTGTGGACTCATGGGATAAAACACTGAGAAGTAGTGCAGAACCATATACCACATGGACCACTATTAAAGAAGCATTATTGTGGGGAACAGCACATCTACATTACATGTGAAGATAAAATTAGGTTATCCAGCTATGAAATGCACCATATAGGACTGATGAAGCATATTTAAAAGGGTTGGGGATGGTAGGCCTGAAGTGTGCAATGGATGAGCTAAACATTGATGGAGTTATTTACTTCACATAAGAATTAACAAGTAAGTCACTGAGCATGAAAGAATAAGAAGGAACATGCACTATGATTGGTGTAAATCTTTTATTCAAAAAAGGTCTAAAAAGACTGAATATGGTGGCCATGACTTGGAGATGTCAAACACATGTTTATGTAATGTTTAAAGTACCTGATGATGTTTTTTTTGCTTTGAGCACGTGATTTGAAGATGTACCCTCTAGATTAAATAAAGTGGACTGAAGCTGAAGCCCCATGGATTCAAACCACTCGATCCAGTCAGCTTGCAGTCTCCTCATGTTCCAGAACTCTTTGGTCTTTCTATCACCTTCTCAAACACAGCAAGAGAAATTGTCATGGCTATGGGCATCACCCCCGCTGGGGTCAGGCAGTCAAATGTTTCTATAACTCACAAGAGCAAAACTATACTGGAGGAGACCCCAGGTTTGCTGTTTTTGATGCATAAGTGCAGAACTTCTGGCTGAACATAATATAAATAAGTCACTCTTTTAAGGTCTAGGAAATCAGTCAAAGCATTCCTTTTAGTGCTAACTTGTGCTATCTTTGACATATTTGTTAGTAGGTATTTTATTTAGGTAAGGCAAGGCGCCTAGAGACAATGTAGATTTTTCACAGCCTGGTGGGCAGAAAATCTGGATTTTATTAAAGATACGGAGGCTAAGATTATGCAAAGCACTTTATTGCCTGCTCACAGCAGCAACAGTTGAAAGAATTCGGAACTTTAAAACATTCTTATAAGGGATAAAGTCCAGCAACACGCAGCCATCTTCCTTCTTCCAGCGCTGCGAACAAGATAACTGCAACACAGAATTAAACTTCAACAGAGAATGCTCCACCAATGGCATTCTAATTCAAAACATCTTCTAATCTGAGAGAAAATTGAAACAACACTTTTTTACTCCATCAGGGTGGGTATTCATGCGGTGGGATAATCTTAGCTTCCGTGTCTTTAATAAAATCCAGATTTTCTGCCCACCAGGCTGTAAAAAATCTACATTTTATGTCAGGTCACGGAGGATAACATTATGCATGTTTAAAGTGCTGTTAACATATTATCAATTGCATTTGCTACAGGTCTAAAATACCATGTTCTCATTGGACCAATCTGCATCTCTTAGGATGTCTTGCAAGCCACCCCCCAAGACAAAAGCTTTCGATGCTGATGCACCCCTCAGGGATTGAGCCTGAAATCTAGTGACATCCACACCAGCCTCTTTTATTAACTCATTTACCCATCTTGCCAAGGTGGGGGAGACACAGCCATTTGAGGCCACCTGTGTAAAATCAACAACTGCGCAACAGTATTCCTCAAACTTTCTGTTCTTTTCTTGTACTCTTTCAAGCACTTCCACTCAAAGCCTTTCATTCAATTCAAAGTAAGGGTAGAATATAAAAGTAGACAGTGTCTTTGTTCTCCTTTTAATATAAAAACAAACTCCCTCAGGCTGATAAGACTTACTGGTGACATACAGAGCCCTTACATCCAAGGGCCACCTAAACAACACCAGACAGAGTAAAACCATCAGTTTGTAAGAAATATGTATTAGTAGAGTTCTCACCCCAATTCATTAAAACCTGTAAGACCTCTCTAACATCCCACAAGGAAGTGTACTTCGCTGTAGGTGGGTTCAGCATGTGCATGCTACGCATGATTTTCTTAGTCAGTAAGTTCTGGCCAACAGATATGTCATCTACAAAGAAATTCCCAGCCGCTATAGCTGACCTGTAGACGTTCACTATTCTGTAGGACAAACCTGAACTAAACAACTCTGTTCGATTCTTAATCACATGCACTAAATCAGTTGAAAGGGGATTGTAATCCCATCAAACACAGCAACAAACCCATTTCTGCCAAGCCAGTCGATATACTTTCCTCGTTCCAGATGCCCACGACTCTGAGGTGAGTCGGAAAGCATCTGCTAAAAGCCCTGGGATTTTCCACTGTCTCCTGAAATCCTCCAAGGCATCACAATGAGTAGGCCCTGTTCCACTAGAGTATGAAATTTCCCCCCTGGTCCTAGGATTACATTCCTGATTATCGGAACTAGGATAGGAAAGTCTAATGCCAATTCCAACGTGATTGGAAACCAAGCCTCTGACCTCCAAACTGGGGTTACCACCACTTCAGTTTCCCTGCATCTGCATGCTTGCAGAAGGACTCTTGTCACCATGGCAAACAGAGGGAAAGCATAGGGTGCCAAACCCCTCCAATCCTGCAGAAAGGCATCTACTCACCAAGCCTGCAGGCCTGGTCTCCAAACTGAAGAGCCTCATCAACTGCGTGTTCAGTCTGTCCGTAAAGAGGTACACCCTGAGGGACCCCATTTCTCCTGAATATTCAGGAATACCTTCCTGTTCAACTTCCAGTTGCTGGAGTCCTTGAAATTCCATGAAAACCAGTCAGCCACACCATTGCTTAAGCCAGAATATGTTCTGCCACAACAGAAATTCCCTTGCTCAAACAGTACCCCCAAAAGTTCTTCAACAAGTCTGCAAGACCGTTGGCTTGAGTCCACCCATCTTGCTGATGTACCTCATGGCAGACACATTGTCCATATAGAGCATTACACAACATCCCATCATTCCATGGGTAAAGCAGCATACCCCAAATGAACCTGCCAACAATTCTAAGCAGTTGATGTGTAACTTCCTCTCGTGAATTGTCCTACGCCCCCCCGTGGAAGCATTCCCGCATCTCGCTCTCCATCCTTCTAAGCTTGCATTCGACTCTATCACTATTTCCGGTTCCTCCCGAAAATGGCCCTTCCCTTCCATGCTTCTGCATTTGTGAGCCACCACAGCAGCTCCTTCCTTGAATCCTAATCTAGGGACAACATTTGGGAGTACGACCGACTGGTTCATAAGCACCTTGTTTTAAGTCTTTGAGGGCCCAATAGTGCAGGGAGCCTGGGAATATTGCCTGAATCGTAGAAGATAACAGGCCCAGAATAGTTGTTGAAACCCTCAGTGGTATCTACTCTCTCCCTAATACTTTCCTCAATTCCCTGCATAGATTTTCAAAATTTTCCTTTGGTAGCTTCAGCTCTGCCTGAACTGCATCTACAATTAAGCCTAGAACCTGCTGGGCTTATTTACAAGCCCTTTGCGCTGCCGGTGCCTCACTTTTTTAGATGCACCTGTGGCGCAGTGTGCCTGCCCATATTTACAAGGCCACGTAAAGTCATCCTGCGTAGCTTTTCATGGCTTTGAAAATATAGCCCCCTCTCACACATTACTCTGTGGGTGTTCCCAAACAACATCCATGGAACTTGACGCATTCCCAGATTTGCAAGGTTTTGTAAACGTGGGAATGTGTCAGTTTCTGAAGCCTCCCCAGGGGAGGCATAAGGGAGGTGCAATGAGGAGAAATACCTTTATTTCTCCCCACTTTTCCTTTTTTAATGTGTGCTGCATTCTGCAGCACATATAGAAAGAGGAAAACACCTCACTTGGTACCCCTTCCTGCACAAAAACAATCATCCCTACAACACAGACACCTTTGCACCATGGCTCAAGGGTGCCTGCATTGGTGCATGGTAGCCCATTGTGCTCCAGCACTGAGGAAAAGGACAGAAATGCATAGTATCTTGAAGATATGGCACATTTCTGCCCTTTTCTTTTGACGCACAGCAGCACTGCAGGAAGGCCTATTCTGCCGTGCCTCGAAATATTGTAAATGAGGCCCTGCATATCCTGACCTGGCACCAAGTAAGACTTCTTCTGGCTTTATTATAAAGCCTAGCTTTTCTAGTAACTGTATAGTCATTTGTGTATGTTTCAACACTAGCTCCCTGGACTGACCTTTTATTAGACTATCGTCCAGGTAAATTATTAGCCTCACACTCCTTGCCCGGGGCCAAGCCACTACCATACAGAGGACTTTAGTAAAGCACCAGAGTGCTGAGGAGAGGCCGAATGGGAGACTGCAGAATTCCAAAGCTTGCCCCTTCAGTTAAACTGAAGGTACTTCTGAAGAGGAGGCCAAATTGGAATTGTTAATTACACATCTTTGAGTTCCAGCCTGGTTGGCCAGTCCCCCTTTCTCAGGACATCCCTTAGCAAAAAATCCCCTCCATTTTGAAGTGATAATAGACCATCAAATTTCATACAAGTACAAAACATTCTGGGAAGAACAAAGTTTAATAGAACACTTTAACATTCCTTGTTCTAGCCACATAATTTTCCAACTTTTGTCTGATTTTGTCTGTAACATTGACCTTGGCTGCTGCAACAGGTAAACTGTAATAAGCAAAATCTAACTTCAGAGTGTCAGGTGTAGGAGTGCAACAACAGAATTTTATATAAGTGGGGTCTCTAAAGTGTTGAAAGCTGTTCTATGTGCATATAAGCACTGAAGTGAGTTTGAGCATCCTATGTTCCTCCTGCACTTGTTTAAAGGATTGTAGCTATCCCTTACCAATGTCATGCTAAGAATACGAATACTTGTTCCATATGTGCTGAATGGTTTTTATGCCTTAATGGTCTTTGTTGCCCTTTATCAAGAGAAATAAGTTTCATTTATTAACATTAATCTTTGGTTTTGTATATGTGATGGATCATTTTGATTCTTCTGTCAATAAGGTTGAAATGAGAGACATATGTGATTGTATTTTAGGTGTGACTTGACAGTGCAGCTGTCTCTATACCTATTGATAGCAATTCTTTAAAATATACATAGAGTGAGCCCTGGCTCCGCCCATAGGAGTGTCACCTCATGTTATTGGCTGTTCTGTCTATCACTCCAACTCCTATGGAGTTTTTGCATTGCAAAGTGTGTTAGGGGCTACTTCATTTATTTAAGATTTTTATAAAGTGCTGCAAGCCATCAAGATAATCTCAGAGTGTTATTCATTCAGGTGAGGTATCGATGATCCTAAGCAGTGATCTTATAATGATGGTAAGCGAATGGTAAACAATTAGAAGGAAAACGTCAGTAGTTTGCCTAGTAAAGTGGTAGGACTGTTTAAGGACATTTCACAAATCTGGGTTAGGTGATGATAGCGGGGGTTAACCATGTGATTGTTTGAATAGGTGAGTTATTACCAGTTTTTGAATCTGCTAAAATTGGGTTGAAGTCTTAGCTGCACTGGTAGAAAGATTCCTAGGGATGATCTGCGTGTGTAAAGAGTCCTGCTGCAAAAGTCCTTGAATGGGTACAGTCGAATGAACAGTAAGTTGTGGTTGACAGAGCTTAGGTTTCTGGATGGGAGACAGGGGAGGAACAACTTAAACAAGTAGTCCAGTGGTCAGACATGCAGTACTTTGTGGACATGCCATAGACATTTGTAGTTAGTTTGTTCCTTCAAGTGGAAAGAGTGCAGCATGAGTGAGATGTGGTTGTTGTGATTCAGGCCGTACACAAGAGGGCAGCATGGTTCTGGACCCATTGAAGCTTAGATAATGATTTGTTAGGGTGGCCAGTGCAGAGGCTGTTACAATAGTCAAAGCGGCATATCACCGCTGTGAGCAAGATGGCGATTTTCTGAGAGAGATGGGGGAAATAAAGGACACCTTGGAGTAGGTGAAAATTGTGGAAGGCAGCTTTTGTAACAGCATTTATATGAGAATTAAAAGAGAGGCTGCTGTTGAACAGCACAACCAGGTTGCAGGCTTTTTCCCCTGGCTGGCGGAGGATTCTAAAAGACTAAGGGGTATATTCACAAGAACGTGCGCTAAACATCTCCAAAAAATGTTAACGCAACTTTACACATCGCAGTCTATTGCGGGAAAATAACCCTGTGTTAACGTGGAATTCACAACACGGCGATACCATGCGATAGCCTCCCGAAACCGCGGCTAATGTCCGCGATACAACGACCGCGACGGCGATAAAAACACAAATCCCAACGCGTAAAAAGACGCGATGAGCCCAAACGCGATAAGAAAACCGTGATAACCAGCGAGAGGCCAGCAATACCCACGCGTAATGAGGGAAAAAGCACAAGAACAGCATACGGAAAATGTCACTAAAAAGGAAATGAACTGCGGAGTACCACGGATGCACCCTGACCGACTGCAGAGGACAACATGAACCCCACAATCCCCACGGAGGAACACCCAGGAATCCAGGGGTCGTGGAAGGGCAATGAGAAGAGGAAGAGGAAGATGGGGTACAGTCTGCAGGAAAACACGATTATCGTCACGGATGAGATAGAACACCACCACCAACTGTACGTCACCTCCAACGTGTCATTGGCAACAAAGAGGCAAAGATGGCACACCATCTCGGACCATGTGAATGCCGTCGCAGCACCGAGGAGGACAATGGAAGAGGACAAGAGGCGCTGGATTGATGTGAATGGCAAAACCAAGCAGAAACTCGCTTCCAACATGAAAGCAGCAACGCACTTCGGAGGAGGGGGGCCAGCAGAACACCAGGATCTGAATGACATGGAGAAGATGGTGGCCACAGTCATCAGTCGGGAGACGGTGACAGGAGTTGGGGATCCGGACACTGACCAACATGACCCGCCACTTCATCAACAGGGTGCGTACCGACCAGGGAGTGGGGGGACGGGGGAGATGGGCATAATGGCACACATGCACAATTAAGCAGAGCACACTGCACACCCACAATGACTCAGGATCATGTCCTTGATCCCACGGGAACACTTCAGCACACACACAAACACCAAGTAGTCCCACGTACACCATGTGCCCAAAGGGGCACCCACCCAACACATCAACAATCACACAACCAACACATGCACACGTGCGAAACACAGCAAACATGCATATACGTCAGCCACACTGACAATGCAAGAGACACCACATGACGAGTAGCATGGCTGCAGTCCAATCATCATGACAATGTTCACGGCACGATACTGAGGTGGCTGAGTGCGGACCATAACCGGAAAGGAGCAGGTCACACTCGGACACAACCACCTGCACAAACAACCCCTGACGTCAATGACACATCTGCGGACAAACCATGCCCAAGAGTCACAACTCGACAAAGAGCACAAGTTACCCAAGTCTGCAACATCTCAGCACTGTGGAAGCACAGAACTGAAAGGCACACCGCATGAAAGGGATAAGTGGCAGCCAAATCAGAGCCGCAGGAGCGACTCACCCACCGCGCAGCATACGCACATAAGAATAAGTGCACCTCGACATTGACAACATCGTGGTACAAACAGCAACACCTCCACAACAGAACACAGGACACAACTGGTGCCGCATATGTGCACAACATGGCCAATCACATCTGGCACAGCAGGAAACTGTGACATGACAATGTACAAGTACAACCTGTAACATGCAAATATTTTTTATTCACACATGCTGTGCTTGTGGACATTTTGTACTGTCCCATGATTGCCAGGGACGGCCACAATGTGACGTGCTCATGTGAATAAATTAGCAATGAGGGTGTTCCTACTGGCTATTCCTGCCGCAGCTGCAGTGGGATGTGGGCCACCTGCCCCATCGTCCTCATCATCGTCCGGTACTTCTGGAACTTGGATCCATGGGGCATTGGTGCGGACACAGATGTTGTGCAAAACACAACATGCAACGATCATCTTGCACACGATGTCTGGCCTGTACAGGAGCCTTCCACCTGTGACGTCCAGGCACCTGAAACGTGACTTCAACATGCCAAATGTGCGTTCCATGATGCCCCTCGTGCGTATGTGGGCAGCATTGTACTGCCTCTGGGCGGGTGTGTTCAGGTCTCGGAGGGGTGTCATCATCCAAGGGCAGAGTGCATATCCTTGATCACCTGTGACAGTGCAGAGAGAAAAGAGTCAATACTTGGTTCGGCATGATGTGTTGGCAGGCCCACTAGTCCAGTGACGCCTGTGCTGGCTGTGTGTGGGGTGAGTGTAAGCCAGCCCTCAGGGAGTAGCTGGTGCTGGCAACAACTTCAACAGTCATCAGGCACTCAGGAATGCAATGTTCAAACAGCAAGGGACCATGACTTGAGTTGCACAGAGTTAGTGGCCCCAGATGCACAGCGGCCGACACGGGCCTACCGCCACGGGCCGCTGACTTGCGGGACACTGGGGTAGGGTCATGAGGGCAGAGCAGGGTCTCGTATGTATCAAAGGTGGTTTTCGCGGAGTGTCTCGGGGGAGAGTGGGAGGTGTACCCCCAGGGCATGATGCAGAGGGAACCTACCAGCTGTGTCCGGCAACATGGCGGATATGAATGCCACAGACTCATGCCAAACACCAAGTCCGTACCTGCCAGTTGCTGATGACAACCCCCAGGCCACAGGCTCAGACACCAACAATGTTCTGCCGGAGGCTGACGGTGACTCACGGTGCACAGGGTTAGTGGCACCAGGTCAGTCCTTGCTAGTGGTCGACCTCCTCCGTAACGGTGATCCGTGTTTCCACCGGAATGAAATGCATCTTTCTCTCACTCCTCTCCCTGCGTTCACTGGCATGAACTCTGCCATTGATTATAGAAGACTCAGTTCTAGATGTGGGACATACTGGACTGCAGTGTAGGCCGGCTGCAGCGGTGGAGTATGTCAACGAATGAGGACTCCTGGGGGCCTGTGTCACGGAGGACAGCGATGGTCTGAGGAGGCTGCCAAGGTCACGGGCATGGGTCTTGGAGCTAGCACCGGCACGTGGTGGGCCTTCTTTGACACACAACGGTGTCGGCAGGTGAGCAGTGCGGCCTTGGAGCGCTGGGGCGGGCAAGCCGGGTCTGGGTATTAGCAGCCTGGGGTGCAGCAGGCGCACAGGCTCGCAGGCCCCGCTGCTCACGGGGTCGGCCTCGTGGCGGGCTGAGAGGCGCCGCCCTGGCAGTGACGTTGGCCATTCCGGGAAAGCACCATGCTCAGCGCCACGGAGTTTTTATCCACACCCCTGCGCAGGCCTGGCGTAAGCCGGGCCAACCCACTACGCTCACGCACACAGGGGGGGACGCAGCGAGTGACATTTCCACTATCTAACCCACAGCCTGGGCTGACATGGTTGCTTCCACTGTTCACTACTCTCCAAACACCAGCAGTTAATGTCTGCATGGACATATCTGTGGTTTGCATACCCAGGTCTGTCCAGCACATTCACGCCACACTTGTCATTGTGTACATTCCCATTCATGGGTCACTTGCCTCCTTCGCACATGCCTGCTTTCCACCTCTCCACACGTTCAGCTGTTGTGTGGCTGTGGTGCCATGATATAGCTGGCTTGTGTACATGGGAAGCCCAGGATCCCAATGGAGTTGTGTTGTCATGTCTGGTAGGTGGGCATGTTGATTGACATGTTGTATGTGGTTTGGTCACATGTGCATTCCCACAGTTGTGCATTGTGTGATCGTGGCTTTGAGGTGTGTGGTGTGTTGATTTGGTACTGACCAACGAGCAGTGCATTTCCATAGGTGCCATCCTGGAAGCGCTGGTTGATGATGGACTGTCATAAGATGTAGGAATCGTGCACACTGCCTGGGTAGTTTGCGACGACACGGGTGAACATTCCCCGGTGGTCCACTATTGCCTGCACATTGATGGAATGCGTGTGCTTTCTGTTGCGGTAGATGTGTGCAGTGTCCGCAGGGGGCACAAGTAGGACATGTGTGCAGTCAATGGCCCCCAACATGTGTGGGAATCTAGCAATGGCGTAGAAGCCTTGCTTGGTCTCCAGCTGTTCCTGCGCAGTGTGGGGGAAGTGAAGGTACTGGGGTATGAAGCTGATGATGGCATCCAGGACAGGTGTGAGGAACTTTGATAGGGCTGGCTGTGAGACTCCTCCGACTCTGGCCGTTGTTGGTTGGAAGGTACCAGAGGCCAACATGTGCAGCACAGCCAGCAGCTTTGTCTGCAGAGAGATGTTGGTTGTCCGCTGTGTTGGGACCGTCAGCCTGTGGCCGATGTGGGTCATGATGCGGAGGATGGTTGTCCTTTTGAGCCTGTAGTGGGCAATGACTTCCTCGGGCATTAGGTCTGTGAGACTAGTGCGTTTTCGGTAGGTCCGCTGTCTTACTCTGCGCTGCCTCTGTGGTGGTCCGGGGGGGTGCCGGTCCGGGTCCTGGGGGTGGTGGCAGTCCTGGGGGTGGTGGCGGTGGGTGTTGTGGCCCTGTTGGGGCTCCAAGCTGCATGATGAGTAGCTCCATGGCGTCGGTTGTTCTTTGGGTGTGGCTGTGTGCGGGGCTCCGTTGCCTACTGCAGGTAGTCGTCCTGCTTAACACCAGCAAGAGGCAGGTGTTAAATACCTGCTGCTATCGCGTGGTTTTGACTCGCATCGCGGATCTGGCAGTTTGTTGTGAAAGTGGTGTAGTGGTGTTTTCGTGGGTTTTTGCACGGGAACGCCTACTCTGCATCTCATTAGGGTTAGTTGGTGGTGTCACCCGTGGGGATAAAATTTGCGGCAGTTATCGCGGGTATACTGGCGATGTCTGCA
The DNA here is from genome assembly GCA_963921515.1 of Calotriton arnoldi. Lineage (NCBI taxonomy): Eukaryota > Metazoa > Chordata > Amphibia > Caudata > Salamandridae > Calotriton > Calotriton arnoldi. Next base: position 771,635 of record CAWUFW010001775.1, read on the forward strand.
GTTTGCACCCGCTTGTGAATGGGGCGATAAATCTGTCTCCACTTTTGATGCGCTAAGGTGGCGATAACTCGGCGATAAGTCCTTGTGAATATGCCCCTAAATTCAGAGAATTTGAAAATGGTCAGAAAGACAGATGCCATTAGCAGAATTTTTCCTTTCTGTCCTTGAGGCACAGCCAGTTTTTCTTCATTCATCAATGAAGCAGAGGTAAGCAATGCAAGACTTTCAAACACTTGCCAGAGCTGTCTTCAAGCTTTAAGTGTTATTGGGCATGATCAGCATACATATGATATACTAGGTTGTAGGAGTGAGGGATCCTGGCTAGAAGGATCATGTAGGCAGTGAACAGCATGGATGATAATGCTGAGCCTTGGGGACCCCAAAGGTGATTGCAGCAGATATGGAGAAGAAAATGACTCATTTCAACCTCATGAGTGTGGATAAAGAGGAAGGAGGAAAACCAAGACAGCACCGATCCACTGTTGTTGGTTAACAGTTTCAAGCTGTTGAAGAGTACCTGATTGTCAATCGTCCGGAAAGTTTAAGGCGCATTATATGCCTTGTTCTAGCCTGTTGGCAAAGTGTTCCCTCGTGTTTAGAAGCGTAGATTCTGTGCCCATCACAAAAGTGATCTGAATCATCACATTCTTTATCTAATGGATGAATTATACACAGAAATCAGTGCTTTTTTTGCTTTGTTTTACAATGCAAAAACAACAATTGATGGACAGAATGCAGAACAATGTCATACATTCACCCCAGTACAAAGATCTGGGCCTAAATCCATCGTTTTTTTGCTCACCATGCCATTCCAGTTTGGACCCAGCCATATGCAAATCAGTCTTGACCCTGCGCCCACTGGCAACTGTCCAGCCCGAACTGCCAGGCCAGGTCCTCCCTGGACTGGAAACAAGCATCCTAGGACCGGTTTCAGGCTTTCAGCCCTCATCAGCCAGGATAGCTTGACTCCAGTGGCATGGAGAGCACGGGACCCACGTCTGGGCATACCCGTCCCACTCGGGGTGACAAATGCAAAAACAATTGATGGACAGAATGGAGAACAATGTCATACGTCCACCCCAGTACAAAGATCTGGGCCTAAATCCATCGGTTTTTTGCTCACCATGCCATTCCAGTTTGGACCCAGCCATATGCAAATCAGTCTTGACCCTGCACCCAATGGGAACAGTCCAGCCCGAACTGCTAGGCCAGGTCCTCCCTGGACTGGAAACAAGCATCCTAGGACCGGTTTCGGGCTTTCAGCCCTCATCAGCCAGGATAGCTTGACTCCAGTGGCATGGAGAGCACGGGACCCACGTCTGGACATACCCGTCCCACTCGGGGTGACAAATGCAAAAACAACAATTGATGGACAGAATGCAGAACTATGTCATACATTCACCCCAGTACAAAGATCTGGGCCTAAATCCATAGTTTTTTTGCTCACCATATCATTCCAGTTTGGACCCAGCCATATGCAAATCAGTCTTCACCCTGCGCCCAATGGGAACAGTCCAGCCCGAACTGCCAGGCCAGGTCCTCCCTGGACTGGAAACAAGCATCCTAGGACCGGTTTCGGGCTTTCAGCCCTCATCAGCCAGGATAGCTTGACTCCAGTGGCATGGAGAGCACGGGACCCACGTCTGGGCATACCCGTCCCACTCAGGGTGACAAATGCAAAAACAACAATTGATGGACAGAATGCAGAACAATGTCATACATTCACCCCAGTACAAAGATCTGGGCCTAAATCCATCATTTTTTTGCTCACCATGTCATTCCAGTTTGGACCCAGCCATATGCAAATCAGTCTTGACCCTGCGCCCAATGGGAACAGTCCAGCCCGAACTGCTAGGCCAGGTCCTCCCTGGACTGGAAACAAGCATCCTCGGACCGGTTTCGGGCTTTCAGCCCTCATCAGCCAGGATAGCTTGACTCCAGTGGCATGGAGAGCACGGGCCCCACGTCTGGGCATACCCGTCCCACTCGGGGTGACAAATGCAAAAACAACAATTGATGGACAGAATGCAGAACAATGTCATACATTCACCCCAGTACAAAGATCTGGGCCTAAATCCATCGTTTTTTTGCTCACCATGCCATTCCAGTTTGGACCCAGCCATATGCAAATCAGTCTTGACCCTGCGCCCAATGGGCACAGTCCAGCCCGAACTGCCAAGCCAGGTCCTCCATGAGGCACAGGGTCAAGACTGATTTGCATGTAGCTGTGTCTGAACTGGGGTGGCAAAGTGAGCTAAAGAATGATGATGGATTCAACCCAGATCTGTGACTGGGGGCGAGTGTTTGAAAAGTTTCAGCACTCCGTCCATCATCTCCTTGTGTTTGCTTTGTTCGCCATAAGTTGGCAGGGTATGCCCAGGCGTGGGTCCCTGCTCACTTTGCCACTGGATTCAAGCTAGCCTGGCTGATGAGGGCTGTTAGCCCGAAGCCGGTCCCAGGATGCTTGATTCCAGTCCAGGGAAGACATGGCTTGGCAGTTTGGTCTGGACTGTTCCCATGAGGCACAGGGTCAAGACTGATTTGCATATAGCTGTGTCTGAACTGGGGTGGCAAAGTGAGCTAAAGAATGATGATGGATTCAACCCAGATCTGTGACTGGGGGCGAGAGTTTGAAAAGTTTTAGCACTCCGTCCATCATCTCCTTGTGTTTGCTTTGTTTTACAATGCAGCAGGCTTCTATTATATTTTATTCAGGGATCAAAATAAGAGCCAGACCTATTGGCTTTGCCAATCCTTATTTGTTAATGTGATAACTTAAGACCATGGATGATCAGTGGTTTTGGGAAGAAGTCCTTTTGTTCCATCTTGACCCAAACTCTAGGGTTCTCTTATTGTCAACTGCAAGTTGCTAGAAAAATTGTGCAGGTAGAAAATCCATTTTATCACTTAACATTTCAGTATCTGTGAGGGCTGTATGTCTCACCTCTTCAGCTCCAATTATAATTTAACGAGTGAAATATCGTTTTGGAAATCTGTATTGTTTGAGTTGTGGCTAATCACCACACCAAAATGTTTATTTTTTAAGAAGATGCGCAGAATTTGATTGTATTGTTTTTTTGGATTGAGGATGTTTTCTTTGTTCTCTTGATGTTTATTGTATTAATCTAAACAATGTTTAGCTTGTAATCGAATACTTATCCATGATATCATGTTATGAGTTTTTTATTGGTTGATCTTGAGCGAAGCGTCCTCTGGCTTGGTGATATATAATTAGAAGTCACCTGTGAAAGGGCAGATGCGATTAAAGAATTCCGTTATTGGATTATGTGACTCTGCAGCGTCATTTGATGCATTCAGCAAGAACTATGGGGTATATTCACAAGAACGTGTGATAACTACCGCAAGAGTAGCGTAACGCAACTTTTAATATCGCAGCCCATCGCGGGAAAATAACCCCGTGACAACGTGGAATTCACAACAAGGCGGTAGCATGCAATAGTTACCAGATAACGCGTCAAATGTCAGCGTGAACACCAACGCCACGCCGAAAAAATTCGAAACGCCAAAAAACATGCGATGAGGCCAATCGCGGTACAGAAATCAGCTAACACCAGCCACAGGCCTGCAAATCCCACGCGTCCGGCGGGAAAAAGCACCATAAAAGAAAGGAAAAAAAAGCCCCCCAAAAAATCAAACTGCGTAGCAACATGGATGCACCCGGACCGAGTGCAGAGGACAAGCCGAACACCACAAGCCCCACGGAGGACCAGCCAGGAACCCCGCGTTTGGGGAAGGGCAAGGACAAGAGGAAGAGGAAGACAGGGTTCAGTCCGCAGGAAGACCGAATCATCGTCACGGAGGTGATCGAACACCATCAACAACTGTTTGGCACCTCCACTGCGGCACTGGCAACCCAAACCGAAAAATGGCAGGCCATCCTTACCAACGTCAATGCAGTCGGAGTGTTGAGGAGGTCACTGGAGGAGGTCAAGAGGCGCTGGCATGATCTGAAAAGGCAGACCAAAGATAAGCTCGCCGCCAACAGGGAGGCAGCAACGGCGACTGGAGGTGGGAGTCCTGCGACACAGGAGGAGCTGGATGAGCTGGAGCAAATGGTGGCCACAGTCAGCAGTGAGGAGACGGTGGCAGGATTGGGGGGCCTGGACACAGCATGATACGACCTGACCCAACAGCAACAGGGTGAGTAACGACTAGGGACGGGGGGGATGGTGGGAGATGGGCACAATGGCACACAGGCACAATTACGTGTAGCACACAGCACACCCACAATGACCGTGGGACATGTCCCTGATTGCCTTGGCACACTGCAGCACACATAGAAACGCCAAGTAGGCCCCCATCCACAATGTGCACAGAGGGGCCCCCCCCCTATCACCAATATCACAACCGACCCATGCACATGTGCTGAATCCAGCAAGGCAGCGGCTCTGTGACCCACACTGACAATGCAAGTAACACTGCATGTCCGATAGCAAGCCAGCAGCCAAAAATAAAATGACATGGCCCACGAATCGACATGGAGGTAGCCCAGTGTGGATCACATCCGTAAAGGAGCAGGTCACACTCCGACATGTCCACGTGCACCCACAACCCATGCCGTACAATACACGCAGCAGACGAACAATGCACTAGGCCACAAAATCTGTCCGAGAGCACATATGACCCAAGTCAAAAGCAAATCAGGCCCCGAAAAGCACACAATTCAAAGGCACCCGCCTCAAAGGGAGAAGGCTACACAAAATCAGAGCTGCAGGGGCAACTCCCCCACAATGCAGCACACACACATAGCAATCACAGAACATCAGCAATGACGGCAAAGTGCAACACCAGCACCATAGGACAGAGCTCACAACAGGTTCCGCTCGTGCGTAGTAACTGTCCACTCACATCTGGCATTGCCTGACACTGTGTGATGATAATGTATGGGTACTACCACACATCCGTCATGCAGTCGAAAAACACACTGACTGCCATCAAATAGCCAGCTCCCCCAAAACAGTCACAATGTACATTGGCATGCAGTCTGAATGTAAACATCTGCAAATCATCAACATACATGTGAAACTCTGTCAACCTGCATCTCCCCTTTACATTGCAGAGGGACAAACAACACCTCCTGCAGAGCACACCACACTTCCCATCATTGATGATGAAGAGGACAACCTGCACATATGTCAAGACACCCTCCAACGGATAATGGACAGCCTCTGCACCCCATCCCCAGGAGCAGGGCAGGCCAGCTGCCTCGAGGTGACCCCACCACCTGCACAGACCACACAGCAGGAAACACACACCACCACGGCTGTCTCCCAGGACCCCCCCGACCAATACATGGAATTCCAACGGCGTATGTTGGGTTTCCAGGTGGAGTTGGCTGATCAGCTGCGGGTGGGTTTCGAGCTCGTGGCAGCCAAACTCGATGCCATACGTGGGTGTCTGAGTCCCATCAGGGACCACGTACAGTCCCTATCGGGCACCCCCTGTACGCACCATGCTCCGCCACAGACCTTGGCTGACCTCGCCGGTGCCATGAATCGAATACAAGAACTGTCTGGTCAGACAGGCACCAGCCAAGACAGCACAGAGTTGGCACAGATGCGGAGGTCAATGGAGACCATGGAGCAGATGCAGGCTGGAAGTATGTCTGCCACGGCTGGACACCAGCGAGTAGTGGCTGGGAACTTCAATGCCCTGCAGTACTTCATCTTGCCATTGCTGCCACTGAGCCGTTCCCAGATGACTGCAGCGGGAACATCGACACACACAGCTCCGACCCCTGATGTGTCCGTGGCACACTGTGATGCTGCCCCATCACCTACGCAGTCTGATGTGTCAGTGGCACACAGCGATGCAGCCATCACCCCGCCACACACACCGGACACACCGGACACAGAACCCGTATCAGGGGAGTAAGAAGGGGATGGGAACTACTGTGTGAGGAAGGAGGCAGTAGCATCCATCACCGCCATATGGCCTGTCCCTGCCTGGTTATGACCTATGCATCATGCCCTGGGAAATACCTCCTACTGACCCCCGGAACACTCTGCGACATACACCCGGACCCCGACACGGACTGCTATTTCTTCACCGCTGGCCAATTACACAGCAATCCAGCTGCAGGCTGCACTCTCCCTCTTCCTAATCACTGTGCAATCCCCAAAGGACTCTGTTTGGCCCACCACTGGACTTCCATGTGATGTGGGCTTGGATGGCCATGTACAGCTCCAGCTCCGTCAATCACCTGGATGTGAATAAAACATTCTAAATCACACAGATGTGTCATCACTATGTTCACTCACATATGGAAGTATGGCTGGATGTCGGGACAATGATTGCACATGAAGGTACACCCTGGTAACTGACATCTATGCGCATGTCTATCCCTGAGCCACATGGACAATTGGATGACTGTGAAGGTGAGTACTAGCTGTGTCCCCATTGCACATCAACAACAATCACACAACCCCCCAACGTAGGCACACGTCCATGTGTTGAATAGGGCTGTGTGTAGGACTGACCCAAACGAAAGCAGGCCAGGAGTGGTGTCCTACACCACATGTGACAACAGAACTTCAAGTCGCATACCTACTCACACACATCTGTGTGGACACATTCTGTAGTGAGATATGACATTGCTCCACATGATCAGTGGTTGGACACCATACTCACATTGCTGACTTCACGTAAGTGCACATGTCGTTCAGCACATATCCAAAAACAATGTCTGGCTCACAGAGGTGGAGCTTGCCAAAGGGACACACCCCCATTGCACATGCGTCAGTCAGTTCCTCCCTGTGTAGGGACGATGCTCATTGTGGCACCGAGTGGACAATCTAAACAACACACCTCACAGTTAGACACCAGTGGAGTGGCATAGACTTTATTGGCATGTGCGTGTCAGTAGGGACGAGGCAACAGCCACAGCAGACAGGGACATGCTTAGGACACTTACATGCAGCATGGGTACATGTAGAGGTTCAGAAAATGTCGGGCTAAAATGGACAACATTCATCACGGATGGCAACGCTCACAGCCCACCTTGCCTTGCTGGATGAGTCATGTGTTGTTTGGCGTCGGCCCATTGCCCCGTGTGAGGGGGCACGACTCACTGCACATGGGATCTGCATAGTGCTCTGCCTCCGGTGTGCGCCGATTGTCTGCTCAGCTGACAGTGATCAGGTGTGAGGGCCCGACAGGTTCACATGTCGTGCTACATTGCCATGTGTGTGCTCTCCCCCAGCAGTGTGTCCGAATTGGCAACGTTGCCAAACGACGCTGTGTTGCTCCGACCATGGACCTGCGTCACCTTGCACAGGTGTGTGTACACATGCGTTGTTCCACGCACATGCGTCCAGAGCCCGAACGAAGGCAGACGTGTCCTCTGTTGTGGTGGGATATGTGAGCAATACCCATGATGCAACAAGTTGCTGGGCCATGTGCTGTGGGTGGCAATCGGATGTGGCTGCAGGAACGTCGTTACTCGTCCATGAATGCCCGTGCAGCTTCATGTGCAATGTGTTCCAATAGTACATCGTTGTCGTGTTCAAGGAACACCAGGGTGAGCCAATCCATTAGGTGGTCCGGGCAGGTGTGCTCAGCCCACGCCATCTCACCGATCCGCAGCACAGCCCAATAGGGGAGCGCCTCGATGTGGTCACTGCACACGAGAAATTGTGCAATCTCCCATGCACAACTACCAATACATACGCAGTATGTCAAGGCATCCCATGCACGGCTGTCTCGGTTACACTCCTGTTCGTGATCCAACAGGGGGCGCAGACACAAGTCATAGTCCAATTCATCAACAGTTGTGTTGGATAGGCAGACATCCATGGGACACTCGAATGTGCATGTTCGGCAGTGGAACCAGGGCTGGACGCAGGTGACGTGGGCAATGCAGAAGCTGAGCCTGTAACTGATCCACAGCACTGCCAGTGGCAGTGCACCCAGTAAATGCAGCATGCGTGCACGGTACTGTTCCACGTGATGGGGGTTGTGCATGTGCCCGGTATGGCCTGCCATTGCGTTGGTGCGTCTCGTGAACCGGCACTCTTCTGAACTGCGGCAGTTGTGTGGAGGATATGCCACAGCTCTGAGCAATGATTCGAATGTGTGTGCAACGTTGTGGGTAATGGGTTGCTGTTTCCGTGAGTGTCAAGGGCATCCCATGCGGGGGTACCACAGGCAGGGGCTTCTGTGTGTGGGCTGTGGATGAGTCGGATGGTTCATTTGCGGAATGCGTGGTGTGGGAGTCGTCCCCATCTGCCATTGCATCTCTATCAGGGTGTTCCAGGCACGGTCTGGACCAAGGTCAGAGGTGCAGGTGTCCTCCCGCCTTCTGCATTGGGACAATGGTGCTTTCATCCCTGATGTTTGTCTGACTACTACTTGCGTTTTCGGAATGTGATGTGGCTTTGGCGCTGAGATTGGGACACGGCCTTGGGCTCATGGTGTACGGATGGCGATGCACACACACATGTTGGCATGTGGAGCCAGGTGCCCGAGCGGCCTTGAGCTGCTTGTGCTATCTCACTCCGTCTCTCTCACTCGCTCTCTCCCTCTCTTTCCTTTGTTGGGCGCATGGCACACCTTCTTCTCTTGGATTTTGTCTTCCAGGCTCTGTGCTACGGATTGTCTGGTGAGGAGCCACTCGGACTCATCCTAAGGGTTGTTTCTGCTTTTGTTTGTACGGTGTTTTGTGTTGGTGATTGGATTGCTGTATGACTGATTCTCCATTTTCTGGCCACGCATGTATGTTTATTTTCCTGCTTGTGCGACATCAGGCAAAATGTTTGTTTTGGGATTCGTGGTGTTGGTGTGCAGTTTCTTAGTCCGGGGTTGGGGGTGGTCCCGGGGGGGGGGGGGTTGCGGGCCTGGGTGGGGTGTCGGTGGGTGTTGTGGCCCTCTTGGGTGTCCGTGCTGCATGTTCAGTTGCTCGTGGGCATCTGTTGTCATTCATGTGTGGCTGTGGGCTGTGCTCCCTTTTGTGGTGCAGGCTGTGGTCGGACTTTACACCAGGTCAGAGCAGGTGTAGATTTCCTGGTGCTAACGCGGCTTATCGCAGGTTTTGTGTTTTTATCGCCGATGTGGCTGGTCGTTGGGAATGTTGAGGTGTGATGTTGTCGCGCCTTTTGGCACGGGAACGCCCACTCTGCATCTCATTAGCGATAGTTGCGCTGGTCCTCTGTGGCGATGTTTTTTGCGGCTGCTATCGCGGGTAAACTGGTGCTGTGGGCTGTTAACACGGGCTTGTGAATGGGGAGGTAAATTTATCACGACTTTGGCGGCGATAAAGTGCTGTTAATTCGGCGATAGCTCCTTGTGAATATGCCCCTATATGTCCAGAAAAAGTACCATGGCTGCACTCGTGATGAAGGATTGTGATAGAACGTTGGCGTGCATCATTTTAAATGTTTGGAAAAGTTTGTTTTTGCTAGGGTTGCAAGCATGGGCGGTCTTCCAGTGTGAAAAGACTGTCTCTTAATTAAGTGTCATTGCCAGTGCTTCTTGTGAATTTCTATCAATTAGTTTTTGTATGGCCAGGAGTGCCCTGATGTTATTCTCCTTCCAATCCCAATCCCATAAAATGCCCTGGTGAGTAATGTATATATGCATGTACTTTCACCTTGGAGACCAGGGCCACCTGTGTCTTATTTTTTTTAAAAGACTCTACTATTTAAATTCTGTACACTTAGGCCTTCCTAACTACCTCATTCTCTGTCTTCAACTCATTCAAAATCAAGCGGTCACTTAGTACAAGGGGCCTCCCTCTGTTGACAAGCTCTTCTCCCAATGTTCAGTCCTAGTTTGGCTCCTCGCTAAGAATCATACTATCTCAAACGTGCTCTGTATTAACTACCGTTTCTTCTATGGTCTTGCTTTCATTCTGAAATATCTGTATAAATATGTACCTGGCAGTTCCGATGAATCCTCATCTGCCGTTTTTCAGTTAAAATCTTTTATTAGACATAAATGAATGTAGAATATAGCATAAAATAAACTCAGGCCCTCATTTATGGGATTTTGGCGTGGGGCAGCGCAGCAAGGCACCTTGCTGCACTGCCCCACGCCAAAGTGAAAGGGCAGGAATGCACCGTATTTATACAGTGCATTCCTGTCCTTTCTCCCTGTGCTGGCGCAGTTTCGGCAGCCTAGCGCAAATGTAGGCACCCTTGCACCATGGTGCAATGGTGCTTCCATTGCATGAAAGATTACTTTTGTGCAGGAAGGGATACCTTCCTGCACAAAAACAATCCTAAGACACGTTTTTCTCTTTCTACGTATGCTGCAGAATGTAGGACACACAGAATTAGGAAAAAAGGAGGGGAAAGAAACATATCTCTCCTCGTTACGCCTTACCTCGGGAGGTGTATGGATTTGGTGCTTCCCCAGATTTACATGAGTTTGTAAATCTGGGACAGCGTAAAAATTCAGGGGTGTTGCATGGGAAAACCCACCGCAACGCACATGGAACGCTTCCTGGGTGCAGAGAAAGGCGACGCAGCGATTTGCATTGTGTTGCCTCGCTCAAGATATATGAGGCCACTCAAAGCCATGCAGGGTGGCTTTACATGGATTCATAAATTGGATTGAGAGCCCTGCGTCATACATATACCACTTTACATGGTGCAAAAGTGACACAGGGCTCTCATAAATAAGCCCCTAAATTTCTAGTCAATACAAAATGTGCATTCTCCATAGCCCAATCGTAAGCATGAACAAACAATTAGTTATTCAGTACTTCCTTGGTTACAAAACTAAAAATATCAAATTGTCAGGGCCGGACTGGGAACCCAAAGCAGCCCTGGCAATTTTGTCGGGCCGGGCAGGGGAGTGGTAGGGGGGAACGTGAAGCACTGCTGCTTAACAAAACTGGCCCCCAGCACTGCTGCTTTTGTTACAGGGTGCCGCTATTGCACCATTGCTGAAAAACTGCCCCCCAGTAACAAAGCCAGCCCCCACCACTCCAAAACTGACCCCCACCATTCCAGCCTCCCTGGAAAACGCCCAGTGCCCGCCTCAGCTAGTCCCACCATGCACATTGTCTCCTCAAACAACTCATGGGGATATTCACAAGAACGTGCGATAAACATCGCCAAAATAGGTTAACGCAATTTTCCATATCGCCGTCTATCGGAGGAAAATAACTCCGTGTTAACGTGGCATTCACAAGACGGCGGTAACATGCGATAGTACCCCGATAACGTAACGCAAATGTCCGCGATAACAGTACCGGTACGGCGATAAAAATCCAAACCCGAAGGCGAAAAAAGTTGCGATGGGCCCAATTGCGATAAGACAAACAGCGAAAACCAGCGCCAGGCCTGCAATTCACACACGTCAGGCGGGAAAAACCACCACAAAAGCAGAAAAAAAAAACACAAACAAAAACAAAACTACAGAGAAGCACAATGGAGGCAGCCGGAGCAGGTACAGAGGACAACCAGAACCCCACAAGCCCCCCGGAGGACCAGCCTGGGACCTCGGGGTCAGGGAAGGGCAAGGACAAGAAGAAAAGGAAGACGCGGGTCAGTCCGCAGGAAAACAGGATCCTGATCACAGAGGTGATAGAACACCATCAACAACTGTTCGTCACCTCCACTGTGTCATTGGCAACAAAAAATGCAATATGGCAGTCCATCGTGGACAAGGTGAATGCAGTCGGAGTGCTGAGGAGGACAATGTACGAGGTCAAGAGGCGCTGGAATGATGTGAAGCGCAAGACCAAGCAGAAACTTGCAGACAACCAGAAGGCAGCAATGCAGACTGGAGGTGGGAGTCCAGCGCCACAGGAGGAGCTGGATGAGATGGAGGAAATGGTGTCCACAGTCATCAGTGGGGAGACGGTGGCAGGAGTTGGGGGACCAGACACTGCTCAACAGGACCCGACACAACAGCAACAGGGTGAGTAACCACCAGGGACTGGGGGGACGGTGGAGATGGGCACAATGGCACACATGCACAATTCAGTAGAGCACATCTGCGGACAAACCATGGCCAAGAGTCACAACTCCAACCAAGAGCCCAATTTACCCAAGTCTGCAACATCGCAGCACTGCATAAGCACAGAAGTGAAAGCCACACCGCCTGAAAGGGATAAGGGCCAGCCAAATCAGAGCTGAAGTGGCAACTCACCTACAATGCAGCACACACACATAAGATCCAGAGCACCGCAACATTTACAACAATGTTGAACAAACAGCAACACCAGCACAACAGAACAGAGGACACAACTGCTGCCGCTTGTGTGTGGAAAATGGCCATTCGCATGTGGCACAGCAGGAAACTGTGAGATGATAATGTACTAGTACAACCCCACATCCCTGATGGTGCAGTAATGCATGTATGGCCGTGACCCAGATAGGCAGTGAGACACACATTGTCATACAAATCAACACTCATCACAGTTGAATACCAGTGAAGGTGCGTAGACTATATTAGCACATGCGTGTCAGTACGGCCAAGATAAGTGCCACAACATGCAGACCAATGCAGCAGTATGTCAGAACGTGGAACGTTGCCAAGCGCCGCTGTCCACACCCGGGTAGTGCCGCACCATTCACAGGTGTGTGTTTACCCGCGTTGTTGTCCGCTCGTGTATTCGGAGTCCAGGGGAATGCAGCCATGTCCACTGTCGTCGTGGGAGATGTGACCAGAACCCCAAGTTCCAACAAGGAACGGGACATGTGCAATGTGTTCGAAACTGTTGTGTCTGCAGGTACGTAGTTACACGTCCATGAAAGCGAGTGCAGCTTCGTAGGCAATCATTTCCAACATGAGGTCGTTGTCGACTTCATCGAACAGAACGGCGAGGCTAACCATTAGCAGGTCCGGACAGATGTGCTGCGTCCACCCCCTTTCACCAATTAGCACTACAGCCCAATAGGGGAGCGGCTCAATGTGGTCACTGCACACGAGGAGTTCTGCAATCTCCCAGGTCCAGCTGCCAGCATGTATGCCAAGTATCCAGGCATCCCATAGTCGGGTATGACGGTGACACTCATGGTCGTGGGCCAACAGGGGGCGCACACACATGTCGAAATCCAGTTCGGCTACCGTCCTGTTGGATAGGCAGACATCCATGGACCAATCGAATATGCACGAGGGACAATGCAACACAGGCTGAACGCAGGTGGCGTTGGCAAGGCGGAAGCTTAGCCGGTAACTGATCCGCAGCACTACCAATGGCAATCCCCCCAGTAAATGCAGCATATGTGCACGGTACAGTTCCACGTGACAGGGGTTGTGCATGTGTCCGGGATGTTCTGCCATTGCGTTAGTGGCTCTGGTTGAAGCGGCACTGTTCTGACCTGCGGCAGTTCTGTGGATGAAATGCCACAGCTCGGAGCAATGAGCAGTGTCTGTGTGCAACGGTTGTAGGCCTGGGATGGTTTGGGAGTAAGTGTGAAGGCCATTCCATGCAAGATAACTTCGAGCAAGGACTTCTGTGTGTGGGGTGTGTATACGTTGGTCTGTCGTCGGGCTGTGCGTAGTGTGGGAGTCGTCATCAGCTGCTATGGTATCTGTCAGGGGGTGCCGGGCACATGCAATTCCGAGGTCGGAGGTGCAGATGTGCTTCTACCTGATAGTTCAGACAATGGAGCTTTCATCCCTAATGTTAGTTTGTCACCTGCTTGCATTCAGGAAATGTGTAGAGGCTTGTTGGGGGTGGGGTGGGATGTCTGTGACTTTGGGAATCATGTATGACATGCCTAGCATGTGGCAAATGAGTGGCCTCACTGTGTGTTACGTTGCCTCACAGCTGCTACTCCCTCCCCCCGAGCATTTTTACTCTTGTGTGCTGCGCAGTTGCATCACTTGCACTCCTACGGCACACCATTGTCATGCCTGTCTGCGCATGTCCACAAGCCTGACAACGACACTGTGATGTTGGCCGTTGAGGGTGGGCGGCCACGTGAGTGTAGGCCTATGGTAAGGACAGGGCGGACCCAGGTGTACAGTTCATGGCTGGCTGTACTCGCGCTGCGATTGAGGCTAGGCATTTGGCTCATGCTGCGGCTATACAGATACACACAACACTTGTCATGTATGAGCCAAGACCCCGAGCGGTCTTGCGCTCCTTCATGACTCTGTACGTGCGAGCCTGCCCTCCGGGTGCATGCTACATTGCAACATTGACGATTGTGGGCCGGGTGGCGCCCACACTACAACAGAGACACACGCATTACGTACATCCTTGTCCAGGCCAGAACTGAACCACGCCCAGTCCCCCGGGCAAAACCTTCGAACCCCTACGCTGGACTGGCGTACGCCAGCCCAGCCCTCTCTGCTTGCGCATACAGGGGGAGGGACGAAGCTACATGTCCAAGGTCTTCCCCACTGCCTGAGGTGACATGGTTGCGTCCGCTGTCCACAGCACAATGTAATGTGGTCGGGCCCGGGCCCATCATGCATACATAATGACCACAAGGACACACTTGGTTAGATAGTGGAACTGGCTACGGGCACGTGCGCCCGGCCCCTTTTTATTACCAGGGTCACATGTCCAGTGACGCCTGTGCTGGATGGGTGTGGGGTGCGTGTGAGCCAGCCCTCAGGGAGTGGTTGGTGCTGGCAACAACTAGAACAGTGAACATCGGATCACACACAGTAGATTCAATAGTAAAGGGTCCATGACTTGCAGTTCACTGAGGTAGGGGCACCATAGCTGAGCGTGCTCATGTGAAGGATTGATCATGATCGTGTACCTTCGGGATATTCCTGCTGCAGCTGCAGTGGGGTGTGGTACACCTGCCTCATCTTCATCGTCATCGTCCCAGATCTTCTCAAAGGCCTGAGGTGACATTGTTGCGTCCGCAGTCCACAGCACACGACTCAATCATGAAGGGGCCATGAGTTGCGGTACATAGAGTTGGTGTCACCTGATGCGCTCAGCGTGTGCGCAGCCAAAGATGATGGGGTGTCTTTGCAGGTCAGGATGTGACATGTGAGCCCTGCTGACCGCAGTGTAGGCCGGAGGCAGTGGTCAGCAAGGGCCCACGGCCACGTGGCGTCGACTTGTGTTGCACAGGGTCAGTGGCACCTGGAGCGCTCAGCAGGTGAACAGCCAACGATGATGCATCGTCCGGGCGGACCACACTGGGAGCAATGTTTTTGGCCTACTGTATTCTGCCTCAATATTTCCACGTGGCGTTGACTTGTGTTGCACAGGGTCAGTGGCACCTGGAGCGCTCAGCAGGTGAACAGCCAACGATGATGCGTCGTCCGGGCGGGCCGCACTGGGTGCAATGTCTGTTGACTAGTGGTTTCCTCCATTGACAGAAATGTGGCACGATTTGAATTGTGGGACCTGCTGACCGCAGTGTAGGACTTAGGCAGTATCCGGCACACACATGACTCCGTGTTGCTGTGCCGCTGGCTGCGCTGGGGGACTGTGTCGTGGAGTCTGGAGGTCACGGCGGCGGACTCGTGGCAGGGTGAGGTGCACCGCCCTGGCAGACGCGCTGCCCATCACGGAAGAGAACCACGCCCAGAGCCCCGGCCTTTTTATCCGCACTGCTATGCTGGAGTGGCGTTCGCCGGCCCAGCCCACTCCGCTTACGCTTACAGGGGGGGACGGCACAGCTACATGTCCAAGGTCTTCCCCACTGCCTGAGGTAACATGTTTGCGTCCACTGTCCACGATACTACAAACGCCAGCAGTATATGTCCACATGGACATGTCTGTGCTCTGCATTCTGAGGGCTGTCCAGCACATCA
Organism: Calotriton arnoldi; assembly: GCA_963921515.1. Classification (NCBI taxonomy): domain Eukaryota; kingdom Metazoa; phylum Chordata; class Amphibia; order Caudata; family Salamandridae; genus Calotriton; species Calotriton arnoldi. Next base: position 787,337 of record CAWUFW010001775.1, read on the forward strand.
CCGCCACACTTGGCATTGTGTACATTCTTCTTCATGGGTGAGTTGCCTCCTTCACACATATTTGGTTCCCACCTCTCCCCACATTCTGCACTTGTGTGGCTGAGGGGCCATGCCGTTTTCGAAGGGTCTGCTGTCTTGTCCTACGCTGCCTCGGTGGTAGTCCAGGGGGGGGTTCCGGAGGGGGGGGCTGGGAGTGGGGGCGGTGGGTGTTGTGGCCCTCTTGGGTCTCCGAGCTGCATGTTCATTGGCTCCATGGCATCTGTGGGTCTTCAGATGTGGCTCTGGGCTGGGCTCCCTTTCATACTGCAGGTAGTCGTCCTGCTTAAGACCAGCAAAAGGCAGGTGTTAAATCCCTGCAGCTACCGTGCCTTATCGCCTGTTCTTGGTTCGCATCGCAGATCTGACTGGTCGTTGAGAATCGCGCGAAGTGGTGTTTTCGTGTGTTTTTGCACGGGAACGCCTACTCTGCATATAATTAGCGTTAGTTGTCGCACTCATCCATAGCAATGGTTTTTGCGGTAGCTATCGCAGGGAAACTGGCGATGTCGGCAGTTTGCACCAGCTTGTGAATGGGGCGATAGATCTATCGCCAATTTGCGGCGCTAAAGTGCCGATAAATCGGCGATGTGTCCTTGAGAATATGCCCCTCAGAAGGGAAAATGGGGATTAAGTGAGTAAAGACACCAAACTGTATAAACCAATACACAAATTTAGAACAACTAAACCATGCAAAGCCAAAATGTTGTGTTTTCTCTGGTCTTGTTCGAAGGTGGTATCAAATTGCCCTGAGCATCTCAAATACAATGTGGTCATCCAGGCTTCAACTTGGTATCCAGATACAGTCTCACTGGACCACATGTACCGCTCTTGCCGTTAGACAGTCTCAACTGTCTACGAATTCACAAAAATATTAATTTTGTCTCTTATTTGTAACCTCACTGAAAAAACAGCATTGGCTTGAGACCTTGGACAATACAGTGTTTAGCACCTGTACGTCTTGTCTGCCTCTCAGTGTTGCAAGGCTCAGGATGGATATTTATGCCACCTGACATCATGTTGCCCCTATAGCAGGCCGGTTTCATGACCAGCTCGTGTTGTTGCAAGCTGGCCAACTATATTACCACCATCCACACACAAGTTTTCCTACCTTCTATTTCCTGGTGGGTACGCAAAAGACCTTCACCACCAACACTGTCTTCTCTGTGTCCGACCCAAGTATGCCTTCCCTAACTAATTGTTGTGTTACTGCATGTAGATCTGTTGTGCTGTCAAAAACCGGGAATCTTAGGGCCCTTATTTTACTTGATTTGGCTTCAATTTCCAGTGCTTTGATTTTGGCCTCCAAGTTCACCATCGACTTGTAGACACACTTCTCAAAATCTTGGTATCTCTAGATTATTTTATCATGCTTGCCACCTTTTTCTCCGTTGTGGACATCTGGTGATCCTGAGAGCTCACATCTCTTTCTGTTGCTGTGAACCAGCCTTTAATATCTTTCGCAGTGGTTTCTAGAGAGGCCAATCTCTGATCCTTGTGGTGTATCATGCTTTGCAACTCTGTTAAGGTCTCCATTATCACAACTCCAGTTATGAGTGCAGACCCCAAGCTCTGTTGTAAAACAGCTGTATGGCATAAGTAAAACCGCAAAACAGAAACAAACAAAACAAAAGGCAAATTACAAAAATAAACACTCTAATGATTTATTTGCACCTTTTTCATATTTTGTAATCTGAGACATGATTCGATTTTATGCTCTCCTTAGGAACCTGAGAAATGAAAGTGGGGTGGCTATTATTGTGACTTAAATACGAGCTATAGTTGCCATTATCTATTGCCCAAAAAAAGTTCAGAAAATGCTTCAAAATATATTTGAAAAACCTTTTTACTAGTAAAATATTTATACAAATGTGGCAAAATGGATCAATAATAGTAGCATGTTTTTTCATCTGGCATATACAATGACACATAAGTGAATGGAGCATTGTATTTCTGATTTCTTTATTTTATTTATTTCTGTTTTGTAATCTTGCAGATGTCACACAGTCCTGAGGAAGTGGTGGACTCATCACTGTGAAACACGTGTTGGATATTCCCTTGTCTTGTGGATTGTTACCTGCCTTGTTATGTTGGCCTAGGCCTGGCTGCCATGCTGCTTTTCTTTGCGCACGTTACACTGAGCCGGGCCTTCCTCGCCCTTTGCTCGTGCCAAGTTCTTTTGCACTGTCTGCATTTTCTGTTGTTCACCTTTCTGGGCTCAGTCTGCACAAACATGTACAAGGTCGCATAACAATGTATTCTGGTTCTTCCTGATATGGCCAGCCTCGCGCACCCAGACATAACATTATGTGCAATTGCCATGAAGAATTTGATATGCTTTTAATACTGTGGTTTACTAGCGCTTAAGGGCACTTGAAGAAATCCTTTTCAGTGAGAAGAGCTATGATGTCCTGCTGATGTAATTCTGCATTTAGAGACTGAGGTATGGGGGTTCGCTAGTCAAAGCCCAGAGGTCTTCTATTTTATAATAAACTATCTTACTGCAAGGGGAGGGTGGTAATGTTATTTATACGTTTATCCACTGAGCTCTGAGATGCTTTCCCCGTTTGTATTCTATGGAATTGTAACCATGCTGCTTATATTAGTTATATGCATTATGCTATTAGTACTGACACGTGTACTGTACATTAGAGCACGTAAGTTGGAATAAACATTTTAACCTATCCAGTGTCTCTTACTACGCACCTTGTGGACAAGTACGAGTGAGTGACGAAAGAGTGTTCTTGCTTCTGCGAGTCCTGAGATAAAGATACCGTGTTCTGGGTTGTCCAAACATTAGTACTTGGGTGCTAATGGGATGCTAAGCTAGTTGGGTTGGGGTTTTTGGGTGCTACGGTATATGGTGGCAAACCACTGTATTCCGGGGTCCCATTTTCCTGTGCATAGCTCTGTGTATGTGCAGAAACCTTATGACATGGCGCGACCACCGTGGGGCAGCTTATCTGCGAGACGCTTGAGTAGTACTTGTGCTTGTCCACAAACCCCTCGCGTACGCTTCCGGAGGCGTATGTGACGGTGATACCTCCTATATTGAATGTTTTATAGGTTCTTTCAAGCTTGAAGTTATTAAAAAGGTTAGTTAGCAGACCCATTTTTGTGCTCCCTGTTAGGTTGTCGAATATAATTGTTTGGTCATGGCTGGTGTGGCGATAGCTGCACATAGTCGAGGAGCACTCCGAGACCACTTAGCTGTGTATGGAGTGCCCGATACTGGGGTCGAGTTGGTCTTTGTGGTTCAAGCCGATGCGGCTTATCACTTTGAAGTGTTTTACACTTGGATCACTTTTGAGGCGGTGGATGCAGGTGATAAGCTGTTTCATGAATATAAACCCACCGTTATTCCTGCTGCATATCGACCCTATACCACTCTTGAAGTACCTCTCACGGCTTGGCAGCACCGTGTTTGGTTCAATGGCGCCCTACCACAACCAACTACCGCAGTTCGTTTAGGCCCCTTGTCAATTCAGGGGCCACTTGGCCTGTATTGGCCGGGTATACCCCGCATCCAAATTATCTGGCATTACCGATTGCGGAACTGCGCACTATGCATACCGAATTGGTGCGAGTGCATCGAGCCTTAGTGACATACGTTACAGGTAGCCTCCATGGAGCTGCTCCTGTAGTCGCAGGCCAACCAGCTATTGCAGCTGGAGTGTCCATAAGTCCTGTCATGGTAAATTCCGTGATGGGCAAACGTCCACAAAATAAGGACGACTATCCTTACTGGCTTGCAGAAAAGTTCGATCAGATAGAAGCAGTGTTTCCACATACATCCCCAGTAGATAAACACCGCATCCTCACGATAAGTTTGCCAAAAGACATAATCCCCGATTTGACATCATGTGAAAACTGGGGTAAGGTATTCGCAGCAGTTTATTCAAAATGTTTTGGAACTCCTTCCATGACGGTTCTACCCTCTGTAATTAAAAAAGTACAGGATGAACATGGCCCTGAAGCGGCTGTGGAATTAGGGATGAGACTAGTGGGAGTGTTTGATGTAGTAGCTGAGCTGATCCTTGGAAATGTCAAGGGCGATGCTATGAACTTTCAAGTAGCGAATGCTTTGGCTTTGGTCCCAGAGTTGGACAGGCCTCGCGAATTACCGAAAATAATAGCCCGGGCTTATAAAACAATTGGAAGAAATAGCCTAGGCAACAAGCCTTTTGTAAAAACGCAAACTCAATCGCAAACACAAGTTGCACAAGCAAAAAGTGCATCTGAGAAAGATGATAAACCAGTCTTCACTAAAAAGAGTTGGAGACAGAAAAAACAGGGTAAGCAACAAACGAAGCCGGGGTCGAGAGGAGCTTCCCCAGTTTCGGTTTCTTCTGAACGTACTTATGATTTACGTGATAGGTCAAGGATTAAATCACCAGAAAGGTTTCAGAGCTCTGATACGCGTTCTCCTCGTTCTTCACAGGCCCAGACGTCGTCACAGGCTGGTGGAGGAGGACGGCAAGATAGAGGAAGGGGCCGAGAGGCTCCCCAGGAGCGAGACCAACCTCGACAACAAGTCAGAGGGAAAGCAGAAGATTTTCATCTTCCTCGACCGCAATTTCAGAAGAAAAGGTTGCCGCTGTCACAGCGAAATATGCCTCAGACCGTGAGAACGAGACTCCAGAATTGGACGTGGGCAGTGACCCTCCTAGACAGCGCCGCGGAAGTTACCATAGTGCGGGAGGCGCTACGTCCTCATATGGAGGCGACAGCAACTGAAACATTCGTTACTGTAGAGACAGCTGACACGAGAGTGGCACCCCTGACAGACTTTACAACATAGTCATACAAATTGAAGGTGACATACCGCGTGAAATAAAAGGGATTTTTTGGGAAAATCTAACCTCTTCATATGACATTTTGTTAGCAGAGGTGGATTGGCCACCCCATTCGTTTTAGCTGCACATAAAGGAGAGGAGGTAATCCTTCCAAGCTTTTCACGGCATGTCCCAAAAGACAAAGCTGAAGCACTTGCAGCTGAGTGGGCTGTGTACCTGGCACCAGCGTTATACCGCAACCATGTGGGATGGGATGAAGAATCACCTCCTCATGCAATACCTTTGCGGTCACTACCGCAGCCACAACCCCAATATCCCATCAAACGGCAGGCAAAAGGCCCCGTCTCCGAAATTCTGACACAGTTGGAATATCAGGGAGTAATTGAACCATGCGTATCACCTATGAACAATCCCCTTTTCGTGGTTTCTAAACCCGATGGATCGTACCGCTTAGTTTTGGATTACCGGCATTTAAATACTCATTGTCGGAACTTTGCGGTGCAAAACACACACAGTTCTGCGCTTGTAGACAGTCTTGTTCGTAAAAAATACAAAACGACACTTGACCTTTCAAACGGTTTCTACACGCACAACCTAGCCCCGGAGAGTGGTCAATGGACCGCATTCACATCCGGTGGTAAATTATTCCAGTTCCGGCGATTACCCATGGGCTATAAAAATAGTCCGGGTATATTCGCCGCCCGTGTTGTTTCTTTGCTACATGACATTGATCAAGACGCATGTTCGTACGTAGATGACATTTATCTGACGGACGACGAATTATTTCAGCATTTGTCCCGTGTGGACCGCATTATTCTTGAATTCGCGGAGCAGGGTTACAAATTTAACTTTGCTAAATCACACATTGCTGAATTTACCGTTCTGTTCTTGGGCTATGAGCTCAATAACGAAGGTAAGGGCTTAGCCCCCATTTCTTGGAAAAATGTGCACATTTGTGCCCCCAAATACTCTGAAGAAACTTCAGTCTTTGCTGGGTTTCTTGAATTTCGGGCGTACTTACATTCCCGAATATGCCCAGCGAATCAAGCCTTTGTATGCTTTGATACAACCTACTTATTCAAGGTCTTGCTGGCTGCCTGAGCATACCTCAATTCTGCAGTCTTTGCAGACAGACCTTTTGGAGTCTAAATATCTTTTGACTCGTGATAACCACACCAACCTGGTGATTAGAATAATTCCGGGGGCGGTGGGATTCACCTACTTAACCTTTAATGAAGGTGATACAGTACCTATCGCATACAAGTCACATCTGTACACTTCCGCTGAATTGCGCTTTACATCTGTCGAAAAAGTTCTAACTGCAGTGCAAATGGCGATTCTAAAAGAACGCGCACTGGCACAGGAAAGCGGATTCTAGTGGTAACACCCTGTCCTGCCCTAGAGGCAGTAACAAAGGCAAGTGTACCGAACTCAAAAGCAATGCATCCCCGTTGGATACAATGGGCTACATCTTTGACTTCTTCGGACGTCACTTTTGTTTTTGATTCTTCTCTTCAGACTCAGGAGTTTTTGCAGTATGAATTCGTTCATCCTCCTCCTTTGTTTTTATTACCGCTTGAGGATTACAAATGTGTGATCTACACCGATGGTTCGGCGCAACCGGCCACTGGGTCCAAGCACGCTTATTCAGCTGCATGTGCTATTGTTGCGGGATCCTTTGTGGATGGCAAGTTCAAATCCACTGCAGTGCACACACGCACACTTGGGGATAGTACCGCACAATTGGCCGAGCTGCATGCATTGCTACTTGCACTTGAGTTCGCTTCTCAGGATGAGACCACTCTTATTGTATGTGATTCTTTTTACTGTGTACAATCTTACAATGACAATCTGTTTTTCTGGTCAAAAAATGACTACAAGGACGCAAAAGGGAGCACAATTAAGCATAAAATGCTTTGGGTTCGAGTGGCAGAATTGCAACAACGTCTGCCCCTCACACAGGTGGTTCACACCTTAGGCCATCAGCGGGTGGGCGCACACGCTATTGGTAACGATCTGGCAGATGAAGCTGCCCGTTCAGCAGTAGTCACGTGTTCAGTAGCAGCGGTTACCAGGTCCATGTCTAAAATAGACCCTGTTATTTTAGCAGCTATAGCTGCAACCAAGGAAGGTGATAATTACCCTACAGGTTTCCCTTCCAAGTATTCTTACAAATTAAGTCCCGATCAGGTTCCTTATGTAACTATACCTGACGTTGGAGATCGGCTGATCCCCAACGCGGACCGCAGGAGTGCCTTGATATCAGCTGCACACGAAGGCATGGCTTCGGCACATGCAGGTGTGTCAGCTACGGTTTCCATCTTGCAGCAGCGTTATTGGTGGCGTGGGTTATATAAAGACACCCGTGCTTTTGTGCTTTCTTGCGACGTTTGTCAACAGATTAAGCCTTCCACGGTAACACGTCCACCACAAACACCGCTCTGCATTGCTAACAGACCCTTTGGGTGTGTTTACTTGGATCACTGCGGTCCATTCTCATCAGATACTGCTTATAAATACATCTTAGTGGCAGTGGACTCGTGCACACGGTTTCTCTGGGTCTGGCCACAACGGAGTGCTGACGCCCGAAATGTAATCAGGGATTTGCGTGTCTTTGTGGGAATTTTCGCATGCGGCACCTTCCATTCGGACCAAGGTCCAGCGTTTGCCTCTAGGGCTTACAAGGATGCAATGGCTTCGCTTGGGGTGCGGGTGAAATTTTCGTCTCCGTATAGGCCTGAGGGCAACTCTATCGTTGAACGAATGAACCGTGACTTAAAGCAATCCTTAACAGCTAGGGTTTTAGGTACTGGCAGGAACTGGCTGGCCCATTTGTATACCGTTCAGCGTGCACTTAATAATCTCCCTAGAAGACCTCTGGGTGGGCGGACCCCATACGAAATGCTCTTTGGCATAAGAATGTTTGTGCCTGACCTTGAGGGTCCAGACATCGCGGCGCAATCCGCCAAGTTTGATGTAGATAACCATGCTGCTATGTTACAGGACTTACAAGAAGCCCGAGACAAACTTGCAACTACACATTTACCTTCAGCCACAGATCCTGCGTTGCAGATTCCGGTAGCCGGCTGGCTTCCGAAAGTTGGAGAACTGGTTCGAGAGAAGGTTGAAAACAAAAAGAATTTGGCCCCTCTTTTCGTGCACCGGTTCCAGTTCTGGGCTTGAAGGGAACACGTACAGTCATTTTACCACCGCTTCCTGGTCGCAAGGAGAACAGATACATCTCAGTGGAAAATGTCAAGCTACAGCGCCTGGCCGATCCTGAATAGTGTCACACCAGCGGTCTCTTGTCCTGCCATTTATCGGACATATGTTCATAGTCCATCTGCACGAACGATCGCTGATGCTGTAATTGAGATGGTCGATTTGCCTGAATCCTCTACTTTGCCTGAAACTACGATTGATCCCCAACTCTCCACCAATATCGACGAGGACGAGTATACTTATCCTGCATCTGAATCGGTGGCACATCAACCAACAACGCCACTAAGTCCGACTCGTTATTCCTTTGATTCGGATTCCACATCTTCGAAAGTTCCATCCAAGTTCAGTATTTTTATATCCTGGTTTAGAGACAATTTTTTGATTCCCCCTGGACATACATCTGGTTGGTACTTTTCTTGATATTTTTGTTCATGTCCATTGGCTTTGTCACAGTGTTTTTTCTACTAATCAATGGTCACTATTTACCTGAACGCTCTGCTGTAGACTATGTTTCTGGAACTTTGGCTCCTCATTCCTCGTCTCACATCATGAAGCGTGACCACACATTTGTGAACATTTCAGCCTTCCCAGTTGCTGATGGCATCGTATGGGATGCAGTGAACTATCAAATCCATGGTCCGACGGAAATTATTAATGTACCTAATGTCCTTCGTGTTTCAATGGGTGATGTAGTACAAAATAATATTCATTCTGATGATTGGGATGTGCATGCCGTTGAAGCATTGTTTGCCGATTTAAAATATTATGCATCTTTTAATGCTGAAGATTTATATATGAATTCTGCTAATTATGCCGATTTGTATTGTTACCAACATTGGGGTAATCATTTTCTCCATAAGCCCAGTGCCCTGCGTAGTTCTGTTAACTTTACCCAATGGGAACATTGTCCAAACCCCTTGCCAGGTAGCTCTCAAACTCTTCGAAATAAGTTTAATTATTTTACTGATTTTAACCGGTCGAACCCTGCATCCTATTATTTTAGACTTAATAACACATTAACTCAGAAAATTATGTTGACACACACCAAATTGCTATATTCAGGTTCCTTTCTGAGTGCCCTAGCTGTGGGTGGTTATGAGTACTGGGATAATACAGTGGATTTAAAATCTATTTGGGGCTCCAAGCCATGGCAGGTACAGGGAACCGAGGCGTTGCATCGTGCGTGCCTCATCCCTACCCAAATTATGTTCCTAAATGCTTCCATCTATCAGACTACATGTTGGGGCTTAGCAACCACTAAACAATTGAATAAGCCATCAATACCATCCCTGTCGAGTTTTCCAAATGAAAGCTCACGATTCAATCTGTCCCTCGTGTCCCTGCAGGCAATGTTACAAAATAATTCGTTTAATGTTTCTGAGCTGGTTCAGTCACCCTGGTTAGTATGGCCTATATCATCTAATGCATGTCAAATGCGTTTTCATGATACTGGTGCTAGCTACACACAGAATAGGCCTGATCCGAGGTTTACTGATGCCCGTACTGTCACTACATACTCTGTTGGTAAATTATGCAAACAATGGCTGCAACATTCGTCCCTTGATTCTGTTAAACAACATTTGTCCCTCCTTACAGGCAATATTGATCTGTCCGACTTTGTTTTGGGACCTCGTGGTCCCCGACCTAAAAGATTCATTTATGAAACATATAATGAACTCTGGAAGCTATCACAAATGGAAGCTGCTTCCCGTCTTCGGGAAATAGATCAAGCAAATATGGAAAAGGTGCTTGCTGTTGTTGACAATAGTATTAATACCCTGTCTTCTCGTATTTACACTTTAGAGAATATTGTGTCCTCTGTTGTTGATATCGTACAAGATGATGTTTCTGTGTTATATCATGGTCAGAATCAATTGCGCTCAGTTATGCAGTTTGCATGGACTTTACAAACACTTAAGTTAGGTAAAGTTCCTTGGCATTTCTTGAACACCTCTGCCTTATTTCTACCTTTTAACTTAACTGATAAACAGCAATTTATGTCCATGAAGGATGCAACTTACAATCTATTACATATCGAAAAGGTGGATCCATTACCGTTCTCTGTTGCAGAACTCGATTCTGCTGTATGGCTAGTCCATGGGGTTATAGCTTTACCATTTTCCTTGTTTGAATTTGACTCGTGCATGAAACATTATCCTGTGGGCCGTTACCGGCCATTGGGCAGTGCTTTCCTGCATGAACTCTGGTCCTTGCCTTTCATGTATAAATGCCTTCGGGACGGCAAGGAAGTCTTTCTCACGGGGGAGTACTGCGACTCGACTATAGGTCATTCGCTTATTTGTAAACACATTAAATTGCATGGCTCATGTAGCGTTTCCTCTCCTAATCTTGCTTGTGTGCTGAAAGGTATTCCTGCTCCTGTTATTTCACCTATTTTCACTCTCCTTTCCAATGGTAGTTATTTACTTTTAAATAACGAAAACTGTTGTGGCCTGCAGGCTGGCATTCCTTACATTGTAACAGTCTCGCACAGGGTTGTCTGCTGCAAAAATGTGCTTTTTCCTCCCCCTCATGGCACGGTTGATATCTCTATTTGGCCTTCCATCCCTACCATGGAAGCGGATTTCAATAGACTGAGCAGAATAAAGGCACTATTATTAAACGAGGAAGTTATGCTCACGTCCGCCCGGGAGACATTCATTCTCCAGGTGGCGAGTACCCACAGTGAAATACAGGCCCTTTTAAACACTAATCTCCCCCAACATTTTGGGGAGTTAATACATCGTATTTTTAACGCATCTAACACTGAAGGCCTAGTACACTTTTTTAAGGTCGTTGGGTCGGGCTTGGTGTCCTCCTTCCAAACTATTTTTGGTGTCATCCCGGCTTTCATACATTCTATTTTTTCCAGTGTCTTTGGCGGTTTCCCATTGATCCTCGCTTTAGCGGCTGGTGTCTTGCTCTTAATTTGCTTTCTGCGCAATGGCTGCTCCCCGATGGGACCTGCTCGATCCAGAACGCCTCCAGCTGCTCCGTGAGCGCCTTTTTGCCGGTTTTGGTGTCTTGCCATTGGCGACACTGAGCGTGTCATATACTCTTTCATTTCGCTTTGCGTATTTCACTTGCGTGCAACCTGTGATGACTTGTGTCCGCTGTCCTTTCACCTGGACTCTGGATTATTGCCTCTCCAATTCGTCATTGTCTGTTCCGGATTTTGTTCAGTTGATGGGTCCCTTAGAGATCCATGAGCAGGACTGTTCCGTCGCTGGCTGTATGGCGCGTGCGGCTGCACTGGGGATTTTGGCGCAATGGGATATCTGGGCGGCTGCCCAGGATCTCCTACAACGAAGCTGTTTCAATTATCACGCAAGCTGTCCCGCATTGCTTCTGGATGCTCCCTTTGCTGAGGAGCATTCCTGCTCTTTCGAACTCATGGATTGGATGGCATCTATGTTTTTTGACGATTCCAATGATGAACTCTTGGAGGGTATGGCTTTTTCTGCACTTTCACTTTCATGGATTGACCTGCCCTTCGCCGTTTGGGCGCTCCCTGTGCTCCGACGTCTGTTTTTCTCCTCTGATGGGCCTCTGTCCTGGCCGCCGGACTGTCCAGGGGAGGGTGTCTTGTGGATTGTTACCTGCCTTGTTATGTTGGCCTAGGCCTGGCTGCCATGCTGCTTTTCTTTGCGCACGTTACACTGAGCCGGGCCTTCCTCGCCCTTTGCTCGTGCCAAGTTCTTTTGCACTGTCTGCATTTTCTGTTGTTCACCTTTCTGGGCTCAGTCTGCACAAACATGTACAAGGTCGCATAACAATGTATTCTGGTTCTTCCTGATATGGCCAGCCTCGCGCACCCAGACATAACATTATGTGCAATTGCCATGAAGAATTTGATATGCTTTTAATACTGTGGTTTACTAGCGCTTAAGGGCACTTGAAGAAATCCTTTTCAGTGAGAAGAGCTATGATGTCCTGCTGATGTAATTCTGCATTTAGAGACTGAGGTATGGGGGTTCGCTAGTCAAAGCCCAGAGGTCTTCTATTTTATAATAAACTATCTTACTGCAAGGGGAGGGTGGTAATGTTATTTATACGTTTATCCACTGAGCTCTGAGATGCTTTCCCCGTTTGTATTCTATGGAATTGTAACCATGCTGCTTATATTAGTTATATGCATTATGCTATTAGTACTGACACGTGTACTGTACATTAGAGCACGTAAGTTGGAATAAACATTTTAACCTATCCAGTGTCTCTTACTACGCACCTTGTGGACAAGTACGAGTGAGTGACGAAAGAGTGTTCTTGCTTCTGCGAGTCCTGAGATAAAGATACCGTGTTCTGGGTTGTCCAAACATTAGTACTTGGGTGCTAATGGGATGCTAAGCTAGTTGGGTTGGGGTTTTTGGGTGCTACGGTATATGGTGGCAAACCACTGTATTCCGGGGTCCCATTTTCCTGTGCATAGCTCTGTGTATGTGCAGAAACCTTATGACACCCTTAAAATCTTTTTGAATTTTGTGGATACTGAATTAAACACAATTGGAAATAAATCAAACTTCCAATACAGTGCACCTTTAGTCTCCCTTATAGAACCCGTTTTAAGGAATGCTGTTTAAATTATGGAGGCCCGTGCCTCCACAGACTACATCCTACTCAGAGACCTAAACTTCCACCTGGACAACCCAAACGACTCAAACACTGCCTCCCTCCTAGAGAACCTCACCATCATAAGACTGAAACAACTAGTCACTGCCCCCACGCACACAGTGGGACACACACTTGACACAGTCTTCGCCAAAAGACACAGCGTCTCCTACAGCCACATCACAGACCAGCTCTGGACAGATCACCACTGCATCCACTTCTCCTTCAAAAAACCCACCATGCACAAGAACGCCCACCGCCTCCCCCGCAGAATCTGGAAAAAGGTCACCGAAGACCAGTGCACCTCCGCCCTTGTCAGTACCCCACCACTGACTACGGCAGACGCAAACATCACAGCACACAACCTCCACCGCTGGATCACAAACTGTGCAGACACACTCGTCCCCCTCAAGAAAGCCACCGTAAGACACATAAAAAAGCGAGCTGGTTCACCCCTGCACTCCAAGAATCCAGACGTTCCTGCAGATGACTCGAAAAGACATGGAGGAACAACAAAGCCTTCAGAAACAAAACAGCCACCACTGCACACCACCAGCTCATCAGATCCACAAGGAAGAAATTCCTCCAAGACAGAATCCTCACCAACGCACACAACACCAAAGAACTCTTCTCCATCACCAAGGAATTTGCCAAACCCTGCAGCGAAACAACAGACGTCCCACCTCCCAAGACCTCTGCAACAAACTCAGCAGCTTCTTCCACCACAAGATTACAATGATCTACAACAACTTCGACAACTAATACCTCCTCACCGCTCCAGCCCCCTCTCCATGCGACGCCACCCAACAGACCCTGTTCAAATGGACCCCGCTCACGACAGAAGACACCTTGAGGACCATGAAAAGCATCCACTCCGGAGCACCCGCGGACCCCTGCCCACACCACATCTCCCACAGTGCTGCCTCAGTCATCGCACCCGAACTACGCCGCACGATCAACTGCTCCTTTGAGACCGCCACCTTCCCTGATGACTAGAAACATGCTGAGGCCAACCCACTCCTCAAGAAACCCTTCGCGGACCAGACGGACCTCAAGAACTTCAGGTCCAATTACCTGCTTCATTTTATAGCCAAGGGCATCGAAAATGCAGTCTCCAGCCAGCTAGCTAACTTCTTCGAAGCTAACAACATCCTAGACATCTCCCAATCCGGATTCCACAGGAACCACAGCACCGAGACCACCCTACTCACCACCACTGATGACATCTGCTCCCTCTCGACCAGGGTGAAATGGCAGCCCTTATCCTGCTGGACCTCTCGGCTGCCTTCGACACCGTCTCCCACTGCACCCTAGCCACCAGACTCCACGACGCTGTCGTCTGAGGCAAGGCCCTCGACTGGATAAGCTCCTTCCTCACCGGCAGAACTCAGCGGGTCAGACTCCCTCCCTACCTCTCAGAACCGACAGAGACCAACTATGGAGTGCCCCAGGGCTCCTACTTCAGCCCAACCCTCGCCAACGTCTAAATGGCCCCCCTCACAACCATCATCAGGAACCACGGGCTTAACATCGTCTCCTACGCCGATGAAACCCAGTTGATCCTCTCCCTCACCAATGAACCCAACATCACCAAACACAACTTCCAAGAAGGGATGAAAGCCGTCGCCACCTGGATGAAGAACAGCTGCCTGAAACTCAACTCCAAGAAAACAGAAGTCCTCATCCTTGGCTCCACTCCCTCAGCTTTGGATGACTCCTGGTGGCCCCCCCGCATCCCCCCACTCCCACGGACCATGCGCGAAACCTTGGCATCATACTAGACTCATCGCTCACAATGAACCGCCAGATCAACGCCGTATCCTCGACCTGCTTCAACACCCTCCGCATGCTTGAAAAGACGTTCAGATGGATCCCACCTGAATCCAGAAAAACTGTCTCTCATGCGCTCATCAGCAGCAGACTGGACTACGGCAACGCTCTCTATGCCGGAATCAACAAGAAACTCCTTAAAAAACTTCAGAATGTCCAGAACGCCGCTGTCAGACTAATCCTTGACATCCCTGTCGCAGTCACATCACCCAACACCTACGCGACCCTCACTGGCTCCCAGTCAAAAGAAGAATAACCTTCAAACTTCTCACCTGCGCATACAAGGCCCTTCACAACACCGAACCCAGTTACCTGAACAACCGCCTCTCCTTCCATGCACCCAAAAGACACCTCTAATCAGCAGAGCTCTCTCTGGCCACCGTCCCACGTATCTACAAGACCAGAACAGGAGGAAAGTCCTTCTCCTACCCCGCAGCCAAAGCCTGGAGCCACCTCCCCCTCCACTTCCGGCAAGCTCCAACATTGCCCCAGTTCAGGAAGGACCTCAAGACCTGGCTCTTCGGATGACCCCAGCACTCAACGGAGCCACTCGCAGCACCTTGAGACCCTCATGGGTGAGTGGTTGCGCTTTACCAACCCTGATTGATTGATTGATTGAATTAGAAGAATGTTTTAGATTTCTGCATTGCATGCTATTAGGTGTTTTTATATGCCTTAGTTTCACAAGCAGCTGCTTACTTTTATTGATGTTTTTTATTGCTGCATTTGAAACAAAGGTTGACCGCATTGTTAAATGTGCCAACTGCACATATCACATACATCATTTGAACACTGAAGAGGATGCAACACTCCATTCTATGTGTAACTGCCATATTACTGATTGTGTAGTTATCCGTACATCATGTACCCCATATCATATACTCTGCTTGACAGAAACTCTTTGCCCCTCCAAGAACTGCTCTTAATCTCATTGAAGGCACCAGCAACACAGGAAGACTAGAAGACATCTCTTAACTTCGAGAATTTAGATTTCTCTTTCAAAATAAAGAAAATCACTGGGTCTAAAATCTGGATCCCAATAAAGCAAATAAAATCCCCTACAACACCCCATCCCTGATGGCTGCACTGTTTCAAGGTATATCACTCTGTACGTTAGGTTTTTGTTTTACTTCAATGAAACATTATTTGCAAATATAATTCAAAGTATAGCCAGCAATGCTTAATTTGTGCCAGAGGTGTTGGGCAACACCCATTTTTGGGAACTAGGACTTACTTTTCATCATGCGACTTTGACCCAAGACCACAGTGGCATAGCTAGGGCTGTTGACGCCCGGGGCAATCCCCTAGTTTGCCGCCCAGTGCCAGTAAGAACGGGGTGGGGGTGCTGGTGAAATACCACAACGAGCGGGAGTAAAGGGGTGCGGCTGACAGACGACAACGAGGAGGAGAGGTCGTTTAGCGACGTCGTTGAGGGAGAATAAAGAAAAAACAAAACTTACCTTGCACTCTTGGCTTGCCGCCGCCCCCAAAAAAGTGACACTCCCCCCCAGCTACTCACTGCAAGAGCAGGAGAGAAGAAGGTAGAAATGAGAAAATGAGGAAATGGGGAAAGAGACAGATATGAAAACAGTGATAAAGGAAGAAAGCAGGAATAAAAAAGATCATGCAAGAGTGAGATATAAAGTCACGAAGTGTAGGGCGGTGGATTAAAGAGGCATGAGGGGGAATAAATACTAGGCAGCCTTGGAGGTTGGCAACCCTGGCATACAACATCACTGGCAAGAGCTGTTAAGAAAAACTTTAGGCTCTTGCAATTATGCTATTTCCAAGTTAAGCAGTAGGCCAGAAAACAATTACAAAATATAAATTACAATGAAATGTATTCCTTGCCAATTTTTGCGGAGTGCACTTGAGAATTGGGTCTCCCTATTTTTTTGGACCTGTGTGATCTCTTTGAGAGATATCACATTACATCACCTCGTGCACAGTTTGCCTTAGAGTATGGTCCTTATATTAATTCTTGTTATTGACTATTTTCCATGCTTACAGCTGTACACAGCATAATGATCATTCTTTTTCATGTCTTCTTAGTTACAGATTCTGCCGCTGATAATTCTGATCAATCTATGTATGGTAAGTTTTCACTCAGTGTTGTTAGTCACTCTGAAAATGCTAATCGCTGTCTTACGAGGCTCACTTTCCCATTTAGGTCCTGTTTTAAAGTGGGCCATCAATTTCCAATCTCTATGTAAAATCATGTATCCTGTAAACAAGGCACGCCCACATTTTCCTCTGGTGTGCTATGACTGATCAAACCTGATGAAATTTACCAGGTGAAACTATGGAACGTATTCCGATGCATGTGTGATTGCTGGTGGAAACCATCCAATTCTGCATAAAATTCTTCATTTTCCTGAGGAATACTCACAATAGGAGGTATTTATCCCACCTGCTAAATTCCACACCCCGTAGTATTGGCATTTGCTGAGTGTGGGATATACCTCACTCCCTTTCGGCCCACTTCTATTTAGGGCCATAGGGTTCTGCTGGTCTGATTTAGGGGTATATTCACAAGAACGTGCGATAAACATCGCCAAAATAGCTTACCGCAACTTCTCACATCGCAGTCCATCGCGTGAAAATAACCCTGTGTTAACGTGGCATTCACAACACGGCGATATCGTGCGATAACCGCACGATAACGAGGTGAATGTCTGCGAAACAACTACCGCGACGGCGATAAAAATGCAAAACCCAACGCGAAAAAAGTTGCGATGGGCCCAACCGCGATAACATCTGTGTGATAACTAGCGAGAGGCCAGCAAGTCCCACGCGTCATGCGGGGAAAAGCACAAGAAAAGCACCCAAAAAGATCACACCAAAAACCAGATGAACCGCTGAGCACCAAGGATGCACCCGGACCAGGTGCAGAGGACAACGTGAAACCCACAAGACCCACGGAGGCCCAGCCAGGAAGCCAGATGTCGTGGAAGGGCAATGAGAAGAGGGAGAGGAAGACGGGGTACAGTCTGCAGGAAACCCGGATCCACGTCATGGATGAGATAGAACACCACCACCAACTGTACGTCACCTCCAACGTGTCATTGGCAAAAATGACGCTGAGATGGCAGATCATCTTGGACTATGTGAATGCCGGTGCCTTGCCTAGGAGGACAATGGAAGAGGACAAGAGGCGCTGGAATGATGCGAAGGGCAAACCCAAGAAGGAACTCGCTGCCAACATTAAAGCAGCAACGCAGATTGGAGGTGGGGGGCCAGCAGAACACCAGGAGCATGACGAAATGGAGAAAATGGTGGCCACAGTCATCAGTCGGGAGACGATGACAGGAGCAGAGGACCCGGACACTGCTCAACATGACCTGACACAACATTAATAGGGTGAGTACCTACCAGGGAGTGGGGGGACGGTGGGAGATGGGCACAATGGCACACATGCACAATTAAGCAGAGCACACTGCACACCCACAATGACTCCAGATCATGTCCCTGATCCCCCTGGAACACTGCAGCACACATACAAACACCAAGTAGTCTCACCTCCACCAGGTGCCCAAAGGGGCCGCCACCCAACACATCACCAATCACACAACCAACACATGCACACGTGCGAAACCCAGCGAAGATGCGTATCCGTCAGCCACACTGACAATGCAAGAGACACTACTTGATGAGTAGCATGGCTGCAGTTCAACTATCATGTCAATGTGCAGGCCACAACACTGACGCGGCTGAGTGTGGGCCCGATCCGCAAAGGTGCAGGTCACACTCGGACACATCCACGTGCACAACAAACCCCTGACGTCAACTACACATCCGCCTACCGACCATGACCACGAGTCACAACACGACGAAGGGCACAATTCACTCAAGTCAGCAACATCTCAGCACTGTAGACGCACAGAAGTGAAAGGCACACCGCCTGAAAGGGATGAGTGGCAGCCAATTCAGAGCTGCAGGGGCGACTTAGCCACAGTGCAGCATACACACATAAGAAGAGCACCCCAACATTGTCAACAATGTGGTACATACTGCAACACTTCCACAACAGAACACAGGACACAACTGGTGCTGCATGCGTGCACAAAATGGCCAAGCACATCTGGCATCGCAGGAATCCGTGACATGACAATGGACGAGTACAACCTGTAACCTGTATCAGTTTTATTTACACATGCAGTGCCAGTGGACAATTTGTACTGTCCCATCATTGTACAGGATGGACACAAAGTGACATGCTCAGGTGAAGAAATTGGCAATGAGGGTGTTCCTACGGGCTATTCCTGCTGCAGCTGCAGTGGGGTGTGGGCCACCTGCCCCATCGTCCTCATCATCGTCCGGTGCATCTGGCACTGGGATCCATGGGGCATTGGAGCGCACACAGATGTTGTGCAAAACACAACATGCAATGATCATCTTGCACACAATGTCTGGCCTGTACAGGAGCCTTCCGCCTGTGATGTCCAGGCACCTGAAACGTGACTTCAACACGCCAAATGTGCGTTCCACGATGCCCCTGGTGCGTTTGTGGGACGCATTGTACTGCCTCTGGGCATGTGTGTTCGGGTCTCGGAAGGGTGTCATCATCCAAGTGCAGAGTGCATATCCCTGATCACCTGTGACAGTGCAGAGAGAGATGAGTCAATTGGTGGTCCGGCATGATGTGTTGGCAGGCACACTAATCCAGTGACGCCTGTGCTGGCTGTGCGTGGGGTGAGTGTAAGACAGCCCCCAGGGAGTGTTGCTGGCAACAACTACAACAGTCATCACTCAATCAGAAGTTCAAAGTTCAAACAGCAAGGGACCATGACTTGAGGTGCACAGAGTTAGTGGCCCCGGATGCACAGCGGCCGGCACGGGCACACCGCCACGGGACGGTGACTTGCGATGCACTGGATTAGGGCCATGAGAGCTGAGCGGGTCCTCGTCGATGTCCAAGGTGACTGTCGCTGAGTGTATCGTTGGACAGTGGAAGGTGTTCCCCCAGGGCATGATGCAGAGTGCACAACCAAGCAGCAACAGGCAACATGGGGGAGATGAATGCCACAGACTCATGCCAAACACCAAGTCCGTACCTGCCAGATGATGAGGATGACAACCCCCATGCCACAGACTCAGACGCCACCAAAGTTCAACCAGAGAGTGACCATGACTCACGGCGCACGGAGTCAGTGGCACCAGGGCTGCAAGGGGATGCAGTCTGCGATGAGGCGTGTACATTGCTGTAGACTCAGCCATTCAGAACTCAAGACCCAGTCATAAATGTGGGACCTACTTGACGGCAGTGTCGGCCGGTGGCAGCGGTGTGCATGGGCCAACCGCAGTTCAGCCAGCTCCTCCTGGAACTCACACACACGGCGTTGGAATGTCATGTGGCGATGGCGTGTGGGTCACGGGGGCTGAGGCACCAGAGCTGAGCATGTGTGCAGCCTGCGACGATGCCGTGCCCTGGCTGGTCCCGCCTTGATGTGATTGGTGTGAGGCCGGCTGGCCCGCAGTGCATGCCGGAGCCAGTAGTCTGCAGGGGCCCACAAACACGTGTCTCCGGCTTGCGTTGAACAGGGTTAGTGGCACCACGTGTCGCCGGCTTGCGTTGAACAGGGTTAGTGGCACCAGGTCAGTTGGTGCTAGTGTTCGGTCACCTCCGTAACGAGGATCCGGCTTTCATCCGGACTGCACCGCATCTTCCTCTTACTCCTCTCCGTGCGTTCACTGGTATGGACTCTGCCGTTCATGAATCACGACTGAGTGCTGGATGTGGGACCTACTGGACCGCAGTGTGGTCCGTGGGCAGCGGTCAGCACGGGCCCACAGACACGTGTCGTTTGCTTGGATGCAGACTTTGGCTTCACTGATCGGAGGGAGTATAGTGATGTGGACGCTGCCATAGACATTTCGTCACTGCCTTTCAAGGCTCAGTTCAATATGTGACACCAACTGGGCCGAAGTGGAGGCCGGTGGGTATGTAAACGAAAAGGGAGTGCTGCCTGCGTCGTGGAAGCCAGCGATGGTCTGAGGTGGCTGCCAAGGTCGCGGGCCTGGGGCTTGAAGCTTGCACCAGAATGTGGTGGGCCCTCGTTGACACACGCCGGTGTCGTCAGGTGAGCGGAGCGGCCTTGGTGCGCTGGGGCAGGTAAGACAGGTCTGGGGACTAGCGGCCTGGGGTGCAGCAGGCGCACAGGGTCGCAGGCCCCGCAGCTCACGGCGTCGGCCTTGTGGCGGGCTGAGTGGCGCCGCCGTGGCAGACACGCTGGCCATTCCGGAAGAGAACCACGCCCAGAGCGACGGGGTTTTTATTCACACCCCTACGCAGGCCTGGCGTACGCAGGGCCAACCCACTCCGCCCACATCTACAGGGGGGGATGTGACGAGCGACACTTCCGCGTTCTACCCCACAGCCTGGGCTGACATGGTAGCGTCCACTGGCCACTACACTCCATGCACCAGCAGTCAATGTCCACATGGCCATTTCTGTGGTTTGCACGCTCAGGTCTGTCCAGCACATCCATGCCACACTTGTCATTGGGTAGGTTCTCATTCATTAGTCACTTGCCTCCTTCGCACATGCCTGCTTCCAGCCTCTCCACACATTCTGCTATTGTGTGGCTGTGGTGCCATGCTGTAGCTGGGTTGTGTACATGGCAAGCCCAGGTTCCCAATGGAGTTGTGTTGTCGTGTCTGGTCGGTGGGCATGTTGTGTGGCATGTTGCATGTAGTTTTGCTGCGTGCACATTCCCAGGATCGTGAGTTGCATGACTGTGGATTTGAGGTGTGTGGTGTGTTCATTTGGTACTTACCAACGAGCAATGCATTTCCATAGGTGCCATCCTGGAAGCGCTGGTTGATGATGGACTGTCGGAAGATGAATGAATCATGCACACTGCCTGGGTAGTTGGCCACAACATTGGTGAAGAGTCCCCGGTGGTCCACTATTGCCCGCACATTGATGGAATGCGTGTGCTTTCTGTTGCGGTAGTTGTGTGCAGTGTCGGCAGGGGGCACGAGTAGGACATGTGTGCAGTCAATGGCCCCAACACGTGGGGGAATCCAGCAATGGCGTAGAAGCCTTGCTTGGTCTCCATCTGCTCCTTTCGCAGTGTGGGGGAAGTGGAGGTGCTGGGGTACCAGGCTGATGATGGCATCCAGGACAGGTGTGATGAACTTGGATAGGGCTGGCTGTGAGACTCCTCCGACTCTGGCAGTTGTTGGTTGGAAGGTACCAGAGGCCAACAGGTGCAGCACAGCCAGCAGCTTTGTCTGCGGAGGGATGTTGGTTGTCCGCTGTGTTGGTACCGTCAGCCTGTGGGCGATGTGGGTCAGGATGCGGAGGATGGTTGTCCTTTTGAGCCTGTAGTGGGCAATGACCTCATCTGGCGTTAAGTCTGTGAGGCTGGTGCGTTTACGGTAAGTCCGCTGTCTTTGTCTACGCTGCCTCTGTGGTGGTCCGGGGGGGTTCTGGGGGTGGTGGCGGGCCTGGGGGTGGTGGCGGTGGGTGTTGTGGCCCTCTTGGGTCTCTGAGCTGCATGATAAGTAGCTCCATGGCGTCTGTTGGTCTTCAGGTGTGGCTCTGGTCTGGGCTCCCTTTCAGACTGCAGGTGGTTGTCCCCCTTAGCACCAGCAGAAGGCAAGTGTTAAATACCTGCTGCTACCGCGGCTTATCGCCTGTTTTTGACTCGCATCGCAGATCTGGCTGTCCGTTGTGAATCGCGCGGTGTTGTCTTTTCCTGTGTTTTTGCACGGACACGCCTATTCTGCATCTCATTAGCGTTAGTTGGCGGTGTCGGCCGCGGCGATGTTTTTTGCGGCAGCTATTGCGGGTTATGTGGTGATGTAGGCAGTTAGCATCAGCTTGCGAAAGGGGCGGTGATTCTATCGCCACTTTTGCTGCGCTAAAGTGCTGATAACTCCGCGATAAGTCCTTGTGGATATGCCCCTTAGTGTTATTGCTCAACACCATTGTTGTGTAGTTCCTATAGTACCCCTGCAGGACCTGCGCGTTTGGATAAGATAAACCGTGGGCTTGGTGGCAGACTGGCTCTGTGCACCCCCACCGCGTATGTTAGCCTGATTTGCATTAGCTAGCTCACAGTGCCACTAGAATCTCCTCTTATCGGGGAGAGATTAGTTCCTGGCAACCTTAGATCATGGCAACCCTAATTCCTCAGAATCGTGGAAACAATATACTACTTTTCGCTCAGTCACTTGTACTTACTTATTCGGTTTGTCTCAGAGAGTTACACAGAATAAACAGTCTGGGCGTTTCAATAAGTATTTATTGAACAGTTGTTATTCTAGTGTAAAATATATGTGCTGCGGCAATCAGCAGAGATATATTATCAGCAGTACGATGAAAGCAAAGGGATAGAACAGTTCTACCATATTGCAATAGTCATGAATACATACATGAATATAAAAAGCATCATGAAAGTGCACGTACTCCTACGGTGCCTAACTAGATGTACCTGAGTGTACCTAGCATATGTGTAGGTCTAAAAGCCTAACAGCCTAGAATCCTTCTAGGATTTAGTCGAACCCCCATACCTGAATAGAGAGAGTGTGGGAACCCATCCTGGTCTCGAGTTGGACACCCCGCAAGGGCTGTGGTAGACCGCTGTCAGCTGGAGCGACTGCATACAGGAGCCTCAGCGTCTCTGGTCAGTGTGTCAGCATGGAAGTCTCGGTTCCCTCTATCTTACCGGGGTAAGATGTGGTGTATTTATACCCTGAAGACTCTAGTTGCTTTGTATGGTTTGTATTGGTCCTTGTTAGACTTGAGGACGACGTCAGGGGTGAACTTTGTACATACATATTATGCAGGTTGTGTATTCCTAGAGAGCCATGCATAATTGATGAGTACAGTGTGGGCCTGTGTTTTGGAAAAACCCTGCTGTATTCAAAACCACAGAATAGATAACGTTCAGCCCTCAGAGCACGTTGTGTACTAGCGAGGACCAATGTGGGTGAAAGATCATGCCTATATAAGGAATCATGACTATAATAGGACATGTACAGTTATGACCGTAATAGGGCATATGCGGCTTTGACCATAATAGGGCAAGTACGAATATGACCGTATTAGGGCAAATATGAATACGCGCATTTTAGGGCATGTATGAACGGGTCTACATTAGGGCCTCTATACGGGACATAACACCCACTCCTCTTCCGAACAGGATGACAATGACCATACTTAAAATCTGTACAATTTAAAAACATTTTAAAAGCAAGTAAAAACATGGTTTTGAAATTGTTAAAAAAATTCAAAAGTGTTACAATTCAGCTATTTCCAATTGCCACTAAAAAAGAAATGTCTATTTTGTTTCTCTATATAAGTTGCTTCACTCAAAGCGGAAGAAGGTCATGCTTTTCTCAAGCAAAAGTGTCAATTTAGGAAATGTTCCAAATTTGCTCATTTATTATGAAAACGAGTGGAGAAGCCGAATTCTTCCCCAGGACGCGATGAGCCAATTCGAGATTAAGTGTCCTGGCTGGGAAGCACAACATTATCTGTGTGAGCTACTGCAGACGACAAATCCAACGCCTCACAGAGAACGTCAATCACACATAGATGGAATGTAGCACTGCTAACAGTCGGTGCTGCGGCAGCTTGTGCGGCAGTTGTTACCTGGGTGCCTGTGGAGGAGTCACCTAACCCAGCAGGAGCAAACGGCACCTGTGGATTCACCAGCAATGCATTCATCAGAATTGTAAGCCGCTGGGGACAACGCAGAGCATGGGCCTTTATAGGGTCCAGCATTGCATCCGTGTCCGGAGGCACATCTGATGGAAACGTTAGACAAAGATCCAACGTGCATTCTTCTCCGCAAAACAGGCATCGAAGAACAGGTAAGATGCAGTCTACCCAGACTGGTCGAAAGGATAGAAACCAGGAGGCATTGAGTTCTCGTAGGGAAGAAATGCCCAGAAGTTGTACCATGCGTTCACGGTATTTCCGCTCCAGGAGCATGTTCGCCATTCCCTCGGAAATTGGGACGTCCATTGCGTAGCAGTAGTATTATGAATAGGACCCCTGCAATCAGCAATAGGATAAGCGGGAGTCCTCCAAATACGCTTCCCAATACGGAGTGTACAAAATTTGGGATTACTCCGAGGACTGTCTGAAAGGTGCTTAACAGTCCTGACCCTATGGTCTTAAATAGGTGTATAATACCGCTCGTATCAGACATATTGAAGATACGTCCCACCATTTCTATGAAATGAAAGGGGCAGTTTGTACGTATAAGCGCCTGTATCTCAGTCGAGGTCCTTGCAACTTGAAGTTCAAAGGTTTCTCGAGTGGAGGTTAAGGGCACGGTTTGCTGTAAAAGCATGGCTTGCAGTCTGCTCAGAGTATCAAATTGTATGAAAGAAATGTTCAGTGAAGGCCATAGCGGCGCCTCCCTGACTGTGTTCAGTGGCGGAAACAATACTTGCATGCAGCAAGTAACCCTGGAGTTAACAGTGACCAGATAGGCGACGCCCGGAAGCATCCCACAGCAACCTTGATCATTTAGCATCAAGTAACTCCCATTCGAGAGCAGCTGGAAAACCGGTGTGATCATGGCCGCTGGGGTCCCTGTCATGTGACACGATAGGTTCGCTACTGAACCGCTACAGGCTCCGTGTAGAGAAATATCCTGACACATGAGAGAACCGCTTAAAGCGTTCTTGCAGTTTGTACCACTCAGATACACTTCTCGATCCCCATTCCGGCATCGGTATCTATATGGTAACTCCCAAGTTTCCTTAATGTAACCCTTACCCATTTTTTCATATTTGCCTGCCAGCCTTTGCTCAAGGCAATATTGAAACTGAAACGTAGTGACCGGCAGAGTGATTTGGCCATGAATTAGCCATTCAGTTGATGGCGATTCAGCTACAGTGAATGGTAACCTTTCCAGTTTCTCAATACGCAGCATTGTATATTTGGCTCCCCTTTGTGCCATTTCTGTCTGTTTATCAGTCAGATTGTATTCTGAAAACAGAGACGTGGTGTTTATAAAACGCCAGGGCACATAGCCTGCACACAAAGATTGTAGCGTCCAGCTTAGCATCATAATAGAACGTAGCTGAGATTGCCCGTGTTGTAACAAGGCTAGATCTTGTTCTAATATGTCGATTGCCGAAGACACAATGTTGCCTAAGGAGTAAATCCTGGAGGTCAAAGTTGTTAACCCATTATCCACTACAGCTAATGCCTTTTCTAGGTTAATACGGTCTATTTCCCGTATTCTTTCTGCGGCCTCTTGTTGGGATATTTTCCAGTTTTCATTATAATAGGTATAAATGCCGGCATATATGAAACGTTTCTGACGTGTTTTCCTTGGGCCTAGCAAGAAATCCCTAGGTCTACATCAGGTGTTAGTAAGGTTAAGTGATGTTTTACTTCTGTGAGTGTTGACGTTTCTAGCCAATCAAGGCACAACTTCCCAACACTATAGGATGTCACTACCCCTGGGTGTTGTCTCTGTACATAGCGTGTATCTGGCCTATGGATACTAAACCCTTTGGTTGTATTCATAAATCTCTGTTGACAGGTGTTTGTGTCAATGGGCCAAATCAGCCATTTCGTCCAATCAGGATCTGATCTGTTGTACTGGAGCATGTCATCTAATCCTACCCCTTGTGTAGTTGAATTCTGCCCCCCACCCATCTGTGATGGTGTAGGAAACCCGGGTGAGTTCAGTTCCTTGTTCTTGGCTAGTCCAAGACAGGATGTCTGTTGCACAGTTTCAGTTAGAAATATCATCTGCTGTGGAATGAGGCATGTTCTAAAAGGCGCTTCTGTTCCCTGGACTTGCCAGTCCCTAGAACCCCAGATTGATTTTAAATCTATAGTGTCCTTCGATAGGTCAAAACCCTGTGTAGACAACTGGGCCATAAAGGAGGCAGAGTAAATCTGTTTGGTGTTAGTCAACATCATTTTCTGTGCTGATGTTTTTGCCACTTTGTAATAAAATGACTTCGGTTCAGATGTGTTGAACCCTGAAAAGTATGTGAATTTCTGTGCAAAAGTTTGCGAACTACCTTTTGGAGGTGTTGGGCAGTGTTCCCACTGGTGGTATTCAAATACATTTCTAGGTGTTATAGATTTGTGTAAGAAATGATGACCATAATGTTGGTAACAGTACAATGTATCATAGTCTGAAGTACCTTCTAACATTTCATTGTTCGGAAATGCTGCAGTTTTTTCTAAATCAGACATAATAGCATTTACAGTTTCAGTGTCCCAATCAACAGATAATGTACTGGAGGTAATGATATCACTTAAAGAAATTTTAAATACATGTTTAAGCTTTAAAAGTTCAGTCGGACCGAATATATCAAAATCAATCTTGTCCCATACTATACCGTCCGGTATAGGAACTGCTGTGATGTTCACTGAAGACAAGTCTCTTGGTTCACGATGTGAAGACTGGTGTGGTTTTAAAATCAAATTGACTCTTTGGGCTGTAGAGCTCTGCTGGAGGTATCGTCCGTTAATAAGCATACTAAAAGTTATAATTAAACCTAGCCAGAAAAGAAAAAATAAAATCCCAGTGATATACCATAGTTCTATCCAAGGTGACACCAGGTAAGTCTTTCTAAAAAAGTGCAAAAAGTCAATGAGTTTCTCTTTGTGTGATTTTTTGGCTGGCGTTGTTTCCGGCTCACTTGGATCCAGTGAAAACGTTTCAAAGTTCATGAAATAGCCAGAAGCAGTTCGATCAATTGTTGGAATAGCATCGGGATTTGTTGAAATCGGATTTTGCTCGTCTTGACGAGGCATGTTGACGTAGACGTCTGTAGTCGGTCTGATTGCAACTTGGTTGTTAAGTTGATTTTTTTCTTGTTGAAGTGGAACGAGTTCCATAGCATTGTTGCCTAGTCCTTCATTCCGTACAGGTGGCTCTTCAAACGTGATGAGTCTTTCTGTTTGAACTTCTTGGATTGTAGCGAGAGGAGGGCGTCTGCTACTGTGGAGTCCACGTGGCCTACTGTTTAGTATCGGCCACATAGTGTGGTTTGATTAAGTCGATTGAGACAAATCTTTTCTCCTTTTTCCTGGCAAGAGGTGGCAGAAGTACAGTTCTTGTGCCTTGGATAGCTAGGACCGGTACAGCTGTTCTGTAAGATGGTCCGAATTCTTTCTTGTCTGCAATCTTTTCTCTGACCAGATCTCCGACTTTTGGGATCCAGACAGGTCTTGCCGTTACTGCCTTGACTTCCTCAGTGGCGGTCTGTTTTAAGTGGACGTTGCTTTGTTGTGTCCTGGATTCATTTAGATCCTGTAAAAAAAAATGTAAGTCCGTTTTATATAGCGCAGCTACTCACCCTTACGGGTCTCAAGGCGCTGGGGGCCGTAGTGGAAATTAAGTGAGCTATTGCCCAGAGTCACATGGTGCTGAGCTGAGCTGCAGCCGGAGCCGGGGATCGAACCGTGAACCCTGTGCTCCGAAGTCAGCTGCCCTGGCCGCTGCACCACACCTCTCCTCTGTAAAACAGCCAAACGATCATGGATATCAAATGGTTTTTCATCCGCCACTGTGCCTTCACAATCAAGATCAGGTACCCACAATCTTGTCCCAAATAGGACCTCGTAAGGAGTGACACCCCCTAGAGAGCTTCTTGGCTGATTATTTATTGCTCGTTGTACCCCATAAAGGTGATCGACCCATCTACCGCCTTTGCCTAATACCCTAGATGTTAAAGATTGCTTTAAGTCGCGGTTTTTCCTCTCTACAACGGAATTTCCCTCAGGATGATTCGGAGAGGAGTACCGCAATGCTACGCCCATTCCTTCCATGGCCTCTTTGTAAGCCCGAGAGCTATTCGCCGGGCCACAGTCAGAATGTAACATGCCAACTGCGTATGTGCCGATAAAGACTCACAAATCTCTTATAACAGTTCGAGCGTCAGCTGAGCGCTGAGGCCAGACCTTGAGGACACCTGAGCTGGACGCACACGGACAGACAACCTGATGCTGTCTAATAATGGTATCTGTACCGGACGTGTTGTGGTGGACCCTTTCATCTGCTTGCAGATGTTGCAGTTCCAGACATAGTCTCTTATCTGCCTCCTCATTACAGGCCACCAGTAGCGTTGCTTCAATAAAGAAACAGTCACCCTAAGTCCCGAATGTACAGAACCTGTCCCTTCGTGTGCTGCCACAATTAAACCTTGCCTACGATCCATATTTGGTATTACTCTATCCCCCACTCCAGAAATCTGAGCATATGGAATGTTTTGTGCATCTAACTTGTAGGAGTACTTGAGTGGAAATTTTTAGAGTACTGCTGTGCTGCCTTTGCGTGAAGCATTGACAGCTACCATAATCTCGCCGTCTATTCTCGTTTTTGAACGAGTGATTGCAGCTACGGAAGCCGTGCGAACAGCCCACTTTGCGGCTTCATCAGCCAATGAATTCCCTTCAACGTGAACGCCATCACGCTGATGACTCAGTGTATGTATCACGTGAGCCCTTGGTAGTTCGTTTCTCAACTCCACTACCTGTTCCCATAGCATTTTATGCTTAATTGTGCCACCTTTTGCGTCTTTAAATCCGTTTTGTTCCCAATGATGTAAGTATTCATTGTACGACTGGACACAGTAAAAGGAATCACACACAATTAGTGTGGGGAATTCGTGTTCCGTATTTACCAGTGCCAGTATCAGTGCTTTTAATTCTGCCAACTGAGCTGTGCAGTCTCCTAGAGATTGCGTTCTAGTGCAACTCGGATGGAACTTTCCATCGTGCATGCAACCTTTAACGATTGCACACGCTGCGCTGTAAGCTTGCTTGCTCCCTATGGCTGGTTGAGCAGATCCGTCAGTGTAAATAATGTATTCATACTGATCTAGAGGCAAAATCTCATTTGGTAGAGGATATTCTTGTTTGTATTGCAGAAATGCTTGTGTTTTTAAACTTGGATCAAATCTGCATTCAACATCCGTTGCAGTAAGAGAATTAGCCCATTGTATCCATCTCGGATGTAATGCTTTCGCATTTGGGATGCTAGCCTTTGTAACAGCCTCTAAGGCTGGTACTGGGGTCACGACTATTATGTGTTTTCCCTGAGCCAGAACTCTTTCTCTTGCTACAGTGGTCTGTACTGCTGATAGGATTTTTTCAGTTGAAGTGAAGCGCATCTCTGCGTTTGTGTACAGGTGTGATTTGTATGCGATTGGTACTGTTTCGCCTTCATTGAAAGTCAAATAAGTGTACCCGCATTGACCCGCTATTACTCGGATCACTAAGTTGAGAACGTTTACGCGTGTCTGTAAATGTTTAGAAGCTATCATGTCTTCCTGTAGGGAACGCAGGATATTTGTATGTTCCTGTGTCCATTGTCTGACTGAAAAATCAGGTTTTATTAAGTCGTAGAAAGGTTTTACTCTTTCTGCGTAATCCAAAATGTATGTTCGACCAAAATTTAGGAATCCCAGAATTGATTGTAAATTCTTTAATGATTTTGGAAGTTGGAGCAGCGCACACTTTTCTAAAAAGTTAGCTGCTAGGCTTTTCCTTCACTTGACAGCTCGTATCCTAAAAATAGGACACTGAGGTGGGCAATTTTTGATTTTTGAAATTAAACGTATAGCCCTCAGAGGCGAATCCCATAATAATGGTGCTCACCCTGGTCAAGTGCCTCGGTAAGTCATCGTCCGTCAGATAAATATCATCCACATAGGACAATGCTTCTTCATCCAAATTTTGGAGTAACTCCGTTACCCTTGCTGAAAATACCCCGGTGCTATTTTTAAACCCTTGGGCTAGTCAACAAAATTGTCACTGGGACCCTAACGCACTGAATGCGGTCAGATACCTGCTTTCAGGCGCTATACTTTGGCAGAAAAATCCATTTGAGATATCAAGTGTTGTTTTTTATTTTTTGCGCACAATGTTATTCATTAATGCGGCACTGTGTGCATTTTGAACTGCAAATGTCTTTGTGCAAGTGTTTAAATGTCTGTAATCCAAAACTAAACGATATGTGTTGTCAGGTTTTTTTACGGGAAACAAAGGATTGTTCATAGGTGAAGTGCAATTTTCAATCACCCCCTGGTATTCTAGTTGATCTAGGATCTCCCTGACTTGTTTTTTAGCTTCCTGCTTTATAGGGTATTGCCTTTGAGCATTTGGGGAAACTTTTAAAGGGATCAAGTGGTGGGTTGAATCCTCATCCCAACCAACATGATTTTTGTACAATGCTGGAGCTAGGGCAACCGCCCACTCCTGCGCATATGCATGTTTTAAATGTATGGGAACGAGGACAGAAAAGGCTGGAAAAATGACAGTTTCTCCCCTAGGGCACTCCATGACGAATGCTGGCGGCCAGTCTTGTTCTGCTAATAGAATGTCATAACCAGATGACAGATTTTTCCAAAAGAGACCTTTAATTTTCCTGGGCTTGTCCCCCTCCAGCCGGAGTGTTATCTCATGTAACTTATGTGGGACACTTACCCGAGTATCTCACTCAACTCTGCTGTCACCAGAAATTCCTTCAGGTTCTGGCGAACTATCGTTACTTCTGCCGTGCTGTCTAGCATCGTCAGAGCCCATTCCCCGTTCAGAAGCAGTGTCCTCAGAATTCTGGGCATGTCTGATCTTGAGACCTGCTACCTTCTTCATTTTGAACTGAGGTTTTGATTTTTGTTTATCTTCTTTTTTAGGTGCGTACTCCGCAGCGCGTTGCGTGTTGCGTGTCTCTGGACTTTGTACGCTCCTCTGACCGTCCTTCCCTCTCTGAGTTTTTTGATGAACCCTGAAAGGAACGAGAGGAACGAGTATCAGTATCCTGATACCTGTCAGGTTTTTTAATATTATCCCTATTCCTGAGGTTATACCTCCTTTCAGAGGGCTCCTGTTGGATTGAGATCTGCTGTCTTTAGGGGCATATTCACAAGGACTTATCGCCGAGTTATCGGCACTTTAGCGCATCAAAAGAGGAGATAGATTTATCGCCCCATTCACAAGCGGGTGCAAACTGCAGACATCGCCAGTATTCCCGCGATAACTGCAGCAAAATCTATCTCCACGGGTGATACCACCAACTAACCCTAATGAGATGCAAAGTAGGTGTTCCCGTGCAAAAACACACGAAAACACCACTACACCACTTTCACAACGAACTGCCAGATCTGCGATGCGAGTCAAAACCACGCGATAAGCCGCGGTAGCAGCAGGGATTTAACACCTGCCAATTGCTGGTGTTAAACAGGACAACTACCTGCAGCAGGTAACGGAGCCCCGCCCACAGCCACATCCAAAGAACAACCGACGCCATGGAGCTACTCATCATGCAGCTTGGAGCCCCAACAGGGCCACAACACCCACCGACACCACCCCCAGGACCGCCACCACCCCCAGGACCGCCACCGCCACCACCCCCAGGACCCGGACCGGCACTCCCCCCCCGGACTACCACAGAGGCAGCACAGAGTAAGACAGCAGACCTACCGAAAACGCACTAGTCTCACAGACCTAACGCCCGAGGAAGTCATTGCCCACTACAGGCTCAAAAGGATAACCATCCTCCGCATCATGACCCACATCGGCCACAGGCTGACGGTCCCAACACAGCGGACAACCAACATCCCTCCGCAGACAAAGCTGCTGGCTGTGCTGCACATGTTGACCTCTGGTACCTTCCAGCCAACAACTGCCAGAGTCGGAGGAGTCTCACAGCCAGCCCTATCAAAGTCCATCACACCTGTCCTGGATGCCATCATCAGCTTCATACCCCAGTACCTTCACTTCCCCCACACTGCGCAGGAACAGCTGGACACCAAGAAAGGCTTCTACGCCATAGCTGGATTCCCTCACGTGTTGGGGGCTATTGACTGCACACATGTCCTACTTGTGCCCCCTGCGAACACTGCACACATCTACCGCAACAGAAAGCACACGCATTCCATCAATGTGCAGGCAATAGTAGACCACCGGGGAATGTTCACCAATGTCGTCGCAAACTACCCAGGCAGTGTGCACGATTCCTACATCTTCCGACAGTCCATCATCAACCAGCGCTTCCAGGATGGCACCTATGGAAATGCACTGCTCGTTGGTAAGTACCAAATCAACACACCACACACCTCAAATCCACCATCACACAACGCACAACTGTGGTAATGCACACGTGACAAAACCACATACAACATGTCAATCAACATGCCCACCTACCAGACACTGTACAAAAGTGAGTAGTGAAATGCACACCAAAGTACTCATAGTTTTTCATGCTTGACTTCTTCACCACAATAAAGGCGTGCATGTGTGCTCCGCACTGCGCCCAACTGCGCTTCAGTATAAACGAACGTAATGGAATCTGATTTAGGTTCCAATGCACACTGCACAACCACGTCAGTGACTGAATGAATCAAATCAATTAAATTTCTCAGTTTAATCTTCTTATTAACCATCGATAATTCTTTTTCCTTTTACTTTTATAAAAGAATTATTGATGGTTAATAAGAAGATTAAACTGAGAAATTTAATTGATTTGATTCATTCAGTCACTGACGTGGCTGTACAGTGTGCATTGGAACCTAAAGCAGATTCCATCGCGTTCACCTACCAGACACGACAACAGAAATCCATTGGGATCCTGGGCTTCCCATGTACACAAGCCAGCTACATCATGGCACCACAGCCACACAACAGCTAAATGTGTTGAGAGGCGGAAAGCAGGCATGTGCGAAGGAGGCAAGTGACCCATGAATGGGGATGTACACAACGACAAGTGTGGCGTGATTGTGCCGGACAGACTTGGGTATGCAAACCACAGATATGTCCATGCAGACATTAACTGCTGGTGTCCGGAGAGTAGTGGACAGTGGACGCAACCATGTCACCTCAGGCTGTGGGGTAGATTGCGTAAATGTCGCTCGCTGCGTACC
This sequence comes from Calotriton arnoldi, assembly GCA_963921515.1. NCBI lineage: Eukaryota > Metazoa > Chordata > Amphibia > Caudata > Salamandridae > Calotriton > Calotriton arnoldi. The sequence continues at coordinate 820,687 of CAWUFW010001775.1, forward strand.
CCCCCTGTGTGCGTGAGCGTAGTGGGTTGGCCCGGCGTATGCCAGGCCTGCGCAGGGGTGTGGATAAAAACACTGTGGCGCTGAGCGTGGTGCTCTCCTGGAATGGCCAACGTGACTGCCAGGGCGGCGCCTCTCAGCCTGCCATGAGGCCGACGCCGTGAGCAGCAGGGCCTGCGACCCTGTGCGCCTGCTGCACCCCAGGCCGCTGATCCCCAGACCCGGCTTGCCCGCCCCAGCGCACCCAGGCCGCACTGCTCACCTGCCGACACCGGCGTGTTTCAAAGAGGGCCCACCACGTGCCGGTGCAAGCTCCAAGCCCCATGCCCACGACCTTGGCAGCCTCCTCAGACCATCGCTGTCCTCCGTGACACAGGCCCCCAGCAGTCCTTATTCGTTGACATACTCCACTGCTGCAGCCGGCCTACACTGCAGTCCAGTCGGTCCCACATCTAGAACTGACTCTTGATTAATCAATGGCAGAGTACATGCCAGTGAACGCAGGGAGAGGAGTGAGAGGAAGATGCGGTTCAGTCCGGTGGAAAAACGGATCTCCGTTACGGAGGAGGTCGACCACTAGCAAGGACTGACCTGGTGCCACTAACCCTGTGCGCCGTGAGTCACCGTCAGCCTCCGGCAGAACATTGTTGGTGTCTGAGCCTGTGGCCTGGGGGTTGTCATCAGCAACTGGCAGGTACGGACATGGTGTTTGGCATGAGTCTGTGGCATTCATATCCGCCATGTTGCCGGACACAGCTAGTATGTGCCCTCTGCATCATGCCCTGGGGGTACACCTTCCACTCTCCCCCGAGACACTCCGTGACAACCACCTTTGATACCTACGAGACCCTGCTCTGCTCACATGACCCTACCCCAGGGCCCTGCAAGTCAGCGTCCCGTGGCGGTAGGCCCGTGTCGTCCGTTGTGCATCCGGGGCCACTAACTCTGTGCAACTCAAGTCAAGGGCCCTTGCTGGTCGAACATTGCATTTCTGAGTGCCTGATGACTGTTGTTGCCAGCACCAACCACTCCCTGAGGGCTGGCTTACACTCACCCCACACACAGCCAGCACAGGCATCACTGGACTAGTGGGCCTGCCAACGCATCATGCCGAACCAAGTATTGACTCTTTTCTCTCTGCACTGTCACAGGTGATCAAGGATATGCACTCTGCCCTTGGATGATGACACCCCTCCGAGACCCGAACACACCCGCCCAGAGGCAGTACAATGCGGCCCACATACGCACCAGGGGCATTGTGGAACGCACATTTGGTGTGTTGAAGTCATGTTTCAGGTGCCTGGACGTCGTGTGCAAGATGATCGTTGCATGTTGTGTGTTACACAACATCTGTGTACGCACAAATGCCCCATGGATCCAAGTGCCAGAAGCACCGGACGATGATGAGGACGATGGGGCAGGTGGCCCACATCCCACTGCAGCTGCAGCAGGAATAGCCCGTAGGAACACCCTCATTGCCAATTTCTTCACATGAGCACGTCACATTGTGACCGTCCCTGGCAATGATGGGACAGTACAAAATGTCCACCGGCACAGCATGTGTGAATAAAAAATAATTGCAGGTTACAGGTTGTACTCGTACATTGTCATGTCACAGTTTCCTGCTATGCCAGATGTGATTGGCCATGTTGTGCACATATGCGGCACCAGTTGTGTCCTGTGTTCTGTTGTGGAGGTGTTGCTGTTTGTACCACGATGTTGTCAATGTCGAGGTGCCCTTATTCTTATGTGGGTATGCTGCACGGTGAGTGAGTTGCTCCTCCAGCTCTGATTTGGCTGCCACTTATCCTTATCCTTTTCATGCGGTGTGCCTTTCAGTTTCTGTGCTTCTACAGTGCTGAGATGTTGCAGACTTGGGTAACTTGCATGGTTTGTCCGCAGATGTGTCGTTGACGTCAGGGGTTGTTTGTGCAGGTGGATGTGTCCGAGTGTGACCTGCTCCTTTCCGGTTGTGGTCCGCACTCAGCCACCTCAGTGTCGTGGCGTGCACATTGTCATGATGATTGGATTGCAGCCATGCTACTCGTCATGTGATGTCTCTTGCATTGTCAGTGTGGCTGACGTATATGCATGTTTGCTGTGTTTCGCACATGTGCATGTGTTGGTTGTGTGATTGGTGATGTTTTTGGTGGGGGCCCCTTTGGGCACATGGTGGACGTGGGGCTACTTGGTGTTTGTGTGTGTGCTGAAGTGTTCCTGTGGGATCAGGGACATGATCCAGAGTCATTGTGGGTGTGCAGTGTGCTCTGCTTAATTGTGCATGTCTGCCATTGTGCCCATCTCCCCCCGTCCCCCCACTGCCTGGTCGGTACGCACCCTGTTGATGTAGTGTCGGGTCATGTTGAGCAGTGTCTGGATCCCCAACTCCTGTCACCGTCACCCGACTGATGACTGTGGCTACCATTTTCTCCATGTCATTCGGCTCCTGGTGTTCTGCTGGCCCCCCTCCTCCGAAGTGCGTTGCTGCTTTCATGTTGGCAGCGAGTTTCTGCTTGGTTTTGCCATTCACATCAATCCAGCGCCTCTTGTCCTCTTCCATTGTCCTCCTCGGCGCTGCGATGGCATTCACATGGTCCAAGATGGTGTGCCATCTTTGCCTCTTTGTTGCCAATGACACGTTGGAGGTGACGTACAGTTGGTGGTGGTGTTCTATCTCATCCGTGAAGTTCATCGGGTTTTCCGGCAGACTGTACCCCGTCTTCCTCTTCTCATTGCCCTTCCACGACCCCTGGATTCCTGGCTGTTCCTCCGTGGGGCTTGTGGGGTTCATGTTGTCCTCTGCAGTCGGTCAGGGTGCATCCGTGGTACTCCGCAGTTCATTTCCTTTTTAGTGGCATTTTCTGCATGCTTTTTCCCGCATTACGCGTGGGTATTGCTGGCCTCTCGCTGGTTATCACTATTTTCTTATCGCGTTTGGGCCCATCGCGACTTTTCACGCTTTGGGGTTTGTGTTTTTATCTCCATCGCGGTGGTTGTATCGCGGACATTGGCCGCGTTTTCGGGAGACTATCGCATGGTACCGCCGTGTTGTGAATTCCACGTTAACACGGGGTTATTTTCCCGCGATAGACTGCGATGTGTAAAGTTGCGTTAAGCTTTTTTGGAGATGTTTAGCGCACGTTCTTGTGAATATACCCCTTAGACTTTTGTTGTTTTTTATTTTCCCACTTCTTTTTAGAAGAAGTAGGCGTCTGCTTTGTAGTGTCCTTTTCAGGACTGCCCACTAGTTGTGGTTTTAATGCTTTCCCACCTAAACTGTCTCTGCCTAGTTCTGCATATGCAGTTTCAATTATTTTGGGTAGTTCGTGTTGATAATCTCCTGGACTGAACTCCCTTAGGCGTTGGCGGATCGCCACTGAAGCTGCCTCCCCCTTAATGTTAGCTAGTATTATGGCTGATACCTGGTCAAAGTTATTTAGTAACTTCATCCCTAAGTTAAGGGCAGGTTCTGCTCCGTACTCATTTTGTATCTGTCTCAATACGTCAGATACTACTGCTAAGGATGGGATACCATGTGTTCTGGTATATATGGCAGCAAAGACTGAACCCCAAGAGGTGCAGTCCTCTACTTGTGGTGTGATCCCCATGGGCAAGCAGATTGTTAGAATTCTGTGTTTTTCATAGGTGCTAGTATTCGGGAATACCGCCTCAAGCTGAGTTATTTTCTGAGCTATCCAGAATGGGATTTGTTCGCGTTTTGCAGGCATTTTGCCCATTACCGCGTGTAATGTTTGAGGAGTAATTTTATTTCCTGTACCCTGAGTCGGAGTACTGTTTGCTGCACCTGCTGGTGCAGGTTGGATTGTTAAAGTCCTCATGACAAATTGTGTCAAGTTTCTGTAAATTCTAATTAAATCTTTGTGTTGTACTGGCTGTGGCATTGTGTTAATACCAGGATGCGGTGTGTAAGCTGCTAGTATTGGCCATGTGGCCCCGTCTCCTCCGAGCGGGCATAATCTTACTCTTTCTCGTACGTGGGGTAGGGCGCCATTAAACCAGTAATGATGTTCCTGGTAAGTGAGTGGAATCTCTATGTCCTCAAACGGACAATATTCCCGTGGTGCATCTCCTTCTATATAGTAGTGAAATGTATTTGTTACTGCATTTGCTGCTGGGAGTGTAACCCATGAATAGAATACCTCTGTTTTATTTGAGTCGTGTGCCTCAATCACGAAAACAACAATGCCACCCTTGGCTTGTACACCATTTTCTAATAGTCTTAGGGTGATTGTCCTTCTGAATTTTGGTGCAATCTGTATTGCATCCTAAGGATCTTCTCCTCCCAGGTCAACTCTATCATCCCCTGAACCAGGCATGTTTAGAGGAAGAAGTGTTCAAAGGGAACTAAGATGAGGTGTTATGCACAATTTAGGAACTAAATGTCCTTCAAGCTTGATTAACCAACAGCCAATAAATAGTATTTTTGTACTACTCAACTGCGGCGGATTTTGTGCCCACCCACTCCAGACGTCTCTGGTGTTTTGTGAGTAGGTTCTCTGAGAATAGCACGACTGAACTACTCAGATTCTACTGTTAAATAAGTACCAAACCAACGTTGGCGGCGCCATGTCGTGTAGTTCCTATAGTACCCCTGCAGGACCTGCGCGTTTGGATAACATAAACCGTGGGCTTGGTGGCAGACTGGCTCTGTGCACCCCCACCGCGTATGTTAGCCTGATTTGCATTAGCTAGCTCACAGTGCCACTAGAATCTCCTCTTATCGGGGAGAGATTAGTTCCTGGCAACCTTAGATCATGACAACCCGAATTCCTCAGAATCGTGGAAACAATATACGGCTTTTCGCTCAGTCACTCGTGCTTACTTATTCGGTTTGTCTCAGAGAGTTACACAGAATAAACAGTCTGGGCGTTTCAATAAGTATTCATTGAACAGTTGTTATTCTAGTGTAAAATATATGTGCTGCGGCAATCAGCAGACAATAGCAGAGATATATTATCAGCAGTACGATGAAAGCAAAGGGATAGAACAGTTCTACTATATTGCAATAGTCAAGAATACATACATGAATATAAAAAGCATCATGAAAGTGCACGTACTCCTACGAGGCCTAACTAGATGTACCAGAGTGTACCTAGCATATGTGTAGGTCTAAAAGCCTAAGAGCCAAGAATCCTTCTAGGATTTAGTCGAACCCCCATACCTGAATAGAGAGAGAGTGTGGGAACCCGTCCTGGTCTCGAGTTGGACACCCCGCAAGGGCTGTGTTAGACCGCTGTCAGCTGGAGCGACTGCATGCAGGAGCCTCAGCGACTCTGGTCAGTGTGTCAGCATGGAAGTCTCGGTTCCCTCTATCTTACCGGGGTAAGATGTGGTGTATTTATACCCTGAAGACTCTAGTTGCTTCGTATGGTTTGTATTGGCCCTTGTTAGACTTGAGGAAGACGTCAGGGGTGAACTTTGTACATACATATTATGCAGGTGGTGTATTCCTAGAGAGACATGCATAATTGATGAGTACAGTGTGGGCCTGTGTTTGGGAAAAACCCTGCTGTATTGAAAACCACAGAATAGATAACGTTCAGCCCTCAGAGCACGTTGTGTACTAGCGAGGACCAATGTAGGTGAAAGATCCTGCCTATATAAGGAATCATGACTATAATAGGACATGTACAGTTATGACCGTAATAGGGCATATGCGGCTTTGACCATAATAGGGCAAGTGCGAATATGACCGTATTAGGGCAAATATGAATACGTCCATTTTAGGGCATGTATGAACGGGTCTACATTAGGGCCTCTATACGGGACATAACACCATGTTATTGTGATGGTATTGGCACATGCAGAATGCAATTGGATTGTCGTTGACGCAGGGCAGGACTCAATTGCTTCATTATTGGAAGAAGAGCGAAAGATATGAAAACAGAGACAATGAAAGAATGTAGGGTTGAAACAGAACATCCAAGACGGAAGTATAGAAACAGGAGGAGAAATTACAAAGCATTTTTGACTGGTGCTATTTCATGTCCTTTGTGGCAAGTTAAGGCACTGCTTGCCCCATACACCATTTAATACCGTATTATGATAACAGCATTCTAGAGGTGGTAATATGCGATAAGAATCTTTGTTCACATTTGCTCTGTGGAATTTTGTTGTGGTTGTGATGTTTTCTGCTGGTTTTTATACTGCTGTGTTTTTCTGCTGCATGATTGCAATGTGATTATGTTGTGTAGCGTTCTTTTTTAAGTGCTTTGTTGTGATGTGTCCTGTTACATTTCAAATGTGTTGTTATGTTGCTTTGTGTACATTATTGTGCTATTTTCTTTTGTTTACTTAAATATGTCAACACATGCTGCTATATATCCAGCTGAAACCAGCACATTACTTAAAGTTTCTATGGCACTCGATCATATAACACGATACAAGGTAAAAAAAAGTGCGGCTTCCGCTCTTCAACTATTTAAAACTCAAGTCAGCCTAAAATTGTTGAAAAAACAGAGTCTACACATAGTGTTCACAATGCTAATTTTTGTGAAACAGCCCAGAACGTTTAGGCTGATGGAAGACTAGGCAGCCATGATATTAGGCAAACCGGACATTCATCAGCACTGGCTCCAGAGAATAGCTTTGGGCCCTTGCTCTTATTTTCTTTATGTGCCACAGTAAACAATTTAAATACGAAATTACAATGTACAGTACGACCTACCAATTTTTTGCATTGTACATAGGACTAGCAGGAACAAAAATGTCAGCTGGCATAAATATTATGGCCTAAATCTAGTTCACAAAAATATTGCCCCATTGGTATAGATTTTCTATTATTAGGCTTCAAAGAGAATACTTTTCTGTAAACTATATTTAGGCCCCAATATTTTTGTAAGACATTATTTAGGCCACTATTTTCTAGAACTATATCACTTTTAGGAGGCTGGCTCGACAGTGCAACTGTTGCCAGACCTTATGTGTTCAACATAAAATTAACTTTGATAAGTACTACTGATTATCCTGAGAACAGCATTTAATTGGGCAGATGTCGCATGCTTGCACTGAAAAGGAGTGCTTGTTGCACTCCTATTAGCTCCTGTGGGGTTATTCCTCGCTTAATATTGCTGTGCCAGTGTCAGTTTGTATACAGGGTTGTTTGGGCTCTGCTCCCCGATTTTCTGGTCTCATGATTGCAAAGCAGAAGTTCCCCTTCTCCTTGTCACTTTCAGGGAATTTTCTGTTAGACTTTGCTACAAACATGCACTAATCTGTACGAGGTCTGACCAAAGGGAGCGATGAACATCCTCCTTTACCCCTTATTTCTGCATGCAAGTTGCCATGTATATTCACCATCTCTGGGTGTGGGCATGAGGGTATGAGGTATGGGGTTTGGGAGAGAGAGATGTGTCTTCTCTGACATTGACTCTCACGTCAGTTGGTTCCCTATTGTATGTAGCTCTTATTCTCAGCACCTCACTTGATAGATTTCTGCCTTAGAAAAATATGCCCACAACACAATGAAATCTTATTTGAGCACTAAATGTTCTCTTTAACATAATTAGCACATTGTTAGGGTCGTTCCCTGTGCTCCTTTTGGCTTTAACCTCCTTCTGTTTGAAATTTTACTCAGCAATGCGTTTCGGTGGATTAAATGCTTGAATAAAAAAAAAAAAGAGTTACCATGGTATTGTATGTACTTGTTGGTAATGTTGTTTTTGTTTTGCTTGTAGACTTTGTGTTCATATATACAATACCTGTTTTACAAAAAAATACTTATTGGGAAGAATATTACCTTAAAAGTCCTGAAGAAGGTGGTTTCAGGCATTTAATCCACCGAAACGCATCAGCTAAGTATATTGGCATAATCCATCAACACTGAATAATCTTAAATGAAGAATTACTTCATGGTTGTAAAGTGATATTGATTTATGGATATGTTTTAATTTTAAAAGCAATTATAGGAGCTTGCTGTTTTATGCTTCTTGCTATCATTATATTTGTTGTATGTGTTTTTATGTTGCAACAGTAAATTATTTAAAAAATGAATTAAAAGTTTTAATTACAATAAAAAAAATGGAAAAGGAAATTATAGATATTCATGTGGTTGCCTTCACAATGTTCTTTTAATTTACATTATGCTTTAATACACTATTTATGTGCTTGTGAGCTTGAATGAGGTGAGCACGGCAACCTAGGTGAATATTAGTTGAGCTTCTAATCTAACAATACTACCTCATACCCCTCTCCCCTTTCTCAAAGCCCACATGCAAGAACTGTAAAGCATGGCACAGTGTTGGGCCTTTCTTAAGGTACTTTGGGGCAAACAGTTACTAAACATCTGAGCATCAGATTTTAATCACAGATGTTTTGTTGTAAGTCATGTTATGTTATGGGACTCCTTGGCATTTTGACGCTGTTTGCCTAGTTAAGGTGTCCCAGTAGGAGGGTGCTGCAGTAAGGGAGGCACCAACTCATGTTTGTACTCCTTGTTACGTTGAGCTGCATTGCCCTGTCTCATCTGGTTTCTGAATCTAGTTGACTGAGCCACCTGACTCAGAGTGTCTTGCATAACTTGGACTAGTCCATCAGACTGCATGCTGATAATGTGAGTGAGGGTTGTGGGGACTGCTCAACACAAAACTGGCAGCCTCTAAGTCTGGCCTGCATGCCCAAGCTGTTGCAGTCCCTCCAGGTGCATCCACTGCCCCAGGCCCTGAGCACCGCAGTCTCCACTGGTCTCCAGCTATGCCGCTTACTACACAGGCTGGATGGCACACATTCACTATGGTCCTCATTTATAGGGTTTTGGCGTAGGGCAGAGCAACAAGTGACCTTGCTGCGCTGCCCTACATCAAAATGAAAGGGCAGGAATGCACCGTATTTATCCAATACGGTGCATTCCTCTCCTTTCCATCTGTGCTGGTGCCGTTTATGCAGTATAACAACAATGGGATAACCCTGTGTCCCTCAGAACCTGGGTATGTATTGTAAAAACTACAGTGGTTCAGTCGGTGAAAAAACAAACATTTGGAAATGGAATCAATCAAAGAAAACTTGCTTAATACATAGCAGTTTATGCAGCATAGCACCAACGCAGGCCCCCATGCACCATGGTGCAAGGTTGCCTGTGTTGTTGGCAGGATTGTTTCTGTGCAGGAAGATACACCGTCCTGCATAAAAACAATCCTGGAAGGCTTTTTCCTCTTTATATGTGTGCAGCAGAAAGCAGCACACATGGAAAGACTGAAAAACGAGGAGAAATAAAGTTATTTCTCCTCGTTGTGCCTCCCCTGGAGAGGTGTACGGTTTTGGCACATCCCCAGGTTTTCATGCTTTTGTAAATCTGGGGAAACTTCAAAATCCATGTGTGTTCCATGGGAACACCCACCGCAACACCCATGGAACGCCTCCCTAGCGCAGAGTAAGGCAACACAGCGATTTGACCTGCCTTGCCTTACTCCATCTCTATAAGGCCATTCAAAGCAATGCGAAGTGGCTTTGCATGACCTCTTAAATATGATTTTATAGTTTGCGCTGCCGGAGCGTCACTTTGGCACAAGGGGATCATAAATATGCCCTTATCTCCCACGGTGCTGCTACTCCTGCTTCACCCGTTCTTGCTGCCATCTCTTGCTGGGTTTTGTTTGAGTGACAGTGAGTACTCAGGCCCTCCTAGAGAGGCTTAAGCCCTGTACAAGAAGACATGGTTGCTGAATGCATCTTTTGGTTCCATGACTCTTTAAGTGTTTGTGTTACTTCTGTAGAAAAGTGTCCCTACTAGAAAAGTAACCACCTCTTTCCTCTCGGCACACCCTCCCTTCTTTTCCTCCCCCAGCCTCCTACTTTTCCCCACACCAGTTCCCCGGGACTTCACTAGCATAAATCCTTCTTTTCCACCTTAAATCTGGCGCATCTGTCTCACCAATGCCGAGCAGGTTGTAAAACCAGCCTGCAGGCACTGCAAACATGTGTCCTCCAGCCATTGGACACCTGCATATAACCACTGGGGTTTCATTTCCGCAAATTGAAGGATTTTCCCCGTGATTTTTTTTAATAAAATGAAACCAATTGCAAACACAGATTAAAAGTTGTTCTGGGCAGCTGGCAGATGCTGGGTGTGTCGGAACAATAAGGGAGCAAAGAGCTTTGTGGGTAGTGTGACCAGATTTTCAGAATGAAAAACCGGGACGGGCACAGACATAGAAATAGGACTAAATGTCCTATTAGGTCTCAGGGCTTCTTATATACAAATATATATATATATACAAATATATATATATATATATTCACTGAAAAAACCACAGGTTTCAGGGACGTTATAGTTAGTTGGACATTTCACTCGTACAAAACCATAGAAATTCCCCCGTTATAGTTAATTCAGCTAACTATAACTCGCGCCCCCGCAATGCACTGCTGATGACGTCACATATTACATCACTCATGACATGGTCAGTGACATCACTGATGACATCACTGATGACATCTCAAATGACATCACTGATGACATCACTGATGACATCATCCATGTGATAATTTGATGCATCTTCTCACACCCTAATATAACCTTTGACACACCCACTCTAGATTACAGACTGCCTTCATCTAAACCATAGACACTCCAACACCAATAACTACATACCCACTCACTGATTCTTAGGTATACACACACATCCACTCACTCACCTGTACAGTCACTCATACTTACGGTCACTCAGTACAGGACTATCATATGCACTCATACAGCTATATAGACACTGACACACCGCCACTCATCCATAGAGGTACTCACACACCTAGTCAGTCATGGAAATAATTAATCACACTCCCATTTACTCACCTATACAGTTATACACACACCAGCTCACTTACTCATACAAATACTAGCACATTCTTATGCTCTTATACAATCACTGATACAAGCACACACTCATCCATACAGCCACTCTCACAATCACACACTCTCACTTATAGCCATTTATATACTCCAACACACATATATACTGCCTTTCACATATGTAGTTACTCACACATGTACCACTGAGATATACATTCACTCACTAATACACCCATACACACACTCACCCACCCATACAGTCCATCACAGATGCACTCTTGAAACATGCACCCAGTGAATCACCCACTCACACCTCTATGCACAGAGTCACACACCCCCACCCAGAAAAACACTCAGGCACCCATACAGATACACAGACAACCAATCCATAACCCATATAGACACTCATGTAGCTATTCACAAACCCATGCAGCCGCTTACACATCAACAGACAGACGGATACAGACATTCACACCGTTTCGTCACTAACCCAAGCATTCAGTAAGATACGTTTAATCACTCACTTATAGAGTCAGTCACGCACTGACAAAATCATCCATTCAGACACTTACACACCCACTCATTCTTCAATACGCCTTTCCCTATATATATTACACATATTTAAACTTTACAGAAACACACAGTCACTGGATGATGTCATCAGTGATGTCATCAGTTATGTCATTTGAGATGTCATCAGTGATGTCATCAGTGATGTCACTGACCATGTCATGAGTGATGTAATATGTGACGTCATCAGCAGTGCATTGCGGGGGCGCGAGTTATAGTTAGCTGAACTAACTATAACGGGGAATTTCTATGGTTTTGTACGAGTGAAATGTCCAACTAACTATAACGTCCCTGAAACCTATGGTTGTTTCAGTGAATATATATATATATATATATATATATTACAAAAAAAGCGTTGCCTCTAGGTGGGATGCACTATATATATATTTGTGTTCTTTAAAAAAAAATATTTTCACTTTACTTCATTACTTTACTGCCCGTTCTGGGAAGAGCTCCAGGGTCCGGCTGATGGTGGGCCTGGCCTTGCCCTATGGCCTCTGCAGCCCCGATTCACACCTCATTAAATCCTGCTGTGCTGCTTAAATGAGGCGAAGCAGCACAGCAGGAGAGTTTAAAGAATTGAACTCTGTCCCCGTTTCTAAGAGAGTAGGTCGAAATGTGAGCCTGCACAACACTGTGATTAACGTGCAGGTTCACCCGACCCTCCCTTAAAAACTGGGACATAACCCAGGCACTACCCAAAAACCGGGACATTTGTACAATTTGGAGAAAAGTGTCAGGACACTGGGACACTTCTCCAAAAACGGGGACCGTCCGGGGAAATCCGGGACGTCTGGTCACCTTATTTGTGGTACACATATAAGACACAGAGAGAGAGAGAGGGTGGGGTGCTTGCCAATCTGCCAATAAAAACCGGGAGCACACCTGATCCCCACTGGTCTCGCTTGGTGAACGGAAGGCCATCTCAGCTGCTCCAGCGCCCCCAAGGGTCAAATACAGAAGTGGGGGCGCTGAGGCAGGGATAGATTTGGTTGCCACCTGCATTTCTCATGTTTACACGCTGGTCATACAGCTCAGCATCTGATGTGTAGCTGTTACACAGGTTATTTACTGTGAGTGAAGGTTGAACTCTGTGCCTGTGTTAATGGAGGCTGAGATGTGTGTCTTTATATAAGTGAAGGGTAAGGGGGTATTTAAGTGAGTGCGTGGTGAGAGGTGTGCTTGTGTTAGAGCCAGCTGAAATATGTGTCTGTTCAGTGCAGGATGAAATGTGTGCCTATGAGTGTGCAGGGAGAGAGAATTGCCCCATGCAAATACATGGTGAACGGCGTGCCCTTGTGAGTGTAGAGTGAGCACTGTGCCTCTGTTAGTGTAAGGTGAGAGGTGTGCCTGTGTGAGTGCATGGTGAACGGTGTACCTGTGTGAGTCTGGGGTGAGCATTGTGTCTTTGTGAGTGAAGGGGAAGGGTGTGTCTCTATGAGTGTGGCCTGAGGGGTGTGTTTGTGTGAGTACATGGTGAGCGGTGTGCACATGTGGGTGCACGTTGAGTGGTGGGCCTTTGTGGGTGCAGTGGGATGTGGTGTGCCTCTTGATTGCAGGGTAAGCAGTGTATCCATACGAGTGCTTGGTGGAGAGATGTGCCCATGTGTGCACAGGAAGAAGATTGTGCCTGTGTGAGTGCAGGTGAAGGGGTGTGTCTGCGTGAGTGAAAGAGGAGTGGTGTTCCTCTGTGAGTTCAGGGTGAGAGGTGTGCCCAATGTGAGTACATGGTGAGTGGTGTGCACTTGTCACTGTATGGAGAACGCAGTGCCTGTGTAAGTACAGGGTGAGTGGTGTGCCTGTATGAGTGCAGGGTGAGAGGTGAGCCTTTGTGAGTGCAGGGTGAGGGCTGTGTCCATGTGAGTGCAGGGGAAGAGGTTCATGCCCTGGTTACATACCGGTAATCTTTATTACTCCGAGTATAGTCTTCCTCGCCACATGAATAACGACGTGAGCTTCAGCTCCACACCAGAACCCTCCAAAGCAAAAGTTAGCCTCCCATGCCTCCCATCCCTTCCCAACATGGCCGACCCATGTCACCCTTGACCTCTATAAGAGGAGGGCCGGCCCAACCTACAGCCTGAGAACTACCAAGCATAAACATGAAGCCGATAGCAACACAGGGAGGGAGGGATGGGAACTCATGTGGCGAGGAAGCCTACACTCGGAGTAATGAAGATTACCGGTAAGTAACCGGGGCATTACCACCTCGTAAGTCTTCCTCGCCACATGAATAATGAAGTGAGCAAATACCCAAGCCAAACGGCTCCATGGAAACTCACAAGAAACCAGCGGACCAGGAGGGGATGCCAACGAAGCAGGGCAAACCCAAAAAACACAGACGAGTGGAAGGAACCACCCAAGAGAGAGGCAACCACAAGCAGGAAGAACCAGCCCAGGACAGAGAGACACCAGGAGGGCCGAAAACCCGGACCCCCGAGACCCGTAGGCCAGCCAGAAAGCAAGCCCGAACCAACGACAGAAGGCGGACAGAGAAGGCACAGGCTGAAACCGCACGGAGCCAAAAGCAACAACAAACAGGCCCCAGAACAGAAAGCAGTAAGCCGGTCCAAACACACCAAGACCGCCCAACGGACAGCCAACAGCGAAATGGAAGCAAAAGCCCAGACTCACGGAATCGAAGAAACAGAGGGCACCCCCACCACAGTGACACAACAAGAAGCCACAGCAGTAAAGAGACGCAGTCCGACCAAAACACAGCCTCACCGCATGGCAGACCACCAACAGCGAGAGAGCCGAACCACCCCAAAACCCACGACCGGAGGGGAAGAAGGAAATAAAACCCACCAGGCCTGGTGGCAACCGAGGACCGAAGCAGAGGAACCAGACCGGTAGGAGCCGCACGAACGGATAGAGGTGCAGAAAGGAACCCAGCACCCCAACCGAACAACAAAAAGAAGGTCACCAAAACCCCACCAGCAAGGAGAGAAACAGGTGGGACACGGACCCCCGTCGCACAAATGGACCCCCCAGAAGGGAGCGTGACACCAAGGACAGAACCCGGGCAGGCCCAAGGCAAAACAGACCCAGGAGGCCGCAGTAAACGACTCTGAAGCGACCCGGCCACCAAGGGAACCCAACCGGCCAATAGCGAAAAGCGGAAAGCCCACAAGGCCGCCCACGGAGGCCGAAGAGCGGAAGGAACCAGGCCCAAGGCCAGCCACCAAAAAGGAATGCGAACGCCCACCAGGGGCCACCATGCACAAGAAAGCAGAAAGAACCCGGTAGCAAGAGGAACGCAGCACAAATGAGCGAGACAACCCCGCACAGGGGCCAAGCAAACCGCCCTCGCAACGGTCCACATGTAGCAAAGGAGCCACCGAAGCGAGCACCCAGGCGGCCATTCACACAACCAACAACCAGGCCCAACCCAGCCGGACAACGGAGAGCCGACAGGAACAGGAGCGGACATGGAGAGAAGGCCACAGGCAGAAACACACCAAAGGCGAGAAGGACAGAAGAGTCAGGTGAAACGAGCCCGAGCAATGCCAACACCACCAGGGAGCAAACCCGAGCCAGCAGGCCCCTGTATCCCAAAACCAGGGACAAAGAAGAAGAGGATACAAAATCCGCACAGGAAGCGCAGGGCCCTGCCCGGGGAAGGAGAACCGGGAAACCCCAGCACCCACGGACAATCAAAAGCCCCGCACGAACAAATACCACCCTGGGATACGTAGAAAACAGCGGCAGGATACAAACCCTTGTCCTGTGCGAGCCCGTGCCCCCAGAAGCACAACACGGACCATCGAGCAACAGCTCCAAGGTCCAACACCCGCAGCAGCAGAAACCAAGGGAGAAGCACCCAGGCGAACACCACCAACAGGTCCAACGCCCCGTCCAGGACAAACAAGCCCAGAACCCACGTAAGGAAAGGGACCAGAGGAAAGCGCAAGCCGGCAGCCCGGACGAGAAGGTAGACTGAGCCAACACCGGGGACTCAGACCAAAACCGGAACAAAAGTGACCCAGTCAAGGACAGCACAACCGTGCCAAAAAGCCAAAAGAGCAAACCCTGCAACCCCCCGGAGAACGAGGCAGGCGAAAAACAGCCCAGAAGAGCAACAAGAAGCCCCCACAGGGAAGGGACAAACCCCCGACAGGCCCAGGAATGGCCAACAGAAGCCAGACGAGAAATCCGCCATCAGGTGAACCAACCAACCCAGCACAGACCGGGAACCCGAGCACGCCCCACAGAATGGCAAAGGCCGCCATCACCCGGGAAGGGGATACCAGAACAGCAAGACCACCGGCCGCACCGGCAGACAGGGCGGGAAGGGAGCCACCGGGGCAAGAGAAGGGACACCCACGGGAAGCCGGGAAGGAACCGGAACCAAGGACGGCCCAGAGGCACCGAGACCAACTGGACGGGGAGGACCCCAACGGACCGACTGGGCAAGCACCGCCTGGCAACAAGGCACAAAGACGCCCAAAACACTCCCCGTGGAAGGCCCCTACCAAGGTAGACAACCCTGACTTGCACAGCCGGGGGGCCACACGAAACCAGCCGAAGGGGGACAGGCACAAGGAGGAAGGCAAGTAAAAACCAGAAAACCAAAAACAGGATGGGGAAAACACTAATACCCCACCGGTAAACCGGAACCGGTCTGCAAGAACAGGCCAAAACGCACACACCAGCAGAGGCATGCGTCGAACCCCTGGCCCGACCAAGCCGCCACCACCCAAAAGCAGTAGAACAACCAAAGAGCCACAGCACACCGGACACGAGCAGGGGAGCCTAACAACCGAAAACCGGTGACAACCGGAGCGGCCCGGCAGTGGGCAGGACCCACGGAACCGAGACAGAGGCCACCCAGGACGGGAGGGGAGGCAACAGAAGTCCCCCAGCAGAGCCCCAACCCCCAGGAAGCGAGGAAAAGCACGACCAGGAAGGGGGCGCAGTAGCTGCACGCCGAGCCAGGGAGCCAGAGGAGGAGGGGGCGCCACGGCCGTGGCCCCAGACCGGAAAGGGCAAGCCCACCAGGAGCAGAAGCAGAAGCAAAAGCCCACATGGCGACCACCGAAGCAGCCCAGAGAAGGACGGACAGGCGCCAACAGCGGCCCGCCCCCATCAGACACGCAGCAGCCTACAGCCTCCGGAACCCCCAGGTGGACGCCCCACCAGGGACCAACCAGGCCAGACCCCACACAAAAATGGAGAGCAGGCGGGAAGAGGAGTATACAGGACGGAAGGACCGCAGGCCCAAAGCCCGGAAGGGTAGAAGGAGTCAGGGACAAACACAGCAAATAAAACGAAGCCATGGCCCCGCGACACACCCATAAATGCCATGAAAACACCAGGACAGGAACACAAAACCCAAAGGGCAAAAGCACACATACCTAATTAGATAGAGATTTGTCCAGAATGACAGGACGTTGAGCTTCGAGAGCCGAGACTCGAACTGGCTACCCCAGCCTCCGGGTCGACCGCTCTAGCCATAAGGCTACATCCCCACTCCTTCCCCTATCCGCATAGCGAATAGAAGCAGGACCGTCAACACCAGGTACAGTAGGGGAAACCAACGCACCCAGAGTGGAAAAAATAACCACAATCCACCAAGGAAAGCAGCAAGGCAAACACAGAGATACTGCCGTAACCGGTGTCCGAAACCCCCCCAGGAACGTTCAAAATATAGATATAACACTCACCCAGAGTACGACGTACCCGCTTCACAGCACTGGGTCACCAGGACCCAAAAAACAATGATTAGTAATTGCCTGAAACGCGACAGCAGCAGAAGAGCCGAGCAGACACGAGAGCCCCCAACAACACATGCCCACTCCCACTGTCAGCTGTAAACCAGGGTCTCAGTTATGCAGCGGGAGAACAACGTGGTGCATATGCGAGTGCGCAAGACACCTGCAACAAACTGGAAATACTGAAGGCTACGTGCAGGAAGGTGACAGACCCACAATGCACAATGCAATGAAAAGAGTCAGAAAGAAACCCACTAAGGACTGGTGTCACACCAAGTACCAATCAATCCACAAGCCGCACGCCGCCGGCCAGAGGAACGGGTGAGGACGCGGCATCGGTCGGGACAGGGACCGTCCGAGGCGATGGCAGCAGCCCACAACAGGAGCCGGGTAAGCAAGAAAGCCCCCCAGCAGAGCCCGCCCGCGCAGGGCCGTAACCTAAGAAAGCCCAGTACCCCAGAGCCCCTAAAGCAGGGCAGAAATGCCACAAGTCATGGGGGCGGGGCAGGAACCTCATGATGCCCACCGCAGCCACAGGGAAAGAGACGCGTACGCGAGCCTCTCGCAACAGGAATCGGAAAAAGCAGCAGCAGGCCGAGTCGGGCCGAGGCCAGAGTAGGAACCGGCCCGCTAGGGCGGCATTGGAGCGGAGCCACGCCGAAAACCCGGCTCCGACCTGCAGCATCAACAGGGGCCGGGAAGCCAAGCGGACATCCCTGAGAAGCAGCCAGCTCGTCTTGCCCCAGACCGGAACGCAAGCAAAATCAGAGGGAAGCCTGCAGCCGCCCCGGGAGCAGGGCCGAAAGTACTCCCCGCCAGAGCCCGCCCATGCCGGGCTGCCAGACAGCAGAGCCCAAACCCTAGAGCCCGCTATAGCAGGGCACAAAGCGACAAAGGAGGGAGGGGCAGAACAAACCCCAAGAGCCCGCAACCACCAGATCCCGCTACAGCAGAGCGGTAAAATCAAAAGGGTAGTGCGAAGGCCAGAAGGTGGGGGAACCAGTGCGTGAGCCCGCTAGAGCAGGGCCTCCCCCCCCCCCAGGGCCCTGGGACCTGCTGGAGCAGGACCTCGCCCCAACTTACCTGAAACACGCTCTAGAGAATCTGCAGCGCAGAACCAAAAAAACAGGCTGTGGGTTGGGCCGGCCCTCCTCTTATAGAGGTCAAGGGTGACATGGGTCGGCCATGTTGGGAAGGGATGGGAGGCATGGGAGGCTAACTTTTGCTTTGGAGGGTTCTGGTGTGGAGCTGAAGCTCACTTCGTTATTCATGTGGCGAGGAAGACTTATGAGGAGGTAATGTGTGAGTACAGGGGTATGGGTATATCTGTGTGAGTGCTGGGGATAGGGATGTGCATGTGAGTAAAGAAGACGGTGCACCTTTGTGAGTTCAGGGTGAAAGGTGTGCCCCAAGTTAGAACAAGGCTAGCAGTATGACTTTGTGAGTGCAGGGTGAACAGTGTCTCTCTGTTGGTGCAAGGTGAGAGGTGTGGCCATGTGAGGGCAAGGAAAGCGGTGGGCCTGTGTGAGTGCAGGGTGAGCGGTGTGCCTGTGTGAGTGCAGGGGAGGGTGTGTCTGTATGTGTGTGACAGGAGGGGTGTGTTCGTGACAGTACCTGGTGAGCGGCGTGGGCTTGTACGTGTAGTTTGAGTGGTGTGTCAGTGTGAGTGCCGGATGAGAAGTGTGCCTGTATGAGTGCAGGAGAAGGGCTGTGTTCATGTGAGGGCAGAGGAGGAGGTGCAAAGTGTGAGTATGTTGCCATTGGTGTGCCTGTGTGAGTGCAGGCGAGGGGTGTGCTTTTGTGAGTGAAAGAAGGTGGTTGCCTGTATGAGGTCGGGGTGAGAGAAGTGCCCCGTGTGAGTTCATGGTTAGCGGTGCACCCTTGTAAGTGCAGGGTGAACGCTGTGTGTCTGTTCGTGCAAGGTGAGAGGTGTGGCCATTTCAGTGCAAGGTCAGTGGTGTACCTGTGTGAGTGCAGGGCGAGCGATGTGTCTGTGTGCTTGCAGATAAAGGGTTTGTCTGTGTCAGTGTAGGAGGAGGGGAACGTTTGAATGAGTACATGGTGAGTGGTGTGCACTTGTAAGTGTACATTGAGTGGTGTGGCAGTGTGAGCACAGTGTGAGAGATGTACAACTGTGAGTACAAGGGGAATGTTGTGTTTCTGTGAGTGCGGGGGGAAAGGTGCACACGTATGAGTGCAGGAACAAGAATGTGCCTGTGTGGGTGCAGGGTGAGAGGTGCGCCATGTGAGTGCAGAGTGCCGTACTTTTAACCAGACCTACTGGCATTGCAATTGCTTGTTTAAAGTCTATTTGAGAATTGGTTCTTTTGGGGAATGTTGGCACCTTGCCACACTCTGTCCTTTGAAGGTTGCATAGATTTTAAAATAGAGTATTTATTTGACCAGATGCCCATCCGGCGTTTACTCAGACACAGAGATGGATTGTTGACAGCTCACGCCCAGATTAAGTTCAGCTTTAAAACCCTAAACTTGATCCAGTCTTTTATAATGTCGCGCCAGAAGCCTGGGTTTACCCTTCTGTTTTGGTATCATCCATATTCCTGATTCTAACATTTAGAGACAAGCTCGGTCTACAATAAACAAACACGATGCGCATTAAAATTGCAAATATCTCTTATTGAAATATTATTTTTATTATATCACTCACATGTACTAGGAAAATACTCCTTCGAACCAATAGGGTAAGGATGCTTAATAACTGGCATTTAAAAAGTTCAGAAATGTATAATAACCAAAATACTGACCAGTCTTCACTTGGAGTTATGGTTCACTCAAGCTTTCAGTGAGTAAACAGAGGTGGCTAGTCAGCTGAACAATTCAAAGAACTCTGTGGCCCCATTAGGAGGATGTGTGGCACGATGGAGTCACAGATAATATTTCATGTGCTGTCTCCGTTTTCAGCCACAGCTGTGAGCCTGTTAAGCAATTTGCAAAAGTTTGTCCGGAGTTCATGAAGCTGGACAGACAGCATCTGGCACAGGAATGGCAAGCTGGCTTGAATTTAAGGCAGCCTCACATTCTTAACCGCCAACAGTCATACGTCAGATCCGGGGCGTGACCCAGTAAATGGCCACTAATTTGTGTCAATAGTTGTCACTGTTCGGCACCGGAACTCTTTTTTTGGGACCCACTTATTTTTCAGCGTCAGACTTTGACCCTCAGAAAGAGAGGGAAGGCAGAAGGGTGAAAGGAGGGGGAAAAGAAAGACAGGAAAACAGTGACAAATGGAGGAAGCAGGGTTGAAAAAGAATTACAAGAGTGAGATCAAGCGACAGGAAGTGAAGGGCGGTGGAAGAAAGATGGAATAGGTGGAATGAAGACCAGTCAGTGTTGGTATTCTGCTATACCGGCATTCAGGAGCGCTAGTGTCTGGCTCTTACGGAAAGGGTGTAATATTTACAACTAAGTGGCGCGGCGCTGCAAGCAAATTAGCAGCGCCGTGCTGCGGGGATGCGCTGTATTGATAAGAATATGGCGCACCCCTGTGTTTTCCCTTGCAGCAATGCTAAAATAGCTGCCATGGATGATAAAACACATATAGAAAGAGGAAAAACAAGAAGAAATAAAAGTATTTCTCCTTGCCGCACAACTTTAACACCTCCTTTTCAAAGGCGTTAGTTTTTGGTGCTGCCTCAGACTTACAGATCCTTGTAAACCTGGGGCAGTGTAAAAGAGCATTGGGTGTTCAGTGGGTATGCCCACATCAACAGCCATTGCATGGCCCTTTGCAGCAGATAACTGCGGCGAGGAGGCCTATATTTACAAGACGGCGTTAAGTCACGCAAAGTGGCGTAGTGCCGCCTTGTAATTATAGAGCAGGGCACAGAACCGCGGAGCATCGGAAAAAATGTGGCGCTCTGGTGGCCCAATGCTCTTGTAAATATGCCCCACAGTGAGCACCCAAATTATGCTTTTTACAAATTAAGCACAGTGCAGTGGTCGGCTTTTCACACTCGTTAAAGGCATATTTGCACAAATCGAGAACCGACATCTGCACCAAGCGACTAGTAAAAATGTTTTTACACTGGTCGCTCAGTGTGAATTTCACCTTCGGCCTGGTCATCAGTGCACAGATCACTGGATTCAAAATGTAACCTGCTTGTTACACTGTCATAGGCGAGTCATAGAGCCTCCCCATCCTTTCCAAGACTCATTGATTACTCATCACGCGTATAAAAGGTATCTGCAAAGCAATTGTGTTAAAAGAAGCTGTAGAACTACCAAACGTGTGCTAGTCTGGAAGATTTATTGATGAAGTGTAAAGCAGACTGCCAAACTCTCACCACGTCATTCGGTGCAACTAGCACTTTAGAACCAAGAAAAACTGTAATTAGTACAGTTAGATTGAGCAGCACTACACGGCCAACCTGTTGTGGCCTTGAAGGCCCTGTGCGCTGTTTTGTTTTATTCTGTTGAGGAACTGCAATGATTAAGAGTGCTTTTACACCTCACAGAGTTTGCAGGAACAACAGAGTGTTGAATGCGGAGGCTGGCAAGCCAACTACAATGAATCCTCAAGCAGTTAAAGGTGAGAGATTAGGGAGAGGAAGAGGAAGTGATGCAGATGTGACATTAGAGAGAAAAAGAGAGCGAAAGGGAGAGAGAGGAAATGGTAACGGGATCGAGAGAGAGAATGAATTTAGGCTAAAATGGGGTGAGAAAGAATTAGAGGAAGTGTGTGTGTGTGTGTATGAATGTGAGTGTGTGTGTGTATGTGTGCGCGCTTGTGTGTGTGTGAGAGAGAGAGAAAGAGAGAGAGGCAAAGATAAAGAGAGGGATACAGAGATAAATCATAGCATAGTGAGTCGGAGAGACACGTGTGGCTTCGACAATGGACTCTGGGAGAGAGGGTGACTGATAAAAAAGCGTGTGTGAGTGTGAGAGAGAGAACAGAAGATAGAGAGATATGATAGAAATGCAATGAGATTCCACTCACAAAGGTTTACTATTTTGGCGTCTGATCTCACCAGCACCATTCTATCTTTGCCACCTTGAGTCACACTCTTAGTATTACAACACACACTAGTCGTTACAAGTCGTCACTATATTGATTCAAACATTCATTGAAGAATGTGGAACTGCCTTCCTTTCCACTGGACCCCCCTTCGCATGGATTCGGATTTGATGTTAATGGATAAAACAGGTCAATCAATGTGGGATCAGACTGCATATTGATGCAAACTCACCTCACATGGGCCATTTGTCCTGATTCAGAGCAGACGTCGGCCATTTGCTGAAGGAGCAGCACAGCAGGACCAGAATGAACTCCCAGTACTCGGTCAAACGCTATTTACCAAGGGGGACTAGGAGTCACTGCTCAAACTTGCAAAAAAAGAGAAAACAGGGAGAGGGCGCAATGGTGTAACACTGAATGGAAGCTAGAACCATGACATAAAAGCTGATGGAGCCTGTCGCATTATGCACTCACCAATACAAGCCAATATTCCAGATTCAAGCAGAAGACTTGCGATCTCATTAGCACAAATGCCATTATTTTAGCTTTTTCTAGCTTAGCTTAGAATGTCTTTCACACTAAGAGCACGTGGGTCGTGGAGCAGATACCATGGTTTTGAGTCAACGGCCTAGACATAAAGTGGAGTATTGTAGAGTGGAGGGTGAGTATAATAACACAGCATTGTTAAAGGCAAGTCATAGGGAACTCTGGTGTTGACAACCCAATAGAGTGTAAGGGAGTCCAGGACCCAGCCACATACTTAAATTCTTAAAATTGTGGGGCATATTAGCAAGAACATGCGATAAATATCGCAAACCTTGCTTAGCGCGCCTTTTTTTATCGCCGGCTATCGCTGGATATTACCGCGGAAATAACATGCTATTAGCAAGGTTTATCTCCATTGCGATAAAATATCCAGCGATAGCGGCGAAACCCAGCTTTAACGCGAGAAATCCAGCGATAAAATCCTATCGCTAATTTTGGGGACTTAACCTTACAATCCACCTCCCATTGACTTTCATTGCTAAGTCATGTTTTTATCAGTTCTAAAAAACAAGCGCTAATCGGGGTTAGCGCGCGTTTTTTTATCGCTTCGCGGGTATTGCTAATAGGCGATAGGTATGTAAGCGACTGTTTTCTGTCGCTTTTAGTTGGGAACGCCTACCTTGCATGTCATTAGCGATAATTATCGCTGACATGCAAGGCGATGTAAAACCCGGCCGCTATCGCCGGAAAGCTGTCGCTAACGCCTGTTAGCGACAGCTTGCTAATAGGGCGTTAAAAATATCGCCGCTTTAGCGGCAAAAAGTGCCGCTAAAGCGGCAAAAAAGCCCTTGATAATATGCCCCTGTATTCTGTGTTAGTGCAAGTTACTGGGAAAATCCACCACCCGGTCCCATGTTTGTACTCTACAACTCTTTCATAGGTCTTTCTAAATGTGGGCATGTATACACACTGCAGCACCAAGGGATGCCCTGCCTCCTCCATGGTCCAGAGGTTATATTAAAGAATTTGGTGAGTGCCCATTGCTGAGCAATGGTATCAAGGCAACATTCCAAAAACTTCCTGCAGCAAAGGGTAGCAACAGGACTGGAAGGACATATCATAATCCAAAAGTAGCCAGTAGCATACTCAAGGCGATGCAAGTGTTAACCCCTTCAAAATAGGCCTCTGATGGAAGGAGGAAACAGCCTTCTAAGGAACACAGTGGGAGACATTGAAACAGCAAAGACAAAGGAAAAAGTAAATAGGTAAATCTGCAGACTTCAAGCTTCAAAGGTGAACACAGACCCAAACAAGCCCACACTCCAAGCCCAGTCATAAATTGACATACTCCTTTATAAAATACAGCAATCTGTCTTTTGTATGTCATTGTTAGAAAGCAACCTGAGCCGAAATCCCAAAATACAAATTTAGAACATAAAAAGTGTTCTAGGTCATCTACGTCTTCTTGCAGTGTGTGACTGGTCGCAAACCTTTCATCCAGCAAACAGTAGCGTGACGTAAAATGATGGGGCTCCTTGCACAATGTGATGAGGGGTCCCTGAACCTCCCATATCTCACAGATATACATTGGCTTTGGGCTGAATGGTGGTCCTGTGAATGGTAGGGGCCCCTTGAACGGTTGCGGCCCCCCTGCACCACTGGAGCTGCAGGGACCCATATTACGCCCCACCCAGCAAACACCATGGGCTCAATCCACAAGCTTTTTTGTACCTAAATTCATCTTAAATGAGCAAAAACCCAACCACAAACATAATTCCCTGATCTATAGAGTTAAGATCTACTGTTATTAGTGCCACAAATCGAATTTAATCCTACAGAGAATTAAGGAATGTGAAGGATTTTGTGCAATGCTAAGTTTTGTTTTTGAGGTGGGAACATGAGTATTCCCAGAGAAGGGTCAGGGCTGTTCATTGAGAAATTTTGACAAACCTCCAAAGTTGTAAGGTTGCGGATATTCACATAATTTCTCCTTGGGCCTTTCCTCCCCATTTCTGCACAAGAGATTTGGAGTAACATTTAAGGTTGTGCGGAAGGCCCGCTGGCACACCAGGTCAGCAGAGGCTATTGGCCCCTCTGCTTCCCTGGCAAACCACCGCCCGCACAATTTAGAGATTCATAGTGGGGCGGCCTAAGTAGCCTGGAGCCCTTGTTACTGGGAATAAGTCAGGAGTCTGATGCTATGGACACAAAATTAAATTCAGTAGTTATTATCAATGTGATTTCAATGCTACAATTGTGTAAGATTTGTGATGGAAATTTAATTTAAATGGCAAGGAGGATACTGCATCTAACATTCTCCTAATAAACTCACCAAACCATAAATACTGTTGAAACTGAAACTTATTGAATGGAATCCGGTCATGGCAAATTAATGTCTGATCTAGGGTCTTTTGACCAATTCAAAACGTTTCGGAAACCCTTGAACAGCCTATGTAATGCTAAAGTTCAGCATTTGTAGAGGCCTCTTTCCTATAGGTAAGTGTCCGGGTGCCTGTGAGTACCTGAGGACTGCATCAGGTACCTTATTCACTAAGCAAAAGGCAACCATGTGTTTGAGGGCCTGGGAGGAAGTTGTCAATGTATATCTCCTCCATGAAGGAAGGCTGATGCAAGAGTTGATGACATAATAGGCTCTTGGTTGTCTGAAACTCTATTGGTGTCTGTTAGAAATGGGGGTCTCTAGTTGGCAGAGGTAGGTACCTTTGTCCAAATAGGGGCCCTTGCTTCTAGTCAGGGTAAGGGGGATACAATGCACCCTGCCCACAGGGGTACCTTGGGCCTACCTTAGGGGTGACTAACATGTAGAAAAGGGAAGGTTTAGGGACTGGCAAGTGTGTGCACTTGCCAAGTCGACATGACAGTCCCAGACTGCACACAGGCTCTGCAATGGCAGGCCTGAGCCACATTTTACAAGCTGCTTCTGTGGATGGCACAATCAGTGCTGCAAGCCCACCAGCAGCATTTGATTTACAGGCCCTGGGCACACATGGTACACTGTACTAGGGTCTGACAAGTAAATCAAATCAACCAATCAGGGAATCACTAATCCATTACCTCAATTTACAACAGGGAGCACTTGCACTTTGTCACTGAACAGCAGTGGCAAAGTGCCCAAAGCATCTAGACCAGCAAAAACAGATGAGGCAACAGCAAAAAATGTAAGGGAGACCCACGCCAATGGTGCCAAGTCTAACAGTGTCAGATTAGATGATTGCACATGTGAGTGTGTATGGTGAGAACATTAAAAAAGTTAGAGCGTGAAAGTGAGCTTATCTCTGGAGAGAGTGGGGTAAGGCTGTGCGGCATGCCGGGCATGACAAGGCGTCATGACCAGCATGAGTGGCCATAACTTGACATTTTCCTGAAGGAGGGTACCTACTAGTTTATGGACCCAAGCCTGACAGGAATTAGTAAACCTGAGGTGGCTCAAGGGATAACCAGGCAGGCACTAGGCCTCAAGAGGCCACATGCAGACTGATTCTGCAAGGCTTTCTGTGTCACTAAACATATCCTCAATATCTGTGGAGATGCAGAACACAGGTTGGAGTGGTGGGACCAGATTCATAGTTTCTAAGTGGACAATAAGTTTGTACATTGCAACCAATCACCACTAAGCGTTTCCTAATCTATGGGCAAGTCACTGGGCACCAGGGAAGAGCATACACTTTTAGGGTGTTCTTTCCCTATTGCCACACACCTTTGCTTTTTCCAGCTAGAGATAATAGGCAGAGCCTAATATCTAGGTGGACTGAAGAGGAATATTAGAAGGAATCAGTCCTACTCCTGCTCACATGAGGAGTTATGCTTTATAGCCTCTTGCGTTCACTGCTCACACTTTGTGTAGGACACTTCTGGAGTAGATCACATGCTGGGAAGGCTGAAGTGCCCCTAAGTGCGGTGAAGTGGACAGCAAAATGTGATAGTTCACTAGTGTGCAGGATCCACTATGGCTATGAAAGTGACGGCAGGTATGTGTTTGTATATGTGCCCGTTGTGAGTTTTGTACCTCAGTTTCTGAGAGCTGTGGTTGTTTGTATTTGTATTCATTGCCCTGATACATGAGGGGTTGTAAACAAACCTCAGAGTATGGCACCTAGCCCCTTTGTGAATACATTTAATTTGGTAAGTAAACGAAGGAGAGTTTCACTGGGTTTCTGAGCCCACAAACTAGAAAGGAGACAGTTGGATTTACAGTGACATATATCATGTCCCTAGAGCATGCAAAACACATGAACCAGGCTGTGTAACCAGTCCTGTACAGGTAGCACAAATGTACACCCACACCAAGAGTCGTACCACTCAAGAAGGTTCATAGAGCACTTACAGGGCAACAGGGGTTACATCTGCACATAGGCATTAGTTACACAGTTCTGCAAACTCGTGTTCGTGTTTTGTGTTCTCTGTATGTTGCCCACAGTACAGAAAGATCATGGATTTATATGTGAATCAATGAAACAAAGAACATGTTGGAGACCAGGTGCAAATAAATGCAATCTTTTCCCCCTGAATTTACAAAAGACCACTTCTTTCGCTTTTAGTGAAGGAATTGTTAATTTTTGCCACATAAACTCCACTTTGGTTTCATAACGTTTGCTGAGGTAAAATGTCTGCTTTATGCCAGTTTGGACCAAAAGAAACATTCTGCTAGAAAAAAAGGGAAAATTGTATTCATCTGTTTTGTGAATCAGCAAACCTCTGAAGGGATTTGGTCCTTACTGGGTGTAGCCAATGTCTGCCTTCAGCCACTCTTTAGACAATCCCTTGACCCTCCTCTAGGCATGTCAGCGTTTCTCATCAATCGGTAACTGATGTGTGTAAGTTGCACGTTTCTAACATCGTTACATATATGGAGCACACACTTCCATATGAATAGCTTGAACCATTTTTTCACTTATGAACAGGCACATTTTATATAATGATATGTACATTTGCTAGCCCAAGGTTAATTTCTGCAGATGGTTGCAGGTGGTGGGCAACGATACTCATTTTTGAGGACCGGAATTATTATTTATCTTCAGACTTTCACCCAGAGCAGGAGAGAGATAGGAAAGAAGGGGGGCACAAAAGACAGAAAAAAGGGACACGTTGAGAAAGCGGGGGTGAAATGGAACTTTAAAGAGAGAGCTAAAGAGACGGCAAGTGTAGGCTGGAGGAAGAAAGAATCATGAGTTGGAATTCAAGACTAGCTGCCTTGGTGCTCACCATCCCTGGCACCCAGCAGCGCCCTCAGTGGGCTCCTTTGAAAACCTTTATTTCCCTGGACTCATATTTTTTTTTACAAATTAAGTATTGGTCTTTCTTGCCAGCTCGGAATTTACTTACCAGTTACCGTGGATTTGTTCATCTTAACACTTCTTCCATTTACGAAACAAACTAGCACCGACAAAAAATGTCAGGTGACAATACCAACAACAATAAGGAATTAAAAAAGTTAGATTTCCAGTGAATTTGCATCATTTTCATTTTCTGTTACTTTATTAAATGATTTTGAACAAAAGACAGTACAGAAAGACAATAACTAGACCTAGTATATAAAATGAAGTTACAGACCAAAATACATTGCTGGGGTATCTTGGACTAAGCATATAACAACTACATATATTTTGTATTGCTTTTATTTACTGCCATTTTCATTCTGTTCTACCTCTAGTTTAGCTGGCCTAAAGTGTCTTATAACGGCATTTTGTACTATGGAAAAAGGCACTCTCATTGGGCAATCTATACTTGTTATACCTATATCTGCATTTGTTTTTCAAGTAGGTGTTTTCTGAGACTCCTAATACCCCTTCAAAATTAATTCAGACCTGGTAACATCAAGTTGACTTTTTTCTGGCCCCATACATAAAATGGTGGGCATCAGAAGTTCTTGATCAATTGCCTGAACTAATGAAATACATAATCTGCACTGTAACATCAGCTGGTGCAGCTCTGGTCATCACTTAAGAGGGCAGGTTGGCCCTTTGGGATGGACACTCTTCCCCGCAAGCATGTTTATAAGGCGTCATGTAGGACCAGAAGCCTAAATCTACAACATCATCATCATGTTCTCATTGCCTAACATCCCAACTACACTAACATGGCAAACAAATACACAAATTATCTAAGACATGCCCACATCCTTCAAAGCAAACCACTATCATTGGCATAGCAATCCATTTCCCAGGATCTCCCAGGACCTCCTCTGCAGACCATTTGATCCCACCTCTCGCGATCCAATGGCCCTTCATCAAAGCTCTTTTACAACCTCTCGTATCTTACCTTATAATCCCTCTTTCATTTCTGGCACAACTGTCCTCTGGCTTACCTGACCATTTCAGAGCCCGACTGCCGAGACCTACCAATGTCCCTCATCCTCCCCCCCAACCATCTTTCTTCCTACTGAAATCCTTGCATAATTCCTGGTTCACCTGCTGTAACAGCGAAGTTCCACTTGTAGTATATGTGCATTACTTTACCTAATCATTTTAAAATTCATTTACCATTTCTAGAACATAAAATACTTTCTTATCAAACAATATACCCTTTAAACATTTGAAAAAATATGAGACAGACTCTTATTCCCATACAGAACGCGAGCCTAATTGCATGGGACACCAGGGTGGGCAGGCACTCACTGGAAGGCGGATAGATTGTACACTGTATATAGGTACCAGCAATCTGCCATTATGCATCTGTGGAAGAAAAAATTATACAAACGCATATTGCAACGCTTTCCAGCTTGGTGCTTTGGGTAGAAGAGGTGAAGGAAGGGCTGGTTCAGATACAGTAGCTATACATGCTTGCACAATAGCTTATGCAAGGAGCAACAGACAGCTGTGGTACCTGTAGGATGAGGCTGAGATCAAAAGTGGGGCAGTGGAGGTCTGCATGCCTAAAGGAGGTATGAGGAAAGGATGTATGAAAGCTGAGATTAGTAACATAATAACTGGCCTCTGAAATTAAGGAAGGAGATGGACTTGTGGTTTAACAACAAGACCTTTTCGAGAAGCCAGTACATGACCTGGAACATTGGGGGTCAGCTAGGCTTCACTGGAACTTAAGTTGTGGAAAGGTACACCCAAAGATATAAATTGATATCCAAATCTGAAAAGATGTGCTGTTGCCGTGCTGATGTAAACTGTCTCATTTTGTACACTACTGATGATTGGTTTATTGCATTATTACCAAGTGATCAGAGCCTTTCATAACGATTCTTGATTGCTCTAAACGCCTACGGGATTGCTGCCTTATTGGCTACATATCGATCACATGTTTATGTTAAGAATGTATAAGAATGATATCACATGTGTAATCAGTAATGTTCTCTGGAACATTGTTGCCAGGCACTCTATTGATCGTTGCTTTGTTCAAACGTTTTCTTTTACTGATATAAGCAGGAGCGGCCCGTGCACGTAAGAGCAGTGGGCAGTGAGGCCTGGGTTGAGGGGGGATTCGACTGACGACCACGAGGGAAAATTAAATAAATAATTAATTTTCCCTCGTCGTCGTCTGTCGAAATCACCCCCCACCCGGCTCCACCGCTCTTACCTGCATGGGCCGCTGCTGGATATAAGAATTCTCCCACTTTTTAAGTGAAGCATATTTTACCTTGACACATCCAACCATCATCCTTTGATTCCATAAAACAGCCTTTTTCTTACTTCAAATGACCATTCAAATCAGCCACTTGACCTTCTGTTTTGCAACCAGTCGTCCAACTTGTTTTATTAGGAGTGGACCATCCTATTGGGATGCCTAAGTGATCATGTGCACACAACTCCTCTGTGCATCCCTGAATCCGTGACCAGTCAGTAACCCACAAAAACCTGCATACAGTAGGACCCCCTTCTCTGTCCTAAATCACATTGAGGGAAAACACTGAATGCCCGCCTTCCACAAGGACCCACCTGGGAAGACCATAGGAAGGAAATCCTTTTTGCTCTTTTTACGGAGCAGGATCGAAAAAATGTTTACTTCTCTGCATGTAGTTATTCTGAGAACACTCAGCCACTAGAAAATTCAGCATCAACTGACAATATCTCAGTTAAGCTTAACTCCTCTGTTATAACTATCACCCACTAGAGAAGTGAGAATCATAGTGGAGGAGAATTATAGGAAACTTCCTACAAAGACATTTGGTTCTGGTGGTTGACCACATCTCTGGCAACCATCTTTATGGTATTCCCAAACGAGTTACCCGCCTGGTGCCGCCTGATTATGCTCACGTTCAAAGCCTTATCCTTGATCAGAACCTTTCGAAAGAGTACCAGATTGCATTAGTGTTGGTGTCTGAATTTTTGCTTCTGTGGTCTCAGTGTCGATTATTCTGTTGCCCATCCTAAATGCATCAGTTCAGAGAATGATCTGGTTATGTCAGGCATTGACCTTTTGTCAGGATCTTTGTTTTCTCTCTGCAGAAGCTTAATTAAACCACATCAGCACATTTCATCAACGCTATATTCACTCTAGTAGTTTTCTTTTACTCAGTGGATGAAGTGTAAAGGACGGTAAACATCCTTTACGACGAATGCGTTACAACGCATGCCATTACCCCGCATTTTTACTCCGCAAAATCTTTTACAACGCAGGGCTTTACATCGCAAACCATTACAACGCATTCCCCAAAGCAACGCCCCGGTGGAGTTAGAATAGTAAATTGCGTTGTAATGGGGAATGCGTTGTAATGGATTGCGTTGTAAAGCCCTGCGTTGGAAAAGATTTTGCGGAGCAAAAAATGCGGGGTAATGGCACGCGTTGTAAACGTGTGCGGAATAAAATGTCCTATTCGTAAAGGACAGTTAGGGCCTTATTTAGTACGAGGTGGATGGGATACTTCATCAAAATGTGGCAGGTATCCTGTCCACCATAATACAAGTGCCAAAGGGTATTATGCCCTTGTAACATGGCAGACAAGATACTCCGTGCCAAATGTGCAGACATCCCATCCGCCAAGATTTAAGGCTCCTACTCTTACTTATCAAGATTTTTAAAAAAGAGAACCTTACTATCTTTACACAAAATAAACTAGTACACCATGTTCGAAACAGATCCTCGAGATCTTCATACACATTACTACTGAAAATCATGACTCCAAATAAAACTTTCATGGGGAATCCATATTTTCGGTGCTGGCCTACATCATGTGTCATTCTTTCTCTTTTTCCCTTAGGAGAAGGATAATTCAGACAGAATTTTAAATTGTTGTTCAACCCCCCAAGAACTGGCAACCTTTAGCAGCTCCATGGAACTAGGGGAAGGATGTAATAAAGCATTTTGTGGTTGCAAACCCTGTGATTCTCAAAACCACAGAGTTCTCAACCGCAACATGTACTAAACTCTATGGCAATTCGGAAAATCCTTTTAGAATCACAAAATGGGTTGCGCAACTCATTCTCAATCACAATTTGGAGTGGCATGAAACGCGCAACCCCCTCCTGATTATGATTCGCTATAAAATATACCAATGGTTTGTGATGGAAAGTGCGGTCAAAAACAATTGAAATGTTACCTGGTCCCCAATGGGCATGATAACTCATTCACAAAGGAGAAGCTGCCCTTGTTAGACAGCTTCCCCGTGGGGAATTGTGAGGACTACTGCCTGCGCCCTCCCTCATGCCGTCCCAAATGTATAACTTTTTTAAGCGAAAACGCTTCCTTTAAGGAACAAGGGCTGCTTTAGAAAAACATTAACATAAATATAGGTTTAGAAATTGGGTATCATCAAACAGGTTACCCACGAGAGCTAAAAATTATTTTAAAGAGATGAGCATGACAACTTGCTCCATTGGATACAGATCTTGGGAAACACTTGTATCTGAAGAAAGCGTGGGTGCACGCGGCATCGGAAGGCTACGCGCATCGCTTCTCGCTGATCCCCTCTCTGTTGCTGCGGAATTTTCACTGAAAGAACATAATAGATGGTGTGCAGAACGAGAAGAACATTTTCGGCTCAAAGCACTTGGAATGAGAAATGTAAGTCTCATTATCAGTAATGAGAGCGGTGTGTGTAATCGGAGCGCGGCGCTGAAAATTCCCCCCTAAGGGCCCAAGTAAATGTAAGTTACTTTAGCATGGAAAGGCTCTTTTAGAGTAAAAGAATGGACAGCCATCACACATTTGCCTAAGCCCTGGCCACATACCAGTGTTTGCCTGAATAACCCTTCAAATTTTCTTTGCAGATCCCATGTCCGATGCCCACCTTGATTGCCGCAGTCCATGAAGAGAGAGATGGGAGCTGAAAACTAGAGCAAATCACCTAATCTGTTATTTTTTCTTATTATTGAACCAAGCCTTGGACCATGGCACTCTGCCTTTGCGATTTGATGAGAAACTCTTCTATAATCTGATGAGACTAATATGTCCTAGCAAAGTCTGCATAGGCCCCGCTTAATATGTGCAGTTTGAGGCGGCAGCCATCTTAAAGAAGAAACCTTTCCACAAGACAGAACGCTTCCCGCTGAGATGGGTGTCTCTGCTGCTGAATCTTTTATTTGATTATGTAAATGCGGAGGCCTGTATTTTATCCTGTTGGATTTTTACAGAATGCAATTCCTTGTTTTAAGCCCGAAAATATGAAAGCGGAATCTATTAGCGCTTGTCAGCAATATTGTTTCCACTTTCCAATTGTATCCGCATTTTATTTCCAGACTGCTGCAAGTAAAACAGTAGGCGGAGAAGAGTGATGGACTATCTTAAGACAGTCAATTTCACGAGTAGGTGCGAAAGTTGTTTTTTTTCTTTATAAATGCATGACATTGATTTTTGATGAGACTCGCGTCTTTTCGCTTCTTGTTAAAATGGTATTTTCTGTTCTGCGAGGTTTAGTTGTTTCAGCAGACCACATCGGTCGGACTTTGATGTTTTCATCCTCGAGACCAGAACTCTGAGGTCGCAAACATAGCTGAGCGTAAGAAGTGTTCCCTTTGGAGAATATGTGAGATAACAAAATGCGCGGGAGAATTTACACACGTCTTATAACGTAAGAGGTAACAGACTGCCGACTGTCAACAAAACATCTGCTTTCAGTGGCGCAATGCAGTGCTGTGGACCCCCTGCAGAATATGAGGAGGTGGCCCTTAGGGACCCATATCTCCAGGGCTTTAAGTGGGCCGGGTCCTGCCGGTGCTCAGCACCAGCGGTTCTCACAAGCAGGTGCTGAGACGGGTAGCTATCGGGTTGTCTATTTTTGCCATCACCCCTAGGGTGAAAAATAATTTAAACTCTGCAGCAGTACCACCCTTCACTGCCTTTGATGTAACTTCAAAGAGACTCGTTACAGTTCTTTTAGTCTCATCATGTCAGAACTGAAGCATTTTCAATATTTTATACAACGAAGCCATATTTGCTGCTTCTTTATCTAATATAACTATCAACCATTGACAAAGCCAATAGTCCTGGCTTGGTGTATGTGTAATGTTACTTGTTGTTTTATATATCTTGATGCAATGATAGAAGCGGCAAAATACCAGTCGGGCGGCACACTATGCTAAACTCAGAACTTTGGCTTACGTTTTTTAAGCCATACCCCTAATGATATCAGCCATACCCCTTTGAGAGACCCCCCAATTTTTTCATCCCACTTAAAGCCTTGCCTATCTCACAGCCAGGCAAGTGCGACTGGTGCTGGATTTCTAACGGAGGGTTTTTAGTTGCCAGAAATTTGTAGGCGCACTGCTGTGTCACGCAATTGTCAATATGCAAGAAGTGTATATGGTGCTACTAGGAAAGGGGATAAGCCCTATAACCCCTCAGTGTGGCGTAGGAAACTTCCTCACAATTTCGAAATTAATATATAAACCTAGGCACACATAAGGGTAATTCAACAGTATATATAAAGTTCAACCGCCTCTGCCCTAACCAGTGGCAACCCTACACGCAAAGAAGGTCTTAAAGACAAATTTATTAAACTTGAAAGACTAAAAAAACTAGAGAACTCTAAATGGTGGGACGGCACCACTCTGAAACAATATCTAAGACTTAATAGAATACCCAGAGGGCTTAGAGCCCAAATCTTTCCCACGTACGATGATTTGGATGAAGATCTTTTAGAGAAATGGGAGGAGGCACTAACATGTAATTCCAACACATTAATGAACATTCTTATTGAGAGTGCAGAAAGAAAAGTGAATAAATTTCAATTAGAGATTGCTCAAGTAGAGAGGGAAATTAGAGAACTGAAAATCCCAGAGGCAACAGAGAAGAATTACTCCATTTTAGAAGAAATCCTGCTTAAACATCAGAATGATATTAAGAGTAGGAAGGTGAGACAGTTGAAGAGGGACGAAATCGACTACAAGGAAGGAAGAGTATTTACTTATGCCAGGAAATATGACTCATTTATTCGTAATGGCCAACAAAGTGATAGGCCCACTAAATCAGGGACTACTTCCATCTCATCCAGTTCGACCTCACTAAGCACTGCATGCACTAGTGAAAGCGAGGCTGAAACTGCAGACAGCACTGGACGCAATAAATCTTCTTTTTTACGGGAGATCCAGAGAATCAGAAAAGGGAACAGAACTCCTTTGGCACGAGAAAATCAGGCCGCAAAACCCATAGGAGTAGGAGAGCAGGATCAGGAGGATTACAGAAGAAAGCTGAGATCAGGGGATGTGAGGACCAAGTAACTGACCAGGATAGAGAGGTACAGGTTATAAACCTATCCTCCAAACCTCTCACGACAGACATGGTCTCTCTTCTGAGTAAGGGTTTGAGTTTTAACCCACACACGCCAGGTAACATTTGTAAACTCAAAATACATTTGTTTAAATTTATAAGGGGCCTGAAATTAAAGAAACATTTTTTCTCTAAACAATCTGTCAATAAAAATGTTAAAAACATCCCTACTGACTGTGGATCTGATGTTTTAACTATTAATGACATTAAGGCAACACAACTTTTGCTTTCACTAACTGATGTAGAACAACCTCCTTATGATATGGAGTTACTCCTAGAAGAACTGAATATAGAATCTGACTACAGCATAGCCAGTAGTCTTAAGTCCAGATCCAGATGGATTCCTACTCTTTCTGGGGGTAACTCTATCGACAATTTTTACAAACGAGTACTAGAAGACATTAACAAGTATAACAACAAAAGCTCTAGGAACTCTTTTAAATATAAAGATAATCTTGTGAAAGGAGAGCGTATAGCTCTCAAAACACTGTGCATGGATCATGACATCCTTATCAGGGTAGCTGATAAGGGAGGAAATGTGGTGATCATGAACCATGAAGACTATAACCAAGAGATCATGTCCCAACTAAATGACACTACTTGCTACGAACTACTGACACACAACCCTTTAGGACCACTTACCATTGAGATTAATAAACAACTTACCATTTGGCATACTAAGGGTCTACTCAACGAGGAGGAATATCTATATTTAAAGGTCTTCAGACCTACATACCCTTGGCTTTATACTCTTCCCAAGGTTCACAAGCATCTTCCATTTCCCCGGGGAGACCCATTATATCAGGGATGGGAGGCCCCACAGAGAAATTAGCGGAATACGTTGATCTCTTTCTCGGTCCAATGGTGCGCAATTTACCCTCGTATAGCCAAGATACGAAACATATTCTGAGCTTACTATCAGACCTACAATGGCAGCCGGGAACCATACTGGCGACATTAGACGTAGTATCCCTATATACTAGTATACAACCTGAGCTAGGATTACGTGCTGTGATCAGACTCTTGGAGAATAGACCTGCAACCCAGTGGCAACACACGACTATGCTGGTCTCAATGATGGAACTCATTTTGAATAAAAATGTCTTCCTATTTGACAAATACTGGTACAGACAAACCAGGGGAGTGGCTATGGGATCTAAATTTTCACCATCATTTGCTAATTTATTTATGGGCACATTAGAGGCAGATTGGATTTGGGGCACCAATGGTGCTCAATGGATTGATTCCATTATATTCTGGGGTCGCTACATAGACGACTGTCTCCTTTTATGGTCAGGCACACAGGATAAGCTGAATGAATTCTATGTACACTTGAACAGTAACACCTTAGGGATGAAATTTACCATGGAATCCAGCACCTCGAAAGTCACATTTTTAGACATAGAGTTGTACACAAAAGATGATCAACTACACAGCAGACTGTTTCGTAAAGAAACCTCGTGCAATACAATTTTGCATGCAGACAGTTCCCACCCCTCTCATCAAATTAGAGCCATTCCTTGCGGGGAGTTTTTGAGGGCGAGGAGGAACTGCAGTGACGATAATGAGTTCCAAACATGCTTTACTGATATGAAACAAAGATTTACTAAGAGAGGTTACAAACCACATATCATCAAGAGAGCAGAGAACAGAATAGCAAATGTGAACAGATCTGATACACTACGTACTCGCACTCCTACTCATGCACAACAACCTGTGAGAATGATCACAGATTTTAATGATTTGCACCATGTAGTCAGGAGAAGTTTCACCAGACACTGGGGCATTCTACAAGCCGACAAATCACTTTCTGCCCATATTACTAACTACCCTCAAATTACATTCAGGAGAGGTAGAACACTAAGAAATAGACTCAGTCCTACCGTACCAAAAAGTGCCAAAGATTCCACATGGCTTAGACCACATACGATAGGTTTTTATAAATGTGGGTGTTGTGGAATATGTCGGTGGGCAAAACATGGCACAAAGAGTTTCACAAATTTTGATAAGAGAAGATACGACATCAAGCATAACATAAATTGTAACACCAAGTTTGTGGTGTATATCATTGAATGTTTGTGTGGCAAATTCTATGTGGGCAGCACCATTAGACCTCTAAGAGATAGAATTACAGAACACATTAGAGCATTACACCAACAAGATGCAAGATATCCTGTAGCTATACATGCAGCGACTTGTCCCTCACAAGGGATGGATAAACGAGTATCTTTTTTGGCATCGATGTCACTCTACCCCACATACGAGGGGGAATAGGGAACTCAAACTCAGACGTACAGAAGCTGTCTGGATCATGCGCCTTCGTACAGTAGAAAATGGTCTTAATTTCGACCATGAAATGCAATATTTTTGGGGGATGACTAATACGCTGATGTAACAGTCACCATCAATCAAGCCATTCTTCCTGGCATACATTCCACTACAGACTACCAATAAACACCACTCTCTAGCTATTTAGAGATAGGAATAATATGGTATTTTTCTGTCGTGGAATATATATTAGGTTTTCTGTACAGCGAAGATTCTATTCGGGAAAGAACACTAAAGTCATGTATACTGAATGTCTCGATGGAAAGATATGCTATTTTTTATCTAATGTGATGTTTATATTGTAAGTCTTGAATTTTACATGTGCTGCTCACATGTTAATTCAGATGTTATGTGACATACCAACCCTAAAGGGACTTCTCCTCATGTTTACAACGTGTGTTGTTGGCCACCAAATACAGATGTATTAGATACTAGTGTGGACCTCGTTTCTGAATATAAGATGATACATTTATCCATTATACTTGTTCAAGATCTGCGTTGAATGACGTTTAATAATGTATTAAGGATGTCCAATAAGATGTAATTCAGACATTATTTGTTGCTTCTGCGAAAGATTCTTTGCATATAGATGTGTTGCTAAATTCTTAAAGAATTGAATATATTTATTCTCTAACTACCTTTTTTCTCTCTCTCTTTCTTGCTACCACTTAACCTGATGCACTTCCATGCACGATAACGAATTAGTCATTACCTTTTTGTCCCTAATTAACATTTGATCTAGGGGGATAGCATATTCGTTTCCGGTAAAATCCTGGCCTTGGGGGTTACTGTTCTAGTCTCCGTGGTGCTTACACGGGGTTTTAAAATTAGCTCTAGGATCATCACAATACTTCCGTTTATACTGGTTTCGTAGAATGAGTTTTTTACCTTACGAAAGTCTACATTTAAACATCAAGACTATGGTTTATTAATAGAGATCCATGTCACTTTTCATGGACAATAAAGTTATTTCAATTTACTAATATTGATCTATGATAGCGTACTCACTTCCGGTAATATCCTGGCCCCTGGGGTTACCGCTCTAGTCTTTATGGGGCTTACATATCGGCTTTAAAACAGCTTCCGGTGGTGGAAATCACGTGTCCATACCGGAACACAGTGAACTGCCGTGAGAACGTCTAGAGCACACTCGCTTCAGGTAAGACCTACATGATTCCCTTTTTTAACTTTTTCTAACTTCCCTGAGCTCGATTCTAATAGATGATCTATTTTCAGATCAGACAACGAACACTATTGCCAACTACACACAGATCGCCCTCACGGCCCATTCCTTTACAGATTTTACATGTCACGGTAAACTTTTTCTTATAATCCTATTAGTAGTTATAACTCCATTGCTGTTATGATTAACGACCTAATCACGTCTGCTCTTCATATTTGCCTAACAGGATTCTTCACTTTATGATTGTTTTGGAAGCCGGGGAATATTTCCACCGGTAGCGCGGTGCGCTTTTATGATTACTATCGTGAGTAGAGGCTATTATCCTCTTTCTCACACTAGTGATATCTAACTCCAGCATTCTTATGATTCAGACTATGCTATTTCCGCATATATATTTGCCCTGCAGGATTTTGTTACTCTTCAGTCCTGTATTCCAGGATTGTTTGCTTGCCGGAAATTATCTTTACCGGCAGCGCGGTAAGCGCTTTTGCTATTATTGTCTTGAACAGTATTCTTAATTCCTTTTTTTATATCTTGTCTTTATCTCATATCAATTGTTTAGGTCAAGTGGTTATTTTCAATTGTGCTACATGCTTTAAGGGCCACCGGCCCCTTCTATTTTTTATTTATTATTTGTCTAAATTATTATTTTTTCGTTCACTTTTCACCTCAGGTTTTATCTTGTGAATCCTTCTTATTCGTAGACCACGTTACTACTAGCCGGAGATTAATTGAACCGGCAACGTGGTAAGCGTTTTTTTAGAATATTGTGCGAATGGAGTTAATCAACTTTAGCCTGTTACCATTATCAATGAGTCATTAATTTCTACCAATTCCTTAGCTAACCTTTTGCCCCTCCTCCTGCTTTTCCCCCGAATCTTTTTTACCTTTTCTTCAGACCACGTACTCAGAAATTCTTTTACCATCTCAAGTGATTAGCCCAGCCGGGTTGGAAATATCACCGGCAGCACGGTAAGCGCGTTTTCTTTTTATCTACTCTTTCTTTGCCACACCTTTTGATTTCTTAAATATTTCCAATCACTCTGGAGTAAGGACGCTTATGTTTCTTTCTTCTCCTCTATTTTCTCTTTTGATTTTATTTCTTAGATTACAAAGTCGTATACGTCAACATTCAGGTATTTAGTGACTTCTTCTCTGTTGAAGGACCTATCTAGCTGTATGCTCCATGTTACAATGTTTTTTAATCTCTTAATTTTTAGAATTTTAGAAACCGCATACGAATTGTTACACTGTTTTTACTCTTACCACTTAGAATGTCACTATTAAAGGTCTGTGTCATTTAGATTTAATACACTTACTTACTTAAAATCTTAAATGTATACCTGAAAAAAAAATTTTGTCTTATTTTATCACGGTGAATATGGTTTCCACTGGTAGTTTAAAATTGAGTCCGCTCATCTTGAGACTTATATTTGG
Organism: Calotriton arnoldi; assembly: GCA_963921515.1. Lineage (NCBI taxonomy): Eukaryota > Metazoa > Chordata > Amphibia > Caudata > Salamandridae > Calotriton > Calotriton arnoldi. Next base: position 860,853 of record CAWUFW010001775.1, read on the forward strand.
TGGGCAATATGTATCACACATATCCCTTGTATCTTTCCCAGCCCTGAGGAGTCGCGGAATTAACTTCCATACGCGACGAAACACGTGTCGGCTGGTTTCTGTTTGACCATATGAAAACCGAATAAAAGACCAAAACAACATAACGTTTATATGATTATTAATCAATGTTTTGTATATTTTCTCTGGGTGTATTGAACTTTATATATACTGTTGAATTACCCTTATGTGTGCCTAGGTTTATATATTAATTTCGAAATTGTGAGGAAGTTTCCTACGCAACACTGAGGGGTTATAGGGCTTATCCCCTTTCCTAGTTGCACCATATACACTTCTTGCATATTGACAATTGCGTGACACAGCAGTGCGCCTACAAATTTCTGGCAACTAAAAACCCTCCGTTAGAAATCCAGTATTGTCTTGCTAGGTAGGCAGCCGCAACGTAGATTAAATAACTAAAAAAGTAATTTTTTGCTGATATTATGGATAGAGAGAAAGCTGCAGAGGAGCTTTTTGAGAACCTAGCGAAAGGCATTCAACCGCCTCTGCCCTAACCAGTGGCAACCCTACACACAAAGAAGGTCTTAAAGACAAATTTATTAAACTTGAAAGACTAAAAAAACTAGAGAACTCTAAATGGTGGGACGGCACCACTCTGAAACAATATCTAAGACTTAATAGAATACCCAGAGGGCTTAGAGCCCAAATCTTTCCCACGTACGATGATTTGGATGAAGATCTTTTAGAGAAATGGGAGGAGGCACTAACATGTAATTCCAACACATTAATGAACATTCTTATTGAGAGTGCAGAAAGAAAAGTGAATAAATTTCAATTAGAGATTGCTCAAGTAGAGAGGGAAATTAGAGAACTGAAAATCCCAGAGGCAACAGAGAAGAATTACTCCATTTTAGAAGAAATCCTGCTTAAACATCAGAATGATATTAAGAGTAGGAAGGTGAGACAGTTGAAGAGGGACGAAATCGACTACAAGGAAGGAAGAGTATTTACTTATGCCAGGAAATATGACTCATTTATTCGTAATGGCCAACAAAGTGTTAGGCCCACTAAATCAGGGACTACTTCCATCTCATCCAGTTCGACCTCTCTAAGCACTGCATGCACTAGTGAAAGCGAGGCTGAAACTGCAGACAGCACTGGACGCAATAAATCTTCTTTTTTACGGGAGATCCAGAGTATCAGAAAAGGGAACAGAACTCCTTTGGCACGAGAAAATCAGGCCGCAAAACCCGTAGGAGTAGGAGAGCAGGATCAGGAGGATTACAGAAGAAAGCTGAGATCAGGGGATGTGAGGACCAAGTAACTGACCAGGATAGAGAGGTACAGGTTATAAACCTATCCTCCAAACCTCTCACGACAGACATGGTCTCTCTTCTGAGTAAGGGTTTGAGTTTTAACCCACACACGCCAGGTAACATTTGTAAACTCAAAATAGATTTGTTTAAATTTATAAGGGGCCTGAAATTAAAGAAACATTTTTTTTCTCTAAACAATCTGTCAATAAAAATGTTAAAAACATCCCTACTGACTGTGGATCTGATGTTTTAACTATTAATGACATTAAGGCAACACAACTTTTGCTTTCACTAACTGATGTAGAACAACCTCCTTATGATATGGAGTTACTCCTAGAAGAACTGAATATAGAATCTGACTACAGCATAGCCAGTGGTCTTAAGTCCAGATCCAGATGGATTCCTACTCTTTCTGGGGGTAACTCTAGCGACAATTTTTACAAACGAGTACTAGAAGACATTGACAAGTATAACAACAAAAGCTCTAGGAACTCTTTTAAATATAAAGATAATCTTGTGAAAGGAGAGCGTATAGCTCTCAAAACACTGTGCATGGATCATGACATCCTTATCAGGGTAGCTGATAAGGGAGGAAATGTGGTGATCATGAACCATGAAGACTATAACCAAGAGATCATGTCCCAACTAAATGACACTACTTGCTACGAACTACTGACACACAACCCTTTAGGACCACTTACCATTGAGATTAATAAACAACTTACCATTTGGCATACTAAGGGTCTACTCAACGAGGAGGAATATCTATATTTAAAGGTCTTCAGACCTACATACCCTTGGCTTTATACTCTTCCCAAGGTTCACAAGCACCTTCCATTTCCCCCGGGGAGACCCATTATATCAGGGATGGGAGGCCCCACAGAGAAATTAGCGGAATACGTTGATCTCTTTCTCAGTCCAATGGTGCGCAATTTACCCTCGTATATCCAAGATACGAAACATATTCTGAGCTTACTATCAGACCTACAATGGCAGCCGGGAACCATACTGGCGACATTAGACGTAGTATCCCTGTATACTAGTATACAACCTGAGCTAGGATTACGTGCTGTGATCAGACTCTTGGAGAATAGACCTGCAACCCAGTGGCAACACACGACTATGCTGGTCTCAATGATGGAACTCATTTTGAATAAAAATTTCTTCCTATTTGACAAACACTGGTACAGACAAACCAGGGGAGTGGCTATGGGATCTAAATTTTCACCATCATTTGCTAATTTATTTATGGGCACATTAGAGGCAGACTGAATTTGGGGCACCAATGGTGCTCAATGGATTGATTCCATTATATTCTGGGGTCGCTACATAGACGACTGTCTCCTTTTATGGTCAGGCACACAGGATAAGCTGAATGAATTCTATGTACACTTGAATAGTAACACCTTAGGGATGAAATTTACCATGGAATCCAGCACCTCGAAAGTCACATTTTTAGACATAGAGTTCTACACAAAAGATGATCAACTACACAGCAGACTGTTTCGTAAAGAAACCTCGTGCAATACAATTTTGCATGCAGACAGTTCCCACCCCTCTCATCAAATTAGAGCCATTCCTTACGGGGAGTTTTTGAGGGCGAGGAGGAACTGCAGTGACGATAATGAGTTCCAAACATGCTTTACTGATATGAAACAAAGATTTACTAAGAGAGGTTACAAACCACATATCATCAAGAGAGCAGAGAACAGAATAGCAAATGTGAACAGATCTGATACACTACGTACTCGCACTCCTACTCATGCACAACAACCTGTGAGAATGATCACAGATTTTAATGATTTGCACCATGTAGTCAGGAGAAGTTTCACCAGACACTGGGGCATTCTACAAGCCGACAAATCACTTTCTGCCCATATTACTAACTACCCTCAAATTACATTTAGGAGAGGTAGAACACTAAGAAATAGACTCAGTCCTACCGTACCAAAAAGTGCCAAAGATTCCACATGGCTTAGACCACATACGATAGGTTTTTATAAATGTGGGTGTTGTGGAATATGTCGGTGGGCAAAACATGGCACAAAGAGTTTCACAAATTTTGATAAGAGAAGATACGACATCAAGCATAACATAAATTGTAACACCAAGTTTGTGGTGTATATCATTGAATGTTTGTGTGGCAAATTCTATGTGGGCAGCACCATTAGACCTCTAAGAGATAGAATTACAGAACACATTAGAGCATTACACCAACAAGATGCAAGATATCCTGTAGCTATACATGCAGCGACTTGTCCCTCACAAGGGATGGATAAACGGGTATCTTTTTTTGGCATCGATGTCACTCTACCTCACATACGAGGGGGGAATAGGGAACTCAAACTCAGACGTACAGAAGCTGTCTGGATCATGCGCCTTCGTACAGTAGAAAATGGTCTTAATTTCGACCATGAAATGCAATATTTTTTGGGGGATGACTAATACGCTGATGTAACAGTCACCATCAATCAAGCCATTCTTCCTGGCATACATTCCACTACAGACTACCAATAAACACCACTCTCTAGCTATTTAGAGATAGGAATAATATGGTCTTTTTCTGTCGTGGAATATATATTAGGTTTTCTGTACAGCGAAGATTCTATTCGGGAAAGAACACTAAAGTCATGTATACTGAATGTCTCGATGGAAAGATATGCTATTTTTTATCTAATGTGATGTTTATATTGTAAGTCTTGAATTTTACATGTGCTGCTCACATGTTAATTCAGATGTTATGTGGCATACCAACCCTAAAGGGACTTCTCCTCATGTTTACAACGTGTGTTGTTGGCCACCAAATACAGATGTATTAGATACTAGTGTGGACCTCGTTTCTGAATTTAAGATGATACATTTATCCATTATACTTGTTCAAGATCTGCGTTTAATGACGTTTAATAATGTATTAAGGATGTCCAGTAATTCAGACATTATTTGTTGCTTCTGTGAAAGATTCTTGGCATATAGATGTGTTGCTAAATTCTTAAAGAATTGAATATATTTATTCTCTAACTACCTTTTTTTCTCTCTCTCTTTCTTGCTACCACTTAACCTGATGCACTTCCATGCACGATAACGAATTAGTCATTACCTTTTTGTCCCTAATTAACATTTGATCTAGGGGGATAGCATATTCGTTTCCGGTAAAATCCTGGCCTTGGGGGTTACTGTTCTAGTCTCCGTGGTGCTTACACGGGGGTTTTAAAATTAGCTCTAGAATCATCACAATACTTCCGTTTATACTGGTTTCGTAGAATGGGTTTTTTACCTTACGAAAGTCTACATTTAAACATCAAGACTAGGGTTTATTAATAGAGATCCATGTCACTTTTCATGGACAATAAAGTTATTTCAATTTACTAATATTGATCTATGATAGCGTACTCACTTCCGGTAATATCCTGGCCCCTGGGGTTACCGCGCTAGTCTTTATGGGGCTTACATATCGGCTTTAAAACAGCTTCCGGTGGTGGAAATCACGTGTCCATACCGGAACACAGTGAACTGCCGTGAGAACGTCTAGAGCACACTCGCTTCAGGTAAGACCTAGATGATTCCCTTTTTTTACTTTTTCTAACTTCCCTGAGCTCGATTCTAATAGATGATCTATTTTCAGATCAGACAACGAACACTATTGCCAACTACACACAGATCGCCCTCACGGCCCATTCCTTTACAGATTTTACATGTCACGGTAAACTTTTTCTTATAATCCTATTAGTAGTTATAACTCCATTGCTGGTATGATTAACGACCTAATCACGTCTGCTCTTCATATTTGCCTAACAGGATTCTTCACTTTATGATTGTTTTGGAAGCCGGGGAATATTTCCACCGGTAGCGCGGTGCGCTTTTATGATTACTATCGTGAGTAGAGGCTATTATCCTCTTTCTCACACTAGTGATATCTAACTCCAGCATTCTTATGATTCAGACTATGCTATTTCCGCATATATATTTGCCCTGCAGGATTTTGTTACTCTTCAGTCCTGTATTCCAGGATTGTTTGCTTGCCGGAAATTATCTTTACCGGCAGCGCGGTAAGCGCTTTTGCTATTATTGTCTTGAACAGTATTCTTAATTCCTTTTTTTATATCTTGTCTTTATCTCATATCAATTGTTTAGGTCAAGTGGTTATTTTCAATTGTGCTACATGCTTTAAGGGCCACCGGCCCCCCTTCTATTTTTTATTTATTATTTGTCTAAATTATTATTTTTTCGTTCACTTTTCACCTCAGGTTTTATCTTGTGAATCCTTCTTATTCGTAGACCACGTTACTACTAGCCGGAGATTAATTGAACCGGCAACGTGGTAAGCGTTTTTAGAATATTGTGCGAATGGAGTTAATCAACTTTAGCCTGTTACCATTATCAATGAGTCATTAATTTCTACCAATTCCTTAGCTAACCTTTGCCCCTCCTCCTGCTTTTCCCCCGAACCTTTTTACCTTTTCTTCAGACCACGTACTCAGAAATTCTTTTACCATCTCAAGTGATTAGCCCAGCCGGGTTGGAAATATCACCGGCAGCGCGGTAAGCGCGTTTTCTTTTTATCTACTCTTTCTTTGCCACACCTTTTGATTTCTTAAATATTTCCAATCACTCTGGAGTAAGGACGCTTATGTTTCTTTCTTCTCCTCTATTTTCTCTTTTGATTTTATTTCTTAGATTACAAAGTCGTATACGTCAACATTCAGGTATTTAGTGACTTCTTCTCTGTTGAAGGACCTATCTAGCTGTATGCTCCATGTTACAATGTTTTTTTAATCTCTTAATTTTTAGAATTTTAGAAACCGCATACGAATTGTTACACTGTTTTTACTCTTGTAGACACCACTTAGAATGTCACTATTAAAGGTCTGTGTCATTTAGATTTAATACACTTACTTACTTAAAATCTTAAATGTATACCTGAAAATTTTTTTGTCTTATTTTATCACGGTGAATATGGTTTCCACTGGTAGTTTAAAATTGAGTCCGCTCATCTTGAGACTTATATTTGGTGGGCAATATGTATCACACATATCCCTTGTATCTTTCCCAGCCCTGAGGAGTCGCGGAATTAACTTCCATACGCGACGAAACACGTGTCGGCTGGTTTCTGTTTGACCATATGAAAACCGAATAAAAGACTAAAACAACATAACGTTTATATGATTATTAATCAATGTTTTGTATATTTTCTCTGGGTGTATTGAACTTTATATATACTGTTGAATTACCCTTATGTGTGCCTAGGTTTATATATTAAGTGTGACTGGTGTGCCGCACTGTGCACTGACCTGGGGAAGAGGCGCTGACCTTGACGGGGGGGAGGGGGGTGCTGTGTTTAGCAATAGCTTCCGATTTAAAAACACCTGCAGCAGAGTTTCTTGTCCAGCTATCAGGCAGCAGTAAAAATGTCAAGATAACTCTTGTGGTTAATGTTTCTGCTAGAGAGAAAGATCGGAGTTTTGTCTACTTAATATGCCTGCTGCAAAGAACGCCTACCAAGCAGATCACAGATCCTTATTTTATGTGACTAGCTTAAGTCCTCAGCCTTAAGCTATACCGCATGGCTTGAATTCAATTTTGAGAAAACTAGCTCCCACTATTTCTGTAAACAAACATAGAGGGGTACCCTCGACCCCTTGGTTTTCCGAGGCTTTAAAACTGGAAAAACAAGCATTCAGGAGGCAAGAGAGGAATTGGCGTAAACATTATGACGAATCCGAAAAACATCGTTATAAAGCTATCCTTGCAAAACTATAAAAAGATGGTCATTAATGAAAAAAGGCATTATTACATCCAACAAATTGAAAAAGCTGGCAACTCCAGTAAAGAATTGTTTCTGGTTATAACAAAACTTACCTCAGTTACAAAAAACAATTCTTCTATCTACAACCAAGAATTTTGCAACATGCTTGCCCGGACGTTTAAAAATAAGGTCGAAATTTTGAACTTTTCGACAAATCTAAAGTTAACACAGACTTAACAGACCAGGAAGCAACTAATGACATGTTGCTCACTGAATTCACTCTAACATCTCCAAATCAAGTAGCCACGCTTCTTTTAGCTGCCAAATCTGGCTCCTCTGAAGACCCTTGGCCCCCTAAGATTTCACAGCTTGCAAATCAGTACATTGCCCCCCATCTTTCATCAGTGTTCAATCAAATGTTTTTGCAAGGATCATTTCCCATTATTTGGAAACATACCTTTATCCTTCCTCTTATTAAAAAGTCTAACCTTGGCATTAGCGATCCTGCTAATTATCGTCCCATTTCAAGACTTCCACTGCCAGCTAAAATTGTAGAAAAAATAATCAATGCAGAACTATCTCATTTTATTTCTGAGAATCAGCTTTTAGACCCCAGTCAGTTTGGGTTTAGAGCGAATCATAGCACTGAGACTGCATTGATAAAAATTACTGAAGAAATACGAATGACATTAGATGGTGGAGGGTCAGCAGCTCTTATTTTACTGGACCTATCCGTGGCGTTTGACACGGTGGACCATGTTCTATTGATCCACCGTCTGAACACTGTATGAATTAAAGGTAAAGCTCTTACATTGCTAACATCCTTTCTATCATTGAGATTCCAAACCGTGAATCTGGGTCAGTTTAAATCCTCACCTTTTACTCTGCCTTGTGGGGTCTAAGCTGGATTATTGTAACTGCTTATACATGAATCTCCAGGTCAAATTACTCAAGAGTAGACCTCCAAATCTATTGGCAAAAAGTGCCATAACTGTTCGAATTTCCTCAGTTGATTGATTCTCGTAGCATATAAATGTTCGAACATAACATTCTAACCCTTTGCATTTTGGCCTGCCATTGGCTTAAAGAAGGACACTTTGCCGTTTTCCAGTGTTGCAAAATCAACAACCGTGCAATAGAGATCAATATAGAAGTATTTCTTTTTCCATTTTTGATAAGACACTACTGATTGTTGAATAGCCAAAGAGTACTGTGCAGGGGTGTGGAAAAACGCTTTTCAAGAGTCGTTGACTAATATAATTAAATATTTGAACCAAAACAGTGTTCAAAGCAAGCCAAGACAAAAAGGTATGAACGCAATCACCCAGTGAAGCTGTATTAAACCTAAATAATTGATATAAAACATCAGGAATCATTTATGCAGAAACTGTGGGGTATAACATAACATTCGAGATAGAAAATAATTCCTTCCTCTTAAAATTTGCAGCTCTAAAAAGTTTATTGGGGGGGCGTGGCCAAGATGGCGGAGTGAACGGATGCGTCTCGCCCGAGCTCCATCCTCGCCAGGCCTAAAGCACACTCATAGCCCCCGCATCCCTCCACAGCTGACACCGGAGGATACCTCTCGCACGGGGGCACCGGCGGCATGGCTGATTTGACCTTGGGGGTGGCATATCCTTCCCCCTGGCTTGCAGAAGATCTGGCCCAGATCTCCAGCGGGCGGCCTGTGGACCGCGCCGTGGAGTTGCGAGCTCCGGCGGGTCTGTGGGGGGCCGCGCCTGGCCGGTGCTGCCCCGGTGTTGTGAAATCCTGATGCAACCCTGCTGATTCTGGTCTGGAGCCCCCTGGATCCTTGACGAAGAAGCAGCGTGGCCTAGTGGTTGGCGGGGCGTGGCTGGTGCTGGGCCTTCTCACGGCCGAAGCTCGCAGCAGTCTATTGGCCGGGTTGGCCTGGGGAGCACCGGGGCGCTTTCCTGTCCACTGCACGGCGCCCGGTGAAGAGACGACGGAGGGACGGAGCAGGCGCTCCCATCAGTGGCTGATCCAGTTTCTGATCCGACTGGTTGCATGCTGCAAGCCTCCACAGCGCTCCCCAGTGATAGTGAAGACCGACCACCCCTGGGAGTGGGGCTGCCTGAAGGTACGGTCCTGTTGGCGAGGGGAGTGCTGTCAGCGTTGGAAGATCTGGTGTGTGCAAAGCCCGGCGCTTACCCGGCGGCACGTCCTGCCACCATTTGAGCCCTGTGTTTGATCCTGGGCTCTGGAGGGCCCGGCCCACGGCGGTGAATGGCATTTCCTCTCTGGGCCTGTGCCTGCTGGGGGGCGAGCAGCCTCCAGACCCACGACTTGCAACACGGATCGCCCCTGAGCACCCCCTTGGGAGAGTGGCACCTGACTGCCCTCGGCGGCGATCCTCTGGGTGATGCACCTCATCTTCCCAGGTGAAGCATAGGCGGAAGCGGGCAGTGGAGCTCGCCCTGCGCCATATTTGGTGGTACCGTTTGGAGCACCCCGTAGGGCCCTTGGATCTGCTGCGCTACCCTGTGGACACTACTACCTCAGATTAAGGCCCTCCCCACCCTGCTGCTGCCTGCCCTCCCAGGTCCGCCGCCGAGGCTCGAAAGCCGGAGATAGACTTGAACGTCTGCGCCCTGATCTGGCTAAAATCGATAAGGAGAGGTCTGCGGTGCTCCGGTTGCTTTCTGGTGCCCAGGGAGAAACCCCGGACCCTCCCAGCTGAGGTAATTTTGGTTGACTAGAACGGGATGCAGAGTTGGTACTGGAGGGGATGGGGGGCGGCTGCTTCCGTCCTTGGTGAATGCCTCTCGCCTTCTTGGTTCCCCCATCTACTCTTGCCCCCCATTGGGGTTGGACTCTGATTATTTCCTGTTTTTCACTTATGTTATTTGTTTTATTGTAATGTTGGGTTTGTTCTGTGGTTGTTTTGGGTCCCCCTCCGACGAGTCAATCTAGAAACATCTTTCACTTATGCTTACCTATGGTAGCCCTGTGTATATCTCACACCCCTTCCTTATTGTTTTGAAGATTTGCTGTGCACAAACCTTGCCTCTCTCGCTTTCCCATTGTCACTATGTCCAGGGAGACTAAGATAGTTAGCCTCAATGTTCGAGGCCTTAATAACCCCATTAAGCGGAAAGCTGTATTATCCCTGTTAGAGCAATCTACGGGCAATATTTGCCTGCTTCAGGAGACACACTTACTCTCCAAAGATACACACAGAATGCACACTGGGAGATTCCCACAACAATACTGGTCAGCAGGGAAGGGCAAGAGGGGAGGAGTTGCCATCTTATTCTCCAAGCATTTTACTAGTACAGTCCTGGGCCCGGTGGCTGAAATCAAGGGCCGCTTGTTGGCCCTTCGAGTACGGATCGGCTCTTTCCATTTCACACTGGCCTCCATTTACTCTCCCAATGAACATCAGGAGGCTTTCCTGCTGGAAGCTTTAGCCAAAGTACTCCACTCCCCAGATGCGGCAGTGGTCATGGGCAGGGATTTGAATGCGGTGATGCATGCGGAGCTATATCGCTCGGGCCAGCGAGTGGGTGGAGCGGGAGCATTGTCAGCCAGGGGCCAGGAATGGTTGGAGGAGTGTGGGATGAGAGATGCATGGCTTGCCTTGCACCCGGGGGAACGGGACTTTACCTTCTATTCCGCAGCCCATAAAACCTATGCAGACTGGACCACTTCCTAGTCTCCCCCTCCACCTGGGGTCGTGTCCGAGCATCCACTATCGAGGCCCGTTCGCTGTCGGATCATGCACACATTACTCTGACTACACATGCTTTTCCCGCTCGCACTACGGCTCCTCCCTGGCATCTCCGTGAATCTATGCTGTTGTCCCCAGCTACAGTGACTGCGCTCCGGAAGTCGATACAGGACTATTTAGCACTTAACGACGATGGTTCCACTGCCCTGTCCTCAGTCTGGGAGGCTCTCAATCTAGATGGTCCGGGGCACTCTTATCGCTAAGGCTGCCCATGAGAATAAAGCAAGAATGGAGAAGAGGGAGGAACTTGAACTGCGGGTGAAGGAACTGGAGGCTATTCATTAGCGATCTGGTGCCCCAGGATATGGAGACAACTTGAACGGGAACGACGCCACCTTCAACGCCTCAACCTCGATAGGGCGGAACATGCCGTTGTCTGCCTAAAACACAAATATTCTGTAGGCAGGAATAAAGGGGGACGGATGCTAGCGCACTGCCTGCACAGTAAACAACATGCACAAGCAGTGAAGGTAGTCCGAGATGCCCGCTGGGTGGATGTCTCGAAGGACGTCGGCATTGCGGACGCTTTCCGGGATTTTTATTTGGAGCTCTATACTGCAGACTCCTCAATCTCGTCGGATCCAGCCGCCTATCTAAGTGCCGCTGCGATCACTTCCATTCCGGAAACCAAAGCTGCTGCCTTTGACGAGCCTATATGCACCGAGGAGGTGATTTCGGCGATTGCTCGCCTTAAGCCTTTGAAGGCACCCGGCCCAGATTGGTTCAGCGCTGCTTTCTACAAGACCTTTTGCCCGGAACTAGCTCCTATACTCACACGCTTATTTAATTCCTTTGCTGACTCAGGCACTCTGACTGACACAATGCTCCAAGCTTCGATCACAGTGATTCCGAAACCTGGCAAAGACCCTAAGCTTTGCAGCTCATACCGACTGATTTCATTGCTGAATCTTGATGCAAAATTGTTTGCTAGCATAATAGCTCAACGCCTTAACCCTCTGATGCCCGGTCTTGTAGACCCGGACCAGGCTGGGTTTATACCTGGCCGACAATGTGGAGATAATACCAAACGCCTTTGCCATCTGATCGATAAAGTGCAGCGTTCCCATGAAGAGGCCTTGCTGTTGGCGGTGGACGCAGAGAAGGCCTTCGACAGGGTGCACTGGTCTTACTTGTTTACCACTCTTGAGCGGTTTGGAGTTGGCTCCCGCTATCGCAACTGGGCTGCGATCATTTACAGCTCTCCTAGCACATTGGTGAGGGTGAACGGGGTCACCTCTAGTGGTTTTCCCATCGGACGGGGTACACGACAGGGCTGCCTTCTCTCAACACTTCTCTTTGCCCTCTATATGGAGCCCTTTGCTCAAAGGCTCCGTGACAATCCCAACACCAGGGGCATTCCTTTTGGGGCAGAGCAGCTCCTGATCAATCTTTATGCCGATGATGTTATCTTCTCTATTACTCACCCTATGACTTCTCTACCTGCTATTATGGTGGATCTCTCTACCTTTGGGCAGAACTCGGGATTCGGGGTCAATATGCAAAAATCACAAATATTGACTTTGACCTCCTCCCCATGCACGGAAAGTTCCTTGCGCGCACTGTATGACTTTTATTGGGTCTCGGAGAAACTTTCTTATCTTGGTTGAGTGCTCAATAGGAGTTTGGAGAAGACGGCGGAAGCCAATTATTCCAGGCTTCTCGCACTTATACACAAAGACCTGACACATTGGCAGCGGCTCCCGTTGTCATGGTTTGGCCGATTGGCCGCGGTAAAGATGAATATCCTTCCCAGAGCCTTATATATTTTCCAGACTCTCCCTCTACGGCCACCTCCAGGTCTACTGCTTAGGCTGCAACGGGATGTCGATCACTTTATATGGGGGTCTGTGAAACCCAGGTTGCAAAAGCAACTTTTGCAACGTCCGAAACGGGAGGGTGGCCTCGCAATACCCAATATGACGGGCTACTATCAGGCATCGATGCTGAGTTACTCGGTGGAATGGAATTGCCCGCTTACGGAGAAACACTGGGTCTTCATAGATCAGACGGTTGCGGGTCGACACATCTGGAGGGAATTGTGGCTACCTAGAGCCCATAGGGTTTGAGGCCTTTACTCTTCCCCGTGACGCGTCCGACATTCCAGGTTTGGGATAAAGTGGCTGCCTCCGCCGGTCTCACCACTTTCCCCTCGCCCATGACCCCCTTGTTCTCGAATCCGGCATTTCCCCCTGGCATGACTAAAGGGGTAGATAAACGATGGGCGGAGGGGGGATGTAAACGGGTGGGATGCCTTTTCGATCACAATGGTCTGATTCCGTTCAAGCAAGTCATGGTAGACTATGGCCTGCTTGAACCAGGCCACTTCCTCCATTCGCAAATGTTGCACTGGCTGTCTGGTGCGTCCATTCGTCCTCATTTTGGCAGACCTATGTCCACATTTGAAAAATGGCTGTTCCTCAAAAAAGACGATAGGAAACTTATCTGCGAAATTTACTTCTATTTATCTACGACCCCACCCAAGGGCAGGTCCGCTTGCCAGAGGAGATGGGAGGAGGAATTGGGTCGAACACTGTCAGACAAAGAATGGAATTATATTTTTTATAGAACCCACCACACAGCACACTCCACGGGACATACTGAGATGTCGTATAAAATCATTTCCTACTGGTATTACATGCCCGCCTGCATGCAGAAATGGAACCCCCAGTGTGATGGCCTGTGTTGGCGTGGCTGTGGCAACCCTGGCACTTTAATCCATCTGCTATGGCATTGCCCAAAACTCACTCGGTACTGGGAGCGGATTCTGGATGAGGTTGATCGGGCCTTTGACACTACCATCCCTAGGTTCCCTGCATATACATTACTTGGTCTACCTAACGCATTAACATTCTGTAGTGGGCTGGCCCCACGTGTACAGCATACAAAGAAGACGTAGCCGGTTTCCAGTTGATGTAGTTTATTAAGCAGATGCTGTAAGCTGTAGCAGGCCCCACCAGGAGCAGCCTCCTAGCTGCTCAGCCCATCTTCCCAACTGTCTCACACACCACAGGCACCCAAGCATTCCACTCACACTGACATTCTACACGGAACACTCACACTGGCTGAGCAGCTAGGTAGAGGGAACATAATGACATGACCTGAGGATACTACATATCCTATCCCTTTTATATTGAACAATAAAAAGAACCAAGCTAAATTGAAAAACAACTATACACAGAAATGTACAAGAGATGTAAATAGTCCGTAAACCCAGGGATGCAAAGAATGACATCACGAGAGGGAAAACAGACAAGCAAAAAGGAGGAAAGAAGGATGAAAAGAATAAAAACACACTCTAACACCATCCTCCTCCTTTAACAGTGAACAAAGAAAAATGTAAGAAGACCAAGAAGAACTCACATACACCAAGTGAGAATAACGCACAAGACAGAAGAAAAGGGTAAGCTTAACCCAGACTAGAATACAATGGGTGGAACGACACCCAAGGAAGTACACCTCACGTGAGGAGACTGTGGCGAAAACACCATACGCCACCCCTCATGTGAGGGACACTGTGGGACTAAAACCCCAGTGAAAAAATGATTGGGACTGACACCCAAATGTACAGGTTACATCACATGGGACTAACCCCCAAGGACATGTGCAGCATAAGGATACAGATGCAGCACAGTGTGGAAACACAAGAGGACAACCCACACACATGAAAACGTAGAAGGAAGTGAAGGGACTGACACCCAACACCCAAATAACAAAGGTGGGACTAACACCCCCTTTAAACTAAGTATATAGGAGACTAATGACCAGGAAGTGGGACTGAAACCCCTCCCAAATGCAAGTAACTGTGAACATGGGGTCATGGGACTGAAACCCACTCCCATCCCTAGACAGGGATAATCTATCTGGAACCTGGGAACATGGGACTAAAAACCCACTCCCATCCCTAGACAGGGATAATCTATCTGGAACCTGGGAACATGGGACTAAAAACCCACTCCCATCCCTAGACAGGGATAATCTATCTGGAACCTGGGAACATGGGACTAAAAACCCACTCCCATCCCTAGACAGGGATAATCTATCTGAAGAAACACATCAGAGATCTAGTGCCAACATAACACGTACATGTGTAATTTCAATCAACAATGTAGGCATATACCAATCAGAAGTCACTCAAGGTTCAAGTCTCTTTTTCCTGTAAAAGAAGACAAATTAGCGTAATAACTTTTAAAAACATGCTCCTCTAAATTTGCATGTAAAAGTGTCAAAGGTGTGCCTGTCACCACGACGTTGAGGGACAGGCGTAGAACAACTCCAGGAGATTTGCCACCAGAGGGTACTTGACTTGCAGGAGATACAATGCCAGTGACTAATGTAAGTTAAACAGATGTACGATTACTGCAGCAAAGAACATTACACAGCAGACAGCATCGGCAGTATTACAAGCATCCAGTAACATCCTGTTACTCTTTCTTTATATCTGCGTGTAGAACGCCAACAAGACAACCTGATTCTGTCACCGGAAGGCAGACAACGGAAGGAACAAACTGCCACTCACCAGCGGTGTTCGGCACAGAATCCACTGTCCTCTGTACGTAGATCCGTACGATCCCAGTGAACGTGGGATGACCAGTAGCGCTGCCGGTAAAGTGGAAAACAAATCCGATGAGACGTGGTTGGCATTTTGATTGCAGAGCACATACGAAACACATGGGGCTAGACCATCCCCAAGATGGCAGCACGTTCAGGGGACGCGCGCCGAGTGGCTCACGGCACGCTCCTGCTGCAAAGCGTAAGACGGCAAGACGAAGGCTGGCAGGACGTCATGAAGGGTACATGGGCAGCTCCGCGCGACAAGGACAAAGTAAGTTGCGCGATCCGCTTTTGAATTTTGAATCGCTGCGCAACTGTTGTTCTAAGCGGCCTCATAGTAATGAAATGTTAAAAACAAGAAAACTGTACGAAATTTACCCTGATGACAAATCCCTTAGCAGGCAGGCAGACGGGTCCAAATAGGTGAAAACCAGCCGTATTTCCGTTAAAAACGCCAGCAGGTGAACGAAAGAAATTGGTACAAGCAAAGTCCAAGTAGAGTTCACGGCGGTGGTGCGCTTGTTTGGAGACACAAAAATCATCAAATGCCACACAAAGAAAAATGAAAAGCTAGTACACAGTCACAGATGAAAAATTCAAAGAAATGAAACCTCATGCCAAACTGAAACAGCAACTGATTACCATACTTGAGGCACAGAAGACATTTGTAGTGGCACCATAGACGTTTGTTAAGCCTCTATAGACATTTGTTGTGGCGTAGGGACATCTGCAAAACGTAGGCATCCTTTTTTACATATTTATCTGCGTTGTAAGTACGCCTGGACTACACGGAGGCACACTAAGTAGGAAATACCCTTCAAAGCCTACTCATGGCAGCCACAGATTACCTTATTCCTCGTTGCACAAAATACGTAGCTTGTGGTACGGTATACTTTTCTGATGTACTGCAGACTTTTGTTGTGGCATAGTTTCTTCTCCAAGGTGTAAGCAGGCTTGTAACCGTATTTACTGTTGTTGTAGATGACAAGATGAAGGTACAGCACGCCTTGACTGGGCTGTCCGGTGTGGTGGACACTGGTGGGGCTACTGCGCGTGCTTGTCCTGGTTCCTTTTTCTTGCGTTACCTTTTGCTTGTAACATGTTTCAAAGTCCTTGTTTCTTGGCTTCATCAGCTTTAACTTAACTCCTGTTGCTTTTTGCGTTGAGTTGCTTCAAAATCCCATGTAAATCGTCGCCATAAATAATGTAGTGGGCTGGCCCCACGTGTACAGCATACAAAGAAGACGTAGCCGGTTTCCAGTTGATGTAGTTTATTAAGCAGATGCTGTAAGCTGTAACAGGCCCCACCAGGAGCAGCCTCCTAGCTGCTCAGCCCATCTTCCCAACTGTCTCACACACCACAGGCACCCAAGCATTCCACTCACACTGACATTCTACACGGAACACTCACACTGGCTGAGCAGCTAGGTAGAGGGAACATAATGACATGACCTGAGGATACTACACATTCCCACTACGCTCAATCAAGGGAAGGCAGATGGCCCTAGCTCTTAATGCTGCCCACCGAGTTCTCTTGTCTTGCTGGAACTCGGACAGAATCCCCCACCACCAGCAGTGGCTCCACCAGCTATGGGCTTTATTGGGCATGGAAAGATTATCGATGGCAACATTGGGAGATAAGTCAGAATACTCTAAGATTTGGGCCCCCTTTATATCCATCCTATCGGGAGTTGACTTGCCCCAAATACCTCTGCATCTTAAGATTGATCCCGGATTCCCAGGAACTGGAGGAAGTCAGCGATAACGCAACAGGCTCCTCATAGCCTTGCTTCTGTCCCTGTGTACACTATCCCTGGGATCTGGCTCGTTCGGATGGGGGCGGGGTGGGGGGTGGTTTTTGATTTTTGTTTGCCCATTGGAGCCGCATTTGTTGTTTTCAGTTTTTGAAAAGTGGCAAGTTATACAATTCAGCAGCTCATCTCCGTCATGTGTACTTTGTGAAGACGTGATATATGTTTTATGGTTTTACCTGTTTATGATGCATCTAGACTATGGCTTATCTCCCCTGGTTCCCCTTATGACGCGGCTGGCCCTGAATGGGTTGTAGGTGGCTTGCTGTGTATTCCCCCTTTAGTATTTCATATCCACATTGCTGTCTGTTTCTTTTTCTACTGCTAACTTTTGCGCGTCTGGCCCAATGGGTTGTAGGCGGCTTGCTGTGTATTGCTCTTCATTACGTACTTTGCCAATAAAAACTGATTCAATTCTAAAAAGTTTATTGCCATAAAGGCAAATCATTGACCAATGTTTACAGGAAATCTTACAATTGGTTGCTGTTTGAATTTTAGCTAAAAAGCCAGGAAGAACTTGGTTTTGTAGCTTCTGATGAAGAATTGTATTCCAGCAACCAACTCCTAGTAATTTATATTTAAAAAGAAATGTTAATTACAAATGAGTAAAATCACCAAGAGCTGGATAGTAATCCATCAGAAATGCCATAAATTGAGCAAAGCTAAACCAGAGTCCAGCCTACACTCATGACCTTGCAAATTAACCTGATCGCAGGTCCTCCATGAATCATTTATAATGAAATCGGCTATTGATTTAAAACCCAAACAATTCCATTCTTCAATTATTTTACCAGGTAAATGTAAACTCAAAGTCCCACCATCAGCCAATGACAAACATAGATGGCATTCCGGAATTCTACATTCCAAACTAATGCCGTTTTCATGAAGTATCATTTCCTTAAATACCTTATATCTGTTTTTGTAAATTTCCAGGTCTTTTAAAAAAATATGGACGTTGAATCCTTGTCTCCTTTAACAGTAAATGGCAAAATTAATTCTCAAAAAGGTTTGCATCATTGAGGAGCCGAGAAGCACTATCTACTGAAGTGGCTTGATAATACAGGCAAAAATTGCTTAAGGCAACCCCCCGTAACTTAGTTGTATATTAGCAAGTTGAATATGGGTATGTTGATTTTTCCATAGAAACTTCCTAATCAATGCATCAATCTCCTTAAAGTATCTGTTGCTTGATAAAGGGAGGTATAATGATTTAAAAAAATCTTTTGTATATTATTGCTGTTGTTTGGAATGGTGTTGGTGAAGGGATCATTGACCTCTGAAATGGTGTTACTATTCAACCTTTCTTTAGTTGACAAAGCTAGAACCTTACCTATATGTCCACGTTCTAAATAGACTTTTTCATGAGTTGTTCTCCCATTTATCAATTCGTCTTTCATAAATAAGTCCTTCTAATAATGATTTATTCAAAGGAAATATATCATATTCTAGGCTTAACTGTTTCCATCTCCAAATCTTCCTGTAACCTCCTAATTTCCTGATTACACAGTTTATTGAACATTGCTCTGTAAGCAATAACCTGGCCCCTAAAACATGTTTCAAATGTCTCACAGACAGTGAAAATCGGGCGGAATTAAGATTCAGATGAAAAAAATCATCAATAAATATTAGGGCCTCATCTTCCCAACATTGATTTGTAAATAGGAATCTGTGAAAATTCCATTTGTGAGCAGAAGCCCCACTAAGCTCAACCTGTTTCTGAATTGATACTAATGAGTGATCCGAAGACCAATTTGTCACATTAATTCTAAAAAGATTTGGAAATAAAAAAGAAATCTAGCTAAAACACTCCATTAGGATGTTTAGAAAAACAAATATATTGCCTGTTACTGAGGTTATCAATACGGCAGGGATCTAAAAAAACATAATCCTGTTTTAGCCTGGCAATAAATGCTGTTGTTTTGTACCTTTGAATGATGCATCCAATTCTGGAATTTGTAAAACATTAAAATCTCCTCCCATTATAGGGCAAGTAGAGTTAATGGTCAAAGTGTAAATCTTTTGTAACTGAACGATGTGGTCTTTCATAGGGCCATAATAACTTATAAAATTGAATTGCAGAGAATTTAAATGAACCATCACCTATAACCATCTCCCAAGATTATCTTACTTAATAACCACTATCTCCCAGTCCAAAGCTTGTGAAACAAAATAGCCAGCTCCCTAGACGAAGCACCTGCTGATGAAAAAATGGTATGTGAAAAGAGCCTAGGAAAAAAAGGATTTGAATCGTTTGATTTAAGATGTGTCTATTGCCAAACATTTAAACTTGGATTTAAAGTGTTTCAACCATTTGACAGTGGCACAGTACTAATACTTATTAGATAAGCCATTGATATTACAAGAGATAACCTTAATAGAGCCTAATATCACCTAAAATAAAATAAAAATTGCATTTTGTCAGCTATATGCCTATTCAAATCATTGAAAATATTATCCACAATACTACCATCTTTTTTACACACCCCCTGTAACCCGCCCTTCCCTAGCAACACATTCACCCATGCCGAACCCACCCTCCGATGCGCAACTCTGAAAGGGAATTGCCTGTCATATCCCTTCAGCCACCCTGAATCCCAAATTTGATCTGTGCCATGTTATAGCACCTTGAGCTCCACTTAAGAAGGAAAGAAGGGATTCCCTCCAACCCTCTGTCCCTTGAAACCACTTAATCCATTATTACCCTTTACCATATCAAACTTAAATTACATTTAATGCACATCGGATCCAACACTAACTTGGTTGTACACTAACTCGAGGTTCCAGTACTACAAAATCACTTTGAGTTCATATGCACTTCTTTAAGCAGTTTGTGAGTTCAGGTACTGAAGAGAAAATCTGAAAGCGACCTTTATGCAGAACTGAGTTTTGACTGTTGAAAAAGACTTGCTTGAATCCCAGCCAAATTAGGAGTGAAGCATGCCCCTAAACTCTTTCCTCCGACAATCAACCAATACTGTCATATCCAAGTACAGCTATCTCCTTAACTTTATCCAATGATGATTTAGGGATAGAATCTGAATGTTACACAGATTAACCAAAGGGTAGCTTTGTCTAGCAGGGTCTAAAGAAAAGAGCTCTATATGTTTGATTGAATTAGGAGGTTTCAATGTGTGTTTCTGCCTGAGGCTGCACTTTGCATCGCTAGTTTTTCAAAAAGTCAAGGAAGCAGAAAGGACCATCTCATTTCCAGTAATGTTTCTCCCCCCTAAAGGCGAATCAGCAGGGATGTTGATGGAAACATTCTCAGCTATCTGTTCCATTTCCAAACACACTAAGCTCATAATTTGTGCAGTAAGTCTGATATCTTTTTTTGAGCAACATGACCAGGGAGACCTAAACATTTCTTTTGCTGATTCTCTGAAGAGCCTTTAGCCTTACAAGGAGATCTTCTTAGAGTATATGAATTCATATAGCTACATGGTCCAAACTATAGAACTGCAGAGTAGTAAAGAAGTAAACAAAGTTCAGAACAAACATAATGGACTGTAGCTATACTCTGCAAATGCAAAGGATATAAATATGTATCGCACAAGCTAGATCTTACCCCCAGCAAGCCGCACCCAGATTCTGAGGGCAAGAGAGCCTGTTAAGAGTCAAAGCCTTCCCTCCAATGCCCAGCTCCATGCAGTTAAGAAATCACTCACACCCTGGTTCAACTTCTCCACTCGTTCCTGCTGGGCCGCTTCTGCCAAGGTCTACGGCTTGGGTATGCCAATACTTATTTGGGCTATAGCATTGATTGTGGTCAGTCCCTTAACCAGCGCCGGAAGAGCTAAGCAAGCTGAGCATGCTTGTCCTTCAAAATCCATGATTCCAAAATGCTGTTCCATTGATTAAGGTTCACTCATCTCTGCCCTGCCACAGTCACTCTGTGTCAGCACCCCGCTGCAGCGGTGCTTTGGCAAAGATAGCCCAAACCAAGATTACAAAACCAGTTCACACATCTGTTGCTTGCTGGCAGAAACAGCCACCCTCTGTAAGCACCACGCCACATGGCACCACGGCTAAGACAGCCCAAACCAGTACCGACACAGGGATCAGCCGAAAAGTCAAGATCCTATCAAACAGAGGCCTGCCAGTTCAGACATCATCTCCCCTTAGCACAGTCAACACAGCCTGTCACCAATACTCCCATGGTGCAACCAAAATGCTGCCAAGGAGCGTGACCACGTCTTCCTGTGATGGCGGTGGGGGGACAACGGAGGGACTCTTTCCAAAGCAAAAACTCATTGGCAGTGCACGACGGCAACTGGCACTGCCCCTCAGCCATACTAGATTCCCTGAGGGAACTTGTCGCAAATCCCAAAAGGGTTCTGGACCTGTCACTTAGCCTATCTCTGGTCAAAACAGAAAAACCTTGTACACAATGACTGGAGTTCAAGTCAGCTGATGAAAAGTAATGGTAATACAATTTTTATTGGATCAGATAGAAGAATAGGAACTGTCTTTCTGGTTCTAAAACAATTTATTGAAAGTTGTCCGCTAGGGGATTGTTTCCTGTCGGACCGTTCTACTTACTTGCCATCTGCTCCACTGTAACAAGTATCGACAGAATTATATGAAGATATTGAAACAAAAACCTTACACAAAGATGTTTTTATTTTATGTGTATGTGTTTTTGAAACAATATGAGCCATACTTTGGTACAGTTGCTGCTGTATTTTTGGCCACTGGGAGCACTACGTTGTCCAGTTTATTTGTGCCTCTATAGGAACACTAGCATTGGCATAGCGAGGGTATCATGGACCTTAATGCAAGCAAAGAAAATCAGCCACCTTACCCCCACAGGTTTGTAGGAAAAACAACCTTACTGAGGTTTAGTAAGTGCCTCTCACCCCGGGATCATGATACCACTGCTCCTGCTGTACTAATGATATGTATGTTCCTTAAATCAAGAGAGCTCACCTACATAGCGACGTCAAAGGGAACACATGGTTTATCCTTCATTCTCAAACGAGTTTAAGCTAATAATGAATTGTCACTATCCCAAAACCCATTGCAGTTCTTGAACTATGAGCAGGGGGGCCTCCTCATCCAGAAAAGTTAATAGAAAGTGTTTTTACTATGTCCATGTAAAAACACACCCCCTACGACCCATGTCCCTCCTCTAATCCCAAAATGCTTTTTGCATGTGTCTTGAACTTGTTTGTGGTTTAATGAAAGGTAAAAACATTATTTCTAGACAGTGTGGAATGTTTGTTTTTACTATTGCATTCCGAGCGCGTCTATCATCAGACGGTATGTTACTGAGGCACCCTGTTCTAGGTTCCCATGTCCATGTGTAAGGTTAGGACACGGTCTTTTTCCATGCGAAGCAGCCACCAACAGTTACCGTTCCATCTCACCCGCTGTGGGGCAGATGGCTCTTTAGTGTGATTGCCGATAAAGAGAGCTCAATGAATAAAAGTTAGGCAAAGCACAGCAAGGAGATTTTCTAAAGAGACAAAATCTCAAAAGATAAGATTTTGCCTTGTTCCAGGAAGTAGCTGATTGTTGGAGCAAATCTATTTCACGAGGGCAGTTTGCAGCCATGTAGCAAGGCAAACCAACTGAAAAAAGGCACCATGTACAGAGGAGCAGGAGGACAAGGAGGCAGATGAGGAGAAGGAGGGAGGTTTGGTGACCTAATCCAGAACTGACCTCCAAGCTATTATACAAGAGGGAGTTTCCTTTGCGTTGAGTGAAACTGTGGCCCAGAAACAGCTAATAGACACTAATAGTGATGAGCAAGAATCTATCCCCAAAGTGAAATATGCCCAAGGGGTTCATTTCCAGCATGTACTTGTTCATATTTGAGAGGTGCTGGGGTTTAATACTTCATTCTAGTTGAAAAAAGAATTTTTTGTGCAATATGAAGAACATGCTGCAGACCAACTACCATTATATGATGTTCTAAAGAATATGGTCCTTAAAGAGAATAACAATGTGGTTAGGTCAGTGGTTCCTTAATAAGAGATATTCCTTGCAGAAATATGATACAGGATTTCCTCAGATTCCCAAGTTACCTCTCCAGTATGGGTTTGCCATCTTCCCTAGCATCTGAAGAAGTTTTGTCACCTGGTCCAAGTGAAAAGAAGGTAGAGAGTTTCTTGAAATTAGTTTTCACAGCAGCAAATTTTGCAATTGATACCAGTTCCAAGGCTGCCTTTGCAGCTCAGACCCTACTAAAAAAGTTTAAGGCCCTCTTTGATTGCCTGAATGAGAAGATCCTACGGCCATACCAGGGAATATAGAACTGCAAGCAAAGTGTTTGTCAGACACTACCTTTGAATCCTCGTTGTCAGCATCAACAACAGCAGGAGCCTCAGAGGCTGTTAGGATGTCAGTTCGATTAAAGTTGTGGAAACTGGACCCTTCTCAGAGAGTCGTCATTCAGAAGCTTCTTTTTACAGGCTAAAAGCTGTTTGGGAATGAACTCAATGATTGGTCTCTATGACAGCAGAGGAGAAGAAGATTCTTCAAACATTTAGAACTTTTTCATTAAGAACATAATTTTTTTCAGAAAAAGTCAGCCCAAGCATCACTGAGTCACGTCCCTGTCATGGCCGAGCCCGCAGTCCTGTTAGCTGTGTGAGCACAAACACCCCAAAACTCAGGTAAAAAGTCCTGACTAGCAAGAGTACAAGGATAGGGCGAGGCTAATTAACTTTTACGGCAGGTGGAAAAGCCAAATCAAGGACAAGTGGGTGCTGTCAGTCGGTAAAAATGTCTATTCTATAGAATTAAAAGATCAGCCCCAACCATTTTGTCAATAAATTCCCATACCAAATTCTGTGACAAAAAGGAGTATCTCCTGAGAGTTGTGGAATCTTTGCTATTGAAGGGAGCAATATCGGAGGTCTTGATGCTTGTGAGAAACCAAGGTTTCTATTCAATCTCGTGCCTTGTTCCAAAAGCAGATGGTTCTTACCGTCTAGCGATGGACTTAAAAGTGTTGAACCGCCATGTCCAAAAGGCTCTCTTCAGAATAATGTCCCTTTGGGAGGTGATTGCAACTGTGGCAAAAGAAGATCTAATAATGGTGCTAGATCTCCAAGGTGGTATTTTCATGTACCCATCCATTGTGCAAGCCAGCCTCTGCTTCGTTTTGTGGTAGCTGAGAACCACTATGAATTCAGGGATCTATCATTCAGCCTGACGACTTTACCATGTGTGTTCACGAAGATATTGGCTCCTGAGTCCCATTACATTTGGAAGGTATCCAAATGTTACCATATATGGATGATAAGTTAATTTTCTCCTCTTCTCTTCCAAAGGCTGTATCAAATGAAGAAAGAGTGTGCAACTGCCTCACTGATGGGTGTCCTGAGCCTCACAAATTTCCAACAGGTTCCATCCCAGCAGAGGTTATTTATCTGGACTCTAACTCTATTCAATACAGTGGAAGCAATGGCTTTTCTTCCAGAAACAAGGATTCAGAAATTACAGAACACAATAAGACATCTCTTAGCCTCTCCAGAGGCATCCATGAGGATGTTTCTAAAAGTTCAAGGGCTTATGGCAGCCACAACAGCAGTAGTCTCTTGAGCTCAACTTCATCTGAAGCTACTAATCAATCACCTCCTATCTCATTGGTGTCCAGTAACTCACACGTACAATACTTTAGTTCCAGTGTCTCAGTCTCTAGCCTAGGAACTAGCATGGTGTTTGGGGGTGGGAAATTTACAGAAAGGGGTGCCCCTTCTCCCTCCAGTCCCATTGGTAATTAGAACTGATGCCAGCCAGTGGGGCTGGGAGACGATCCTGGTAGAGGAAGTAGTGAACGAAGAATAGTTGACAGTGGAAGTAGTCCAATCCTCCAACTACAGAGATTTGGCAGCTATAGGGAAAGTTCTCCTATACTTTGCACCTCAGATTCATCAGACGGTGTTAGTAGTCAAGATGGACAACCAGTTGGCCAAGAGCTAGATCTACTGTCAAGGGGGCACCACAGAACATTCATTGAGGGTTCTCGATCACAAGATAGGTCTTTGTGTGGAGAATCACATTTCTTCATTGCTAGTGATGTACATTTCAGCAAGGAAAACTTCCAAACCAATTCCTTACGCAGGACCATGCCCTCGATGGTAAATTTACAACTGAGTCTGGAAGCATTCAATCTAGTGGTGGAGAGCTTTGGTCTTCCTTGGTTAGACTTCTTTGCTTCTCTGAGCAATGCGTTTCTACAGAACATCTGCTTAGCCATCAGGGACTCCAGAGCTTGGAAGATGATGCTCTGTCCTTCAGGTATCTTTCCTCCCATTCATCTCTTCCAAAGGTGCTAGAGAAGATTTGGGAGGAGAATGTGGTAGTCATCTTTCTTGCTCCCTTTTGGCCAAGTAGGACATGGTTTCCTTTTCTGTCTCAACCAGCGGTACAGAAGAAGCTAATTGTTCCGATACATCCACCTCCAATCCATTACCCTTTACTTTCTTTCTCCACAATTCAGCTCCTAAAGGTTTCGGCTCAGAAGTTAAGAGGAGGAGTCTGCAGGCCCTAGGCTGCTCAAGAGAGGTGCCGATTGCCATACCGCAATCCAGAAAAACGTCCATCAAATTATCATATTCAAAACACTGGGGTCATTTTGAAAAATGGTGTTGCCTTAACAACTGTAGTGCAGCAACTAGTGATCCTTTTAGAATATTACAGTTCCTACAGGAAGGTTTTGATAAAGGCTTATCACCTTCAGCATTGTCCTCACAGTGAGCTGCTATTAAGGGTGTGGTTCAATCATTTTTATATCTTCTTAAGATCTTGTCCTTGGTTAAGCACCTAATTAAAGGGTTCAGAATTAAAAGGCCAATTTTGTCTCCTGAATTTCCCTCTTGGGAGTTCCCAGCGGTTTTAGAGGGTCTTTAGAAGCCTCCTTTTAAACCCTTGGGGTCAGCCTCTATTCAGTGGCTAACTGTCAAGGTAGCCTTTTTAGTGGCAATTATGCCAGCAAAAGATTAAGAGAGTTAGGTGCCTTCTTAGCCTTATTTCCCTATATTGGATTTTTTCCAGTTACGGTGGTTTTAAGACCTAATCCAAAGTTTTGTACTTAGATAAAGTCCAATTTCACAGACCAGGAGGCAGTCCTTCCAAAAACAGAGGATTTAAGAAAATCCAATTTTCCTTTTGTAACTTTTGGCCCAGCAAACAAAGGAAAAAAAGCCATCTACCCCACACTACCAATAGATGGGTTCAGAAAGTGATTTCTAAGGCCTATGATGACATGCACTTACAACTCCCTTGCGCTGTTAAGGGCAGATCTACCAGGGGGTTACAGCCTCCTGGGCAAAAGTAAATAGTGTCTCCCCGGTGGATATATGCAGAGCTGCAACTTGGTCATCAGAGATTAACTTTGTGAAGGAGTATACGTTAGTGCTCAGTGATTCTGTTAATTTTGGTTTATGATTGTTGAAGATGCGTACGAATGAATAGCAATCTTCTGTTTGACTCTGTGAAATGTTAAATCAAAGTTGATTCACTTGAGTTGCAATTTTGGTTCCTTTGAGCATTGAGGAATTGCATTTGTGCTTTGTATTTCCTCATGGAGGAAGGACTGGGAACAGGAGGATGAGTTTGGGATAGTGAAAAATAACTTACCGGTAATCTTCACTATGCAAAGCAATAGTCCTCCCCATACTAGTCCACGTCCCTCCCTCCCACCCTCAGACCTTATTCCTCAATGCAACTTGTTTTGGAAACATTTGGGGATGAGAGGAGAGGTCTTTGAGGTTGGTTGGAGGGGGATGTGCACCCTAAATATAAAAGTTGCATTATCAATGGTACTAAATATTGAAGACTGAATATCAGGAGTATACTTATAACAAGGTAAGTAATACCATTAGTGAGTATATCGTTTCTTTAATTAGTTAATTATGTAAAAGTTTAAAATATCGTAGTTTGGAATATTGTTTGTTTTAATATATTTTTTTTTAGATCTTTTAAGGTTGTAATATTTATTTTTTATTGCATTATTAGATGCATGTGTAATTGTATTTCTTGTGTAATATTTTAAAAAAGATATATTGTTTTGGTGACTGCTTCTACATTTCTTCGTTTAGCTGAAAACTCATAAAGTTTTATTTGTGTTTAATGTTTTTAAATTTTTTTTATTTATATTAATTATTTTTTTACTGGCTATTGGGCACTATTAGGCCTTAGGTTGGGTAGTATTTAAAAGTAAGCTAGTTTACAATTTAAAAAATACAATATTTAAGTATGTTTTTTGTAAAAATTAGATATTATACGTATAGAGGTATATTTTCTTTTGGGTACTCAGAAAATACAGGGGTTTAGGGTGAACAGTATTTTAATAATTAATGTAAATCAGAAATATTTTTATAATGACATTTTTTTTTTAAATTAAATTTGTTTTAGCAATGTTTTTTTTTTGGGGTAATTTTTGGTGTTTGGGGCGAAAATAGGGGTTTAGAATGGGAAGTATTTTAAATGAAAATAGAGTAAGTTAAAAGGATTTATTTTTTTTGCTTTTTAAAAATAGTATAAATTATAGTCATTTTTATTAGTGTTGTTTTCTTTTTAATTTTGGATTCATGTGAAATATAGAGTTTTGGGGTGGATAGTAATTTTTTTAATGTGTAAATGGTAAAACCCAAAAAATTTAAAATGTAAATTAGTTATATTTAATGTAATTTATTAAATAATAAATAATTAACCCATGAAAATAATTCCAAAAAGTGAAAAAGTGTGTTTGGTTTTTATTTTTGTAATTTTATGTGGGTAGTTTCTAAAAATTAATTTTTGTTTTTCAAAATTACATTTGGTATATTGCAATATTTAAAAAATGAACCTTTAAAAAATGCTAGAATATTAATTTTTTGTACTGAAATAAACAATTGTTTAATATTTAAATTTGATTGGTAAAATAGAATTTGCATTTTTTTCCGGAATTAACTATAGTATATGAATAGTAAATGAAAACCCCTCAATGTTGAACTCTTTCCTCGATGTAGTTTTGATTGGAGTGGTAATATTAAGGGCCCGATTCCGATCTCGTCCGGAAAGCCTTCCCAACTACTCGGATCGGGAATGCCTTCCCAACGACTCGTACACGCGCAGTCCGACCGACGGAGTATGATGCAATGCATGTCAAATACAAATGACTCGCAAGGGGCACAATACAGACGACCGACTCGTACCCAAATCAATCCGTCCGAGCGAATCGTCCGGAAACGAGCCGGATGCGACCAACTCGTACGCGAACGCTGCAACATAGCTCAGCGTGAATGGGACAGACTCGGACCACCCCGCTAATACATGAACAAGCATCCGGTGCGGTCTACGGAACGTTTCGGTTATGCTCAACAAAGTACAATAGAAACAGACAGAAAAAGTCCAAACAAGCATTATCAATGACAAAAATTGTTTTTCAAAATAAGCCACACCCACAACTCCACCTATTTAAAGGGCCAAAATCCTTACCATGATCCTTTGCAACTTTAACACAACTGCCAGCACATACCACTATTACACTGCTCTCTGATACATACACTCACAACTCACCCACCACACAACCTGTACACTTCTAGCACCTGTTAACAACTACACTCTCAAACACACACTCATTTACTCATACACACTCACCCTCACCTTTATACTCACCCACACCTCCATATCCACCACCACCCATCACCATGCCCCCAAAGAAGAATCCAAAGTTTACAGAGAAGGAGTTGAAAGTCATGGTAGATGAAATTGTCAGAGTAGAGCCACAGTTATTTGGGAACTTAGTCCAACAGACACCCCTGTCCCAGAGAAACAAGATGTGGGAGAGGATTGTCAACAAGGTGAATGCTCAAGCACCTTGCCTGAGCACAATGGACGATATCAGGAACAGGTACTATGATGTGCGAAGGAGGGTCAAGAAGCTGCTGGCCGGAGACCACGCACTGAGCCAGCGTACTGGCGGTGGCCCTCCGGCAACACCTGTGCACTTCAGTTCCTGGGAGGAGAAGGTGCAGGCCATCCTTCCACCGGAGGGCGTCTATGGAATATCAGGCGTACCAGAGCCTGGTGAGTACACACTCAAATAGCCAATATTGTCAGCAAATACACAGCCACAGACATTACTGTCAAGGATACAGTGATACAAATCACTGCTAGCAAAGCCATAACAATATGAAGCAAATGAGCATATGATGTGTATGCCAGTTTGACAAACTGAATACCTGCAATCTCAGAGTAATATGTAACTATTTCATAACATGTACCAACTTACAAAAAAAACACAGCAAGGCTTTGTGCTCAAAACAGCAGCCACCACTGTCAGCCATCTTGCCAGCACTGTTTCACTCACTCACAGGGAAGCTGAGTCACAGGAAGGAAGGTTGGGACTGCTGGGAAGGTGGGTGTGGCTAAAATCATGATGGGAGTTGTGGTCACAGCTAACACTCCTCCCACATAGCCCAACAAGACCACCAGGAACTGCGATTACCTCACAGTCAATGGAAAAGTACTGACAAGATGGTTGGCACTGGGCTCTGGTGTGGGGAGCACAAGGCCCTGATGGAAGTTGTGGTCAAACAAACACCAGGCACCACTGTCAGACATCTTGACAGTACATTTCCATTCACTGTGAGGAAAGCATAGTACCAGGTAGTCTAGTTGGGCTATGTGGGAGGAAGATTATTAGCAGTGACTTCAAATACCATCATGCCCTGCCCTACACACACCTTCTCAGTCAGAACTAATAGCACTCCTGTGACTAGGCAGTCCCTGAGAGTGAAAGGAAATGTACTGTCAAGATGACTGACACTGGGCTCTGGTATGGGGAGCACAAGGCCCTGTTGGGAGTTGTGGTCAAACAAACACCAGGCACCACTGTCAGACATCTTGGCCAGTACATTTCCAATCACTCTCAGGGACAGCATAGTCACAGGTGTGCTGTATGTGGTGGGTGAGAGGAGTGTGTGTGGGACAGGGCCTGATGGGAGTTGAAGTCAGTGAAAATAATCCTACTCACACAAGGCCCAACCAGCCCAGCTGAACTGTGCTTATCTCACAGGGAGTGGAAAAATACTGGCACGATGGCTGACACAGGGCTCTGGTGTGGGGAGCACAAGGCCCTATTGGGAGTTGTGGTCAAACAAACACCAGGCACCATTGTCAGACATCTTGAATGTAAAGTTGGGCTCACTGTCATGGAAGCATGGTTCATGGTGGCCAACTTGGTCTGGGTGGAAGGAGGAGTATTTTCAATGACTTCAACTACCATAATGCCCTGCCCTACACACACCTTCTCAGCCAGAACAAATAGCACTCCTGTGACTAGGCAGTCCATGAGAGTGAAAGGAAATGTACTGTCAAGATGGCTGACACAGGGGCCTGATGTTTAATTTGCCCACATGTCCTATCCAGGCCTTTTGCTTCCTCACACCAGTCCCCACTAGCAGCCATCTTCACAGTACATTTCCACTCACTGCCAGGGAATGCATAGTCCCAGGTGTGCTACCTGGGCTGGCTGGGAAGATGTGTGGAGGACAGGGCATGGTGTGAGTTGCAGTCATAGCACACATCACTACCCACACCCAAAGCAACCTGTTCATCAGTGACAATGGCTACCTGACAGTGAATGGAAGTGCCACAGCAAGATGGCTGACACTGTTGCATGGTGTCATGTGCACAAGGCATTGTTGGAAGTTGCATTCAACTCCTACATCATGCAGCGGTGTCAGCCTCCTTGCCACTATACTCCCCTCACTGTTATTGATCCTTTGTCTACGAGGAGAAAGCAGGTCTGGGTGGGAGGAGGGGTACAAGTTCCAGCAGCATAACACAAGCACACAAACCTCTGTACCTCAAAGCTCTGAGCCAGAAAAAGCAAGAAAGCAGACTTGGTTAACTCATCTGTCCATGGAGGACAAGGACAATATACATGATGTGATCAGGCACAAAGCAAAGCAGTAACGCTATTTGCTACTGACAGCTATTCACATGTGTGCAATGAGATGAGAACTAGGAACACATTCATCAAAATACTATAAACAAAATGCTCACATACATTCTGGACTGTGAGTGTGTAGGTAGCCACACCAATGTGACTGCAAAAGACATGCACAAAGGCCAGCACACATGCACAAATCTTGCAACACATCGTAAGAGGAAGAGTACGTATGTCATTGTAAAAGCACAGATGTGGCAAATACCAACACACCTGTGTCATGCACAGGGTGTCACTTGGCAGTCAATGTCTATGTACAGTCAAATAAACACAACATGCTCATGTATGCACAGAGCTGGACATGCTCAGCAAAACACATCTTGTTAAAATTGCAATGTCCTCAGAAAACATAGGCCTGTGTCTGTGACGATCGAGGACTATCTATGTACATACACTTATCATAATACACAATAGCAAATATAATGTGTATGATACGATGACCTGTGCAAAAACACAACAAACATTGTATCTCTCATCTTCCCACAGGGGCCACCGGGAGCACTGCAGGAACAGAATAGGAATCCCAGTCCCAGACTCTAGTTGACCCTGAGCTCTCCAGCATTGACGTCTCTCAGCCCTCATCGGATGACGATGAACTACCTGGCCCCTCCGGTGTGGGTCAGCATGCAGCACCAGCAGCTGTAACATCAGCACCCCCTGCAACCATTCCTGCAACATCTGTCAACACCCAGATGACCACTACCCACACGGACACACCAAGGCAACAAAACACTGAGAGCACAGCAACACAGGGCACTCTGGAGTTGGCGGACAACAACACCACTGCCAACGATGAAGGAAGCTCAGTGTTGTCTGTGCCTGCAACAACAGGTCCTGCTCCTGTGGGTAGGGGTGGATGGAGGGGGCATGGGGACAGGTGCCATCATGCAGCTGGTGCTGCTGATGAAGCTGACCCACAGATGGCATGCATTCTCAATGCATATCAAGAATGCACCATAGACTTTTGCCAGATAGTTGGGATCCTCAGGGACATGCAACAACAGCAGGCTGCCCATTATGCCAAAATGGACCAACACATGGCAAGAATGTTGTCCAACATGGCTAAAATTGATGACCTGACTGCGGTGCACAGGGACATACTCACCTGCCTCCGCCAGATTGCTAACAACATGACTCCACCTCCCTGTGTGTCCACTACATCTGTTGCTTCTACATCTGCAACTGCCACAGGGAGGGATGAGGACTCTGGCGGAGAGTCCCCTGCACTGCGGCAGCCTGCACCTGAGGGTCCCCCAGAAAAACATAAGAGGGGTCGTCCAAGGAGGGACAAATGAGAGACAGATGGCTATGCGTCTCTCCCAGGAAGTGACAACCTGCTCCTGATATCCTCCATTGTGTGCTAAGCGTTCACTTTATTGACTGTCTGTGAACTCTCCCACAGTGGATGGAGGGTCTAAGTTGGACCAATGACTCAAATGACTGTGGACTTGCCTCTGAAAATGTCATCTACTGGCCCTACCAACTCCTCTGTGAACTTTGATCTTCAAAAATTTGTACAATCCCTTTTTGTCAAATTCCACACATGCACTGTAATAAATCACTATTCATACAATACTTGCTTTTGTCGTGAATGAAACACTATTGTTCAGATAGAAATGAAGATCAAAAAAGCAAGGAATGGAATGACAATGACATTGGCTGAACAAGTACAGGAATTTACCTACTGTCTTGTGAGTAAATGTAACCTGACACATATGAGAGATGCACACAGCAAGGTCATCACAACACACATAGTACATGGTATAGATCCTCATTGACTCTACTGTTGTAAAATGAAACAACATTTCAATGCACAAACACAAATCTTTGTCAGATAAACTGAACATCAGGGCATATATACAGTATGTAAATGAATGTTGGATGTGTGGAAACAGACAAGGCACACCTCAATGTGGAGCACAGGTTTATTCCGCAGGCACAACCTGTTGCCTTCATACCAAATGCAATAAAATCACACTGTGACAATAATCACAAATTAACAAACATTTAGCATAATTTCTGAAGTGAGTGTGTGGCACAGATTCATGATCCCAAGAAAATTTGCAATCTGTAACAGCCTCGTGGGTCTGGGAGGTCACATGTCTCCATACAACAGCAAAAGGACCCTGTGAAGGAGAGATATAGAACAGTCTTGAAATCCTTAATCATTGTCATACATCTCCATGAGACATTTCATATTCAACAAATTGAACATGTGAACACTAGCTAGGAGTCATGTTACCACTGTACTGGTGACCATACTAACTTAATAGACACTATACAACTCCAATGATCATGTTAAGTAGCATACACTCACACATATACAAACATATTGTACAACAGACACATGTCATGCTAAGAAAGTGCTTTGTCATCTTATCATTGCATACTTACACTCATGAGAAAAGGTTGTTGATGATAGCCCTTGATGAGACACCTGAGGATACCAGGATTAAACTAACCAACTGTCTCTCAGAAATGGCGGGTTGCATGTCAGACCACTGTCTAAAACGAAATGCTGATACGTCAGAAATCCTACTCTTCGGAGGAGCCCAACTAATCTGGGATGCAATTTGGTGGCCCAAATCACTTGGACCTGCCCCCGCGCCCAAACAGGTCACAAAAAACTTGGGCATTTTCATTGATAATGCACTAACCATGCAGAATCAGTGTTAGACTTGGCATCTTTTGGCGTGTTTCCCCTGAGTTTTTGCTTTCTGACCTCCCGGTTTTGACTCTGTTTTGTGCTGGTTTAGTGTTTCTGCGCACTTTACGCACTGCTGATCAGTGGTAAAGTGCAAGTGCTCCTGTAAGAAATGTGTTATGGATTGGTATTTCCATGTTTGGCTATTTGATTTATGTGTCAGTCCCTAGTAACGTGCACTGAGTGTGCCAGGGCCTGTAAATCAAATGCTGCTGGTGGGCTTGCAGCACTGGTTGTGCCACCCACCAAAGCAGCCTGCAAATGTGTCTCAGGCCTGCCACCGCAGAGCCTGTGTGCAGTCTGTGACTGCCATGTCGACTTGGCAAGAGCACCCACTTGCCAGTCCCTAAACCTTCCCTTTTGTACATATTAGTCACCCCTATGGTAGGCCCAAGGTACCCCTGTGGGCAGGGTGCATTGTAGGTAAAGGTAGGGCATGCCCTGGTGTGCGTGGCATGCCCTGGTAGTGAATTACAGCCTATTTCGTTTTTCACTATTGAAAGGCTACCTGTCCCCCATAGGCCAGAATGGGCAGTTTTGATTATTACATCTTATAATCCTAACTGACTCCGGGAACATGGTAGAAATTTGAGTTTAGTATGCCAGAACTCAGAATGATAAAATACATCTTTTAGTGAAGTTGGTTTTAACATTCTGTGTTTGAAAATACCACTTTTAGAAAGTAGGTATTTTCTTGTCTAACTATCCAGACCTGCCTCTGCTACGTTGTGTATTCCTTGTCTGGAGTTTGAGTGACAGGGCTGGGGGATTCCAGGAGACAGAATGAGTCCGCCCAGTGGTGAATAGAGAGATCTGCATCTCGATGGGAGGGAGGAGTTGCACCTGGGACCTGAATAGGACTGTGCCGGCCCCCCACAGTGCTGGCTCCACCCCCTGTGGTGGGTCTGATGCCTCTGCCCTGCACTGTGAAAGAAGAGAAGGAATCATGTCAACAAAGTGCTCCAGGGCTGTGCTTTCCTCCACAATGCTGGCTCCACCTCCTGTGGGGCGTCTGATGTTTCTGCCCTGCACTGTGAAAGGAAAGAAGGAGTCTTGTCAACAGAGTGCTCCAGAACTGGTTTGGACTAGGCAAAGGCTTCTCTGCCTCCAGAGAACAAAGGAATTTGGGATATAAATATTGGGGCCCTGACCCCATGAATTTAGATCTCGCTGGAATCAAGGAACCTGCCAAGAAGAAGAGCTGGAGAGCTGCTAGGAGGAGTACTGCCCCTTTGCTGAGTTATTGCCTTGTTGGGTTGGCCTGCAGTTGCTGCTTCTGTCTTGGGCAGTGAAAGGACTGGACTGAACTTTCTACTCTTTGTGCTGAGAATCTCCAAGGGCCTGAAACCGAGCTGGCCTCCTGTTAAGAAGTCTCAGGGACTGCAAAGACTTCACAACCCTCTGGGTACCGCTTCTGGAACCGCTGTTTCAGTTGCCACAGAGGAAGGGAACCGCAACCGACTCCGTCAACCGACTCCATCACTGGCCCGGTGTCCTGTTTGCACCGCAGACCGCATCGCCTCGCTTTGCACCGCAACCCTGGTCTCACCGACGACGACGTCCGACGCCATCGAGCCGTTGCTTGCATCGTGACCTGTGGGCACCGCAGTTCGCATCGCATCGCTTCACTGTACCGGCCGGACCAGACCGATGCTGTCGCTGCATCTGGCTCAACCATCGTGACCGCATCGCAGTTGGGGCACCGCTCGCACGCTTCGCGACGCACCGCTCCAACTCGCACCGCTGTCCGACGCCAGCTCCCGCACTCCGGCTTGGTCGCCTGCATCGCAACCTGCCAGCACCGCATCGAGCACCATCTCACCCTGCATCGCCCGCCTTGGTCTCACCGACTCCGTCTGCACGACTGTCATCGAGCCGCTGCCTGCACCGCATCGAGAGGACACCGCACCTTGCATCGCTCCGTCTTGCACCGCAACCGCGACGAACGCCGACCGGCTCGTACACTCCGTACCACCCACAACGAGAAAGGTACTGTGACCAAGTCTGTGCACGACTCTGCCGGCCCGTATCGACGCGGTCGGCTGGAACTGTTGGACTTTGTTTGTTTTCAGCATCGCGGTAGACTCGGACGGGGCTACCGACTCGCACGAACTTTGTTTTTCACGATTTCTGCAAAGAAGAAGTTATCTTGCAACGTATTCATTTTTAAAGTATTTGTATTGTGGATTTTTATCGTATTTGGTCTTGTCTTGAGTATATAAAAATATTGGTTATTTTTCAAAACTGGTGTGGTGTCCTTTTGTAGTGCTTACACTATATTACTGTTGGTTATTTGCAAATGCTTTACACACTGCCTCTAGAATAAGCCTGACTGCTCGTGCCAAGCTACCAAGGGGGTGAGCAGGGTTTATTTTAGGAGTGTAACTCCCTTACCCTGACTAGGAAGAAGGGTCCCTACTTGGACAGAGGCGCAAGCCCTGGCCAACTAGAGACTCCCATTTCTAACATTGGTTGTCAGCGGTGAGGATAGGACTTGTGTTTGCACTTGACTTTCAGTGATTGGTGTGCACTACAACCATATTGCAGACCATTACGTACCACATACTGTCTCTTCTTCTTTGGCCTATTTTTGATCTTGCCAGTTTTCAACTCACTACTTTCATCATGCCTGAATCAACTGCATCATCCGTTGCATCTCTGCAAGTTATCTTTGAGGAGGATAGGTTGGAATCCTACGCCGTAAAGGAGCTACGAGCGATTTGTAAAAACCTGAAAGTCCAAATTAAAGGCCTCACAAGGAAGGAGGAGCTACAGAAGGCGCTGAGGGCCTGGGTAGCAGCCAGACATGCCAGTGGGCAGCCTGGTAATCTCAGTGAGGAGGTGGAGGAGCCTATTTCCAGGGTGGATGTGCTTTTTGGTGGGGGAACCCGCCAGGTCAGGCAGCAGCAGTCTGTCCCCAGAGGAGCTGGAGGACAGGCGGGAGGCAAGGCAGTTTGAGCTGCAGAAGCTCAGGCTGGAGAGTGAGCGGGAGGAGAAGAGGGAGGAGAGGAGATTGGCCATGGAGGAGAAGAAGATGCTCTTAGAGCATGAGAGAGAACTGAAGGAGCTAGAACTTAGGAGTAAGTCAGGCTCAGATGGTGGCAGCAATTCGTCCAGAAAGGCAGACAGGATTGTGCACATTCCCAAGAATGTAGGCAAGGAGTTCAAGAAGGGGGATGACATACAAAGGTGGTTTCAGGGTTATGAGGCAGCCATACACATGAATGGGGTCCCTGAGGAGAATTGGGGAGCAGGATTGTGGCCACTTTTCCCTGAAGAAGCAAGGGATGCTCTGATAGCTTTGGGTAAGGGGTATCACCTCACCTATGCTGACATGAAGGATGCCCTTCTCACTAAGTATGGTCTTACTCCTGAAAAGTACAGGGATCAGTTCAGGTCCAGTAAGAAGTCTGATGCCAACACTTGGTTGGAATGTGTGGATGTGTTCTGCAGGTCTCTGGATGGCTGGGTAAAGGGCAGTAATGTGACAGATTTTCAGGGGCTCTACAACTTGATTGCATGGGAGCACTTGTCTAGTCTATGTTTTGCAGATCTGCGCCAGCACCTAGTGGATAGTAAACTAACTGACCCCAGGAAGCTTGCTATGGAGGTGGACCGCTGGGTGAGTACCAGGGTCCACAAGAAAGCGTTTGGGGAAGACTCAGCCAAAGGTGGGCAGGGTCCCCAGCAGAAAAGTGGGGGGACAAGGGTAAAGCACAGGAGTTCTCTAAAGGGCCCCAAACTAGTACCCAGGGTAAAGGTTCCCAGCCCCCAAGTAAGAAAGCAGTGGTCTCTTCAGGGAAGCCTGCTGAGACCGGCCCCGCAAGTGTTATGCATGTGACCAGGTAGGCCACATGAGGGGGGACCCCAAGTGCCCGAAGGGGCCACAGCCACCCACCGGTGGACAGTCCAAGGTGTTGGCTAGTGTAGCACTTGGGGAGGAGGGGTGCCCACTGGAGGGTGGGGATTCCGCAGAAATGACCCTTGTCTCACTAGGGGACAGTGAGATGGTCCCAGGAAACCAGGTGCCCCCTAACACAAAGAAATACAGCACC
The DNA here is from genome assembly GCA_963921515.1 of Calotriton arnoldi. Taxonomy (NCBI): domain Eukaryota; kingdom Metazoa; phylum Chordata; class Amphibia; order Caudata; family Salamandridae; genus Calotriton; species Calotriton arnoldi. The sequence continues at coordinate 898,729 of CAWUFW010001775.1, forward strand.
TGGGTGACCATTAATGGGAATAGGGTAGAGGCTCTCAGAGACACTGGAGCCAGTGTGACCTCAGTCCGGTGTCACCTGGTGTCTGAGAAGCAAGTAGTCCCAGGAGCATTCCACCAAGTAGTTGCTGTAGACAACTCAGAGCACCAATGTATGGTGTCGCAGGTTCCCTTTGAATGGGGGGTCTCAGGTCCCTTGAGGGTGGTTGTGAGCCCTACCATGCCTGTGGATTGTCTGCTAGGAAACGACCTGGAGCAGTCCTTGTGGAAGGATGTGGAGCTCAGGTCTCACTTGGAGATGCTTGGGTTGCCAGAGTGGGCATTCGTGTCCACTCGGTCAATGGCAGCCAGGAAGGGTAGTCAAGAGGACTTGGAGCCTGAAACAGTGGCCCAAGTCCCTGCCCAGAGAAAGGGCCGGGGGCACGGGAAACCGGCCCCTGATGTTCCCACGGACCGGGAGGAGGCGGACTTTGAGGGGGACGCCCCGGTGCCTACAGGGGAGCAGGTAGCCGAACTGGGAGACATCTCTGAGCTGACCCATTGGCAGCAAGAAGGGGGTCCCACCAGGGAGGAGTTCTGCAGGGAGCAGAAAGAGTGCCCTTCTCTAGAGGGTCTGCGGCGGCAGGCTGCAGACCAGGCAGCTGGTAACCAGTCTGGATCTCACCTGATCTATTGGGAGAATGATCTCCTGTACAGCGAGCCTAAGGTCTCTGAGCCTGGGTCAGCCCGTGTGCTGGTGGTACCCCAGCGCTTCAGGACCTTCCTACTGGGTCTGGCTCATGACGTGCCTTTAGCAGGACATTTGGGGCGGGACAAGACCTTTGACAGGCTTGTCACCCACTTCTTTTGGCCCCAAATGAGAAGGCAGTCAGATGGACATTGTAGGTCTTGCCAAACTTGCCAGGAGGAGGGTCAAAGCTCCTCTCCAACCCTTTCCAGTTGTTGGAACACCCTTTGAAAGGGTAGGGATGGATATTGTGGGGCCACTGGATCCCAAGACAGCCATGGGCAACAGGTACATCCTGGTCTTGGTGGACCATGCCACCCGGTACCCTGAAGCAATCCCTCTCAGGACAACGACGGCGCCAGTGGTGGGCCGGGCGTTAATGGGGATCTTTTCCCGTGTGGGATTCCCCAGAGAGGTGGTTTCTGACAGAGAGACCAATTTCATATCCAAGTATATGACATCCCTGTGGAAGGAATGTGGTGTAACCTACAAGTTCACCACCCCTTACCACCCCCAAGGTAATGGTCTGGTGGAGAGATTCAACCAGACCTTAAAAGGCATGATAAAGGGGTTGACAGAACCCATGAGACGTAAGTGGGACGTCCTCTTACCATGCCTGCTGTTTGCATACAGGGAGGTGCCACAGAAATCTCTAGGGTTCAGCCCCTTTGAGCTTCTCTATGGCCACCCTGTGCGAGGACCTCTCAGTTTGGTGAAGGAAGGCTGGGAGGCAGCTCCCAGGAAATCTCCCCAGGATGTGTTTAGTTACATGCTGGCCTTCAGAAACCAGACTGCACGCTTCAGGAAACTCGCTCAGGCGAACCTAGAAGCAAGACAGGAAGAAATGAAGAAATGGTATGACCAGAATGCCACTCTGGTCGAATTTCAACCTGGGCAGAAAGTGTGGGTGATGGCAGCAGTGGAACCTTGTGCCTTGCAGGACAAGTGGACTGGGCCATTTGAGGTGGTGGAGCGCAAAAGTGACGTCACCTACCTGGTGAATTTGCAGTCTCCAAGGAACCCTTTGAGGGTCCTCCACGTGAACCGCCTCAAGCCTCTCTTTGAGAGGTCTGAAGTAAGCATGCTCTTGGCGACAGATGATGGGGTGGAAGAGGAGAGTGAACCTCACCCTGACCTCCTGTCCACCAAGGAGCACGACGGGTCAGTGGAATGTGTGATCCTCTCCCCTGCGCTGACCCCTGAGCAGCAGAGCGACTGTCACCAGTTGTTGGGACAGTTTGCCCCACTGTTCTCTCTGACCCCAGGTGTTACTCACTGGTGTACCCATGACGTGGACACCGGTGACAGCCCTCCTGTGAAGCACAAGATTTACAGGTTGACTGACTAGGTCAGGGCCAGCATCAAGGAGGAGGTCTCCAAGATGTTGGCGTTAGGCGTGATCGAGCCCTCCAACAGTCCTTGGTCCAGCCCAGTGGTTTTGGTCCCAAAGGCTGCTGCACCCGGTGCCACTCCAGAACTCCGGTTTTGTGTGGACTACCGTGGGCTCAATGCCGTCACCAAGACTGACGCGCACCCCATCCCCAGAGCTGATGAGCTCATTGATCGGTTGGGAGCTGCCAAGTTCCTCAGCACGTTTGATTTGACATCTGGGTACTGGCAGATTGCATTAACTGATGGGGCCAAGGAGAGGTCAGCATTCTCAACCCCAGAAGGACATTACCAGTTCCGTGTGATGCCCTTTGGGTTGAAAAATGCCCCTGCCACTTTCCAGAGGTTGGTCAACCAGGTGTTGGTTGGACTGGAGGATTTCAGTGCCGCCTACCTGGATGACATTGCTGTGTTCAGTTCCAGCTGGGAAGAACACAGGCAGCACCTTGGAGAAGTGTTGAGGGCTCTGCAGAAGGCAGGCCTCACGATCAAGGCCAGTAAGTGCCAGATCGGGCAGGGTTCTGTGGTGTACTTGGGACACCAGGTAGGAAGCGGCCAGGTGGCGCCCCTACAACCCAAGATTGACACCATTCTGGCTTGGGAGCCCCCCAAGACCCAGACAGAGGTGAGAGCCTTTTTAGGTCTCACTGGCTATTACAGGAGATTTGTTAAGGGCTATGGCACCACTGTGACCCCTTGGAGCTGACTTCAGAAGCAGCCCAGGAAGGTGATCTGGACTGAGTCCTGCCAGAAGGCCTTTGATGCCCTGAAGGCTGCCATGTGCATGGCGCCCGTGCTCAAGGCACCCGACTTCTCCAAGGAATTCATCGTGCAGACTGACGCTTCAGAGCATGGTGTGGGAGCGGTGCTCTCACAACTGAACGAAGAGGGCCTAGACCAGCCTGTAGTCTTCCTTAGCAGGAGACTACTCCCCAGGGAACAGAGGTGGAGTGCCATAGAAAGGGAAGCTTTCGCTGTGGTCTGGGCACTGAAGAAGTTGAGACCATACCTGTTTGGGACTCACTTCCGGGTTCAGACAGACCACAGGCCCCTCAGATGGTTGATGCAAATGAGGGGTGAGAATCCAAAACTGTTGAGGTGGTCCATCTCCCTACAGGGAATGGACTTTACGGTGGAACACCGCCCTGGTACAGAACACGCCAACGCAGATGGTCTGTCCAGGTTCTTCACGCCTTAGTGAAGAGAACTCCCATGGGGTTGGGTAGTTCTCCCTACTTTCAGCTGGAGGGGACATGTGTTAGACTTGGCATCTTTTGGCGTGTTTCCCCTGAGTTTTTGCTTTCTGACCTCCCGGTTTTGACTCTGTTTTGTGCTGGTTTAGTGTTTCTGCGCACTTTACGCACTGCTGATCAGTGGTAAAGTGCAAGTGCTCCTGTAAGAAATGTGTTATGGATTGGTATTTCCATGTTTGGCTATTTGATTTATGTGTCAGTCCCTAGTAACGTGCACTGAGTGTGCCAGGGCCTGTAAATCAAATGCTGCTGGTGGGCTTGCAGCACTGGTTGTGCCACCCACCAAAGCAGCCTGCAAAATGTGTCTCAGGCCTGCCACCGCAGAGCCTGTGTGCAGTCTGTGACTGCCATGTCGACTTGGCAAGTGCACCCACTTGCCAGTCCCTAAACCGTCCCTTTTGTACATATTAGTCACCCCTATGGTAGGCCCAAGGTACCCCTGTGGGCAGGGTGCATTGTAGGTAAAGGTAGGGCATGCCCTGGTGTGCGTGGCATGCCCTGGTAGTGAATTACAGCCTATTTCGTTTTTCACTATTGAAAGGCTACCTGTCCCCCATAGGCCAGAATGGGCAGTTTTGATTATTACATCTTATAATCCTAACTGACTCCGGGAACATGGTAGAAATTTGAGTTTAGTATGCCTGAACTCAGAATGATAAAATACATCTTTTAGTGAAGTTGGTTTTAACATTCTGTGTTTGAAAATACCACTTTTAGAAAGTAGGTATTTTCTTGTCTAACTATCCAGGCCTGCCTCTGCTACGTTGTGTATTCCTTGTCTGGAGTTTGAGTGACAGGGCTGGGGGATTCCAGGAGACAGAATGAGTCCGCCCAGTGGTGAATAGAGAGATCTGCATCTCGATGGGAGGGAGGAGTTGCACCTGGGACCTGAATAGGACTGTGCCGGCCCCCACAGTGCTGGCTCCACCCCCTGTGGTGGGTCTGATGCCTCTGCCCTGCACTGTGAAAGAAGAGAAGGAATCATGTCAACAAAGTGCTCCAGGGCTGTGCTTTCCCTCCACAATGCTGGCTCCACCTCCTGTGGGGCGTCTGATGTTTCTGCCCTGCACTGTGAAAGGAAAGAAGGAGTCTTGTCAACAGAGTGCTCCAGAACTGGTTTGGACTAGGCAAAGGCTTCTCTGCCTGCAGAGAACAAAGGAATTTGGGATATAAATATTGGGGCCCTGACCCCATGAATTTAGATCTCGCTGGAATCAAGGAACCTGCCAAGAAGAAGAGCTGGAGAGCTGCTAGGAGGAGTACTGCCCCTTTGCTGAGTTATTGCCTTGTTGGGTTGGCCTGCAGTTGCTGCTTCTGTCTTGGGCAGTGAAAGGACTGGACTGAACTTTCTACTCTTTGTGCTGAGAATCTCCAAGGGCCTGAAACCGAGCTGGCCTCCTGTTAAGAAGTCTCAGGGACTGCAAAGACTTCACAACCCTCTGGGTACCGCTTCTGGAACCGCTGTTTCAGTTGCCACAGAGGAAGGGAACCGCAACCGACTCCGTCAACCGACTCCATCACTGGCCCGGTGTCCTGTTTGCACCGCAGACCGCATCGCCCCGCTTTGCACCGCAACCCTGGTCTCACCGACGACGACGTCCGACGCCATCGAGCCGCTGCTTGCATCGTGACCTGTGGGCACCGCAGTTCGCATCGCATCGCTTCACTGTACCGGCCGGACCAGACCGACGCTGTCGCTGCATCTGGCTCAACCATCGTGACCGCATCGCAGTTGGGGCACCGCTCGCACGCTTCGCGACGCACCGCTCCAACTCGCACCGCTGTCCGACGCCAGCTCCCGCACTCCGGCTTGGTCGCCTGCATCGCAACCTGCCAGCACCGCATCGAGCACCATCTCACCCTGCATCGCCCGCCTTGGTCTCACCGACTCCGTCTGCACGACTGTCATCGAGCCGCTGCCTGCACCGCATCGAGAGGACACCGCACCTTGCATCGCTCCGTCTTGCACCGCAACCGCGACGAACGCCGACCGGCTCGTACACTCCGTACCAGCCACAACGAGAAAGGTACTGTGAGTGACCAAGTCTGTGCACGACTCTGCCGGCCCGTATCGACGCGGTCGGCTGGAACTGTTGGACTTTGTTTGTTTTCAGCATCGCGGTAGCCTCGGACGGGGCTACCGACTCGCACGAACTTTGTTTTTCACGATTTCTGCAAAGAAGAAGTTATCTTGCAACGTATTCATTTTTAAAGTATTTGTATTGTGGATTTTTATCGTATTTGGTCTTGTCTTGAGTATATAAAAATATTGGTTATTTTTCTAAACTGGTGTGGTGTCCTTTTGTAGTGCTTACACTATATTACTGTTGGTTATTTGCAAATGCTTTACACACTGCCTCTAGAATAAGCCTGACTGCTCGTGCCAAGCTACCAAGGGGGTGAGCAGGGGTTATTTTAGGAGTGTAACTCCCTTACCCTGACTAGGAAGAAGGGTCCCTACTTGGACAGAGGCGCAAGCCCTGGCCAACTAGAGACTCCCATTTCTAACATTGGTTGTCAGCGGTGAGGATAGGACTTGTGTTTGCACTTGACTTTCAGTGATTGGTGTGCACTACAACCATATCGCAGACCATTACGTACCACATACTGTCTCTTCTTCTTTTGGCCTATTTTTGATCTTGCCAGTTTTCAACTCACTACTTTCATCATGCCTGAATCAACTGCATCATCCGTTGCATCTCTGCAAGTTATCTTTGAGGAGGATAGGTTGGAATCCTACGCCGTAAAGGAGCTACGAGCGATTTGTAAAAACCTGAAAGTCCAAATTAAAGGCCTCACAAGGAAGGAGGAGCTACAGAAGGCGCTGAGGGCCTGGGTAGCAGCCAGACATGCCAGTGGGCAGCCTGGTAATCTCAGTGAGGAGGTGGAGGAGCCTATTTCCAGGGTGGATGTGCTTTTTGGTGGGGGGAACCCGCCAGGTCAGGCAGCAGCAGTCTGTCCCCAGAGGAGCTGGAGGACAGGCGGGAGGCAAGGCAGTTTGAGCTGCAGAAGCTCAGGCTGGAGAGTGAGCGGGAGGAGAAGAGGGAGGAGAGGAGATTGGCCATGGAGGAGAAGAAGATGCTCTTAGAGCATGAGAGAGAACTGAAGGAGCTAGAACTTAGGAGTAAGTCAGGCTCAGATGGTGGCAGCAATTCGTCCAGAAAGGCAGACAGGATTGTGCACATTCCCAAGAATGTAGGCAAGGAGTTCAAGAAGGGGGATGACATACAAAGGTGGTTTCAGGGTTATGAGGCAGCCATACACATGAATGGGGTCCCTGAGGAGAATTGGGGAGCAGGATTGTGGCCACTTTTCCCTGAAGAAGCAAGGGATGCTCTGATAGCTTTGGGTAAGGGGTATCACCTCACCTATGCTGACATGAAGGATGCCCTTCTCACTAAGTATGGTCTTACTCCTGAAAAGTACAGGGATCAGTTCAGGTCCAGTAAGAAGTCTGATGCCAACACTTGGTTGGAATGTGTGGATGTGTTCTGCAGGTCTCTGGATGGCTGGGTAAAGGGCAGTAATGTGACAGATTTTCAGGGGCTCTACAACTTGATTGCATGGGAGCACTTGTCTAGTCTATGTTTTGCAGATCTGCGCCAGCACCTAGTGGATAGTAAGCTAACTGACCCCAGGAAGCTTGCTATGGAGGCGGACCGCTGGGTGAGTACCAGGGTCCACAAGAAAGCGTTTGGGGAAGACTCAGCCAAAGGTGGGCAGGGTCCCCAGCAGAAAAGTGGGGGGGACAAGGGTAAAGCACAGGAGTTCTCTAAAGGGCCCCAAACTAGTACCCAGGGTAAAGGTTCCCAGCCCCCAGGTAAGAAAGCAGTGGTCTCTTCAGGGAAGCCTGCTGAGACCGGCCCCCGCAAGTGTTATGCATGTGACCAGGTAGGCCACATGAGGGGGGACCCCAAGTGCCCGAAGGGGCCACAGCCACCCACCGGTGGACAGTCCAAGGTGTTGGCTAGTGTAGCACTTGGGGAGGAGGGGTGCCCACTGGAGGGTGGGGATCCGCAGAAATGACCCTTGTCTCACTAGGGGACAGTGAGATGGTCCCAGGAAACCAGGTGCCCCCTAACACAAAGAAATACAGCACCTGGGTGACCATTAATGGGAATAGGGTAGAGGCTCTCAGAGACACTGGAGCCAGTGTGACCTCAGTCCGGTGTCACCTGGTGTCTGAGAAGCAAGTAGTCCCAGGAGCATTCCACCAAGTAGTTGCTGTAGACAACTCAGAGCACCAATGTATGGTGTCGCAGGTTCCCTTTGAATGGGGGGGTCTCAGGTCCCTTGAGGGTGGTTGTGAGCCCTACCATGCCTGTGGATTGTCTGCTAGGAAACGACCTGGAGCAGTCCTTGTGGAAGGATGTGGAGCTCAGGTCTCACTTGGAGATGCTTGGGTTGCCAGAGTGGGCATTCGTGTCCACTCGGTCAATGGCAGCCAGGAAGGGTAGTCAAGAGGACTTGGAGCCTGAAACAGTGGCCCAAGTCCCTGCCCAGAAGAAAGGGCCGGGGGCGCGGGAAACCGGCCCCTGATGTTCCCACGGACCGGGAGGAGGCGGACTTTGAGGGGACGCCCCGGTGCCTACAGGGGAGCAGGTAGCCGAACTGGGAGACATCTCTGAGCTGACCCATTGGCAGCAAGAAGGGGGTCCCACCAGGGAGGAGTTCTGCAGGGAGCAGAAAGAGTGCCCTTCTCTAGAGGGTCTGCGGCGGCAGGCTGCAGACCAGGCAGCTGGTAACCAGTCTGGATCTCACCTGATCTATTGGGAGAATGATCTCCTGTACAGCTAGCCTAAGGTCTCTGAGCCTGGGTCAGCCCGTGTGCTGGTGGTACCCCAGCGCTTCAGGACCTTCCTACTGGGTCTGGCTCATGACGTGCCTTTAGCAGGACATTTGGGGTGGGACAAGACCTTTGACAGGCTTGTCACCCACTTCTTTTGGCCCCAAATTAGAAGGCAGTCAGATGGACATTGTAGGTCTTGCCAAACTTGCCAGGAGGAGGGTCAAAGCTCCTCTCCAACCCTTTCCAGTTGTTGGAACACCCTTTGAAAGGGTAGGGATGGATATTGTGGGGCCACTGGATCCCAAGACAGCCATGGGCAACAGGTACATCCTGGTCTTGGTGGACCATGCCACCCGGTACCCTGAAGCAATCCCTCTCAGGACAACGACGGCGCCAGTGGTGGGCCGGGCGTTAATGGGGATCTTTTCCCGTGTGGGATTCCCCAGAGAGGTGGTTTCTGACAGAGGGACCAATTTCATATCCAAGTATATGACATCCCTGTGGAAGGAATGTGGTGTAACCTACAAGTTCACCACCCCTTACCACCCCCAAGGTAATGGTCTGGTGGAGAGATTCAACCAGACCTTAAAAGGCATGATAAAGGGGTTGACAGAACCCATGAGACGTAAGTGGGACGTCCTCTTACCATGCCTGCTGTTTGCATACAGGGAAGTGCCACAGAAATCTCTAGGGTTCAGCCCCTTTGAGCTTCTCTATGGCCACCCTGTGCGAGGACCTCTCAGTTTGGTGAAGGAAGGCTGGGAGGCAGCTCCCAGGAAATCTCCCCAGGATGTGTTTAGTTACATGCTGGCCTTCAGAAACCAGACTGCACGCTTCAGGAAACTCGCTCAGGCGAACCTAGAAGCAAGACAGGAAGAAATGAAGAAATGAAGAAATGGTATGACCAGAATGCCACTCTGGTCGAATTTCAACCTCGGCAGAAAGTGTGGGTGATGGCAGCAGTGGAACCTTGTGCCTTGCAGGACAAGTGGACTGGGCCATTTGAGGTGGTGGAGCGCAAAAGTGACGTCACCTACCTGGTGAATTTGCAGTCTCCAAGGAACCCTTTGAGGGTCCTCCACGTGAACCGCCTCAAGCCTCACTTTGGGAGGTCTGAAGTAAGCATGCTCTTGGCGACAGATGATGGGGTGGAAGAGGAGAGTGAACCTCACCCTGACCTCCTGTCCACCAAGGAGCACGACGGGTCAGTGGAAGGTGTGATCCTCTCCCCTGCGCTGACCCCTGAGCAGCAGAGCGACTGTCACCAGTTGTTGGGACAGTTTGCCCCACTGTTCTCTCTGACCCCAGGTGTTTCTCACTGGTGTACCCATGACGTGGACACCGGTGACAGCCCTCCTGTGAAGCACAAGATTTACAGGTTGACTGACTAGGTCAGGGCCAGCATCAAGGAGGAGGTCTCCAAGATGTTGGCGTTAGGTGTGATCGAGCCCTCCAACAGTCCTTGGTCCAGCCCAGTGGTTTTGGTCCCAAAGGCTGCTGCACCCGGTGCCACTCCAGAACTCCGGTTTTGTGTGGACTACCGTGGGCTCAATGCCGTCACCAAGACTGACGCGCAACCCATCCCCAGAGCTGATGAGCTCATTGATCGGTTGGGAGCTGCCAAGTTCCTCAGCACGTTTGATTTGACATCTGGGTACTGGCAGATTGCATTAACTGATGGGGCCAAGGAGAGGTCAGCATTCTCAACCCCAGAAGGACATTACCAGTTCCGTGTGATGCCCTTTGGGTTGAAAAATGCCCCTGCCACTTTCCAGAGGTTGGTCAACCAGGTGTTGGTTGGACTGGAGGATTTCAGTGCCGCCTACCTGGATGACATTGCTGTGTTCAGTTCCAGCTGGGAAGAACACAGGCAGCACCTTGGAGAAGTGTTGAGGGCTCTGCAGAAGGCAGGCCTCACGATCAAGGCCAGTAAGTGCCAGATCGGGCAGGGTTCTGTGGTGTACTTGGGACACCAGGTAGGAAGCGGCCAGGTGGCGCCCCTACAACCCAAGATTGACACCATTCTGGCTTGGGAGCCCCCCCAAGACCCAGACAGAGGTGAGAGCCTTTTTAGGTCTCACTGGCTATTACAGGAGATTTGTTAAGGGCTATGGCACCACTGTGACCCCCTTAACGGAGCTGACTTCCAAGAAGCAGCCCAGGAAGGTGATCTGGACTGAGTCCTGCCAGAAGGCCTTTGATGCCCTGAAGGCTGCCATGTGCACGGCGCCCGTGCTCAAGGCACCCGACTTCTCCAAGGAATTCATCGTGCAGACTGACGCTTCAGAGCATGGTGTGGGAGCGGTGCTCTCACAACTGAACGAAGAGGGCCTAGACCAGCCTGTAGTCTTCCTTAGCAGGAGACTACTCCCCAGGGAACAGAGGTGGAGTGCCATAGAAAGGGAAGCTTTCGCTGTGGTCTGGGCACTGAAGAAGTTGAGACCATACCTGTTTGGGACTCACTTCCGGGTTCAGACAGACCACAGGCCCCTCAGATGGTTGATGCAAATGAGGGGTGAGAATCCAAAACTGTTGAGGTGGTCCATCTCCCTACAGGGAATGGACTTTACGGTGGAACACCGCCCTGGTACAGAACACGCCAACGCAGATGGTCTGTCCAGGTTCTTCCGCCTTAGTGAAGAGAACTCCCATGGGGTTGGGTAGTTCTCCCTACTTTCAGCTGGAGGGGACATGTGTTAGACTTGGCATCTTTTGGCGTGTTTCCCCTGAGTTTTTGCTTTCTGACCTCCCGGTTTTGACTCTGTTTTGTGCTGGTTTAGTGTTTCTGCGCACTTTACGCACTGCTGATCAGTGGTAAAGTGCAAGTGCTCCTGTAAGAAATGTGTTATGGATTGGTATTTCCATGTTTGGCTATTTGATTTATGTGTCAGTCCCTAGTAACGTGCACTGAGTGTGCCAGGGCCTGTAAATCAAATGCTGCTGGTGGGCTTGCAGCACTGGTTGTGCCACCCACCAAAGCAGCCTGCAAAATGTGTCTCAGGCCTGCCACCGCAGAGCCTGTGTGCAGTCTGTGACTGCCATGTCGACTTGGCAAGTGCACCCACTTGCCAGTCCCTAAACCGTCCCTTTTGTACATATTAGTCACCCCTATGGTAGGCCCAAGGTACCCCTGTGGGCAGGGTGCATTGTAGGTAAAGGTAGGGCATGCCCTGGTGTGCGTGGCATGCCCTGGTAGTGAATTACAGCCTATTTCGTTTTCACTATTGAAAGGCTACCTGTCCCCCATAGGCCAGAATGGGCAGTTTTGATTATTACATCTTATAATCCTAACTGACTCCGGGAACATGGTAGAAATTTGAGTTTAGTATGCCTGAACTCAGAATGATAAAATACATCTTTTAGTGAAGTTGGTTTTAACATTCTGTGTTTGAAAATACCACTTTTAGAAAGTAGGTATTTTCTTGTCTAACTATCCAGGCCTGCCTCTGCTACGTTGTGTATTCCTTGTCTGGAGTTTGAGTGACAGGGCTGGGGGATTCCAGGAGACAGAATGAGTCCGCCCAGTGGTGAATAGAGAGATCTGCATCTCGATGGGAGGGAGGAGTTGCACCTGGGACCTGAATAGGACTGTGCCGGCCCCCACAGTGCTGGCTCCACCCCCTGTGGTGGGTCTGATGCCTCTGCCCTGCACTGTGAAAGAAGAGAAGGAATCATGTCAACAAAGTGCTCCAGGGCTGTGCTTTCCCTCCACAATGCTGGCTCCACCTCCTGTGGGGCGTCTGATGTTTCTGCCCTGCACTGTGAAAGGAAAGAAGGAGTCTTGTCAACAGAGTGCTCCAGAACTGGTTTGGACTAGGCAAAGGCTTCTCTGCCTGCAGAGAACAAAGGAATTTGGGATATAAATATTGGGGCCCTGACCCCATGAATTTAGATCTCGCTGGAATCAAGGAACCTGCCAAGAAGAAGAGCTGGAGAGCTGCTAGGAGGAGTACTGCCCCTTTGCTGAGTTATTGCCTTGTTGGGTTGGCCTGCAGTTGCTGCTTCTGTCTTGGGCAGTGAAAGGACTGGACTGAACTTTCTACTCTTTGTGCTGAGAATCTCCAAGGGCCTGAAACCGAGCTGGCCTCCTGTTAAGAAGTCTCAGGGACTGCAAAGACTTCACAACCCTCTGGGTACCGCTTCTGGAACCGCTGTTTCAGTTGCCACAGAGGAAGGGAACCGCAACCGACTCCGTCAACCGACTCCATCACTGGCCCGGTGTCCTGTTTGCACCGCAGACCGCATCTCCCCGCTTTGCACCGCAACCCTGGTCTCACCGACGACGACGTCCGACGCCATCGAGCCGCTGCTTGCATTGTGACCTGTGGGCACCGCAGTTCGCATCGCATCGCTTCACTGTACCGGCCGGACCAGACCGACGCTGTCGCTGCATCTGGCTCAACCATCGTGACCGCATCGCAGTTGGGGCACCGCTCGCACGCTTCGCGACGCACCGCTCCAACTCGCACCGCTGTCCGACGCCAGCTCCCGCACTCCGGCTTGGTCGCCTGCATCGCAACCTGCCAGCACCGCATCGAGCACCATCTCACCCTGCATCGCCCGCCTTGGTCTCACCGACTCCGTCTGCACGACTGTCATCGAGCCGCTGCCTGCACCGCATCGAGAGGACACCGCACCTTGCATCGCTCCGTCTTGCACCGCAACCGCGACGAACGCCGACCGGCTCGTACACTCCGTACCAGCCACAACGAGAAAGGTACTGTGGTGACCAAGTCTGTGCACGACTCTGCCGGCCCGTATCGACGCGGTCGGCTGGAACTGTTGGACTTTGTTTGTTTTCAGCATCGCGGTAGACTCGGACGGGGCTACCGACTCGCACGAACTTTGTTTTTCACGATTTCTGCAAAGAAGAAGTTATCTTGCAACGTATTCATTTTTAAAGTATTTGTATTGTGGATTTTTATCGTATTTGGTCTTGTCTTGAGTATATAAAAATATTGGTTATTTTTCTAAACTGGTGTGGTGTCCTTTTGTAGTGCTTACACTATATTACTGTTGGTTATTTGCAAATGCTTTACACACTGCCTCTAGAATAAGCCTGACTGCTCGTGCCAAGCTACCAAGGGGGTGAGCAGGGGTTATTTTAGGAGTGTAACTCCCTTACCCTGACTAGGAAGAAGGGTCCCTACTTGGACAGAGGCGCAAGCCCTGGCCAACTAGAGACTCCCATTTCTAACATTGGTTGTCAGCGGTGAGGATAGGACTTGTGTTTGCACTTGACTTTCAGTGATTGGTGTGCACTACAACCATATCGCAGACCATTACGTACCACATACTGTCTCTTCTTCTTTTGGCCTATTTTTGATCTTGCCAGTTTTCAACTCACTACTTTCATCATGCCTGAATCAACTGCATCATCCGTTGCATCTCTGCAAGTTATCTTTGAGGAGGATAGGTTGGAATCCTACGCCGTAAAGGAGCTACAAGCGATTTGTAAAAACCTGAAAGTCCAAATTAAAGGCCTCACAAGGAAGGAGGAGCTACAGAAGGCGCTGAGGGCCTGGGTAGCAGCCAGACATGCCAGTGGGCAGCCTGGTAATCTCAGTGAGGAGGTGGAGGAGCCTATTTCCAGGGTGGATGTGCTTTTTGGTGGGGGGAACCCGCCAGGTCAGGCAGCAGCAGTCTGTCCCCAGAGGAGCTGGAGGACAGGCGGGAGGCAAGGCAGTTTGAGCTGCAGAAGCTCAGGCTGGAGAGTGAGCGGGAGGAGAAGAGGGAGGAGAGGAGATTGGCCATGGAGGAGAAGAAGATGCTCTTAGAGCATGAGAGAGAACTGAAGGAGCTAGAACTTAGGAGTAAGTCAGGCTCAGATGGTGGCAGCAATTCGTCCAGAAAGGCAGACAGGATTGTGCACATTCCCAAGAATGTAGGCAAGGAGTTCAAGAAGGGGGATGACATACAAAGGTGGTTTCAGGGTTATGAGGCGGCCATACACATGAATGGGGTCCCTGAGGAGAATTGGGGAGCAGGATTGTGGCCACTTTTCCCTGAAGAAGCAAGGGATGCTCTGATAGCTTTGGGTAAGGGGTATCACCTCACCTATGCTGACATGAAGGATGCCCTTCTCACTAAGTATGGTCTTACTCCTGAAAAGTACAGGGATCAGTTCAGGTCCAGTAAGAAGTCTGATGCCAACACTTGGTTGGAATGTGTGAATGTGTTCTGCAGGTCTCTGGATGGCTGGGTAAAGGGCAGTAATGTGACAGATTTTCAGGGGCTCTACAACTTGATTGCATGGGAGCACTTGTCTAGTCTATGTTTTGCAGATCTGCGCCAGCACCTAGTGGATAGTAAGCTAACTGACCCCAGGAAGCTTGCTATGGAGGCGGACCGCTGGGTGAGTACCAGGGTCCACAAGAAAGCGTTTGGGGAAGACTCAGCCAAAGGTGGGCAGGGTCCCCAGCAGAAAAGTGGGGGGGACAAGGGTAAAGCACAGGAGTTCTCTAAAGGGCCCCAAACTAGTACCCAGGGTAAAGGTTCCCAGCCCCCAGGTAAGAAAGCAGTGGTCTCTTCAGGGAAGCCTGCTGAGACCGGCCCCCGCAAGTGTTATGCATGTGACCAGGTAGGCCACATGAGGGGGGACCCCAAGTGCCCGAAGGGGCCACAGCCACCCACCGGTGGACAGTCCAAGGTGTTGGCTAGTGTAGCACTTGGGGAGGAGGGGTGCCCACTGGAGGGTGGGGATCCGGCAGAAATGACCCTTGTCTCACTAGGGGACAGTGAGATGGTCCCAGGAAACCAGGTGCCCCCTAACACAAAGAAATACAGCACCTGGGTGACCATTAATGGGAATAGGGTAGAGGCTCTCAGAGACACTGGAGCCAGTGTGACCTCAGTCCGGTGTCACCTGGTGTCTGAGAAGCAAGTAGTCCCAGGAGCATTCCACCAAGTAGTTGCTGTAGACAACTCAGAGCACCAATGTATGGTGTCGCAGGTTCCCTTTGAATGGGGGGGTCTCAGGTCCCTTGAGGGTGGTTGTGAGCCCTACCATGCCTGTGGATTGTCTGCTAGGAAACGACCTGGAGCAGTCCTTGTGGAAGGATGTGGAGCTCAGGTCTCACTTGGAGATGCTTGGGTTGCCAGAGTGGGCATTCGTGTCCACTCGGTCAATGGCAGCCAGGAAGGGTAGTCAAGAGGACTTGGAGCCTGAAACAGTGGCCCAAGTCCCTGCCCAGAGAAAGGGCCGGGGCGCGGGAAACCGGCCCCTGATGTTCCCACGGACCGGGAGGAGGCGGACTTTGAGGGGGACGCCCCGGTGCCTACAGGGGAGCAGGTAGCTGAACTGGGAGACATCTCTGAGCTGACCCATTGGCAGCAAGAAGGGGGTCCCACCAGGGAGGAGTTCTGCAGGGAGCAGAAAGAGTGCCCTTCTCTAGAGGGTCTGCGGCGGCAGGCTGCAGACCAGGCAGCTGGTAACCAGTCTGGATCTCACCTGATCTATTGGGAGAATGATCTCCTGTACAGCGAGCCTAAGGTCTCTGAGCCTGGGTCAGCCCGTGTGCTGGTGGTACCCCAGCGCTTCAGGACCTTCCTACTGGGTCTGGCTCATGACGTGCCTTTAGCAGGACATTTGGGGCGGGACAAGACCTTTGACAGGCTTGTCACCCACTTCTTTTGGCCCCAAATGAGAAGGCAGTCAGATGGACATTGTAGGTCTTGCCAAACTTGCCAGGAGGAGGGTCAAAGCTCCTCTCCAACCCTTTCCAGTTGTTGGAATACCCTTTGAAAGGGTAGGGATGGATATTGTGGGGCCACTGGATCCCAAGACAGCCATGGGCAACAGGTACATCCTGGTCTTGGTGGACCATGCCACCCGGTACCCTGAAGCAATCCCTCTCAGGACAACGATGGCGCCAGTGGTGGGCCGGGCGTTAATGGGGATCTTTTCCCATGTGGGATTCCCCAGAGAGGTGGTTTCTGACAGAGGGACCAATTTCATATCCAAGTATATGACATCCCTGTGGAAGGAATGTGGTGTAACCTACAAGTTCACCACCCCTTACCACCCCCAAGGTAATGGTCTGGTGGAGAGATTCAACCAGACCTTAAAAGGCATGATAAAGGGGTTGACAGAACCCATGAGACGTAAGTGGGACGTCCTCTTACCATGCCTGCTGTTTGCATACAGGGAGGTGCCACAGAAATCTCTAGGGTTCAGCCCCTTTGAGCTTCTCTATGGCCACCCTGTGCGAGGACCTCTCAGTTTGGTGAAGGAAGGCTGGGAGGCAGCTCCCAGGAAATCTCCCCAGGATGTGTTTAGTTACATGCTGGCCTTCAGAAACCAGACTGCACGCTTCAGGAAACTCGCTCAGGCGAACCTAGAAGCAAGACAGGAAGAAATGAAGAAATGGTATGACCAGAATGCCACTCTGGTCGAATTTCAACCTGGGCAGAAAGTGTGGGTGATGGCAGCAGTGGAACCTTGTGCCTTGCAGGACAAGTGGACTGGGCCATTTGAGGTGGTGGAGCGCAAAAGTGACGTCACCTACCTGGTGAATTTGCAGTCTCCAAGGAACCCTTTGAGGGTCCTCCACGTGAACCGCCTCAAGCCTCACTTTGAGAGGTCTGAAGTAAGCATGCTCTTGGCGACAGATGATGGGGTGGAAGAGGAGAGTGAACCTCACCCTGACCTCCTGTCCACCAAGGAGCACGACGGGTCAGTGGAAGGTGTGATCCTCTCCCCTGCACTGACCCCTGAGCAGCAGAGCGGCTGTCACCAGTTGTTGGGACAGTTTGCCCCACTGTTCTCTCTGACCCCAGGTGTTACTCACTGGTGTACCCATGACGTGGACACCGGTGACAGCTCTCCTGTGAAGCACAAGATTTACAGGTTGACTGACTAGGTCAGGGCCAGCATCAAGGAGGAGGTCTCCAAGATGTTGGCGTTAGGGGTGATCGAGCCCTCCAACAGTCCTTGGTCCAGCCCAGTGGTTTTGGTCCCAAAGGCTGCTGCACCCGGTGCCACTCCAGAACTCCGGTTTTGTGTGGACTACCGTGGGCTCAATGCCGTCACCAAGACTGACGCGCACCCCATCCCCAGAGCTGAGGAGCTCATTGATCGGTTGGGAGCTGCCAAGTTCCTCAGCACGTTTGATTTGACATCTGGGTACTGGCAGATTGCATTAACTGATGGGGCCAAGGAGAGGTCAGCATTCTCAACCCCAGAAGGACATTACCAGTTCCTTGTGATGCCCTTTTGGGTTGAAAAATGCCCCTGCCACTTTCCAGAGGTTGCTCAACCAGGTGTTGGTTGGACTGGAGGATTTCAGTGCCGCCTACCTGGATGACATTGCTGTGTTCAGTTCCAGCTGGGAAGAACACAGGCAGCACCTTGGAGAAGTGTTGAGGGCTCTGCAGAAGGCAGGCCTCACGATCAAGGCCAGTAAGTGCCAGATCGGGCAGGGTTCTGTGGTGTACTTGGGACACCAGGTAGGAAGCGGCCAGGTGGCGCCCCTACAACCCAAGATTGACACCATTCTGGCTTGGGAGCCCCCCAAGACCCAGACAGAGGTGAGAGCCTTTTTAGGTCTCACTGGCTATTACAGGAGATTTGTTAAGGGCTATGGCACCATTGTGACCCCTTAACGGAGCTGACTTCCAAGAAGCAGCCCAGGAAGGTGATCTGGACTGAGTCCTGCCAGAAGGCCTTTGATGCCCTGAAGGCTGCCATGTGCACGGCGCCCGTGCTCAAGGCACCCGACTTCTCCAAGGAATTCATCGTGCAGACTGACGCTTCAGAGCATGGTGTGGGAGCGGTGCTCTCACAACTGAACGAAGAGGGCCTAGACCAGCCTGTAGTCTTCCTTAGCAGGAGACTACTCCCCAGGGAACAGAGGTGGAGTGCCATAGAAAGGGAAGCTTTCGCTGTGGTCTGGGCACTGAAGAAGTTGAGACCATACCTGTTTGGGACTCACTTCCGGGTTCAGACAGACCACAGGCCCCTCAGATGGTTGATGCAAATGAGGGGTGAGAATCCAAAACTGTTGAGGTGGTCCATCTCCCTACAGGGAATGGACTTTACGGTGGAACACCGCCCTGGTACAGAACACGCCAACGCAGATGGTCTGTCCAGGTTCTTCCACCTTAGTGAAGAGAACTCCCATGGGGTTGGGTAGTTCTCCCTACTTTCAGCTGGAGGGGACATGTGTTAGACTTGGCATCTTTTGGCGTGTTTCCCCTGAGTTTTTGCTTTCTGACCTCCCGGTTTTGACTCTGTTTTGTGCTGGTTTAGTGTTTCTGCGCACTTTACGCACTGCTGATCAGTGGTAAAGTGCAAGTGCTCCTGTAAGAAATGTGTTATGGATTGGTATTTCCATGTTTGGCTATTTGATTTATGTGTCAGTCCCTAGTAACGTGCACTGAGTGTGCCAGGGCCTGTAAATCAAATGCTGCTGGTGGGCTTGCAGCACTGGTTGTGCCACCCCCAAAGCAGCCTGCAAAATGTGTCTCAGGCCTGCCACCGCAGAGCCTGTGTGCAGTCTGTGACTGCCATGTCGACTTGGCAAGTGCACCCACTTGCCAGTCCCTAAACCTTCCCTTTTGTACATATTAGTCACCCCTATGGTAGGCCCAAGGTACCCCTGTGGGCAGGGTGCATTGTAGGTAAAGGTAGGGCATGCCCTGGTGTGCGTGGCATGCCCTGGTAGTGAATTACAGCCTATTTCGTTTTTCACTATTGAAAGGCTACCTGTCCCCCATAGGCCAGAATGGGCAGTTTTGATTATTACATCTTATAATCCTAACTGACTCCGGGAACATGGTAGAAATTTGAGTTTAGTATGCCTGAACTCAGAATGATAAAATACATCTTTTAGTGAAGTTGGTTTCAACATTCTGTGTTTGAAAATACCACTTTTAGAAAGTAGGTATTTTCTTGTCTAACTATCCAGGCCTGCCTCTGCTAGGTTGTGTATTCCTTGTCTGGCGTTTGAGTGACAGGGCTGGGGGATTCCAGGAGACAGAATGAGTCCGCCCAGTGGTGAATAGAGAGATCTGCATCTAGATGGGAGGGAGGAGTTGCACCTGGGACCTGAATAGGACTGTGCCGGCCCCCCACAGTGCTGGCTCCACCCCCTGTGGTGCGTCTGATGTCTCTGCCCTGCACTGTGAAAGAAGAGAAGGAATCATGTCAACAAAGTGCTCCAGGGCTGTGCTTTCCCTCCACAATGCTGGCTCCACCTCCTGTGGGGCGTCTGATGTTTCTGCCCTGCACTGTGAAAGGAAAGAAGGAGTCTTGTCAACAGAGTGCTCCAGAACTGGTTTGGACTAGTCAAAGGCTTCTCTGCCTCCAGAGAACAAAGGAATTTGGGATATAAATATTGGGGCCCTGACCCCATGAATTTAGATCTCGCTGGAATCAAGGAACCTGCCAAGAAGAAGAGCTGGAGAGCTGCTAGGAGGAGTACTGCCCCTTTGCTGAGTTATTGCCTTGTTGGGTTGGCCTGCAGTTGCTGCTTCTGTCTTGGGCAGTGAAAGGACTGGACTGAACTTTCTACTCTTTGTGCTGAGAATCTCCAAGGGCCTGAAACCGAGCTGGCCTCCTGTTAAGAAGTCTCAGGGACTGCAAAGACTTCACAACCCTCTGGGTACCGCTTCTGGAACCGCTGTTTCAGTTGCCACAGAGGAAGGGAACCGCAACCGACTCCATCAACCGACTCCATCACTGGCCCGGTGTCCTGTTTGCACCGCAGACCGCATCGCCCCACTTCGCACCGTAACCCTGGTCTCACCGACGACGACGTCCGACGCCATTGCCATCGAGCCGCTGCTTGCATCGTGACCTGTGGGCACCGCAGTTCGCATCGCATTGCTTCACTGTACCGGCCGGACCAGACCGACGCTGTCGCTGCATCTGGCTCAACCATCGTGACCGCATCGCAGTTGGGGCACCGCTCGCACGCTTCACGACGCACCGCTCCGACTCGCACCGCTGTCCGACGCCAGCTCCCGCACTCCGGCTTGGTCGCCTGCATCGCAACCTGCCAGCACCGCATCGAGCACCATCTCACCCTGCATCGCCCGCCTTGGTCTCACCGACTCCGTCTGCACGACTGTCATCGAGCCGCTGCCTGCACCGCATCGAGAGGACACCGCACCTTGCATCGCTCCGTCTTGCACCGCAACCGCGACGAACGCCGACCGGCTCGTACACTCCGTACCAGCCACAACGAGAAAGGTACTGTGACCAAGTCTGTGCACGACTCTGCCGGCCCATATCGACGCGGTCGGCTGGAACTGTTGGACTTTGTTTGTTTTCACTATCGCGGTAGACTCGGACGGGGCTACCGACTCGCACGAACTTTGTTTTTCACAATTTCTGCAAAGAAGAAGTTATCTTGCAACGTATTCATTTTTAAAGTATTTGTATTGTGGATTTTTATCGTATTTGGTCTTGTCTTGAGTATATAAAAATATTGGTTATTTTTCTAAACTGGTGTGGTGTCCTTTTGTAGTGCTTACACTATATTACTGTTGGTTATGTGCAAATGCTTTACACACTGCCTCTAGAATAAGCCTGACTGCTCGTGCCAAGCTACCAAGGGGGTGAGCAGGGGTTATTTTAGGAGTGTAACTCCCTTACCCTGACTAGGAAGAAGGGTCCCTACTTGGACAGAGGTGCAAGCCCTGGCCAACTAGAGACTCCGATTTCTAACAATCAGGTTAGCGCACTATGTGGGAGAAGCTTCGCCACATTAAAACTACTAAAAAGACTGTTCTTATGGATCCCCCTGGAGTGCAGAAAAACCATCATCCAGGCTTTGCTTATAAGCAAACTGGACTATGGGAATGCGCACTATGTAGGCATGGCAAACTATCTCTTTTCACGTCTGCAGGTGATCCAGAATGCGGCTGCCAAGCTGGTGTATAACAAAAACAGGTACAGCTCAGCCTCTGAATGTTTGAGGGAGCTTCATTGGCTGCCTGTTCGTCAAAGGTCAAAATTCAAGCTCTTGGGTCATGCTCACAAGGCCTTATACCATCATGGCCCTAGAGTCCTGCAAAATAAAATTGAATTCTATGTTCCAAATCAGAACTTAAGGTCGTGCAATCAGGCGCGGGCAAAAACAAAATGCATTAAGAGGGCCAGAGCAGGAGGCCGCTCTTTCTCTCATCTGGCAGCTACTCATTGGAACGAACTCCCGCTGGAAATTTGTCTTATCGATGACTATATGTCATTCAGGAAAAAGCTAAAAACCCATTTGTTCCCTAGGGTTTCATTAAACAACTAGAGCTTTAAATGTTACCTTACTCTCAGTTTAGGTGTTTGCTTTCCTAGCGCCGTGATATCCTCGGATGAATGTTCCGCTTACAAATAAATAAATAAATGAGCTGTCTACGAACATCCTCCTCCTCCTCATCCTCATCATCACTGGCAACATGTCCCAGTCCTGGATCCTCCCCTGCTGGAGGCTGCTGGTCTCCGTCATCTTGTATGAGAAGTAGCTCATTCCTCACTGCCAGGTTGTGGAGCATGCAACACACAATGATGATCTTACACACCTTCGATGGTGCATATTGGAGGGCTCCTCCTGTACGGTCCAGGCAGCGAAATCTTGTTTTCAGTAGGCCGAATGTCCACTCAACGACTCGCCTGGTCCTCCCATGTGCCTCATTGAAACGAACCTCAGCAGGGGTGACAGGGTTCCGGAGTGGTGTCAGCAACCCCGTCATGTTGTGGTATCCAGAGTCTCCTACATTGAACACAGAAAAGACTACAGTTTTCTGAAAACAGGGTACAACCTGACATACAAGCAACACACAACAAAAACAGACAACATTACCCACCAACAAGCCAGGCAAGCTCATTTGGCAGCTGAGACATCAAATGTGGTATCCCACTATTTCTCATTAGGTTGGCGTTGTGTGCTGATCCTGGGAAACGCGCACAGACATGGGAGATCATCATGTCAGACAGACATACCACCAGGGCATTTATGGAGTGGTAATGCTTCCAATTCCTGTAAGTTTGTTCATTGGTTTGTGGTGGGATCAAAGCCACATGTGTTCCATCAATGGAGCGAATGACATGTGGCATTCGCCCCAATGCATAAAAGTCACTCTTGATGTCTGCCAACTGTCCTGGTGCTGGGAACTTGATGTAGAGGTTCCGAAAATGTAACAATGCCCCACACACATCACAAAGCACACGGCTGAACATTGTCTGGGACATCCCACCAGCAGTAGCCACAGTATACTGGAAGGACCATGTGGCAAAGAAATGTAGTGCCGCCATCACCTTCACCTTGGGGGTCAGCGCAAAAGGATATGTGCGCCCAGGTTGCAAATGTGGGGCCAACTGGTCTGACAACTACACAATGAGTGGTCTGGTGAAGCGGTATCGTCTGAAGCTATCCCGTTATTCCATGGTCTGGAGGGCGGGGAAGGGTCTGTGGACAGCTGGTCTCCTGCGGTACCTATGTTACAAGTGAGAACATATTTAAGGACACTTTCCAATGTACTAAGGAACATGCAATTACACACATACAACATTAAATCAAGACACAATGAAGTCAGAGGCGTAAGGTTGAGCCTAGACACAGAGCACAGCTATGTGACCCTTACCAGACATGTCATATTAATATGGTTAGGCACCAATTACAGTACTGTACTGTAACTAGTCACTGGTGTCTGTCACTGTCCATGTGATCAAACATCACATACTCAACACACACCTAACAAAGTATCCAAGATATAGGTTTGTGACAACTATCACATGGTTGAAAGGTACACAGAACAGGATCATGTAATGCCAGCTATGTGGGACACTAGATACAGACAGCGTGTCACCATGCACACCACTGTCGCAGTGTGGACACTGTCATGATGTCATGTCTGACAAACATGTACTATCACATACACAGAAGTTTTAGAATGTGTGGCACATTTTAATTTGACAAGCATCCATGTATGCCTGTGACACAAAGACACAACAGCAACTCACATGGCAAATACAAGCTGATGTGGCAGCAAAAAATCATTTAAAAAATGAATAATGAAGTGTCTGTGTTGTACAAGACTCAGACACTGCCGATTTACAAACATTACATTTACACAATGCACTTTCTAACGCACAGTCCAACAAAGCAGAGATTATGTGTGGACATAACATTTCTTAACACAATGATCCCCTGGGACCGTGTCCAAGTCTAGGGTGATCTGTGAAGTGGTCACTCAATGTTGTGATGTGCCTCACAAATAATGTGTTGTGTGCCCATCAAGCTTGGATCATCATGGGAGTGTGAGCTATCAAGTACTATGTCCAATATGACATGTTAATCACTGTCCCCACACATGTAATGCAGCAGAACATCAAGATTTGCTATACTGTCTGCCTGCTGACCGATTAGTGTAGGGCGCGTGAGCCACATCCGAACTGTGTGGTTCCATCCTTTGGCTGTTTACTGTAATGGTGAACGATGCGGTGAGTATTGAATGGACGCGTGAGCCGCATCCGAACCGAGCCGGACGCACACATTGGCTGTTGGTCGTCATGGTGACAGACGCGTGTTTCGTTTCGTCTACAAATTGCGTGCAATCCGAATCGGTTAGCTTACAACACCAATGTATCAAACTCAATAGTGTTCGGATGCGTGCATTTTGAACGTCGCGGTGGGCGTGTACGATGCTTGCAATGTTATGGATTGGACAAATTCGGATAATGCGAACGACTCGGACCTATCGCTTTGAACGCATGGAACAGAGTCTGCCTCTGCTGCACATATATAAGTCTGTCTGTTCCCAAGAGACTTCACTTGCCTGCACTACATGCAACTTTACTGCACTTCAACATCTCTCTGCTGCTGTCTCTGCATCCTCTGGGAGCTACCATGGCACGTACTGTGGAGAGGGCACCTGCTTTCACAGAAGAGGAGAACCAGGCCCTGCTGGACAGCCTCCATCCATACCACAGCCAGCTATATGGCAAACCAGGGGAGCAGGTGAGTGGTGATTACACTGCCTTTTCAGTGGCCATGTGTAAAAACAATGACTACTAGCATTGGGATGACCAAGGGCAAGCATGCAAACATAGTTAATTTAAGTCTTACTGTGTGTAGATTTTGGTTCTGGACAGGTACAGTGATGTAGAAGTGTGTGTACTGAGTTTGACGTATCTGCACTGTTCTCATGTTTTTGAGGGAGAATTGTACACAGGACAACTGCCCATGATGACACTTGCCTACCCCTTAGACATTACCTACCATTCTGACCATGACCTATATGTACAAGTGTGTGATGCATAAACATGCAGCATGTGGAGTAATGGTGTGTCACCATGTCATCCTTACAGGTCGTGGCCCATCAGAAGGCTGAAATATGGCAGACCTTCGTCCGGCCAGTAAGATCTGTGGGGGTCTTCAAACGCTGCGTTCGCCACTGCCAGAAGAGTGGCAGGACCTCCGTGACTGGACATGGAGGATTGCAAGGGTCCAGCTGAAGCTGTCACCTCCTCGCAAAAGGGGCGGATGACGGACCCTGACCCCCACATGCTACGGATACTGACATTGGTCTTCCCTGACCTGGATGGGCAGTTGAAGGCCAGACAGCAGCAAGGAGGGGAAGAGTATGTGCCATGTTGCAGAACTATGTTTAACATGCATGTTGCGCTCTCTCAGCCTGCTACCCCTCTCACAGGTCGTCTGTCTGCTAAGACAACACTTCTGTGGCAAAATGTAACTATGCCCCATTAACATCTGATGCCCAGGTGTGTCCCTTTCCGTCTGTGACATGTGTGTCACTTAGGTCCTGTGTATTGGCTGTAGTCCAATGTTCATGTGATCAGCACTATATACAACATGTGCATGGTGTTGACCATCATGAGTTATGTAATTGTCTGACATGTGTCAGCACATTGACTGATGTATGACTTGTACTCAGTGTGGTACATACATATATGTGCAAAATTGTACTATTGGTGCACACAGGTGTGCGTAAACAATGCTATACATCCGTGCTTCAGGTGAGACCAATGTGGATGCCTCAGACAAACCATATTGATAAGTGTTCCAAATGTATTGTCCCATACATAGTGCTCTGTGTAATCACGTGTATCACATGGACCAAGGACAGGTATGCCAACTCAGGCCATCCGAGACACTGGCACATCAGATTTTTGTGTGTCAGACAACACTTTCACCATCGTAATGTGAAAATCCATGACTCAGACTTGGTGACAGTGAGTACATGTGCCAATCTTTGAAAGACACAGGTGGTCAGTAAAGAAAACATGGACATACATCTAATGTATGGATTTTGGCTCACATACACAAGACAAGACATGTGTGTATCATCCCTTGACTGTGCATACTGGTGGCTTGAACATCCATGTGTATGCTGCATTACTTTCTTCTTGAGAGCTGTAAAATGTTCATGTAGACAGAAAATGTATTTCACATACTCCGATGGCTAACTAGAACAGCGTGAGCTTTTCAAAGGGTTAAAATTGTGTCTAGCACGTAGGGGACATGTATACTTGACACCTACAGATGTGGCTTGAAGCAGTAAACACAGGATTGTGACACGGTGCTGACTGTAAACTTGAGACGTACCGGTCCTGTACCAAGAGTCCGTACAGACTGTTCAGCTAGACAGGCTAGTGGCATAGTGTGCCACATGAATTTTTGAGAGGATGCAGTATTTGTACTTGGCAGTTGTACTGTATGCAGACCATTAGAGCATTGAAGTTCAAGACATAGGTGCACATCATGATGACAGGGGATGGAAGTATGTTTACCATGTAAAATTTCAAATGTGTGCATCCCATTTGCTGTGTCAGTTCCAGACTCCCTTACAGGAGATGAGACAGGTATGTAATGACACATGACCCTCAGGAGCATTACCGATCAGACCACCTGCCAAATAGTGTAGTAGTTGACATGGTTTTTGTGGTATTTGACATAGATCTAACCGATGTTTCACATGCCATCATGTGTCTGGGAACCATAGTTTACTGGCAGACGGACAAGTGCCATGTTCACAAATGTGTAATGATTCCAAACCTGCCGTGAAAATGATGCATATGCTTGCTCTGTGATGTGTTGTGATGATACTCATGTGTCAACTCTATGCAGATGACTGATGTGAATCTCTTTCTCATCCTTGTTCACAGCATCATCAACGGCTACTGGAGGAGACAGTTCCACGGACCAAGTGGAAGCGGCTAGCCAGACTGGGTCCACTGTGGAGGAGGAGGAGGGACCCAGTGGCATGGAGGGTGAGGGGAGCCACACTGAGGGCAGGTCGGAAACATCAACATCTGCCGAGGACCAATCAAGCTCCAGTGATGACTCCCTTGTGGTGGTTGGTGTTCCCATATCAGAGCCCACAACATAAGAGTCTGCCCCCACTACCACCACCACCATCTCCACCCTCACAGCTGCTCCCATTCCGAGTGTCCATGGACCCTCCCGTGTTAGGGAGCATGTCTCCTTTGGGCCTGGCACCGCACCCCCTGCATCTGTCACCCCTGCTGCCCTGAGTGTGGAGGCCGTGGGTTTGCTCAAACAGATCCATGTGGGGCGGATATCCATGCTGAGTGTCCTCCATGCACATACCAGTCATTTGACACAATTGGTGTCATACATGGAGGGCATTTCATCAGACATGTCTGCCCTACAGCGATCTAATCAGGCCATGGCCTCCTCACTGACGGCAGCTGTGTCCCTCCTGCAGCAGTCCCTCACCCCTCCTTCCTCTGCCCCATCCACAGTCCCCACTACCCTACCTGACCCAAGCACACTCACACAGGCACATGCACACACAGCAACAGACACAAGCAGCACACAACTACCTAAACAAAAGCCCAAACACACATGCACGCACACTCAGGGGACTGACATCACACACACCGGGGAGAGGGCAAAAAAACTCACACACCCATCCACAACCATTCCACATTCCTCAGCTACCTCTCCCTCCACAACCCCTACCCTTGACTCTCCTGCAACCCACTCTTCCCAGCGGGTCTTCCTCTGTGACCTTGGCCTCTTCCTCACTGATCCATCAGACCACACTCGCAAGGGGAAGAGGAAACCCCCCAGCACAGAGAGGAGATCCACACCTGCACGCACACCCTCCCCTAAGAGGAAGAACACAGAGCCCCCCACCCGTCCATCCCCCGATCAAAGAAGTCTAAAACCCCACCACCATCCAACACTTCCCCAAACAAAATCCACTTCTTCCCGGTCCCAGGCCCCCTTCCCAAAGATCACACCTCAGACCCCATCCCAGTGTCCCCCACCTACCGTTTCACCATCCCCAAGATGCTCAGGCCCTCCCCCCTACCACAAGCACTTTCCCTCCAACAGCACCCCTTTTACAGTCTGTTCCTGACACTGCGATGGAGCACCCACCCCCTCAATCTGACCAGTCTACTGCAGTGGAGCACCCACCCCCTCAATCTGACCAGTCCACTGCAGTGTCCCCCCCCTCAATCTGGACAGTCCACTGCAGTGGAGCCCCACACAACACAAGATCCCATCCCTCCCAAAACCCAAACCAGTACCCCCTAGTCCTGTCCCTGCGGTGCCTGGCATGCCCCCAAAGATGCCCCTACAAGGGGTGTCCCCCCTTGTGGTTGCAGTGCAGGCAAGCGATGGAGGATGAATAGGCATGACCCCCTCCAAGACTCTCAATAATGGACTGGCCATTGGCTTTATTGGTTTTTTTTTCATTTCATCACAAATGCTGAAAAAGCAGGTTTTGTTATTTGTACAGTTGCTTTTTGTGTACCACAAATTGTTAATGAGTCAACTGTCATTGATGTGCAAAACTTGTTGTGGGTATATAATGATGTAGTGATGTGATGGACTGCATGTGGTCCATGGCATATGTGTCCTATTACAGTATGTATCTGAGTCCTCATTGCCTACATTTGCAGGTTGTCATGATCCACAACATTTTGGCCCATGAGAGTGACATGCTTTTACCTACCTACCATCTTTGACTTGCACTTTTGCACATAGGTCGTGCTGACATTTGTAGACATTGTACAAGTCTTTCAAAGTGCAACCGTCTAGGATGGCCATGCAGTATAGCGCTATGATGTGCAACAAGTCATCTGTCTCATCAGTACAACTGGGTACACAGGAAGTTTGACTACGTGCAGATGACTTTGGACAAACCCATGTACACTGGCTGATGGAAACAAAGTATTATGTGACTTGTAAGTGTTGGAGCCATGTCTGAGTCTCCTTCTGACATGGTAGACCCCTGCCGAGAACAAGCTTGCCACAGCTGACCTTCCACTGTAGGGAAATGCCCTCATGGCAGTGTGTTCATCTGTGACATATCCTGAGCCCATGGTGTGTGTGAGGTGAGCAGGAATCTCCATCTTCAAACCCCCTTACCTACAAAGGCTCTAGTCCCTGCAGATGTTCCTGTTTGAGAAGCTTTCTGTGGGCTGACTAGTCCAGTGCTTTCTCAACCTATTCGGAATTGTGCCAGCCTGCTTTGGTCAGGCTACATCATGTTGATCAAGTGTTTTGTCTGTGTGTGCTTTGACTTCATGTATTCACCCACACCCCTCATTTAATTGGGCATAAGTATCTTGTGTGTGTTGTGATTTGTGCTTGACCAATGATGTTGTCCTTTTGAGCTATGCATGATGTTATACCAGGTCACACAAAGCTGGCATAGAGATATAGGGATGTATGTGGTTTGTCCATGTGCGACATGTGTTGAGCAGAAAGGGGTGCTGGTGCACAGGTGTGTAGTGTGTCCATCTGTCATGCAGACGCCACTGGAGCCTGTGTCACTTCTATGCTCTTCATTGACACACAGGGGAGTGATAGTAAATTTATTTGTGCAGCCTAGCTGCATGTGTGTTTAGCAAGTTGATGTTGCATGTGCTGAGCTGACACACACAAGAGTAGAGTTGATGGGGACTGGTGTATCGTAGGTATGCATGGAGAGGTGACTCATATGTGATAGCAGCAGGACTATTTGAGATGGAGTCTGGAGGTGTGGTGTGTGACTTCAGTTCATTGGTTTTTGTTGTGTTGGGGGACATGGAGTGTGCACATTGTCCCTATGTGAGTGCTTGTCATGCGGGGGTCTGATTCAGATAATGTGATCTTGATTTAGTGCCTCTACCCTGCACAAGTTATGTTACAAATGTGTGGATGTGATTGGGGATATCCCACCGGAGAATGTTGTGTTGTGGCATGTGATGAAGGATGTGGTCTGTTGCACTAATGTGTAATTTGACTGTAACGGGGCAGTTCTGGATGAGTGATGTTTGTTTATACTGTGCATGAGTCCATGGGGATATTGGTTATGGAATTCATATGTAGATGTGACAGGGCTACATTGAGACAAGGTCTGACTAGTCATATGTGTCAGAGTGGATTTGTGAATGTGAAGGTATGTACACCAGTGTTGTGATCATTTGTGCTGGATGGTGAAATGTGAGGTGTTATCCCGTTGTAGTATGTTGAGTTTGAATGTGTGTATGCATATTTTCCACAAGTGACAATCCTTTGGACTTGTGCTGTTTTGGGGGATTATGCAGTGATATAAAAATGACTGAGTACACAGACATTGCACTATGTATGTGTCTTGTTGTGAGATGTGGTGATGTGTGGAGTGTGCTTGTCTGGGTGTGCTGTGATGCTGCACAGTGTGGCATGAGTGCAGTCCAAGGCATCACTCAGTGTACGGCTAGTAATGAGAGTGGTCCATCTGACATGTAACGTTTGTCATCTGCTGATGAGGAAATGTGTACTCTACATTGTGTGCATAGCATGTATCTGAGAGATGTTGCGTACATGGTGATGGAGAGTGGTGCTGCAAGTGTAGGTGTAGGTGTGGATGTGATGATGGCCACACACGTGTGTTTGTACATCTTGGGTTGTAATGGTATGTGTACTGTGCTGGAGCTCATAGGACAGACATGCTTCTCCATCTAGATGCACCAGTGGTGCTTGTGTGTTTGTCAGTTATGAGAGATGGACATGTAGTGTGACATGGGTGTTGGAGGGATCATTTCTGCATGTTTTGATTTAATGCACAACTTGTGTTGAAGTTGATATGTGCATATGCGTTGATCATGTGCATGTGTGTGTGCAGTGAGAATACCCAGAGTTAATCTGTTGATGAGTCAGGTATCTGCTGAAGCTTGCTGTCTGGCAAAGTATGTTCATGTATGCTTTTTGTGATGATCACCGTCAATACACTGTTGTGTGCAGTACCTATTTGCATCACAGGAAGAGTAGCCTCCACCCAGACTTGTCTTGCTTTGGTCTTGTGTGGGCATAAGTGCTAAGTAGCACTTTGTAGTCAGTGGTGGACAATGATTGTTCATCAATGCCCTGTGATGGTGGCCTTTGATGGAGGTGGTGTTTGCTTCTGATGTTAAGTCATAATACGTGAACATTGGCTGGCAGCACATTGCTCAGGGGGGTATTGTCCCCTCAAGTGTATATGCACTTATGTGTGTTGATATGCCACCTGTGCTCCAAATAGTCCAGATAGGCATCCCTGCACTTCCCAGTAGACTACACACACGTGGGTAATCAAGGCATTTTGACTTTGACTGGCCAAGGTGTGAGTGCACCAGGAGAGTGGAGTCATTATGATGACATCCCTGGTTGTGGTGAGACAAGAGCCTGCACTGTGAGCAAACTCACATGTGACACATGACATTTTAACCCAGTTCCATTTGTGTTAGCATTATCAGCATGTTTTGAATCTGTCATCTGGTTTGGCAAGTGTGAGCCTTGTTTGTGTCAAAGAGTGCTCCCAATCAGCACATTGTACCCTGCCCTGTAGCCTGATTGCAACATGTCTTATTTGTAGGTCTCCTTGACGGATTTCAGGATTCCGAGACAGTGTTCAAGTGCCAAATGTGGCCAATGCATATTCCATTCTGCACATGTACTCCATCCTCAACGGATGTACACATTTCCCATGTGTTATGGCTAGCTGTGTGTATTGTGTTTGTGAGACACAGATCCCCCCCGGCGTTGTCACTAGTGCAGGCAGATTAGCTTACACATTTGCCTGTGCATTGGAGCCTACTAACCCAGTTGTTGTATCCTCTATCTGGTGAGCCATGTGTCTTCCAAGTCTTCTGCAGTACACACTCAGCATGGGCAATTTGACATTAGTGATGAGCTGCACATAATGCAGCTTTTGTAGCTAGATGCAGAGTTGGTGTGATAGACATGCAACCAAGTTGACAGTGTAAATGGTCTGATCTTGAGTTGTGTGCAATGCCCCCAGGCCACACATGGTGACTGTCTCCTACATTGGTGTTGGTCCATGCTTTTCTACACAGCAAGTAGGAATGTGGTCTACACATGTAGCACTGACAGCTGTGACACAGCCACTTCTGGTTTGTCATAGTGGGAGGCTCATGATTCTATTTTGTGTGTCTGTGAACTTGTGTGGTGTCGTGGCCAGTCTCCTCTGTGCCTCATTGTATACCAACTCATCACAATATAATCCTTCTGTGAGTAGGTGTACTCATGTTGCCCTGCAGGGTTTGAGTATGTGTTGGAGTGGACAGATGTTGTGACTTTGTGTCACATACATATGTGTGTCTGCCACCTCTTGTTCCACCATCAAATGTGTGTTTGTCCTAGTATGTGGCATGCTGGGTGTACCTACCTGATGCTGAGATTCCCCCAATGGTCATACACAACAGTACATGGACCCATGGTTGTATTGTGATCACAATGATGTGTGGTCAATAATGGATTCCTCGTCATACAGCCAGTGATCAACGCTGTATTGCGGGCCTGTGCAATGTCACCTGTCAAGGGAGGTTTTGAAGAGGCACGGTGCTGCTGATCAAGGTGGGTGGGGTTTAGACTGGCCAAATGTGACTTGGCTCCCGGCAAGGCCCCTACCTACAATGTGGCCTCCCATCACCGGCCATGCCCTAGGAGTCATGTTTGGGTATGTGAGATGACAGTGGTTCTTGCAAGGCACGTGACACAGTGCGCAAGAGTGAGTGTGCTCAGAAGTATGGCCCCCATCCTCATTTTGCATCACAGTGGCTCAGCAGACAGGATACTGGCACCACAGTGCTGTGGCTTTGAGGGTACTGTGGAAGTGAGTCAGTCTCTTGATGTGGTTATTGGTGTTCCACCAAGCTTGGCCCGCATGTGACTCTGGTGCACCCGCTCATCAACTAATGCTTGATTGCCCACATTCACTATCGAAGCCCTATATGGAATACTTCCTGATTGTACTCAATACGCATATGTCTCAGTGGAGTTCAGCCCCCCCATTGTGTGTGTTGGTCCAGCCTAGAAAAACATCCACACTCACACACATGTTGTGTTTGTTTTGCAGTGTAGCTGGTCAGTTGTCTTTGTGCATCTTCACCCATGTATTTCAACTGTCTTTGAAGGGCATTGAGTGGATGTTGTGTTTTGTTTCTTTCTCTACTGTCCCTGGGCCTCCTACATCTTCACTCTGCACATTCCTTAGGTTTTGCATTTAACGTTGCTGCCACAGCGTGGGACTGGATCTCATCAAAACTGGACTTTGAGATTGAATCCTTTGTATTTGCCGCTGCTCGTACCAAAAAAGTGTGTTGATGCTTTTTGGATGGTCACATGTCACATTGTCCAATTGAACATTGCTGGCAGTGTTAGCCCCCAAAAGCACATATTGACTGCACCTGGCTGAGGGTATGTAACACCCACAACAATGTTTACCTCAACAGTTCTGTGGTTGTTTGGCCCACAACCACCACTTTATCACTACATTGCTGGTGGCTTTAGCCCCCAACACCATAATTGCTTGACCATGCAGGGGGGTTGAGCCCCACCTTCACTTTTTTGTCACTACAGTGATGGGGGTTATCCCCCCAAACCCCTAATTGCTTGACCATGCTGGGGGGTTGAGCCCCACAAGCACGTTTTTATCACTACAGTGCTGGTGGGGTTGTCCCCCATACCACTTTATGTGTCAAATTTGCTGGCAGTTTGCACACAAAACAGCAATTTGGCATGACAACGCTGGGAGGGTAATAGGCATCCACCCCCTATGGGGTGGACAATGGTGGGAGTGATAGGCATCCACCCCCTATGGGGTGGAGAATGCTGGGAGAGTATTAGGCATCCACCCCCCTATGGGGTGGACAATGGTGGGAGTGATAGGCATCTACCCCCCTATGGGGTGGACAATGCTGGGAGAGTATTAGGCATCCACCCCCTATGGGGTGGACAATGGTGGGAGTGAAAGGCATCCACCCACCTATGGGGTGGACAATGTTGGGAGTGATAGGCATCCACCCCCCTATGGGGTGGACAATGGTGGGAGTGATAGGTATCCACCCTCCTATAGGGTGGACAATGCTGGGAGAGTATTAGGCATCCACTGCCCTATGGGGTGGACAATGTTGGGAGTGATAGGCATCCACCCCCCTATGGGGTGGACAATAGTGGGAGTTATAGGCATCCACCTCCTATGGGGTGGACAATGCTGGGAGAGTATTAGGCATCCACCCACCTATGGGCTGGACAATGGTGGGAGTGATAGGCATCCACCCCCCTATGGGGTGGCAATGCTGGGAGAGTATTAGGCATCCACCCCCCTATGGGGTGGATAATGTTGGGAGTGATAGGCATCCACCCCCTATGGGGTGGACAATGGTGGGAGTGATAGGCAGAGAAGCTCAACTCTGAGATGAAGCTCAACTCGGAGAAGACAGAGGTCCTTGTCCTTGGACCCTCCACCACCGCCTGGGACAACACCTGGTGGCCTCCCGCCCACGGAAACCCACCCACTCCTTGAGACCATGCCCGAAACCTCAGCATCATCCTAGACTCCTCCCTCACCATGACCCGCCAGATCAACGCCGTCGCCTCCACCTGCTTCAACTCCCTCCGCATCCTCTGCAAGACCTACAAGTGGATCCCCCTGAATGCAGAAAGACCGTCACCCACTCACTCATAATCAGCAGACTGGACTACGGCAACGCTCTCTACGCCGGAATCAACAGAACTCTGCTACACAGACTCCAAACCATCCAGAACACCGCAGCCAGACTCGTCCTCGGAACCCCAAGACACGAGCACATGACCCAGCACCTACGAGACCTCCACTGGCTCCCCGTCGAGCAGAGAGTAACTTTCAAGCTACTCACCCATGCCTACAAATCCCACAACAACATCAGACCCAAACACCTCAACGAGAGAGTCTCCTTCCACGTATCCAAAAGGAACCTCCGCTTCGCCGACCTCTCCCTGGCAGAGACCCCATGCATCCGCAGAACCAGAGCAGGCGGAAGAGCCTTCTCCTACGTCGCAGAAAAGACCTGGAACGAGCTCCCAGTCATCATCAGATGCTCCCCTACTCTGCACACCTTCAGGAAGATCCTCAAGACCTGGCTCTTCGTCTGATCCGGAGCTGCACCCACCCCCCAGCGCCTTGAAACCCTCACTGGCGAGTAGCGCGCTTTATAAAACCCTGATTGATTGATTGATTGAGTATCAGGCATCCACCCCCCTATGGGGGGGACAATGTTGGGAGTGATAGGCATCCACCCCCCTGTGGGGTGGACAATGGTGGGAGTGATAGGCATCCACCCCCCAAGGGGTGGACAATGGTGGGAGTGTTTGTCATCCACCACCCCCCTTGCCTCTACATTGCTGCAAGAATTTACCCACCCCAATATTGACTGTGGTTTGTCACAAGCTGTGTATTATGTTGCCTTTTGCAGGGTAGTGACGTTTTTGTGTGTGGTAGGTATCTGACTTACCATCTGTGACAAACGCGTCGGTTGCGGTCGTTGAATCGACCGTAGGCGTACAGTATAGGGATGACATGCATGATCGGATACATGGCTGCTCCATCGCCTTCGCAGAGATCGTGTTGTGGTGCGAATCGGAGCTGAAATACTGCTCTTCCGGATGCTCTGACGTTCTGGAGGTGGCGACCTGTTCGGCGCGTAGGAAGTACGCATCATACTTGGCCGGCCGGAAACTGATTGGGAAATGCCTCCGTTCAGCGTTTACGGAGCCTGCCCATATGGAAAATGGAACTGGAATCAGAGCGTACAAGTCGTTCGGAAATTGGAGACATTTGCGCATCGTACTTCGTCATTTGGATGGACCGCCTCCCGGAACGAGTCGCTCGGAAGGTAAGGCTACGGACGGCTCTCGGAGCGCCTACCGGACGAGACCGGAATCAGGCCCCTAATGTAAACCCCTTAATCTCTAACACTTTTACTAATGTAGCTTAGATCGGAGTCAGAATAGTAAATGTAAACCCCTCAATGTCCAACACATTCCCCAGTGCAGCTTAGATTGGAGTGGGAATAGTAAAAGTTAACCCCTCAATGTCCAACACATTTCGATATGTAGTTTAGATTAGAGTGGGAATAGTAAACCCTAACCGCTCAATATCCAACAAGTCCCTCAATCTAGCTTAGATTGGAGTGGGAATAGTAAATCTCCACCCCTTAATGCCCAACACTTTCTCCAATGTAGTTTAGATTGGAGTGGGAATAGTAAGTTGTACCCCCCCATCAATGTCCAATACTTTTCCCAATGGATCTTAATGTGAGTATGGATAGTAAATTTGATCCCCTTAATGTCAAACACTTTCCCTCAATGTAGCTTAGCTGGATTGGAAATAGTAAATATTAACTCCTCAATGCCCAACCCTTTCCCCAGTGTAGCTTTTATTGGAGTGGTAATAGTAAACCTGAACCCCCTCAATGTCCAACACTTTCCCAATGTATTTTAGATTGGATTGGGATAGTAAATCTTAGCTCCTCAATGTTCAACACTTTCCCCAACTGTAGCTTAGATTGGAGTGGGAACCTACCATAATATATTGAATAAATGCAATGTATAATTGATATTATGATATATAATTTTTTATTTATTTTGTTATTAAACAAACACATATTTAATGCAATTTTATTTGGGCAAGTACAGTTTGTTTTTGTATATATATTTATTAATTTATATAGGTATGTACTTTAAAAATATTGAAAATACTTACTTTGTACTAATAATTTTCATAACAGTTAAAGATTAGTTATGCATTTTTATTTTTAAAAATATTTTATATATATATATATATATATAAAGAATTCACACTGTTTATGTTAACCTTTTAACATTTTTCAATTTTAAATATTTTTTTTACATTCTAATTATTAATATACACATTCAATTGAACAGTTTTCATAAATACAATTATCATAATGTTTTCATTTAGTACTGAAAAAATTATACACATTTTTAGATTTATTTTCAACATTTGTTTACATTTTTTGTATTCAACATTTTAAAAAATATATATTGTATGCTTAGATTTTAATTCCATTGATTCTATAGCTGTTCAGTCTATTTTAAAATTCTATTAAGATGTCTTGTTTCATTGCATGTATAGGATTTTAATCTTTTTTCCTTAGTTCAAGTTTTGAGTCGTCACATTTGGTGGTAGTTCAGTGTGCTGCCACGTAGGTAAGACTTTTGACATTTTACTTTTACTTGTAAAGTTTAGTGGTAGTATTTACTGGTAATAAGTGTGTTCTAGTGTAGTTAGTTGTGTTTTGGATGTAGGCAGCTAAATTTGATGTACTGCTTAGAATGTAGTTGTTGGTTTGGTGTAACATTGTATTGAATTGTATGCTAATTCTAATGTATTAAAAGTGCTGCTACGTTGTAGGTGTTTTTGCTATGCTTATTTAGTTTTGGTTTGGTTTTTGTCTGTCTCCAGAGTGCTGTGGGCAACTAAACTCAGTTGTCCTTAAAGTAATCCAAGAGTGTTGTTAGTTTCTCTTTGTTTTCTTTCTAAAACGTTGAATCTATGAGCAGGTCGTAGTATCTTATTACTTCTTTTTGGTGGCACAAGTGCTAGTGCAAATTTGATTTTTGAATTTGTGATTGGAATGTGGTATTTCTGGAGTATTCAATACTTAAGGTGAATTGTTTTAGGTGGTGCCATATGGCTCTGTTATAGTGGAAATAGCACTGCAGTGTTTGTATGTTTGTATTCATTTGGGATATTCAATGTATCATAGCCAACTTGAAGTCTATGAATATTTTACTAGGTGCATAGAGGGTACATTTTTCTTTAATTATATTAAGCATGTATCAATAGGTAATGTTTATTGGGTAGTGAAGCGAATATTGATGGTATCTTATTGTCATGTAGTTGTCCATGGATGGTATAGGTAGAAAGGTGGTGGGCATGTTTTAAAGGTGCCATCCTTTAGCCATATGGGGCATCGTTTTAATGTTTGCAGGTTTTGTTCTGTAGCCAACATTATAATCCCTATTGTCAATATTTTCTTTATCATATATAATGTAATGCTCTTTTGTGTAAGTAACTAGTATGTGGTCAGGGACGTCGTTTTCTGCAAACACTTTAGGGGTTGGATTCTTTATATTGTCAGTGCTTCGTTTTCTAGCTATGTTGCTTGTTTGCGATATTTGTGTTAATGATATTTTTGGTTTCAATATTTTGGCATTTTACAATGGCTCAATTAATTTTTGATAATTTGGCCTAAGATATTGTGGTGTCGATATTTGCAGGAGGCGATATTCCATAGCACAATCAGCAGGAGGGAGTGTTTTAACTTAAACTTCATAAAAACGCATTCTATTGAAGTGTATGGAGGAGGTACACCTCCTCAAAGGGAACGAGGATGGGGAGGATGATGGTTTTGGATAACGGAGATTACTGGTAAGTAATATTCATTATCGGCTGTATGAAACTTTATTGAGGTTGTTAACATTGACCTGCAATCATATTGATTCACTACATTGACCTACTACTACATCATACGTTATCATTTAGTAGTAGGAAATGTAGTGGATGCAATACTATTCTCAAGTGATATATCATATGCAATATAGAGGCCCACCATCATCATAATACATTCTCCATTCTAGGAAACCTACATCTCTTCAACAATGTTGCCCCTCCTGTAGCTACACTTGCAATCCAAAATATATCAATCTTACAAGGCATCTATGAGGGCTCTGCTGTAGCACCAGAGATACAAAAGGGATGTGGAGAAAGCTTTATGCAAGTGCCCTAGAAGTTTTTAGCAACAAATGTCATTCATTACCAGTGCGAAATGGAGTTCGTACTCGTCACACATACAGAAACTCCAAGGTCTGCTCTTGAGTGGCGTGCATGTACAAGTGATTATTTGTCAAACCAGTATTGCAGCTGCAAACATGATGTATAGCCAATGTTCAAAATGTATATTACAGCTGAAAGAATCTTTCAATAAATTTGCCTTATATGACAGTTGTGAAGTCACAAATCTTGAAGTATGTCAGTAGTGACTTTATAACTAGGAGAAAACATAATTCACAAGCTGACCATTGTAAAGCTGAATTGTAAAGTAATAGAATAATAACAGAAGAGACATTTGTATATCAGGTGTTTCATCATGCACAGTCAACATAATGAGAATTATAGTTTGCTGGCATCTAGATAGTTACACATATATATGACATTGAGGAAGGCGCAAGCCGAAACGCGTCTGTCTGGTGTTGTGGTCGTGTGGTGAATCAATAAATTAGCCTGAAATATTCTCCCCAGTGTGCGCCTCGTTCGTGACCGTAGAGGAAGGTCATTGTTTGAATATATATGTAGCCATGGCAGTGAAAATAAATCTGGCCTAATAGCTCATGTTATTTTTAACAAATGTACTAATACAGGCACATTCGCACATTTATTGCAACAGTGCAAAGGTCAAATTCTGGTCTATTACCACATTAACCTCAATCTCACAAGAGAAAAGGGTCAAATTATGTGCCCACGTTATTTAGTACATGCAACAAGAAAAAGAAAATTATGCAGGATATTCTATGGCAGTAGTATTTTCATACATTTGAGCTAGAAACAATTTTTTTGTTGATATCTGCAAATTATGTAAATTATGTGGCACATATGGTACAACCCCAGTTATGTGGCTGACACTGTGGCCATAGACTTACACAAATCCAAGGCCCACACATTTGCCCATTGTTTTTTCAGCAGTTTATGCATGAAAGGGCAACAAACATTCTAATTTTAATCAGTGCCCAATGTTAGCTATAAATAGAAGTGAACAGTTTAGTCAAGCTAATCAACCAAAAATTATCATATGTAATGGTGTAATATGATCCTTCGGCTGAGTGGTTTATCATGTCACCAGAATCCCATATTATATAATTTTGGACCATAATATACAATTTCTGTGCTCTATCAGTTTCCTGTCATTTTAGTTTGTGTGACATAGCCACTGTTAACAAATTAGTCAACCTTAACTCACTTCTATAGTTTGTTTGTTTAGAGACTCTCATTTGTTTTGTTTTCTTAGACTAAGGACATGGTACAAGTTGGTGCTTTCTTTCACATATTAATATGCTTTTGGGGAGCTGGCTGCATTATTAAGCCACTGGATTCTTCTGCCTGTTACTTCTGTGCCAAGAAGGGAGCTGAGAGCTTGCTGGAGGCCCTGCATGTACCGAAGAGGATTATTCATTACCCGCATTGTCAGGTGACATGTTCTGAGAAGTTGCACTCAGTGTGTGGATGAGCACCTGCATTGCTAGAACTGCCCTGCTGTCTTCACACTCAAAGCCAAGCTGTTTGGGAATAGGGCGTGAATGGTAGCAATGAGATCACAGAATGCAGTGCTGGGAGGAAGCTGCCAAACTTGGGCTTCTTCTTCTCTTCACTTCCCTAGTGAATTCCATGATTTCCAGGAAGAGGTGTGATCAAGCTGTAGAACAGGCACTTTCCAAGTTGGTGGTCAGTGTGTAGGGTCTGTCAGAGACTCTCCATCCAAGATGAAGCAAGGACATTTTCCAGTGATGTCAGCTCCTGTGAGAGCATGTATATAAAGGCAGTTTTAAATGAAGGTGCCAGCACAATGCATTCGTTCTCACCTTCTCCATGCCCATGTTTCCATTTATATCCCGGCTTTGAGCTCTTTGCTGCTTGAATTCCTTCCAGGTCCTTCTCCTGATTTTTTGTCTTGCTCTTTTCACCTTCCTGTTAATAGAGGAGGAGTTTGGTCAATGACATTCTTATAATTTTACATTGTTTCTTCTTCAATCAAGATGCATAGATTGTTACGAAGGTTTTTCCCTGTAAGGCTTTTCCTCCTATATAGGACACTGTTAAGAAGACTCATGGCACCTTTCATGTATGCTATCCTCTGTAGGGTGGCACTGTGGCTGGTAGGAGTAGCTTTACTACTCCTAAACTGAGAAAAATCCTAACTTTAAGACTTTCGGTATTCACAGAAGGCATTTAGGAGTCCTAAAGTTAGGACTACTAACTTCTGTGAATACCAAAATGAGTAAGTGTATTCTGTGAATACCTAAAAGTACTAACTTTACGTTTACGTTTACATTTACGTTTACGTTTTTGACGTAAGTTAGTTCTGTGAATCAGGCCCTACGTGTTGGTACAGAAAGTTCCTTGCATGACTCTGGAGAATGTGATCACCTGCATAATACTGTTTCCTTCTTGCAGTCACTGTGTTTACATTTTGCCCCAGTGATGCTGACAATCCCTGTTGAGCCTCTCTGTTATTTGGACTGAGATCCCATAGCAGTGTTGATGGACACTCAAAATGAACCCCTCTGTGAGACTGCATGCACTACTGCCCTCTCTATCTAGGCTCTGTGGAGTTTACAGTGCTGATTGCAGAATAATTTGTAGTGTAGGAATAGTTGTTTTTGGGGTGGCCCTTGCCTT
The DNA here is from genome assembly GCA_963921515.1 of Calotriton arnoldi. NCBI lineage: Eukaryota > Metazoa > Chordata > Amphibia > Caudata > Salamandridae > Calotriton > Calotriton arnoldi. The sequence continues at coordinate 939,577 of CAWUFW010001775.1, forward strand.
CATAGAATGCCAAATGCTGCAGCAATGGAAATACAAGGCTGGCCAGTTGCCCACCCTTCTTGATTTCGCCCACCCAATGCTAGGGCAATGCTAGTGCATAATAAGCAGGTGCGCCGTTAAGCAAGGTGGGATTATCGTTACACTCTCAAACTTGGTGGGTGAACTTGTTAGACCTTTTTTTAATCAAAATTGCAATTTTAGAATATAAATATGCGATTATTTGCTAAAATTGAAACGTCTATTTATAACAGCAAAGGTAGATACGCCGTGTCCAGACCATTAAACAAATAAGCGAGAAGAGTAGAAGCTTACCGAAATAATGAAACCCAGAGGATTAGTGGAAACCCTTCTAAAATTCTCAGGTAAGTCAGAGTACATCTACAAAGTTGCTGCTAGAGACTGCAAGCTGCAAAGAAAAACAAGCTATTTAACCACTAACCTGATGCCACCAAATCTCTATGACACCTAACATAGTAGGAACGTACCACCAGGTAAGAGGCCTAGTCATGTAAGCTGGAAATGTTCACCCAAATCGATAATCAAACACATCAGCATGCCAGTATCTGAAACAACCATAGTGGTATAGTCAGTGTTTACCATAAAAAATAAAGCAGTAAATGACAATATATGGTGAAAACATACCAAGGGGGGGCAAAAGTTTCCTATAAAACTCGGTGTGTCCTGGGGCGTTGATTTACCATGCAGTGGATACACACATTTAGGGCCTGATTACGATGATGGTGGGACTGCCACCGACAGGCCGTCGGTGGCGGTCACACCGCCATCGCACTGAGGATTCCTGCCGGTCACATTAGGATGGCGGGCGGATGGATGGCGGTCAGAGAGACAGCCCGTCGGACCATCGGAGGGAGTTATGTTCCCTACAATGGTAGTGATTACATTTTCCCTTTCCACCTGCCGTTTCATGGCGGTCAACCTGCCATGAAAAGGCTGGAGGAAAGGGACTTTGGGGGCCCATAGCAGGCCCCTCTTCCACCCTGGCCCTCAGCTGTGAGTTTTGGTGGGCATCTATGTTGCCCACCTACATATCCCTGCACCATGTGGTAGGCACCGCATGGTGCCTGCCACGTAGTGCATGGATATGTGTAGTGTCCATTTTTTGTACTGCGGTGTGTGCTGCAGCCAGCATTACCCGCCACAATACAAAATATAGGCATTGCGACTGCCATGGTGGCAGTCATATCCTAATTCGGTTCGCGGGACCACTAACACCAAGTCGGGTGGTCCCGTTTGTGCGATCCTAATCAGCCCCTTAATTAGTTCACACTGATTCCACTGTTCCGAGCTGTCGAAAGCCCTAATCAAAACCTGTTCAAAAGTGGATATCCTCGCCTCCATTCTTACAGTGAGTATGGCATCCTTGCAGGTTTAGTACCGTGGCAATGTCCTGCATTAGTTTTCATATTTCTTGCTTTTGTTGAAGTCATACCAATCGTTGGAAGGGTGATAGAAAGTCTAGGGTGAATTATTCGCCCTTCATTTGAGTGTAAGGTTTTTAAAGTGATGTAACCCGGCGTACTGCCTCATAATTTTGAAGATTAAGGCTTATGAACAATATTTGTGTTTTAAACAGACTTATAGAATTTGCGGACATTGGAAGGCATATGTTTTTGGAAAATCATTCATGTGTTCACGCCTGAAAGAATAGAGGCGAGGATATCCACTTTTGAACAGGTTTTGATTAGGGCTTTCGACAGCTCGGAACAGTGGAATCAGTAAGTGGTTAAATAGCTTGTTTTTCTTTACAGCCTGCAGTCTCTAGCATCAACTTTGGAGATGTACTCTGACTTACCTTAGAATTTAGAAGGATTTCCTCTAATCTTCTGTGTTTCATTATTTCGGCAACCTTCTACCGTTGTGGCTTTTTCATTTGTTTATGGTCTAGACTTTGTGCATCAAATTAATGCATTGTATTTGTCTTTGCTGCTTGCCTTTTATTTGGTGTAAGCCTGATGTTGTATCTAGTCTTTAAATCTTTACATCTATGCAATACACTTTTAGGAACTGACATAGGATTCTTTCATTTTAGGTGACTCCTAATGATGATCCATTTCTAATTAATTTTGCAATATGGGTCGAAACATCGACAAAACTAAATGTGGACTGTGTTTTTAAAGTTGATTGTGGATTTTCGACACTTGAATTACGAGTGTTGTTCAAAACATCACATTATCCCTATCAGTAACATGTATATATTGCCTTGTATATACCACTTGTGCCCTTTATGCTCACTTTACTAACCTGCACTGCACCGTCACCTAATAGGAGAACTTAGTATATTAATTAAGTTGAAAGGTTCTTTGAGTTCTTTAAGTTGTTCTTGAACAGTTTTGTCTGTCTAAATGGAAATAAAATGTACAAATTGCATAAGAAACCTTACCTGTAAGGAAGGTTTTGTATGACTATTACAGTGGAAGTCAAGGGCTACACTTCCCCCACAAGGACCACCTTTGCTGTTATAAATTGTCGTATCCAGGTCCCCGGGTTATTGGGTTTGCCCTTTTTGTTTCAGAATATAAAGTTGAAATGTCAACACAAAGTAAATATTCCCTAACATGCCTAATGGTGGAAGGCTGTTTATCAACCCCAATCGCATTGTGAGGATTTTGATGGCCCGTGAACATGCCCATTGGTGGGTGAGGCATTTGAGAACTTAAGCCCCCCACAACTTGCTTGAGGGGGAATGTCTTTTTACATTGTCTCTTTTATTTATTTTTTATTTCTACTCCACCTCCTCCACCTGTGTCTTGGCCAACACATGGAGGTTTGAGGAGACCTATTCCTCTGCCCTGTGGAAGGGCACAGGGGTGTCTCATTGCTCCTTTCCACCTTGCCTAAAGCAGCTCTTTTTTTTAATCTACTCCACCTTGCCCAAGGGCTGGAGGTATATGTATTCTTCCCCACCTTGCCCAAGGACAGGTAGTGCTTGTATGCCTCCTTCTCCCCAGCCTGTCCAATGGCTCATGTGTAGTTTTTTAATCTACCTCCTTTCCAAAGGGCAGTGGCAGTATGTGCCACATTGCTTTTCCCAAGGGTGGTGAATTAAAAAAGCACAAAATAAGGGTTAGTGCAGGAACTTACTGCCCACTTATCCATGGCCTGACAAATGCCCTCCCTATGAACAGGGCATCTCAAAGCTATTCTAGAACATTGTTCTGAATTTTAAACAGAGCACTGAGACAGTTGCAAGCTGACCCACACCAACATACCTAGCAGCATTTAGCTAGGTAAGAGTGAGGTTGCTCACATCTGCCCCACACTCCTTTTGTAAGGGTAAGGCAGTATGTTTGTAATTAATACTCACAATCCCCTCGACACATAGCAATTTAATGTACCCGATCTTGACTAATGGCAGATCACTTTTTGTCCCCCGGAACCTTTTGCAATGGCGGGAGGCAGTTACATTTTTAAAAATTTCTTCTGCTATTTGCAATGAGGAGTTTGACACCCCCCAATACGCCCACTGGCAGAAAGTGTGGGCACACCCTGTGACACTCCCAATGTGTAGTGGGCATTAGGGGGCCTTAATCCTCCACCTTGCAAAGGTCATGCTGTATGAAGTTATTTAATCCACCCAACACCTTATTCAGTGCCTCATTTCTCACCTTGCCTGACAGTTGGGTGTAGAAGTTTTTTAGTGCACCTTCGCCTGTTTTCATGAGAGAATAGTGTGTGCGCCTTTCCATATGCCTCGCGCAAGTATGCAGGGGGTATTTGTATTCCCCCTTCCTTACCTTATGGTAGAAGGTTTCAGTGTGCCTCCTTTCCCCATATTGCTCAAGGGAGGGTTATATATTTTAATCGACTGATAGAGTGCAATTGTGCTCTTTCATTTGTAGGGGTGCATCATAATCAAGGGTAGTTTGCACCGGCATTTATTCTTTTGTCGTGTTAACATTTGGTCATTAGAATGTGAAATGTAATAACATGTAAAGGTGAAATGATAGAAATATTTCGTGCAATGTGAAGAAATTAACAGGGCAATTGCGTTCTAAATGATGTAAATCCTAATATTCATTTATAACTTTTTATTTGAAAAGGTTTATATAGCGCTGGCTAGACCCGGAGGTATCAGAGCGCTTTACAATAGGATCAGCAAGTTACAGGTTACATAGTTACATCAATTAAATCAAAGAATCACGGAGGGAGGGGGAGGGAAGGAAACACAACGGGGAAACGAGGAAAACAATGTCAGATTACCGGCTGGGTAGGTGACGGCCGAGGGGGTGAAACCAGGGCCAGACTCCTCTATAGCTGCATATGACAGCTCCACCGGGCATCGGCCAAGGTTGCTTGTGCGCCGAGGTAAGTACAAACAGTATTGGTATCTACCCAGGGGGCATCGTCAAAGGTCCATCGAAAGTTCCATCAAAGTTCCACCAGGTGAGTGCCCTGTTGATCCGGCTCCGTGGTGTGTACAATGTTCAAGGTTTCAGAGGATCAGCGAGTTACAGGTTACATAGTTACATCAATTAAATCAAAGAATCACGGAGGGAAGGAAACACAACGTGGAAACGAGGAAAACAATGTCAGATGACCGGCTGGGTAGGTGACGGCTGAGGGGGTGAAACCAGGGCCAGACTCCTCTATAGCTGCATATGACAGCTTCACCGGGCATCGGCCAGGGTTGCTCGTGCACTGAGGTAAGTACAAACAGTTTTGGTATCCGCCCAGGGGGCATCGTCAAAAGTCCATCAAAAGTTCCATCAAAGTTCCACCGGGCATGGGCCATGTTGAACCGGCTCCGTGGTGTGTACAATGCTCAAGGTTTCAGTCCGGGGGGCATCGTCATAGATCAAATTGGTAGCACCCATCCCGGAGTTACAGGGAAGCCCAGACTTACTGTAGGGTTGATATGCACTCAATAGCAATGCTTCCCGTGCCGAGGCAGTCATCACAGGCAGGGATTCATAGTCCCTGGGGGGACGAGTTGGTCATCAAGGGAACCCTGCTGCATCCAAGGAGAGCTAAGAATTGCTTGTGAGAGAGCGATTTATGTTCCTTTCTAGTAGCGTTGCTGGTTACAAAAGTTGGTGGATGGCAGGGTATCGGCGGGATATTTAAATGTTAATGATCCCGGCCCTGGGAGCTTCTTTGTCCAGCTCCAGCTCGGCAGCCATCTTAGTACTGTCTGTCTTAGTATTGATGGTCCTTGGCCTCCAATGGAATAACTCTAAATCAGGCATGCATGACTTTAGGGCGATGGTCCCCGGGACAAGGACTCATCATTTGCTGCTGTTTTATTGTCACCAGTGTATGTTTGTTCTATGGAGACCCTCCGTTCAGTGCTGCCTAGAGATCCTGGTGAAGGTCGGTGACAGCCGCCATTTTGAGGTCAGGCTCAATAACTGACTAATGAAGTTCATTCATTTACTGAAATGTAATGCATTGATTTAAATGTGCACCATATTGATGTTTGCGTATATGCGTGTTTAATGAAGTTCCATGGTGATTCTTACGTTAGCTGATTTTCAGTAGGCCTCATGTGTATTTCCCTGGCTCTCATAGAAGGGGTTTGTATTCATGTGCATGTTGAATCTTTTTTTTACTCATGTTTTTGTTGCAGGTGGAGGAATTCATCCTTGTTAGTTAGAATAACTCTTTTGTTTTAGGTGTTAGGCTCAGGGAGGAGAGGATACATTTGTAAAAGGAGTGCTGATAACGTGAGACGGTGCTCTTTCTCACTGGAGAAGGCCTGGGAATTAAGGTCATCGAGCCAGAAGCTGGGACTATCGAAACTAAATGGAAAATCACCTATGAGGAGGTGTCCAGCCGGATGAGGCGATCGCATGATGTGTAATGGGCGTGTCTTATAATTTTGGTGTTGGAATTAGGGACAGTGCCCTGGGGGTTGAGTTAAGAGAGGAGATCGATGGAGAGAGAAGGAGCATCTTAGAACAAACTCTCTAGCTTTATGCTACTTTACCCATTCAACGTAAGTGCGCTTCTTAGGAAGTCTACACGCGCTGACACCTTTTCCTGAACTTGCCTGCCCGAATGCTAAGTAGGAATGTCACGATGGTAGTAGTGTAGGGACAGACTAATGCTTTTTATTTATGAATCCCCAATGAAGACCGATCCTGATGTGGGGGTACTCATTGCCTGCATTCTGATTTTGGAATGCGTCATTCTTTTCATGCTCCAGAGATTGAATTTCGCCTGTAGATTCGGCTTTGTATTGGTTCCGATGTATTTTTACAACCTCATCTTGAGCTGCTTGTATGTCCAGTTATTTTTGGCTTTGTAATAAACCAACTAACCTAGAACCTGGAGTCTGTGATTCTTCTGAGTCATGAGCAATTGTGTTTGCGAGCCTGATGTGACAAAACATTTCTCCCCTCTACACTTCTAAGCAGGTACAGACGGTCCATTGACCGGGGGTTCCAGAGCATATTGACAAAAGTGAACCCGGCCCCATCACTACCACTGCCGTTTTTCGGGGGTTATGTTAACCTGCACCCACTTATCCTCCGTCTTTTATAGCAGAATAGAAAATAGATCTCCGCTTCATGTTTTATATATGTTTATTTAAGGCCATGTGCTTTTGTCACACAGCCTTATACAGTATGCCTATTGATAATTACATGGCTTCTCTCTTGTCTCCATACGTCCCTGTGAGATCCCTCTGCTCTGGGGCTCTAAATTACATCAATATTCCTAAATTCATAAAAAATCTTCACCAGTGGCCGCTCTTTTTCTGTAATCACTATGAAAGCTTGAAATGCTGTTCATTTGCCTCGTCGGGCTGAAAGATGCCTTCTCACATTTCATAAATTGTAAAAACTCATTTGATCTTATTGCAGAAATTGTTTGCTTTTGATAATTCTTCTAGCGCCAGGATATCTTTCTTCGGTATTTGTGCACTTTATAAAAATAAAAATCAATCAATCAACCACACAAATGACCAATGCTCATAATGCCCCTGACAATGGAATTGTGTGGGGATAGTGTAAGCATCCTTACTCCTACCTTAAATAGAGGGGAGATGTACCCTCTGTCCTTGTGTAGAATGGGGTGGTCGTAAAGCGCCTTATTCCCCACCATTGATTGGGGCATAAAATACACTCACTCCACCACTTGCCATAGCATGGGGTAATGCATAATATTCAACTCTTGGGCAAGGAGCACGAGCCCAAGTTAAACATACTCTCTGCATCAAGAAAGAGCAGTCCCTGATATCACACACATTATCAGAAGCCCACACACCATCACATATCAACATATTGACTTGTCCGATGGACCACATGACCACCGTAAGATGCACGCACATACACCATCAAACATACACACACAAAATCCAGCAGATGCCCACACCCATCATCAGAGGTCCACACACCTGCCATCACTTGCCCCCACACCATTGTTAGATTCCCACACATCCACCATCAGGCACCTACTCAGCCACCATATACATATATTGGCCAGTGGCAGTCGCCACTGGGTAGTTATAGTTATGACCTAGTTACCATAGGAAATTGACTCTTTGGTTTGCTAATAACTTTGGCGCCGTTTGATGAATCTTGACAAATCTTTCCAAAAAACAAGTTCATCCACCGTAGCTTCTTCCTTGAAAGTTTCACAGTGATCCGTCAAGAAGGGAGTGAGAAAAAATGGGTATCTCAAAACGAAATTTTTTCATACAGATTCAATAGGGATTTTTTAACAGAGCTACAGCCAAAACATCTGAACGGCATTACCCCAAATTTGGCCGAAAGCAAGATCTTTATCCAGAAATAGTGCTTTTTGTAATTTGGTGTAAAGCCATTCAGTAGCATTTAAGAAATTACGGTTACAAATAATTTTATACTTGGACGGTTGGGTTAGAGGGACACTTGTGAGAATACTGCAGGCACGCAACTTCAAATAATAGAGCGATCTGAATGTTCAAGGGGGCTTTTTTCCTGTCAGCTGTCCAGCCCACACGAGTCCCACAGGGAGCTCGTGTTCTGATTGCCTGGCCGCTACATGAGTAGAAATGTTGTGCTGTTAATTTCAGGAGACAAGGACTCAGTCCCCACGTTTTGAAATTGGAAAAAATAAGGTATATGGGGAGCAGGTAAGGGGAATCCTGACTCCCTGGACCTTGGGGAGTGGTCACAGAGTAACCGGCCCCATGGTCAAATAAAAAAAAAAAATTAGGAGGTTACTGTGATCCTGCTGGTGTCCTGCTGGAGGCAGCACAGCCCCCTAACTCCTGCTGGATTCCCATAGGAGTGCTGGGCTGTGCTGGGTCCCATGAGAGTCTCTTGGGATCGGATTTGCTTTTTTTTAAATGGCTTGGGGTCTGAGTGTCTGTGGGTTGAGTGAAAAGGCAAAGGCTGTGCGCGCTGGACACTGCAAGTTTGCTGCCAGCAAAGGGGTTGATCAAAATGTATGTATATATACAGAGAGACACAGAGGATCAGCGGATCCAGAAGATCAAAAGATGTGATCTGATTGGCTGCCACAACATCAACAAAGATGTTGCAGCAGCCATTTTAGGACTCAGGAACTTAGTCCCCTGTCCTCAAAAGAGGTTAAAAAAAAATTTGGGCAAGTAGGGGTATCCTGACCTCCCTGACCTGGTGGAGGGCCTCCAGAGGTAAACAGGGCTAACATTTTAATTTTGTTTTTAATGGTGTTGTGGATCTGCAGTGGATCCACAGATCCAAGGTGGCATTAAAAAAAAGGCGGGCAGGAAGAGTGTTGGCTGAGGAGCCGACAGGTCCACGGGGCTTTTGGCCCCCAACATTTAGCAAAGGTGTGGGTGTCCCTGGTGGCACAGAGGCATGCACTGTAAAATAATGGCTGTCTCCCGCTGGCACCCAATAAGGATGCAGGCTGGGGAGTCAGCAGCAGACCCTTGGGGCTTTAGGGCTTCCTCTGTGGCCCCAAGGTGAATTTAAAGTATGGTTGACCCAGTGGGCCTGGGACACCCATAAAACCATAAACAAAAAAAAGAATAATAAATGAGTGGCAGGAGATGCTCATTTATTATTCCATACTCTAGGCAAGGAACGCCCCATAATGCCCTGAAAGGGCTTCTTAGTAAGTTTTTCATCCTGGTGGTGCCCCTAGAAAGGGCAGGGCACCATAAAGCATTTTTTTCAAAATCTTGGAAGGCTGCAAAAAGCACAGCTGCCCCCTAGCAACATTAAAACAAAATCACAGTAAGTTTGTTGGATCATTGAATCCATGAACACAGTGGAGTTTACCATAATTTCTAAAGCACTCTGAGCTGGAGCTCTATACGCTTCAGTTGGAGTGCAGGAACTCCTTGTGTTTGATTCTATGGCTGCGCTTTGTGGCCTGAAAAATGTTTAAAAAGACTTAAAACATGTTAATATTTTTTTTAAATGGTTTATTGAAAATATTTTGTTGCAATCACTATTATTAAACATTATAATGTGTGAATTTATATAATATACATTTGATTGTAGTTATCTGTGACTTTTTGAATAAGCCAATAGGTCTGATTTACATATGTTGATGTGCTGACCCTTGATTAAGCCAATAGGCCTGCTTTTCATATTTTGGTGTTTTGACCATGTGACAAAGCCAGTACGTCTGCCATACTTATTTGAAATAACACTTTATATTGTTACATGACATATCTATGCGTGGCAGTGGAGGGTTGGGTACCCACGGCAGGCCCTGTGCCCAACCACAAACCACACACAGCCAATGGCCATGCCGCGTGGGGGGGGCATACGTGGGGTTGGTTGGGTAACCGGGGGAGGTGGCACCCAATTCCGCGCTGCACATGACAATGCTTTACATTAAAAAGATATATAAATTCACTGAAAAACCAAAGGTCAAAGTGACATTATAGTTAGGAATTGTAATGCTATCTTACTTTACATTAAAACACTCACAGAATCTCACTGATAAAACCAAAGGTTAAAGGGACGTTATAGTTATGTTAAAATGTCACTTAAAACATACCATTTTATACTAACAAAACCACTGAAATTCACCAGTTCTAGTTATCAAAAGTAACTATGAGCATCATTACTTTCCCGGTCGGTCGGACGGACGTATTTAGATGCGACTGCCGGGTTGGCGGTCAGAAGGTCGGTGGTATGAAAGCAGGGGCATGGTGCTGCCCTTGAAAAGGGCCGCAGCACCTCCTTAATGTCCGTGCACCATGTGCCATGCATGACATGCACGGAGGTGAGTGGGGGCACTATGAGGGCAGGGGCCCTATTTGGCCCGCCATATCCCTTTCCAACAACTCTTTCATGGCGGGATTCCTGCCATGAAAGGCTGTCGAAAAGGGATATTGTAATCCTGATAGTGGTGCCTGCCTCGGCACCACCGCCATTCAGGGACACTGCTCCGACCGCCGGCCTATCGGGATCTATGATCCTGGCAGAGTTGGCGGTCTTGTGTCTGACAGTTTAGGGTCCAACCTCCAGTATCAGACTACAGCGGTCGGCCGAAGGGTTGTCGGCAGTTGGACCACCACCGACGGCCTGTCGGCAGTCCGACCACCGACATCGGAATCACCCCCTATATCTCCTGCCCTCGCCGTGCAAAGCGAATTACCTCACTCATGACATGTTCAATGACATCATTGGTAACATCAATGCAACATCTGAAATGACATCATTAATAACAACACTGTGCATGATGGGGGACAAGATATAAATTCTTTAAATATATATATGTATATATATAGGTTAAATAAATAACCTGTTACTTAGCTTTAAAAAAATTGCTTTTATGAAAGACCTCTCTCTAACAATGTGTGCCAAAGCAGATATTGGTCTGATCTATCTAAAGCTCATCAAAGAATTGCACCACAAACAAGGACTATCTACCATGGCCCTGATTTCTGTTTACACTCTTATGGATTTTTTTTGTTCGTAGATTGACAATGCTTTGTCGGAACTGCCAGTTGGTGTCAAAAGCGGATGTGTTGTTTTTTTTCACAAACTAAATTTAAAACCGTCTTCCTGGTGACTTTGAAAATGGCTTTCTGCTGGCAATATATTTTTTGTTTAAAACAACTTAGAAGGTGCGCGACTGATCCTATTTTATCACGAAAACCTGCCTGCAGTACTAGTGGAGAAAAACTTCACACCCATATTTTAAAGGCACTTACTTTTGGTGAGACAGAAAATTTGGCCGAATAGCTTAAAATCTCTGGTGATTTACAGGAGCAATGATGTGCTCCATTTGGAGGTTCAAAGGATTTGGAGAACTGGTGTTTCCGAACGGACTTATATGCAATGCTTAATTTGAGCCAGTGGTTGCCGGAAGGGGCCACCGACACTTATTTTTGGGAACAACTCTTATTTTTCTAAACCAGGGGAAAAATACACAGAGCAGGAAGGTGGAGGAAGAGAAAGACAGCACAGCCATCACAAAGGGAGAAAGCTGGAATCTGCAAAAGTGAAATAAAGGGGCAGGGAATCTCTGGTAGTGCATTAAAGATGCATGAGGTGATTATAAGACTACCAGACTTGGTATTGGTTGCGCCAACATTAAATTGCACCCTCTTTGGACTTCTGAGCAGAGCTCCAAACACCGGCACTCATTCATTTACAAGTTAAGCACTGCATATATTGTTATCTGAATGTGTAAATAATAAGATTGACTTCAACATATGCAGCTTTAACATAATTTAGAGCTTGATTTAGAGTTTAGAGGACAGGTTATTAGGTCACAAACATGCCAGCTATCCGGTCCACCTTACTACAAACGTCTTGTGTCCTATAACACTTGTGATGAGGCAGATGGCACATCCACCATGTTTGTGAGGGAGTAACCTGTCCACCAAATTCTAAATCAGGCCCATAGTGATTTATGAATGAACTGATCCTGTATACACATATTTAGTTATGTTATACGAATTTCCCTTTAAACCAGAACAATTGTTAACTAGAAGCTTTAAGGTGCTAAGATAACACAATTTTGCCTCCTGAAAAAACTCCGTCTGGATATCCTAGTGAAATGCTAATGACTCTGGAAAATATGGGCCCGACTCAAAAAGCCACTTACACCCCAAAACTGACACATCAAAAATACCTCCATTTTATGCCTGACCGCTCTCCACACAGGAAACCTGGCCCGAGAATTTTTTTTTCTCTAGTGCATAATGGTACACCCTGGCTGAATACAGTTGTACAGTACTAAAGCCCACACAACTAGGAGAAAGGGGAACGTTCAAATCATGCTTTGCCTTAAGAGTTTGTGAATGTTCCCCTTCATGCGTGTTTGCTGGAATTCACAAATTCCTCTCCAACTCCTTTCCACCCTGGACATAGAGATTTACTACAGAAAAATGTTGAACAGTTAATCTTCCAGAGTTAGAATCGCAAAAAACGTCCCCAAATATCGTTGGGGTGTAGAGGAAAGAAGTGTGCATCTGCACATCAGGCTGGATTTCCAAAATACATAAAATCAGTACGGGGGAAATATTAAAGTCAGATTACATTCCCAGAGGTAAGCCTCGAAAGCTGTGACGGTTGCACCTTTGTTGACATACTGGGAATTTTTGTGAATTCTTAAAAGTCACACGTTCACACCTGTGCATAGGAGTATGTCTTGAAATGTAAATGTACGACTTTTCTTTGTGTATCTAGCACAACTAAAAGGCACTTAGGGGCAGATTTACAAGAAAGTGACGCATCTGTAGAGATGCGTCACTTTCCCTGCGCCACCCTGAGAAACCTTGCGCCACCATGGATGCGCCGTATTTACAATACGGCGCACCATGGCGCAAGGATTGACAGATGCGTCAGAAATTCTGGCGTATCTGTTGGCGCAAAAGTCACGCATTGCTGGAGTTGTGTCGCAAGCACGACACAACTCCAGCAACGCATGTTGAGGCCTATCCTCATTGTGCTGCGTCACTCCTTACGCCTGCTTCAAGCAGGCATAAGGTTTTGACGCAGTGGCGTCCTAGAAGTGGCGCAGTGAATCTTGTAGATTTCACTGCGTCACTTTTACGAGGCTTTCCTGCGTGGGAACGCCCACCCTGCATACATTATACCTGACGGAGGTATAATGTGACGCAGGGCTTTACAACGTGATGCATCTCCCTAGATGTGTCATGTTGTAAATGGGCCGCATTTTTACGCCGCTGCTGCGTCACAAAAAGTGATGCAACGGCGGCGCAAAAATGATGCAAGGGGCTTGTAAATCTGCCCCTTAGTTTGCTAGATGAATGTTACCTGCGTTGCCTGGTAATCGTTCTCCAGACCTGTCACAGCTGTTGGATCCCTTCACATGAACTTCCGGTGAAGAGCTGATATCACATGGTGGAACAAAGATGAGCTGGAAACCCCTTCACAGAGTGACTTACCCTCTCGTGTTTTGAGACCCCGCACTGCCAGTGTCCACTGCGGGGTGTGAAACCTCCCCAGGACATTGGCAGCGGCCTTAGATGAGTTTTAGTTTGTTTGGTGGAAGGGCTGCGGTGCGGGTAGAAGTGCCTTAGGCTTTAAGTCCGCGTCCTCCTCACACACGGTGAACTTTTTTCAGAAGTTGGCAGCTCTGTTACTCTTTAAGGGGCATATTATCAACGGCCAGCGATAATTATCGCTGGCCGTTCACAGCGTGAGAATAGTTATCGCCGGCTACCGCAGATAATTATCGCCATGCTAGCGCTGTATTAACAACGCATAGCGCAATGGCGATAATTATTCCTGCGATAGCTTGTTTTCCATGGAACATCGCTGGTTTTCCAGCGATGTTCCATGGAAAGCGGCGATGTACCTTGCTGATACGACCCTGTGGTCGACATCAGCAGAATCCATCTCCCATGAAAAGTATGCTTAAGTCAGGAATTTAACAGACGTTAAATTCCTGAGTTAAAGCTGAGGTAGCGCGATTTCTTTTATCGCTGCACCTCCTTATTAATATCGCGAAGCTGCCTTCGCGATATTAACTTGTGTTATTTTCACAGCCACGCCTTCTTTGCATCTCATTAGCGATGCAAGGCGAGGCTGTGAAAAGCGGGCTCTACATCAAGGAAACACGCGCTAGCGTGTCCTTGATGATATTGCGATATAATTATCGCCGCTTTTCGCCCGAAAACGGACGCTAAAGCGGCAATAATTATATCGCCAGCCCTTGATAATATTCCCCCAAATGTGTAAGAAATGCAACGTCATGAAAAACAAGGGGGCATATTAGCAAGACCGGCGATAAAATTATCGCCGTTTTAGCGGCAGGAAACTGCTGCTAAACGGCGATAATGGGCTTGCTAATATGCGTTATAGAATTCCAATAGAAGCCCAGGTTAGCTGTGCAGGATATCTAACCTGGGCTTCTATTGGAATTCTATAACGCATATTAGCAAGCCCATTATCGCCGTTTTAGCTGCAGTTTCCTGCCGCTAAAACGGCGATAATTTTATCGCCGGTCTTGCTAATATGCCCCAAGATATTTTCCGATGAAACGCCATGAAAACGGTCTACGGATGTCGTACTGCGACTTGCCACATGAATTGAATTAATTTACATTTTACAAAGTGCATACATAAATCTCATATAGTCAGTTAGTAACCTAGACTAGTTTTAGGTTTGCCATGGTCTTTCCCAAGGACCCATACTTTTAAATTAGTGAATTCCTCTAAACAGCTGCACCGTTTTGATTTCTGTTTTCTTTTTCTAGGTGTGGATTCTATCAGCACGTCTAATTCCTGCAAAGTCAAAGCTTTTAGTGGGCTCCAGGGTCCAACTTCCATAGTATAAACATTCTGAAGTGGTTTCCTACCAGTTGTTTGGAATTTTAACGTTTCACCAATGCCCATGTTTACATTAGGAATTCAAAGCCTTTCTTATGTTACTGCACCATGAATGCAGTCCCTCAATGACAGACTGCGTCATGAACAAACCAAATGAAAGAATAGGGTTCATTCAGTCCCATTAAAGCTGCATTTCTCTTAAGGTCCAGTGGTACATCCCTGAAGATGACCCTTGAATAGATCTGTCTCATATTCTTTTGATTAGAACTTGCAGTAATGTTTCGCTTTTGGCAAAATTGTATTGCCAAATTTGTGCCTGTGTAAAATTAGATAGTGAGGAATAACATAGTTTCAACAATCACAATGGATAGCATACCAGACCGAAAGTCAGATTTGTTAAGGGAATTGAATGGAATGCTGATCTTGCACCCACAAATCAGAAATATATATATATGTATATATATATCATTACATTGTTATTGCATAGTTCATTGCTAGGGAATATAGGGGCTGCTGGTCTTCTCTCTTAATTTCCGTCACTAAGGTCCCAGTTCACAAAGTTAAATATACATGTGTATATTTACCCACATGTAAACCACTTTTTTTGCTAAATACCATTTCGAAGTGAAGACCACTTAGTAGAGCTCACTGCCACCGGGTGGAGGTCTCCCAATAGGGAAACACAGGGACATTTAATAAAGTTCATAATTGTATTTTAAAGAAACAAACATATATTTTTAGGTGTAATATACTTATACAGCACCCCTCGCTCCACCCATAGAGATGCCCTCTGATTTAGGAGACAATAGATTGTCCCTTCGAGCCTTTCAAGCTATTAGCCTCGAACATTCCCGCCAGGCTATTCTTGTATGTAAATCAGGATCTCCTTTTGGCCCATGTTCCCCTCTGATTTTGCATGCTAATATAGACACTATTAACCCAGTCATCAACAACATAATAAATGCCTCTCTTTTACGAGCAGAAGTTCCCAACTAATGTAAAATTGCAGCAGTCAAACCACTCCAGAAAAAACAACTCGCCGATCCCACCACTTTTACCAATCTTCGACCCATCTCTCTGCTTCCATGTCTCAGTAAAATTACAGAAAAACTAGTTAATCCCCAACTTATGACCTATTTAGAAGAGGCAAACATTTTACACCCCAATCAATTAGGTTTCAGGCCTCAGTACTCTACAGAATCAGCACTCCTGTATACCGCTGAAGCCCTCAAAGCTGCTTTAGACCAAGGAAGAAATGCTGTAATGGTCTTATTAGACCTATCAGACGCTTTTGACACGGTCTCACATGATATCCTTCTGGACCGTCTCAAGTCATACAGTATTTCTCATCTTGCCTTGGCCTGGCTAAAATCATTTCTACAAAACCGAAGACAAGTTGTTACTTTAGGCCAATACCAGTCAGCAGAGAATCCCCTGCTATCCGGGGTTCCACAGGGCTCCATTCTCAGCGAAGTGCTCTTCAAAGCCTATATGCCCCCCTCTTTAGTCTGATATCGTCCGTTAACATTGAGACAATCTCATACGCGGACGATACCCAGCTAATTCTGGTATTAGA
Organism: Calotriton arnoldi; assembly: GCA_963921515.1. NCBI lineage: Eukaryota > Metazoa > Chordata > Amphibia > Caudata > Salamandridae > Calotriton > Calotriton arnoldi. The sequence goes on from CAWUFW010001775.1 coordinate 955,851, forward strand.
TAAAAGCACCACACTGGCTGAGGAAAATCTTCGACAATGTCTTACAGCGGTCTTCCATTGGATGAAAGTGAATCACTTAAAATTTAATTCAGAAAAAACGGAAATCATGCCACTAGGGAAAGTTAATACCTTTTTCCCCAGCCTATGGTGGCCCTCAGACATCCGACCTCCTCCGAATACAGAGAAGGTAGCTATGAACTTGGGGGCTAAATTCGACTCAGCACTTTCCTTTCACTAGCAATCCCTAGCAGTGGCTGGGACATGCTTTCATTTGATAAAGTTACTCAAAAAGTTTTTCGATCCACTTCTCTGCACGGCTAGAAAGGCAGTCGCAGTGGCCCTAATTACAACCAGACTCGATTCCTGCAACAACCTTTATGCAGGAACTAATAAGTCGGTCCTAAACAAATTACAGATGGTGCAACATGCAGCAGCTCGACTAGTATTAAAATGTCCTAGGAGCTCATGAGCATCTGCTGTCCTTAAAGCACTTCATTGGTTGCCCATCCACAAAAGAATCCTTTTCAAGATCTTAATAATTACTTTCAGAACTTTTCATTCCTCAGGCCCCCACTATCTTCGGGCCAGGTTCGCACGCTATGTGAAACACTGTACACTCAGATCGTCCAATGCAAATCTACTGAAGCCTCCTGATTTCAGATGTGTCACAAAGGGGGGGAATCTATTGCGGTACTTGGGACCAAGGCCTGGAACCTGCTCCCTAACCACCTACGCTTCATTCATGGCCCCTGACGCTTTATGCAGATCACTGATCTAACTCTCTCAGCTCTAGTTGTTGTGTCCTTTAGGGATCTGCACAGCACCATGATGCTCCTCGGAGTGAAATCTGCGCTCTACAAGTACTTTATAACATAACATAAATGTAAATTATTATTCACATTGAAATGATAAAATTCAATTTTACAGCATATTAACTAGTCACATTAAATGCACATTTAGTAATAAATTAATTGAAATATATTATTCTAATTTATAAATATACATTTTTCAACAATAGTTCAGAACAAAGAGTACTCACACTCACTAATATTTTTCTTTACTATTTAGTAAACTTGGTGAAAAGTTAACTATTTAATTTAATCAAAAATGTTCTTTTAATTTTTTTGGATGAAGTTAAAAAATAAATCATTGGATTTAAAAAAATTCAGTTTGATATTAAACAAAACAAATAATCATGAATAAAATATATTTGTATCACTTAAATACATATGCATAATTTTAAATATCAGCCTAATTTAATTAATATAATATTTGTTCCTATGGTTTGTTATTTTAATCCCCTGCCTCCATTATTTTCTATGGGAGGGTGTTGCAGTACCAATGGTTGGCCATGTGTGTTTTTTGAATTACCCCAAGGTTGGGTTTGAGTAAATTTGAGCTTATTTTGATACCGCACCTTAGGGCCGAAGTTACATCAGAAATTTATTTTGTGAATTGCCGTACTCTTTTTTGTCAGTGATTTCTGTTAGCATGTCCCTCTCAAACCCCTCGTTATGTTTCCGTAAACCTCTTCGGTTAAGTAATAATTTGTCCCCATTTTCCCAATACTCATTTTAGGCTCTCCAAATTTACTACTAATTTGTATACTTACAAGTGTGGAGATCTCTGCCACTGTAATGGGGATCTCTGCATAGTAAAGATAAGAGAGACGGAGGAGAATGCCTCTGGCCATAGGTGTTTGACTTCCATTTTGTAGTATGTACTTAGTACTACCATAGTCAGTTTGCTGTTCGAGCCCTTTATGTAAATCCTCAATCAACTTTTGTAGCTGTTAGATATACTAATCTCCTCATCTAGGTCACAGTAAAAATGGTATGGAGGATCACAAATGTCTAGTAATGTGGTTAACAGACATTTTCTTGCTCCTCACCATTAACAAAAAATCTTAGCTGGTACAAGGGGTTAAAACGTTCATACCATATGGAGGTCGTATTAAGATTCACCTCCCGGTAATCTTGAACATGTTGCTAACAGCTTTGTGCTGCCATGGAACACTTATAAAAGTGTATGAAAGCATTGTAGAAATGCTATAATATGTTTTATGCAGCTATGACTGATGGAAACAATATTCCCAGCAGGTATACCCCAAATTACGAGCTGAGATGTAAAATGGTGGAAATGGCTGTCCCAGTAATGGTGTTATTGAATCAACCCTTTCCGCCTTCCTTACTGGCTCACTTTATAATTGGAGCCGATGTTTTTCGATAGCATAGTTGTGAAATTATTATAGGTTTTCTGGGCCCCACCTATCTCACATAAAGGTTTGTTCCAACAATTGCAGAAAGTGAGAGACAGCTCAAACAGCATTTTGGTTTGGTAGCCCTCCCATTCACTTGTTAATGTTGCTGCAGGCATATTCACCTATTCTGGACTCTTCTTGTCTCCATGGGACCCAACCCCTCTTCACCTGGCCCTGTAACAGATTGGCTGTTACTGCCAGTGGTTAGTCCCCTGGAACACTTAACCTCCAAGACTCCCTGGCTCCCCCAGTCCTCTGACGTCCCTGAGAAAACCTTGTCTTTCAATCACTGTGTGGTCTTTCTGAGTCTATAGAGTCTCCCGTAATAAGGTGTAGTTGACAAGAATATCTGCTTATGGGACTCTGGAACTTCTGTGTGCTCAGCATTTGGCAATGGGTGCCTTGAAGGGTACTTTTGATGACTTCTACTCTTTATCCTGTTTCTGCGAGCAACATTTGACTTCTTCTGCCATTGGTCCTCTGGTATTGAGGACCGAATGTTACAACCTGGTGAAAAAGGGAAGTTGAGACTGTGATGAGTGCAGTTGCAGCTCATCACTCCAGATTAATCTATTTTTCCTGGGCAAATTATAATGAATCAGGTGAATTTTTCCAAGACTTGGAAGAATGACAAAGGAGTTAATCCTATTGTGAGATAACTCTAAACAGCAAAACTGTGAATGTATTACTTTATTCAGGGTTGTATCACACTCTCATAGGTATAGACAAGGGGATGTGCTAATCTAAAAGATGTGTGGGAGTTCTACCTCTAACTTAGTTTATTCTGGGTCCATGTGCACTGTCCTAGGAAGAGACAAGTGGCTCTCAAATCTTTATGTACTCTGGGTATTCAGATTTGTGCATAATTAAAGAAACAATGCAATGTATAAGGATGATGCAGTTTGAAATCACATTCAAGGGGAGAACCAGAAAGCGAAAGTGATAAGGTGCAAAACAATGATGTTCACATGTATTACAATAGTGCCTTTAAAAAGAACCCGTAATAAAACTACTCCCATGTTTCGCTGGATGTGTAGGATCTACAAGTCAGTTTTAAAAGGGTTGATATTTTAGTACAAGGGATACCTTCCTGCACATAAACAATCATTCCCTGCAACGCAGGCACCCTTGCACTATGGTGCAAGGGTGTCTGTGTTGGCGCTAGGCATCTATTTTTAGGGCCAGTGCTAGAGAAAACACAGGGGTGTGCTGTATTGTAAATATGGCGCATCCCTGTGTTTTGGAAATGGCGGAGCGTGGCACTGCAAAATTTGCCGCAGCTCGGCACTCCGTCATTTCCTTGTAAATATGCCCGTAATGTCTTTTAGAAGTCGGAGCGAAGATACATCTGGGGAGCTAGGATGCAAGATGGCCACAGAGGGCTATCACTCAGTCTACCTTACCCTACAAGTTGTTATTGATGATGGTGAAGTACAAGATTGGGATCACTTGCAGGCCAGATCATTGTGGGTCATTGATGCAGCTTCCATTGTTACAGAAGAGAAATAATGTGTAAGCCAGTTGTGCGTTGTATGGTCTTTTATGATGTGGACACTTGTAAAAGAACTACGTTTAACGTTGTTTCTAACCCTAACCTTAATGTCCAGATAGCTCTTTACGTGAAAACCCTAATTTGCACTAAAAGCACGTTGCATCTGAAGAGATAAGTGAATGACAAAGCACGCTTATTATAAGTTTTGACAGAAGACCTAAACCTAGAAGTACACCATAATGCAGCTCCTCCAATGGTACATTTACACTAGTGAACTGTGCTCTCCTTTGCTTTATGTTTTATGTAAGGTTCAGAATCTCTAGCAAAGAGTAGAACTGCCTTCCTTGGCACCAGGCTGTGTTTACGGTCTGCCTCTATGAGTTTTTCTGTGTTTTAGTAAATACTACCCTTCCTTTGACTGCTACTTGGTGGGAACTCTAAGCGAGATATTTACAACACAATGTCGGAGCTCAGTGTTACTCCAAAATTGGTAACGCCACGCTCCAACATTTATAAAACACAGGGATGCACCATATTTGCAAAAACTAACGGGCACCCTTGTGTTTCCCCTAGCGCTGGCGCTAACAAAGCTGCCTAGCACCAGAGCAGGCACCGTTGTGCCATGTTGCAAGGATGCCTGCACTGCAGGGGCGATTGTTTATGTGTTGGAAGGGACATTTTCCTGCAAATAAACGATCTTATAAGGCAATTTGCTCTTTCTATGTATGCTGCAGAATGTAGCATACATGGAAAGAGCAAAATATGAGGAGAAATTTATAATTTCTCCTTGTATCTCCAGTCTAAGACCAGGTATTACCAGGTCTTAGTTTTGGAGCTGCCCCAGCCTTGTAAATTTGGGACAGCGTCAAAAGCAATGGGTGTAGCAGCAGAACACCCACTGCAACACCCATTGCACACCCCTTTCATGCTAAGTGAAGCGTGAAAAGGGGCCTTATTTACAAGGCGGCGTTAAGCCACGTTAAGTGGCTTAACGCTGCTTTGTAAATAAGGAGAAGGGGATATCGCCACCAGAACGTCACTGAAAGCGAAGTTCTGGTGACAATATCCCCTTGTAAATATTAACCCAAGGGGCTTATTTACAAGCTCCTTGCGCCACCAGTGTGTCACTTTTGATATGGGAAAAAGGGATGTACCGGCGGCACAAGAGGCTTGTAAATAAGCCCCTAAAGATATTACTGAACAGCGATGAAAAGCTTCAGCCAAAGTAGCAAAACTGCTGTGGCTATCCAAATGTCACCCGGTGTTCTGAGAAAAAGATCACACAGTAGGGACAGGTGGTCTTTTCCTGAATAACAGGATCCAAAGTCGGCACCTATCCCCTATCTTACAGCCTATTCAATCTTAGTACCAAACCGACTGCTTGCACTGTAGCAACGGTGCAGTTCTGGCATGTTCATGGCTCACATCCTTGGCTGTGAACTTAGAGGGCTGCTCTTCTCTATATCCATACTTCCCATTAAATTGGAGATGTGACATAAAGGCTACAGTGTAGAGCCTTGGTGGATGCTGAAAGTCCTGTTGATGGCCCTTGCAATATGAGTAAGATGGCTCCTAGCATCTGGCGAGATTGAGAGTATAGGAAAGTGTAGGAAAGTGCAGCTTAAAACTGAAATGCTTCCCCTCAACATCATGCAGTAGTGGTGTTCTGAAATAATACCACAACTCTTAAGTCACAAAGCTCCATATGAACATCTGAGCCAGATAAGCATATTTCTGGATATATTTATGGTCAGCACCACTTTCTAACTACATTAAAGTATTAAGGGGTATGCAAAGTGGTACATGCATGACACAAAGCCCCAAGTCATAGTTATGAAGCCAAGCAAAGCCACCTTGTACGGCTTTGAATGGCTTCACAAATATGAAGTCATGCAAAGCAGCACAAAGCGCTGTGTTGCCTTACTCTGCACAAGGGAGGCGTTTCATGGGTGTTCCTTACGTCTCCCGAGGTGAGGCGTAACGAGGAGAAATATCTTTATTTCTCCACATTCTTTCCTCTTTCTATGTGTGCTGCATTCTGCAGCACACGTAGAAAAGGAAAAAGCCTCCATGGATTGTTTTTGTGTAGGAAGGTGCCCCTTCCTGCACAAAAGCAATCCTGCTGACAACACAGGCACCCTTGCGCCATGGTTGGTGCTATGCTGCCGAAATGGTGCCAGCCCAGGGGGAAAGGACAGAAATGCACCGTATTGGATAAAAACGATTCATTCCTGCCCTTTCCCTGTTGCGCAGGGTAGAGTAGCAAGGTAACTTGCAGCGCTGCGCCACCAATTCCTTAAGTGTGCTCCTAAATGTTGGTCCTCGTTCTTGACCCGCTTCTCCGTACTGCAATTGCAAATCAAGAAGAGTCCACCCTAACGATGATCCTGGTCAATTCAAAACCAGTGGTTGTGGATAACTCATCTTATGAAACATTGCTGGCAAAAAAAAAAATCATTAAAGACAATACAGACCAAATAAAAACTGAGATTTCAGGAAGTGGCTCACGATACAATGAGGGTCTCTGATTTGGAAAAAAATGTGCAGGGATAATAAAGGCGAACTTGTAGTGATCAAGACCGCTGTTGATTACATACAGGTGCTCACAATATCTCTCACACAGTAGGAAAATCACAACAGAAAGTACATTTGGTCTGCAAAAGGAAGTGGAGGCTAACAATTTCTGTTCCTTTATATAAAAGATTATTCCAGAGCTTCCTAAATTTCTTTTCGCCACACTGGAGAAGATGTGCAAAATGGTAGACTATCTCACGATAATGAAACAAGTCATAATTTTGCTTTAGGAGACATATTGATTAACAAAATTGTGGTTTCTATACCTAAATCATGGAATAGGGTTGGAAAAATGGAATGAGTTGTCATACTCTTTTTGCACAACTTTAAGCCATTATAAATTTAAGAATGGACACAATTAGTCTATGGGTAGGAGCAGATAATGATATGGGTGGCAAAGAATTTTCAATCCTAAATGGTTTTGGCCCAATGGCTGACCTTGCCATCAGAATAGGACTGGGTGAAATTAAGCTGGATCCTAAAGCTGGTAACTTTAACTTAGTGATTGTCCCTTTATTCATATCATAGACAATTTAACTGACCAAAAACAAAACTCAAAAGTTTGGGAGCTTTTTGTAACCTTCTAAAATTGTGAAAGAATGTTGATCCATGGAATTTAGCTTTTACCACCTTGAAATACTTCACCTTTTTCTTTGCTCTCACGACCACCTTTCAAGAATTGATTGTCACCTGATATCTAAGAGATAGATTGAACTATCTTCCTCACCTGCGACTAAACAATTGGGAGTGTCTGACCATGTTCTCATCCACTTCTCACTATCTTTATTAATTTATTATTTACTATGGTGACTTTTGTTTTAACCCTGACATCTCGCTAATCGTGCGTGTGCACAGAAGCCCAGACCTGTCCATGGTAATGTAAGATCCAGAACCTCTTCTGTGACCTGGAGGGGTACACAAAGTGTGTCCTTATTGTGGACATTGAACTACTGTCCATGCCTAGGGTATATCACTTGAAGAAGTAGTGGCAGCATAACATGTTTTGTGAATCAGTTGTGTGACCTGAACTTTTTCTCTTTTTCTCATGTGCATGTCAAGTGCATGTATGTGCAGTGAGTGTGTAGCACGTGTGGCAATAGGACTCTGGGGCCGATTCCGATCTCGGCCGGTAGTGCTCCGAATCGGATTTGGATTTACCGGATCCGATTCGGAGCCCTGTTTCCCGACCGAATCGTACGCGGGTCCGGCCGAGCGAGTACGATGCAAGCGCCTGCGAAATCGCCGACCGACTCAAACGCGGCTTCAACACGCTCCGACCGACTCGCACGGACACGACTCGCACCGCGCTATGGAGACGTTTCCCGGCCGGAAGTACGATGCGCGCCGCAAGCAGTCCGACCGACTCGCGCCGTCCGGCTCAAAAGAGCTGTCAGAGCCGTACTTTGGGGGTCCGCGTCGGACCCCCCTGTACGCGTAGCCGCGCGAGTCGCACACAGGGGGGACCCCCCTACCTGTGCATGTGCGGCGCGAACCGCATCGACGCGAACCCGCTGTAGGGGGCGCCCTCGTTCGCCTCGCACCCATTGAGTCAATGGGAGCCCGCGTACGCGTCGTACGACCGGCTCCCATTGACTTCAATGGGAGTCCGACCGAATCGAGTCCGATAGCATGCGAATGCATCGTACTCGTCCGGTCGGACTGCTGGGGTCCGATTCGGTCGGAAATCTCTCAGGGTCCGGCTCGGTCGGAGAGATTTCCGGCCCGAATCGGAATCGGCCCCTCTGTGTTGTATGAGTCTGACTACTGGTGTTAGTGGGATCCATTTTCGATGCCCCTGGCTTAGCATGGCACACAAAAGAATGAGAACAGCTTCCCCAGACAATGGAAGCATATTACCTACATTCCTGTAGCTGGAGAGCAGACTGTCCAAGAAGAGATGCTCAGCTTGTTCCCAGCACGTGGAGCACCCAGAGAAAGCCAAATCATTAATAACAGGGCAGGCTATCTAATGAACACTGAGAACTCTGCATTTCCGTGTCCATAGGGGTGAAATTGGCAGCCAAGGAGTTTGCAAGAGAATATCAACGATTCTATACAAATATGTATGATGCACAGGACTCACAGCCTGAAAGGACTATTGATAAATTCCTAAGCTCTTTTAAACTTCCCTACTTGAAAGAGGAGCCATGGCTTCACTTGAGTTTGGTCATTACATTTAAGGACATCACAGAGTTATACAGGTGCTAAAACTAAATCAGGTTACAGGGTCAAATGGCACTCATGCTGCCTTTTGCAAAGAATGAGCTCACACAATCGCACCACACTTAATGCAATTATTTGGTCAAATCATTAAAGAGGTTGTTAGAGGGTCCCTTAGAAATATCACAATCAAATTTCTCCCACAAGCATGGAGGTATCATACCAATTTAGCTTACTAAAGACCTGAGTCTCTTGTTAACCTAGACTGTAAGATTTATGCTAATATTGAAATCCTGCATATGATCTCTTGATGAATATGTTTCACCTGGCATGGCTATGTAAATGCTGAAAAAATGTTGACACCTACTAACACTGAAAGGTTGTAATTCACGCCCCCCGTCTTGTGGTAGAGGGGCACTAATAAAGTACATTTTCCCACTTACATACAGATTTATATTCTAGCAAAATAGATAGGGTGGGGGCTGGGAGACATACCGCATACACACATCATGGTTAGGGTAAAGCAGTTATGGAAACTTAAGGTACGACTGATCACAGCCACTGAGTGGCACTTACATTACTAAATCGATCAGTCAATCAATCAGACATTTGGAAAGCACGGCAAATCACCCCAGAGGGTCTCGAAGCACTGGAGATGTTGGCTGCTGCGTGGTGAGTTGTTCATTTGAACATCCAAGTCTTGAGTTCTCTCCTGAATTATTGGAGCGACAGTGCGGTCCTGAGGTGCAGGGGAAGGTTGTTCCATGTCTTGGCTGCTGTTGGTTTGTCAGATCCGTGGGGTGACTGCGAGGGAGAGGGAAGCAAATTGAAGGTTTCTGGTCGGTTTGTGGAAGGCGAGGCATTTGTTGATATATGCTGGTCTCTTGTTGTGCAGGGCCTGTAAGCGTGGGTCAGCATCTTGAACTGGCATCTTTTCTGGATCGGGAGCAGGTTTCTTGAAGAGGGTGTGATGTGGGTCCTTCTAGGGGGGTCGAGGATGAGTCTTGCCACTGGGTTTTGAATTGTCTGGAGTCTCTTCAGGAGGTGTGCAATGATTCCTATGTAGACTGTGTTTCCGTATTTACATAGTCCAGTCTGCTGGTGATGAGGGCCTGCGTGACGGTCTTCTGTTGTTGACTGGAAGCTACCAGAAGACCTTGCGGAGCATGCAAAGGGTGTGGAAGCAGGCAGCTGAGACTGCATTGACTTGTTTCTTCATAGACAACTTGCTGTCCAGGATGATGCCGAGGTTGCTGGTGTGGTTTGTTTGGAGGAGGGGGGGCAAGTTCCACAGGCCACCATGCGTTGTTCCATGGCGAGGTGTTGTTTACAAAGATGAGAACTTCCACCTTGTCTGTGTTGAGTTTGAGACAGTTGTCCTTCATCCAATCAGTTACATTCATCATGCATCTGTGGATGATGGCCCTGGTGGTGGATGGGTCTTCGGACAGTGAAAGGATGAGCTGGGTGTGATCAGAGTAGGAGAAGATGTTGAGTCCATGTGATCTGACGGTGTCAGCCAGGGGGGCCATGTAGGTGTTGAAGAGGGTGGGGCTGAGGGACGTTCCTTGGGGTATGCCCCAGGTGATCTTCTTGGGCTCCAAGGTGAACGGTGGGAGACGGATCCTCTGGGTTCTACCAGTGAGGTATGAATGTATCTCCCTGGATCCCGATGTGGTGGAGTCTGTTGATCAGGATATAATGCAGCTGACAGATCTAGGAGGATGAGGGATGCTGTTTCACTAAGGTCTAGAAGGGCCCTGATGTCATTGGTGGCTGCAATCAGCACTGTCTCTGTCCTGTGGTTAGCTCAAAATCCGGGTTGGGCAGGGTTCAGGAGGTTGTGGCATTCCAGGTGTTTGGTGAGTTGCTGGTTGATCGCTTTCTCGAGGACCTTTGCTGGATATGGGAGAAGAGAGATGGGCCAGTAGTTCTTTAGTTCAGCTCTGTAGGCTGATGGTTTTTTCAGAAAGGGTTTCACTTTGGCGTGTTTCCAGTCCTCAGGGAAGGAGGCAGAGTTGATGGGACATTCCTGAGCTCATCGCTGATTATCTTGCTTGCGAGTTGGAAGTTGAGGTGTTCAATAGTCAAGGGCGGGTCATCTGGGGCTGTCTTGCAGCAGATGGTGTCCTTGTAGATGATGGCTATTCCACCTCCTTGTTTGTTGATTTGGTCCCGGTGGGTTATTTTGTAGCCTTTGGGGATGGCGATGGTGATGTCTGGAGCAGAGGCGGAGTTCAGCCAGGTCTTGTGAGGAAGTTGACATCCGGGGTGAGGGATGAGAATGTGTCCCAGATCTCTATGGCGTGTTTGCAGAGTGACCGTGCGTTGAGTAGGATGCACTGGAGTTTTGCAATGGTAGTCTTGGACGAAGTGGTGGATGCAGTCGGGTTTGCGGTGTCTCTGGCATTATTGGTTGTCGGTGAAGAAGGTGAAGTGGCAGTGTTGGCAGAAGAACTGTTCTCTGGTGATGCATGGGGAAGTGCAGCAGCAGTTGGTGTTGGTGCGTCCGGGGTCTAGGGCTCGGACATCTGTGGCAGTGTAGCTTTGTGGGGTGGAAGAGCCAGGGGTCCTGGCGCAAGGCACAGTCCATGCACGAACGGGCACAGACGGGCTTGCCTTTAGTGCTCCGACAGCATGCCTGCTGCGTACTTACGCAGCGGCCGCCTTAAGGAGTCCTGGAAGGTAGGACGGGCCGGCAGGGAGGCGGGAGGACCGAAAGTAGGAAAACTGTCAGGAGAATCTGCAGCATATACCAATACAAACAATAGGAAAAACTCCTGAAAAAACAGGAAGAACTAACAAGCCACTAAAAAGCCACCACGTAAAAACCTAAACCAACAACAAAACAAATAAAGTAAATGTAAATAAGATTTACAGGACAGGCAAGGTCCTCAAAAAGGGAGTTCTACCCAGGGGGTGGGGGGACTCAGGGCCTGCAGCGCGGTCACCTAACCAGGGGAGCCAGGGCAGATGAACAGCAGCAGCGGGGGAGCAGTGAAGAACAAGACCACGGAGGTCAAGGGCTGCTTACAAGGGCCACACAGAGGCCTCCATAAGTAGTCCTGGGAGGTGGGAGGGGCTAACAGGGTGGCAGGGGTGGGAGCGGGAAAACTGGTGAAAGAATCAGCAGCAAATACCAAGACAAACAATAAGGAAAACTCCTGAAAACCAGGAAGAACCCCCAAGCCACTAAAAAGCCACCAAGCAATAACCTGCAGCAACAACAAAACAAAACAAATAAAGGAAATGTAAATAAGATTTACGGGCCAGGTAAGGCTAGGTCCCCACAACAGGAACAAACCGGGGGGCTCCGGGACTGCAACGTGGTCACCTAACCAAGGGAACCAGGGCAGACGAACAGCAGCAGCGGGGGAGTGGCAAACAACACCACAGAGGTCAAAGGCTGCTAACAACTACCCCGTGCCTCATCTCAACTTTGAGTAGCTATGGATTCCCACTCAGGAGCAGATCAAGTGATGAAGTGCGGCACTGGCCAGTGTATTAAGGTTTAATGTCATTTATTGACAATTATATACATCTTTGGAAGCGATGCCTTTTTACTACTATTAGAGAGGGATAATTATATGGATGCCGACAATAAGTTTGGTTAGAGGAAGTAGTCCAATATATTTGTTCATTCATATTACTAGAAAGAATGTACTACTTACCTGTCTAAAAATTCCTTTATCTCTCCCTTTGATCTTATTCCTGCTCCCTTGAATTCAGCCATTACATTAAAGGAGGTCACTAAACCTACTCAAGCCCTGACACTAAATAAAGCACAAGGATCAGATATCATTCTTTCTGTCTTTAACAGAGAATGAACTGACAGGATTTCCACATGATTATGGCAAGAATTTGGTCAAATCACTGAACAGCTTGATGTTAGAAGGTATTTTAGAGATTCCATGATCATACTCCTACCATTTGCAGGGAAAGATCATACCATTGTACTGAACTAAAGTCCCATCTCTATAATCAACAAGACTTGAGTATTTTTCTTAGGAGATTGATCAGTTTCGTCTTCCCAGGAGGTAGAGGACTGATTTTGGTGGCAGGAAATAGATTATAGGGCAGGTCTTTTTTCCCTGTTACTTGCAAGGAGATCAGTCTACCGGTCTTACGAGGATTTTTAAAAATATTCCACCAGTCCCCTTACTACAAGGTTCTTTGCCCATCCAAGAGGTGTACAGAGGTTGCACGCATATGCACTATGGCCATTTATGTATTGCAAATTCATGCATTGCTTATATGTGAAGAATGTGTCTGAAGAATAAATAAGTGCATGCAGTTACACCCACCATTGGTTCCATTTTGTATTAGGCACTTTCTGATGGTACCTAATATGGAGGCTAGGAAGTACAGTCTAGACATCTGATGTATATTGCAGGGCTTCACTCCAGAATAGTCCAGTGATTTCTTTCAGTATGTCAGACAGAGGAGTGCTGCTGAAATTAATAAAGACAGAGGGACACATTGAGGCTAAGGTGCTCCCTCTATCACTTCCTGGAGCATTGTTCTGTGTGAGAGGCTACCACTGACAGGCTAGCAGGTAGCCTCACTTGCCTTTCTGCTCTTGTTTTGGGTTGCTTATTTAGGGGAGGAGAATCCAAGTCTAACCCTGCTTCCTACTCAGTCTTGTCACAAAGATCTTGGCGGGATCAATCTGCATCGAATTCACAAAATTACGGAACTCTCCAGAACCGGTCACAGAAGTGAACTGGTGGAATATTGGAGGGCAGTCTGCAACTTGAGTATAAAGATGAGGCAGAAGCTTACAGTCATTGTGCCAATATTTCCTGAACAGAATGTGGAATTCCTTCGAGCTCCAGGGTTGAGGTGCTGACCATCAACTTCCCTTGCCAGTTTCAGGACCAGTCACTTGGGGAAGAGTCAACTAGCCACCTGAAACTAACCTCGAGGGAGAACTGACAGGGTGTGCAGGAGGGGCATTACAGCTTCACTTGCATGAAAGAGACACTGCTCAGAATAAGCCAAGCCTGTGAAGTGGGTGAGGTGAAGCAATAATACTACTGCAACAAAAGGCATGGCTGGCATCAAGAGACTGTGAGAGAGGTCTGATGGGCCACATGTGTGTCCAAAGTAGAGGCATCATCATCACCTGTGACTGAAGGTGTGTCAGATTTCATCCCAAAAACAATAGCTCATCAGTGGTCTATTGCCAAGGTGTACCAGTGGTGTGACACCCATGACCGTTGATGCGTTCACACTGTCAAGAAAAGTGCAGAGAGAAGCCCAAGGATTTCTGAGGGGTGTCACTGATGCAACCCTGGGTGGGCACCTGCTTGTTTAGGAGGGGTGTTTGAGATGGGCGTAGAGAAGACCCAGGCAGAAAGATCCCCATGACTGTGAGGTTTGTGACCACCTGCACATCCCTGATTGACCTGTGCTGGTGCCGCTGTGACTTACCTAAAGTGCAATCTCCATTGGCTGGGCTGAGGCCAAGACTATAGCATCCCCACTTGGTGGGATGTACCAAGGGCACACTATCAAATCAGTTTACCATCTACTGAAAATGTTGTTTGGACAAAATACCGGAAAATAAATATCGTGCTACAGAAATATTATTGGAGAAATATTGTGATGTCCAAAATATTATGGACAGAAATAGAGAAGGTAAGAATAATGTTTAAGTGTTGTTTTGAGTATCATAGTAAAATATATCGTTAGCAAAAATAACGTTATTTAAAGCATTGTTTTGTAGGTTAATTTTGTATGGTATTTGTGTTCCGTTTATAATTTGCTTTACAAGCATGTTCATTGAAACATTTTGGTTTGAAATCAATTTATGGTAAAAACGTATTATTCTGTCATTTTATTTTGTTGTACTTTTTTTAATTTGGCAGTTCAATGCACGTTAACATTTTTAGGAATGGATATTGGGTTTATAGGGGAAAAGAGTGGGGAGATGTTTAATTTATGTATGTGTTACTAAATTCTTGTTTTTTATGTGAATTTTGTTTAATAAAAAAAATTGTGAAGAGAAATGTTTAATTGTTTTTGATTTTTAAAAGCTGTATAAGAATTATTTTTTAAACATTTAAATATAGTTTTTTATTTTTTATATTTTAAATATTGATTATGCATTAGTGATATATTTATGTTTTAATATTGAATATATTTGTATTATATTAATCAAAATGTTATATATTCATTTTTTTATTTTTTTATTCAATACTTTTTAAATAATTAATAGATTTTATTAAAAAGACTTTCTTAATTTGGATTTTTATATAGTTATATAAAATAATTTAGAATTTATTTTTAAATTATATTTTGGGTATAAATGGGATGGGGTTGCTATTATTTGAATTGAATATTATAAGTAAAATATAATTTAGAATTTTTCTTTTGTGTATTCATTTTATTTTTACAAAATTGTTATATTTTGTGATGTTATGGTAGAATTTGTATTAATCTAAATATACTTTAAAAATAATGTATAACATTAGTATATTCAGTTTATAAAAAATACATTATTATATTGTAATACATTTTAAAATATTATTTCATTTTAAACTACTTTGACTCTGATTACGATGTCGGTCAGAGTTACCTCCGACCAACATCGCTGCAGATGTGGAACCGACCGACCTCAGGTCGGCAGTTTCTACACCGCAATTAGGATGCGACTGCACATGGTGTAGTCGAAAACTAAAAATTTTCAATGGGAGCTTGTGCGGAGGGCCAAACTCGCCTGGAGCACAAGCTCCCATTGAAAAATTGAAGTTTTTAAACATCCCTTCACCGTGTGGCAGGCACCTCACACTGACTGCCACACAGTGCAGGGATGTGAAGGGGGAACCATAGGTGCCCCCCAGGGCCACATGCAGAGGGCAAGGGGGAAGGGGGCCCTACTAGGGGCCCCCAAAGACTCTTTCCGACAGCAGTTCCATGTCGGAAAGGCCGACATGGAACTGCTGTCAGAAAGTGCCATCATAATCCCGACTGCGGAAACGCCGTCCTTAAGGGATTATGAGGCCTTTCCGACTTGCCAACGGGTTCCTTGAGCCCATCGGAACCAAAGAGGATTCCCCGGTCGGTTTAAACTCCGACCGCCATCATTGTAATCTGGCGGTCGGAGTTTAAATCTACAATGTCGGTCATAAAGCCTCCGACTAGAGGTCCGAGGCATTCCGACCGACATAATTAGGCCTTATGTGGTTTTATTTATTGACTAAAATATTATATTTGTCTTGAATTATTAATCAATAAAGTATTTAAGAAAATAATTTTAATTTTGATGTTTGTAATTCATAAATAAGGTTGCAATTTATTTGAGGTTTTTGTTTTTTAATTGTTATGATATATTTGAATTTAAGATGGTTTAATTAAATAGAAACTTGTTTTTAAAAATCTTTTTAATGTATCAATTAATTTATAGCTTTGTTGTTTATAGTTTTATTTATTTTGTTCTAGTTATTAATGTTTTTTTACATAATTTTAATTCAAGTATAGGGTGTTGATGGTAAAATTTTAAAATAATTCTTGTTTATATTTATTTGTTCGTTATTGTTAAATAATATTTTATTTTTCTGTTAGATTTTTAAATTATACTCGTTTGTTTTTATTTGTTGCTTGCAAATTAATTATGTGTTAATATGAATATTAAATATAATTTATTTTGTGTTAAAAATATACAAAATAATTTGCAACAATTGAGTGAGAAACTGTAAATCTCACATATTTAGGGGTTGATTCCGATTCGGGCCGGAAAAAGCACCGACCGACTCGGAGCCGGAATTTATTCCGACCGACACGTACCTGTGGCGCCCGACACGCCAAGTACGATGCAAAGCGTGCAAAATCCGACCGACACGTACCGAACCCAAGCCGAACGACCGAGCCGCACGGAAAACAGCAATCCGGCCAGAAAAACACGCGAATCGAACCGACCGACACGCACCCGGAACAAATCCGACCGAAACGTACACGCGAACTCCAAACCGCAAAGTACGATGCAAGGCGCGAAAACCATGACCGAGTCGGACGGAGGACAAGCCGTACGACCGACACGCATACAAAACCGAGCCGAAGTAACACAAAACACCGCGACCGACGCGTACGCAGCATAGAAAACTGCACAAACACAGCATGAACGAAACGGAGAACACCGTACGAGACAAATGCAGGGTCCGACTCGGTCACAAGAACGTTTCCAACATGCACAGACAGTACAAAGGAAAATTAACACAAAAAAGGCCAAACAAGCAATTACAAAGCCAATAAATACTGGGGGGTGGGGACAGAGAACAAAGACACACCCACAACTCCACCCATATAAAGGACACAAATCCCAACCATGATCCTTTGCAAATGCCATTCCACTGCCAGCACCCAACAGACAGCAACCACACACCCACAGCTCATCCCTCACACAAGCCACACACCATCAGCACAAGATGGCTGACACTGGCTACTGCTGTGGGGAGCACAAGGGCATGCTGGGAACTGCACACCAACCAACAGCAGGACACCACTGTCAGCCATCTTGCCATTGCCCTCACACCCACACACACTGAACTCCCCACAAAAGCAAGTAAGTATGGGAATGCTGGGAAGTGGGGTGGAGGCAATAGCATGATGGGAGTCACAGTCACAGACATAGCTCACCCCCACAACTGTCCCATCAACACCACCCTGAACCATGCTCACATCACAGGGAGTGGATAAGGACACACAAGATGGCTGACACTGGCTACTGCTGTGGGGAGCACAAGGGCATGCTGGGAACTGCACACCAACCAACAGCAGGACACCACTGTCAGCCATCTTGCCATTGCCCTCACACCCACACACACTGAACTCCCCACAAAAGCAAGTAAGTATGGGAATGCTGGGAAGTGGGGTGGAGGCAATAGCATGATGGGAGTCACAGTCACAGACATAGCTCACCCCCACAACTGTCCCATCAACACCACCCTGAACCATGCTCACATCACAGGGAGTGGAGAAGGACTCACAAGATGGCTGACACTGGCTACTGCTGTGGGGAGCACAAGGGCATGCTGGGAACTGCACACCAACCAACAGCAGGACACCACTGTCAGCCATCTTGCCATTGCCCTCACACCCACACACACTGAACTCCCCACAAAAGCAAGTAAGTATGGGAATGCTGGGAAGTGGGGTGGAGGCAATAGCATGATGGGAGTCACAGTCACAGACATAGCTCACCCCCACAACTGTCCCATCAACACCACCCTGAACCATGCTCACATCACAGGGAGTGGAGAAGGACTCACAAGATGGCTGACACTGGCTACTGCTGTGGGGAGCACAAGGGCATGCTGGGAACTGCACACCAACCAACAGCAGGACACCACTGTCAGCCATCTTGCCATTGCCCTCACACCCACAGACACTGAACTCCCCACAAAAGCAAGTAAGTATGGGAATGCTGGGAAGTGGGGTGGAGGCAATAGCATGATGGGAGTCACAGTCACAGACATAGCTCACCCCCACAACTGTCCCATCAACACCACCCTGAACCATGCTCACATCACAGGGAGTGGAGAAGGACTCACAAGATGGCTGACACTGGCTACTGCTGTGGGGAGCACAAGGCCCTGCTGGCAACTGTGCACCAACAAACAGCAGGACACCACTGACTGACATCCTGAGAGACAACTTCCACTCCCTGCAATGCAAGCACAGTCCATGGTGGGATAACTGACTGGCTGGGTGGGAAGGAGGGCCGGCTGTCAACCAAATACAACCAATGCAGACCATGTTCACACCCCAACAAATACATAGAAATGCCCAAATAATGCAGGACAATGTGCCACACCAATATCAACCCCTGACTGTGACGACTTAGGACAATGCAATGTACAGGCCCGCACCCAGAGGCACAGTCACAACTGTCAGGTGTGTCAACCATTGATGCCTGCAGAAACATAACATACATTGTGTGTGTCTCCCAAAAACAGGTGATGATGGGGACATAGCAGCAGACGCTGAGGAGTCCCAGTCCCAGGCTCAAGAGGATGCGGAGCTCACTGGTGTCGTACAGCCTCTGCCCTCCTCGGACGAAGAAGACCAACCTGGCACATCCGGTGCAAGTCTACATGCAGCACCAGCAGGACCACCAGCTGCAGCACCAGCAGGACCACAAGCTGCACCCCTGCACCCACCCCTCCAACGACTGTCACCACAAATACCATCCCTGCCGACATGGACAGAACAAGGAGCAACACCAGCACAGGGACCCTGGACCAACCTGGGGCCATGGACACCACCACCACCACCAACCCCCAAGGTGGACCAGGGTCATCTGTGCGTGCCACTGCACGCACTGCACATGTCAGCAGGGGTGGTGGGAGGGGTGGGAGACAGAGGTCGCTGCTTGCAGAGGTTGCTGGTGTGCATGATGACCCACAACTGGTACGCATAGCTGATGCGTACCAGTCCAGCACCGGAGATCTCAGCCAGGTAGTGGGGCTCCTCAGAGACATGAAACAGCAGCAGGCTGCCCATCATGCCCGCTTGGACTCTCACATGTCCCACGTGGAGTCACACATGTCCCGCGTGGACTCACACATGTCCCGCGTGGAGTCCAAGTGGGATGCACTGCATGAGATGACGGCGGTGCACAGGGACATTTTACAATGCCTCCACCAGATGAACAGCAACCAGTCCACACCTCCCTGTGTGCCAACAACATCTGGTGCTGAACAAACTGCAACTGCCACAGGGAGGGAGGATGACTCTGGCGGAGAGTCCCCTGCACCGCAGCAGCCTGTACTTGAGGGGCCCCCCCAAAGAAGAGTTGTCGTCCGAGGAGGGGCAAGTGAGAGGCCGATGGCCAAGCGCAACTCCCAGGAAGCCTGAACCTGTTCTGGATGTTCACCTTTGTGCACAGACTGTTCACCCTGTTGACGGCAACACTACTCCCACACATTGCATGGGGAGTACAAGTTGGACCAATGTCTCAGACAACTGTGGCCCCGATACTGGGGATTTTGTCTACCAGGACTTTCAATTCACCTAGGAACTTCTGATTGCAAGATTTATGTACAGCACTACCCATCCTATGCACTATTCACACAAATGTATCACAATAAACACACTAATACACCATACTTGCCTCTGTTGTGATTCCAACGTGGGTGCTGTTATGGGGATGATGAACTGCAAAATTACACTGTGTATGCGAACTGCAACAGCAAGTACAACACAGGCATGTGAGTAAAGGCAACGTGACACATATGAGGGAGACACACCACCAGGGCTACACAACACATACACACCTAGGCCATCTGACTCATTGCCTACACTGATGTTGCCAGGGAAGACGGTGCAATGCACAGACACCACACCCATTCCCAGTTGTAGTCAAGTAGCCCACAGGTGCAGTAAGCAAATGGCAGTCAAATGTGTGACCACAGACAACGCACATCACAAAGTGAAGCACAGGTTTATTACACAGTTGCAACATGTCGTAACCACTACAGATGCAAGGTAATCCCACCTGGCAGCGGGCACACAGTCAACAACTGTAGACGGAAGGAAGTCCATGGGTGTGGCGCACATCACCTGTAGGGACACAACAGCTACCAGCCTGGATGTGCAATCACGTCGTCGGTGGACACAGTTGACCAAACGAATCTGAAAGTACCCTGTGAAGAACAGAAATGACACACAGTCAAAAGCAATGGAGAACAGGACAGAACAGCAAAACTCATGCACAATACATGTTACAAGATACCCACCCAGAACCAAGTTAGCATGTCAACACTGTTGGGGAGTACAGCCCACCTGTAAGCACACATCGCAACACACATCCAGTCAAGTAGCCCATGGACACACTCCAACAGCACCAGAGCACCACCTACACATATCATGCCAACTCACATCATTGACATGACACCTCAGGATACTCACATTCAGCTAAAGAAGTTGGTGATGAGCTGTGTGCGGACATCACCCTCATCATCATCATCATCATCACTGGCATCGTGGTCCAGGCCAGGATCCTCCACAGGTGGCGGATGTTGGTCATTGTCATCCTGGATGAGAGGCAACTCCTTCCGCACTGCCAGGTTGTGGAGCATGCAGCAGACGATGATAATCTTGCACACTTTCGCAGGGGCATATGGGAGGGACCCTCCGGTCTTGTCCAGGCAGCGGAAGCGGCTCTTCAGGAGACCAAATGTCCGCTCAATCACTCTCCTGGTCCGACCATGTGCCTCATTGTAGCGCATCTGGGCTGGTGTCACAGGGTTCCTGAGGGGTGTCAGCAACCACGGCATGTTGGGGTATCCCGAGTCACCTACGGACAGACAAGTGCACATTAGCTGACTTGGAAAAGTGGGCGGAATACTACAGATCAGATCACACACAATGGCACAAAGTCAGTACACACCGACAAGCCAGGCACGCTGGTTCTGCATCTGTGCCATCATCCTGGGGATGCGACTACTCCTCATCACAAAGGCATTGTGTGCTGAACCAGGGAAACGGGCACACACGTGTGTGATGGTCATATCTGCAAGACACACCACCAGTGCATTGACCGAGTGGTAGTGCTTGCGGTTCCTGTAGGCCTGCTCCTGGGCCTGTGGTGGTACCAAAGCCACATGTGTCCCATCAATGGAGCCAATGACATGCGGCATCCTCCCCAGGGCATAGAAGTCACTCTTCACGTCAGTGAGTCGTCGCAGGCTAGGGAAATAGATGTACCGGTTCAGGAATAGCAACATTGCTGCCAAAACATCGCGGAGCACACGGCTCAACATGGTCTGTGACATCCCACCAGCAGTCGCCACAGTATGTTGGAAGGTACCGGTGGCAAAGAAGTGTAGGGCTGCCATCACCTTCACCTTGGGGGTCAGCGCTGTAGGATACGGCCGGCCAGGCTGCAAATGTGGGGCCAACTGCACTGCCAAATCCTCAATCAGCTGCCTGGTGAAGCGGTACCGTCGGATGCTGTCCCGTTCCACCATCGTTGCCAGGTCTGGGAATGGTCGATGGACAGCAGGAGCCCCTGCAGTGCAGAGGAGAAGTAAGCAAGATTGTCAGTCAGCCCACATATGCGGCATTGAACACACTCAATATCCCAACATACATCATTATGAGGCACAACTACATGAAGTGTGCAGTTACGTAAGGACATGTATGGTACATACATGGCCAACATCTGTCATCACGGTCCAACAAGTGGCATCAATAAGTCCCAGGTTGGCCCATTGGATATCATGAGGCTGTGTCACAGTTCCCATCTCCTGCTGCCGTGTCACAATCACCCCCTACAGTGACATGTGAGGACAGATGTGCCCCAGGCATCACAGCTCAACGACAGGTACATTCCCAGGGACCCTGTATTGCCACATGGACACTGGCATTATATGGAGTATCATGTATACACCACAGCAAAACAACTATGACCCCCACAGGTAGTGGTCCCACTTGCCACTGCAGGACAGACATGGATGTCTGTGACACACACACGCACAACATCAAAGTCCATGCACACACAACGTGGATGTGGAGACTGTCTCCCATTGTGCACATGAAATCAGAGACATTGTAAACACTACATGCACACAGACTGTGGAGGACCATCACTATTGTGCCACTGGGACACCCTGGCTCAAACATACCGTCCCACATGGGACTCACGGGGTATGTGACATGACATACACATACACCACCGTGAAATGTGACCATGGCACATGCACAGATATGAACAATTGCACATCACAGTGGTCATGTACACGTAACACCCAGGATCCTGTCCCCATGAACACGTGCACAGCCTGGGGGTGGCTGCCCCCAGGTGACACCCACAGGACAACATGTACACCAACATACACACAATAGGAAATGCAGCCTTACATGCCTTATCATACAGTTTGGACAGGCTGTCGTGTTGTAGGGGTGCCCCTCACTCCCTGGGAGCTATCTGTGGCTGGCATATGTCCATCTGAGACAGGCATGGAGACATATGCCAGTCACTTGTACAGGGATGCGTTGAACAGCAATGGACCGATCGGTGCACCCGGCCGGCCCATTGCATTCAATGTGTGCAGGTACGCGTTGTACCCCTGTACGCGTTGATCAGCAATGGACCGATCGGTGCCCCCGGCCGGCCCATTGCATTCAATGTGTGCGGGTACGCGTTGTACCCCTGTACGCGTTGTACCGCAATGGACCGATCGGTGCCCCCGGCCGGCCCATTGCATTCAATGTGTGCGGGTACGCGTTGTACCCCTGTACGCGTTGTACCGCAATGGACCGATCGGTGCGCACCCATTGACAATGGCCTTGCCTGGCAACAGACGCGTTTTCGAAATTCGAACGAGTCGGTTGCTGGAAATTCAGTTGGTCACCCACAACAATGTTGCAAAATCATGTATGTCATGAAGTTGAAGATTTGAAGGATGCCGTGGGCGTGTATTGGTGCTGCTATTCCATGGATTGGCCAGATTCAGAAGATGCAAACGACTTGGACCTATCACTTTGGACACAAGGGACAGTATCTGCCTCTCCAGCACATATATATTGCTGGCTGTTCCCCTGAGAGCTCACTTGCCTGCACTACATGCTCCAGGACGACATCTGCCACTGCACTGCTGCTGTCTCTGCCCCTCTGGACCCTGCAATGGCACGTACTGTGGAGAGAGCCCCAGCCTTCAGCCTTGAGGAGAACCAGGCCCTGCTGGACAGCCTACTTCCACAGTACAGCAAGCTGTATGGGACACCAGGGGAGCAGGTGAGTGTTCTGTGCACTGCCTTTCTGAATGTGCATTTTGTCTGACTAGCAAGGCTGAAAGTCTGCACGCCACTGGCTAGCAGGCTCACTGAGTAGTTGTCACCCCCCATAGTGTGTAGTGACATGCACTGGACAGGTATGGTGCAGTGACAGTGCATTTGAACAAGGTTTTACTTCCCATGCAATGATACCATGTAGTGACGTCTGGCAAACTGTCCATGGGCAGCGTTGCACTGCCTGTGTACATCATGTGCCCCTGTGAATGAGACATGTATATACAACTGTGTCATGCACGGATATGTTGCATGTGTAGTAATGGCCTTTTCACTTTGTCATCCTGACAGGTTAATGCCCATCGGAAGAAGGAGATCTGGAAGGACATCGTCCGGGCTGTCCGGTCCGTGGGGGTCTACAAGCGCCGGATCTGCAACTGCCAGAAGAGGTGGCAGGACCTTCAGGGCTGGACCCGGAGGATTGCACGGGTCCAGCTGAAGCTGTCGCCTCCTCGCAGGAGGGGCGGAACACGGACCCTGACCCCCACATGCTCCAGATCCTGGCGGTGGTGTTTCCAGACCTGGATGGGCAGCTGAAGGCCAGACAGCAGCAAGGAGGGGTGAGTCAAAGACTGCACTGTGAACTCTGTATTACATGCTTTGTGCCCTCCTCTGGCCTGGTTCAACTGCCACAGTACAGCAGTCATGTTGTCCAGGAGCCATGTCCCTCTATTGTGCACTGCCCACTCCTCATCTGATACCCAGGTGTGGCCCTTACATTCAGGGAATTGTGTCACTTGGGAGTGTGTCCTCTCAGTTTGCTTCACTAAAGGTGGGGGACAGCATCTGTTTCCCTAACTCTGTTGTGGGCATCATGGGTGGGTCCATTGTTCACACAACGCCTGTGTTCGGACATGTAATCTGCATGTTGCTTTGATATGCGGTCCACTTGCTGAGCTGAGCCACCACATGTGCCTGGGGTATGTGGCACACACCCATGCAGCGGGTGGGAACAATATTTGGGCCCCAGGAGTTTGCAGATTACGTGTGTCACACATACATAGCCAGCTATCCACTGTCCAGGGCTCATCCCTCATTCATGTTGGGCAGGACAGTCATGCCTACTCCAGGCCATGCAATGCACTCTGTACTCCCACTCCCGTGTATCAGCTGACACATTGTGCGCAGTGATTTGACCCCTCAGGTGTCTGCCTCTGTGTCAGTGTGCTGTGGATTTGTTGCCAGGACTGCTGGGGTGTTTCTTGGTAGGGGCTCAGCATGCCACTGGAGATGTGACCATAGGAGACGATACTTGTGTGTCACATAGGTGGTTGATCAGCTGCCCGTGCAGACTGGGGTATGCGAATGTGAAGTTCAGGCAGCTGTTCCCCATTCACAGCAGATTGTGAGGGGCTCAGGTTCAGAGGGTAGTGTCACAGGTCTCCCATATGTCCAATCGGTATGACCTGGACAGATGAGGGTTAGGATGATGTGTTGTGTGGGGGATGTACATGTGCACTTGTGCAGCTCCAGGACTTGTATTCCCCATGACCTACTATTGTGACACAGTGCAGAGTGTTGTTGTCTGGCTGCCAAGTCATACATCACTGAGACAGTGATGTATGACTTAGCAGTCATGCCTCTGCCATGGCATGTGTCTACTTATTGGTGATTCTGCAGGGGAGTGACATGTGCTACATGCACACCATTGTGGCGATGGCTATCAGGACATGGGTGCATCATGGTGTCTGTCGCTGGTATGCATCATGTGCATATCCTATTTGACTCTGGGCGTCCCTTTCATCCGGAAACCTGTACTGACTCAGTGGCAAGAGTTGTGATGTGTGCATGTCCACATGCTACACCGTGTCCTCTGCACTGTCCAACTACTGTGTAGTTGGTGCATGTGTCCACACTGGGGTGTTGCTATCCAACAGACACCAGACAGATGGGTGCAAGGCCATGTGGGATGTGAGTGCCATGGTTGGCATCAGACTGACAATTGGCTTCTCCTGTTCAGTTAGGGCACTTTTAGCAATGTACAACTAATGGTGCCAGGGCTTGCTCTGTAATGTGCTGTGCTCACAGTGGTGTGTGCGTTTGGTGCAGGTGACTGATGTCTGTCTGTTTCCCCATTGTTTGCAGATACATCCACGGCCACGGAAGGGGACAGCTCCACGGACCAGGAGGAGCCGGAGAGCCAGACTGGGTCAGCAGCCGAGGAGTGGTCGGAGGGACCCAGTGGCACGGAGGGCAGGGGAGCCACACCGAGGAGTCCTCAGCACCATCCACCTCAGCTGAGGACCAGAGCAACTCGGAGGATGACTCCCTTATGGAGGCGGGTGTCAGCAGCCACCACACCCCAGCTAGTGTTGCTGTCCCCGCCACTACCAGCACCACCACCGCCCTCCCATCGGCTCCCATTCCCCAGGTCCGTGGAGGCTCCCATGTTCGGGAGCGTGTCTCCTTTGGGCCAGGCACCGCACCCCTGCCCCTGTGTCCCCTGCTGCCCTGAGTGAGGAGTCTGTGTACCTCCTTCGCCAGCTCCATGTAGGGCAGACAGCCATGCTGAGTGTCCTCCATGCGCACACCGCTCTGTTGACTCAGCTGGTGTCGTTCATGGAGGGCATCTCATCGGGCATGTCTGACCTACAGAGGGGCAATAGGTCCATGGACTCCTCCCTGACGGCAGCAGTGTCCCTCCTCAGACAGTCCCTCACCCCTCCTGCCTCTGCTCCATCCACACTCCCCAGCACCTTACCCGTCCCAAGCACACACACACCGGCACAGGCACACACCAGCACACACACATCCAGCACACAGACACACACGCCACAAACAAAACGCACATGCACGCACAGTCAGGGGACTGAAACCAGACTCACAGGGGATGGGGCCCTGGAACACACACACGCATCCACGAGCACTGCGCAGTCCTCAGTTGCCTCTCCCTCCAAAACACCCTCCCTTGCCTCACCTGCAACCCCAAAGACCCAGGGCTCTTCCACAGTGACCGCGGCCTCTTCCCCTCCGATCCAGCTGATACAGCATTCAGGGGGAAGAGGAAGCCCACCCACACGGAGCAGAGTGCCCCTCGCCCCCGGACACCCTCCCCCAGGCGCAGACAGACTGAGGCCCCCACCCGCAAGTCCCCCGGAGTCGTAAGAGCAAGACCCCGCCGCCGCCCTGCAGCTCAGGCACCAGGTCTCCTTCCTCCATCCCTCAGGCCCCCACTCCACAGGTGCCCCCACCACACCCTGCCCCAGGTTCCCCCACCCACAGATATACCATCCCCAAGAGGATCCGGCCTTCTCCCCCTGCCACTTGCTCTCCCGGCACCACACCCCCCGCTGCGCTTGTCTGTGCCACTGATGTGGTGAGGGTGTCCTCCCCCTCTGTCCAGCCCACCTTGCCTGTTCCCCATTCTCCTCCCCTGGTGGTAGGCACTGCAGTGGAGTCCACTACCACCCTGTCTGACTTGGGCACTGCAGTGGCGGACCTGTCCACTCCATCTGCAGGGTCCACTGCAGTCGTGCCGGCACCCACAACATCTGAGTCATGCCCCCAGTTGTGCCGGCACACACCATGTCAGACACCTCCACTGCAGTTGTCAGTGGCTCTCCAGCACCCACCACCCCTTCCCTGCTTCCTCCTGGTGAGCCCTGATCCTGTCCCTGCGGTGCCTGGCCTGCCCCCCGGTTGCCCCTCCTAGTGGATTGTCCCTGGTTTTGTGCAGGCATGCGTAGGGTGACATCTGCCACTGTCACCCAGTTTGGACTTTGACAATGGACTGGCCATTGGCCTTTGTGTTTTTTCTGGACTTTGTTTTCATTACACACATATGCTGAATAAAGCAACTTTCTGTTCTCTAGTGCTTATGCTTCTGATGTACATGTTGTTGATGATGCTAACCATGCCCTTGCTGCAGTGATGGTGATATTTGGTCTCATGATAATGAAGTGTTACTGTGCAGGAACCCATGTGGTCCAGGGGGAATGTGTCCTATCCTGTGGTGTATCCATGTCATCCATAGCAGCATCTGAGGGTGTCATGTGTTCAGTATTTGGCAATGGGATTTCCTACTTAGATTAGCTATTTCACATCTGTGGCTTCCACCCCTGCACATCTGTTGTGCCTGCCATTGTTCAATTCGTCTACTTCCCTGACCGTGTGGCCATCTCCACTGGACATGCAGGTTTGGGCATCAATGGGGAAGGACTCATCTGTGTTGTCAGTGCAACATTGCTATACAAGTGTGTTGGATCTGTGCTGATGATTACGTTGGCACTTCCATGACCAGGCTGATGTGACGGGAGCCCTCATTTGGTGCTAATTGTTGATTGTGTGACCAAGTGCTCAGCTGACATGATGGGGCCCTACTGAGGCAACATATGGCACAGCTTTCCTCACACAGGAGTGGAGTCCCCTCATGGCAGTGTGTACTCCTGTGACATTGCCTGCGCCCAAGGTGTGTGTTGTATGTGCATGTCTGTGTGTTCACTTCCGTTTAGCTATGCATGCTGTGATCCCTAGTGTTGTACCTGTTTGTGATGCTTGCTGAGTTGACCTATGTTCCCCAAAGTCTTCTCCCTGGGTTCTCTGTGATGTGGGTGCATGGCACATTACTGGTCATCAGGGTGTCACCCATAGGTGTGTTTGCTGTCAGGGCTGAGTTTGTGTGCAGACGCAGATGGGTCACAGTCAGGTTTCCCCTTGGCACTTGTTGTTTGCCCCTGTCATGTGATT
Organism: Calotriton arnoldi; assembly: GCA_963921515.1. Taxonomy (NCBI): domain Eukaryota; kingdom Metazoa; phylum Chordata; class Amphibia; order Caudata; family Salamandridae; genus Calotriton; species Calotriton arnoldi. The sequence continues at coordinate 983,816 of CAWUFW010001775.1, forward strand.
TCCAGTTTGTGTTATCTTTCAGTGATTGTGACACGTTGTGTGTGTGACTGCTGGCACTCCTCAGGGTCCGGGCTGCAATGTTGGTTGTTGTCTATGTGTGTTCTTTGTGGGTGACCTTGGCTTCTTCATTGGTGTGTGACTGTGGCTGGGATCCCATTGGTTGGTGTGGTATTGCCGTCATGTCCATGTACAGCGTAGTGTGCAGTGTGTCAGACATTCAGGAGTCTTGTTGAGTGGCCATGTGTGATGTGTTTCTGCACCTTGGTTCCCACCCACCACCCTGGAATAGTCATGGGTGCATGTGCAATGTCACCAGTGCATGTGTGCTTCACTGCTGCACATTGTTGGAGGTCGAGGGGTGTGGTGTTGAGTGTGTGCAGATGAGAGTTGTTGCCCGGCTAGGCCCCTGCCTCCATGTTGGCCTTGGCTTACTGGCCATGCTGATTGATTTGTGCTTGTGTAGGTGTGATGGTAGTTTGTTGCTCAGGACACATGACTGTGGTTCACAGTGTGAACGACATTTAGCTTTGTCATCACAGTGGGATTGTAATGCAGCCCAGGGTCACCACATTGTGGGGGCCCTGGGAGTAGTGCTGTGGTGTGTCTGTGTCTTGCTGTGTCAGTTGCTGTTCCTACGTGCCTGTGTGACATGTGTGATTTGTGCTCCCTCTCATCTGACAATGCCTGCTTGCCCACATAGGGGATTTGGATCCATGAGTTACCTTTGTGTGGCACTGTATGCACATCTGTATGATTGGTATTCAGGTCTCCTCATGTGTTGTGTGGTTGCCTGGGGACACTGGCACCCCCCTCACCTGTTGTGTATGATGTGCAGTGTGGGTCTGCCTGTTTGTGTTTGTGCATCTGCACCACTGCATTGGCATATCTTGGGTGTGCCATTGGCTGTATGTAGTTTGGTGGGTTTCCCCTGCTGTCCCTGGGACTCCTAGGTCATCGGTCAGCACAATGATCATGGTTTGTGTGTCCCATTGCTGCCATGGTATGGTATCTGTTCACCTCACATCTACAGTCTCCACAGGGTATCTGCATTTGTGTGCCCATTGGTGCAAATATGTGGGTCTGCATTCTGATGGTCACTTCTGTCATTGTGTCATTGATGAATGTTGACAGTGTCAGCCCCCATGGGTGTTGTTTGTCTGCACATGGCCAAAGGTATGTCTTATTTGCACTGCAGTATTTGGCTCCCCCAATTTATGTTGCAATGGGACACATGCACTACTTTGCCACTGATGTGTTTTTTGTTCTGTGACCAGGAATCATCCATGCAGTTTGGCAGTTGCAGCTCTTTCTTTGTCAACACTTACCTTTTGGTCACTGTGATGATGGGGGTTTGGACCCCATTGCCACAATGTTCAAAATGTGCTTCAGGTATGGACCCCACACTTACCTTTTGGTCACTGTGGTGATGGGGCGTTAGACCCCATTGCCACAATGTTCAATATGTGCTTCAGCTATGGACCCCACACTTACCTTTTGGTCACTGTGGTGATGGGGCGTTAGACCCCCATTGCCACAATGTTCAATATGTGCTTCAGCTATGGACCCCACACTTACATTTTGGTCACTGTGGTGATGGGGCGTTAGACCCCATTGCCACAATGTTCAGAATGTGCTTCAGCTATGGACTCCACACTTACCTTTTGGTCACTGTGATGATGGGGGTTTGGACCCCATTGCCACAATGGTCATGGCCTGCTTGCATTGTGGGGGCCACACACATATATGTGTGGCACATGTGCTAGGGGGTCACATTGTATGTTCAAAGTCATGTTCAGTGTTGTAGGCATTTGACACAGTCTACACATGCTTGTCATTGTGTTGGGGGGATGTCTTTTTCTTGCATTCCCTAGGTTGTGGTGTGCTGGTTGTGTCATGCATTGTCCATCCTATGAGTGGGGGTGGTAGTGGTGGTAGGCATCCAGCCCCCCCTGGCTAAGGGTGGTAGTAGTGGTAGGCATCCAGCCCCCTGGGTGAGGGTGGTAGTAGTGGTAGGCATCCAGCCCCCCTGGGTGAGGGTGGTAGTAGTGGTAGGCATCCAGCCCCCCTGGGTGAGGGTGGTAGTAGTGGTAGGCATCCAGCCCCCCTGGGTAAGGGTGGTAGTAGTGGTAGGCATCTGGCACCCCCATGGCTAAGGGTGGTAGTGGTGGTGGGCATCTGGCACCACCCTGGCTAAGGGTGGTAGTAGTGGTAGGCATCCAGCCCCCTGGGTGAGGGTGGTAGTAGTGGTAGGCATCCAGCCCCCCTGGGTGAGGGTGGTAGTAGTGGTAGGCATCCAGCCCCCCTGGGTAAGGGTGGTAGTGGTGGGGGGCATCTGGCACCCCCTGGGTGAGGGTGGTAGTAGTAGTAAGCATCCAGCCCCCCCTGGGTGAGGGTGGTAGTAGTGGTAGGCATCCAGCCCTCCTGGGTGAGGGTGATAGTAGTGGTAGGCATCCAGCCCCCCCTGGGTGAGGGTGGTAGTAGTGGTAGGCATCCAGCCCCCCCTGGGTAAGGGTGGTAGTAGTGGTAGGCATCTGGCACCCCCATGGCTAAGGGTGGTAGTGGTGGTGGGCATCTGGCACCACCCTGGCTAAGGGTGGTAGTAGTGGTAGGCATCCAGCCCCCCCTGGGTGAGGGTGGTAGTAGTGGTAGGCATCCAGCCCCCCCTGGGTGAGGGTGGTAGTAGTGGTAGGCATCCAGCCCCCCTGGGTAAGGGTGGTAGTAGTGGTAGGCATCTGGCACCCCCATGGCTAAGGGTGGTAGTGGTGGTGGGCATCTGGCACCACCCTGGCTAAGGGTGGTAGTAGTGGTAGGCATCCAGCCCCCCTGGGTGAGGGTGGTAGTAGTGGTAGGCATCCAGTCCCCCTGGGTGAGGGTGGTAGTAGTGGTAGGCATCCAGCCCCCTGGGTAAGGGTGGTAGTGGTGGTGGGCATCTGGCACCCCCTGGGTGAGGGTGGTAGTAGTGGTAGGCATCCAGCCCCCCCTGGGTGAGGGTGGTAGTAGTGGTAGGCAACCAGCCCCCCCTGGGTGAGGGTGGTAGTAGTGGTAGGCATCTAGCCCCCCTGGGTAAGGGTGGTAGTAGTGGTAGGCATCTGGCACCCCCATGGCTAAGGGTGGTAGTGGTGGTGGGCATCTGGCACCACCCTGGCTAAGGGTGGTAGTAGTGGTAGGCATCCAGCCCCCTGGGTGAGGGTGGTAGTAGTGGTAGGCATCCAGCCCCCTGGGTGAGGGTGGTAGTAGTGGTAGGCATCCAGCCCCCCTGGGTAAGGGTGGTAGTAGTGGTAGGCATCTGGCACCCCCATGGCTAAGGGTGGTAGTGGTGGTGGGCATCTGGCACCACCCTGGCTAAGGGTGGTAGTAGTGGTAGGCATCCAGCCCCCCTGGGTGAGGGTAGTAGTAGTGGTAGGCATCCAGCCCCCGTGGGTAAGGGTGGTAGTAGTGGTAGGCATCTGGCACCCCCTGGCTAAGGGTGGTAGTAGTGGTAGGCATCCAGCCCCCTGGGTGAGGGTGGTAGTAGTGGTAGGCATCCAGCCCCCCTGGGTGAGGGTGGTAGTAGTGTTAGGCATCCAGCCCCCCCTGGGTGAGGGTGGTAGTAGTGGTAGGCATCCAGCCCCCCTGGGTAAGGGTGGTAGTGGTGGTGGGCATCTGGCACCCCCTGTGTGAGGGTGGTAGTAGTGGTAGGCATCCAGCCCCCTGTGTGAGGGTGGTAGTAGTGGTAGGCATCCAGCCCCCCTGGGTGAGGGTGGTAGTAGTGGTAGGCATCCAGCCCCCTGGGTGAGGGTGGTAGTAGTGGTAGGCATCCAGCCCCCCTGGGTAAGGGTGGTAGTAGTGGTAGGCATCTGGCACCCCCATGGCTAAGGGTGGTAGTGGTGGTGGGCATCTGGCACCACCCTGGCTAAGGGTGGTAGTTGTGGTAGGCATCCAGCCCCCCCTGGGTGAGGGTGGTAGTAGTGGTAGGCATCCAGCCCCCCCTGGGTGAGGGTGGTAGTAGTGGTAGGCATCCAGCCCCCCTGGGTGAGGGTGGTAGTAGTGGTAGGCATCTGGCACCCCCTGGCTAAGGGTGGTAGTAGTGGTAGGCATCCAGCCCCCCCGGTGAGGGTGGTAGTAGTGGTAGGCATCCAGCCCCCTGGGTGAGGGTGGTAGTAGTGGTAGGCATCCAGCCCCCTGGGTAAGGGTGGTAGTAGTGGTAGGCATCTGGCACCCCCATGGCTAAGGGTGGTAGTGGTGGTGGGCATCTGGCACCACCCTGGCTAAGGGTGGTAGTAGTGGTAGGCATCCAGCCCCCCTGGGTGAGGGTGGTAGTAGTGGTAGGCATCCAGCCCCCTGGGTAAGGGTGGTAGTAGTGGTAGGCATCTGGCACCCCCTGGCTAAGGGTGGTAGTAGTGGTAGGCATCCAGCCCCCTGGGTAAGGGTGGTAGTGGTGGTGGGCATCTGGCACCCCCTGGCTAAGGGTGGTTGTGGTGGTTGGCATCCGGCCCCCTGGGTAGGGGTGGTGGTGCGCATTCAGGCCCCTGTGTGCATATGTGGCATTGGTGATGGGCATCCCGCCCCTATGGTGCTGCTGTTGCAAGTATATTCTGCATCCCTCTGTGTGTGTGTGATGTGTCGTGTACGTGTTGTATGTGTTTTGTGGTTGGTGTCTGACTTACCTTCTGCGCCGTACGCGTCCGTGCCTGTTCCGGTAGTAAATGTAGAATATTGGTATGATCGGGACGAAGGGATTCATGGTTGGTTCGTGTTGTTCGTCCTTCTCGTTGCTTCGCGTCGTCCTCGTCGCTTCGCGTCGTCCTCGTCGCTGGCGTGTTCGTCTCGTAGCCGTGGATTGTGTTGTGGCGCGAATCGGAGCTTATGTGCGCCTCTCCCGGATGCTTTGACGTGCCGTGCGTAGCGACGGGTTCGGCGCGTACGGGAAGCCCATCGTACTTGTTCGGCCGGACGGAGCTGCATTTTCCCTTCCGTGCGACTCGATTCTGCGTTTCCGGATTCGCCTCGGTCGGAGAACAGGACCTGGATTGGGTGAGTACGGCTCGGCCGGATTCTGTGCTGTTGTGCGCATCGTACTTACTCGTTCGGTGTGCTGTACGGATCGGTCGGGAAACAGGCATTCGCATGGCTTTTTTCCCGACCAAATGGTATTGGGTGCGCCTCCGACCGAGATCGGAATCGGCCCCTTAGTGTCCAACGACTTTCCCATAATGCTTAATCAGGGAGAGGGAATAATAAATCTAATCCCTTTAGTGTCCAACACATTTCTCTAAATTAATTAGATTGGAGTGAGAATAGTAATTTGAATCCCTTTTGTGTCCAACACCTTCTCCAAAATGATTTACCTTGGAGTGGCAATAGAAAATCTGAATGCTTTACTGTCCAAAACCTTTCCCTAAATTAATTAGATTGGAGGAGGAATAGTAAATCTAAACCCTTTAGTGTCCAACACCTTCCCCAAAATGATTTTACATTGGAGTGGGAATAGTACATGTAACCCCTTTAGGGTCCACTACCTTCCCCAAAATTATTTAGATTGGTGTGGAAATTGTATTAACCATGGGCGTAGTCCGCATAGCGGGACTACGCGGAGGGCCATGGAGTTGGAAACAAACTCCGTGGAGCTCCGCTACGCCGCCCGCCTCCACCCCCCTATTAAGATATAAGTTACAAGTAATTTAAAAAAAAAGTAAAAACCACTTACCTGTTTACCGCGGCATCCCCGGGCTGCCCTCCTCCTCTTCCTCGCCATACGGGTACTGCTTGAGAGAACTGCGCATGCGTGCGCGCCCGCGCATGCGCATTTCTCGCAAGAAATGCGCATGCGCGGGCGGAGCGGAGTTGTCCGCCCACAGTTAAATTGTATATCTAACCCCTTTAGTGCCCAAAACCTTGCCCAAATTGATTTAGATTAGAGTGGGACTAGTAAATCTGATCCCTTTACATTTCCAACACCTGCCCCCAAATGGTTTAGATTGGAGTTGGAATAGTAAACCTAACCCCTTTTGTGTCCAACACCTTCTCCAGAATGAATTACCATGGAGTGGCAGTAGTGCATTTTTACACTTTACTGCCCAACACCTTCCCCTAAATGAATTAGATCGGAGTGGGAATAGTAAATCTAACCCATTTTGTGTCCAACACCCTCCCCAAAATGATTTACATTGGAATACGAGTAGTAAATTTAAGCCCTTTTGTGTCCAACACCTTCCCCAAAATGGTTTTGATTAGAGTGGAATGGTACTTCTAACCCCTTTATTGTCCAACGCCTTCCCAAAATTGGTTAAATTATAGTGGGAATAGTATATCAAATCTTTTTAGTGTTCAAGACCTTATCCCAAAATGGTTTATATTAGAATGGAAATAGTAAATCTAACCCCATTAGTGTCCAACACCTTCCCCAAATTGGCTTAGATTGGGAGTTGGAATAGTAAATCTAACCTCTTTAGTGTCCAACACCTTTCCCTAAATTAATTAGGACCTAATTATGATGCCAAGTAGCGGGACCGCCGCCCAACATCATGGTGGTTGGAAGACCGCCCGACATGCAGGCGGTCATTCTGGCTGCAAAATTATGATAGGACCGCTGGTTTGGTGGTTGAAAATTGTCTTTTTCCATTGTGGCTTGTGCTGCATCCCAGGTAAAGGGCTGCAGCACATGCTGCAATGGAAAAGGACAAAATGTGCACATCCATGCACCGAGTGCCATACACCATGCATGGCACACGGCACTACATGAGCCCCCAGGGCCACTTTTCAGTGGCCCACAATGGAGGGGGGGCCCTGTTTGTGGCCCCCAAATGCCGTTCCCGAAAGCCTTTCCATGAAAGTGGGACCGTCATGAAAAGGCTGTGGGATATGGTAATCATAATCCTGAAGGCGGTGCCTGCTCAGCCCCACTGCCATTAAAAGAATATGATTTACGACTGCCGCCAGACAGGATCGTAACGTCTGTCGGAAGCGACGGTCATCATAATGTGGTGGTCGGACCGAGTCCCTGACTGTCGAGCGGACCGCCACCGATGGGTTGTCATGGCGATCCATCCGACATTCTAATAAGCCCCTTACATTGGAGTGGAAATAGTTAAATTTTATGCCTTAACTGTCCAACACCTTCCTCAAAATTGTTTAAATTGGAGTGGGAATAGTAAATACAATCACTTTAGTGGCCAACATCTTCTCTAAAATGGTGTAGATTGGAGTGGGAATAATAAACCTAACCCCTTTGGTTTCCAACACCTACTCCAAAATGATTTACCATTGAGTGGTAACAGTAAATCTAAAACTTTACTGCCCAAAACCTTTCTCTAAATTAATTAGATCGGAGTGGGAATAGTAAATCAAACCCCTTTAATGTCCAATACCGTCCCCAAAATGATTTACATTGGAGTGGAAATAGTAAATTTAACCCCTTTACAGTCCACCACCTTCCCCAAAATTAACTAGATGGTGTGGGAATAATAAATGTGACCCTTTTAATGTCCAACACCTTCGCCAAAATTGTTTTGATTCGAGTGGTAATAGTACATCTAGCCCCTTTAGTGTCCAACACCTTCCCCAAAATCGTTTAGATTAGAGTGGAAATAGTAAATCAAACCCCTTTAGTGTCCAACACCGTCCCCAAAATGATTTACATTGGAGTGGAAATAGTAAATTTAACCCCTTTACAGTCCACCACCTTCCCCAAAATTAACTAGATGGTGTGGGAATAATAAATGTGACCCTTTTAATGTCCAACACCTTCGCCAAAATTGTTTTGATTCGAGTGGTAATAGTACATCTAGCCCCTTTAGTGTCCAACACCTTCCCCAAAATCGTTTAGATTAGAGTGGAAATAGTAAATCTAACCCCTTTAGTGTCCAACACCTTCCCCATATTGGCTTAGGGCCTAATTACGAGTTTGGCAGTCCCACAGCAGAAGATGCAACGTGCCGTCCGCTGTGGGGCCGCCAAGCCCGTGGTCCGACCACCTGCCAGATCAGGAGTTTTTTCCTGGTCTGGCGGGCAGTCCTGCGATGGTATGAGAGCAGTAGTCTGTCAGGCTCATAAACGAGCCTAACAGGCAGACTGCTGCTCTCAGAGCACCGACTGCACCTTCCTGCACTGTGTGGCATGCATGCCACACAGTGCAAGAAGGGGAGTGCAAGTCCTGGGGGGCACTTCATGTGCCCCCCCGCATGCAACTCCAGGCCCAAATCCAGCAGGAGTTGCCATTCCGCCACTCTTTTCATGGCGGGTTCACCACTATGAAAAGGGAGGTGAAAAACAACTCGGAATATGCTCAGCGGTGCCGGCTGCGGCACCACCAGCATATTCCTGCAGTTGAAAGACCGCCGGCCCAGCCATATCCCAGATCCCACATCCCGATTTATCCCGGATCTCTTGACTGGAGGTGAATGTTTGATTTGTTCTGCATTCCGTCCATGATCTGTGTGTTTTTTGCTTTCTCGCCCTAAGTGCGCCAGGTATGCCCAGTCATGGGTCCCGGGCTCACTGTGCCACTGGATTCAAACTAGCCTGGCTGATGAGGGGTGATGCCCTGAAACCGGTCCTAGGATGCTTGTTTCCAGTCCAGGGAGGACCTGGCCTGGCAGTTCGGGCTGGACTGTTCTCATGAGGAAAAAGGTAAAGACTGATTTGCATATAGCTGAGTTTAAACTGGAGTAGCATGGTTAGCAAAAGAATGATGGATTTAACCCAGATCTCTTGACTGGAGGTGAATGTTTGATTAGTTCTGCATTCCGATAATCATCTGTGTCTATTGCGCCGGGTATGCACAGACATGGGCCCCGGGCTCACTGTGCCACTGGATTCAAGCTAGCCTGGCTGATGAGGGGTGATGCCCCAAAACCAGTCTCAGGATGCTTGTTTCCGGTCCAGGAAGGACCTGGCATGGCAGTTCGGGCTGGACTGTTCCCATGAGGATCAGGGTCAAGACTGATTTGCATATGGCTCGGTCTAAACTGGGGTGGCAGGGTGAGCAAAAGAACGATGGATTTAACCCAGATCTCTTGACTGGGGGTGAATGTTTGATTAGTTCTGCATTCCGTCCATCATCTGTGTGTCTTTTGCTTTCTCCCCCTAAGTGTGCTGGGTATGCCCAGACGTGGGTCCCGGGCTTACTGTGCCGCTGGCTTCAAGCTAGCTTGGCTGATGAGGGGTGATGCCCCAAAACCGGTCCCATGATGCTTGTTTCCAGTCCAGGGAGGACCTGGCCTGGCAGTTCGGGCTGGACTGTTCCCATGAGGAACAGGGTCAAGACTGATTTGCATATGGCTGGGTCTAAACTGGGGTGGCATGGTGAACAAAAAAACGCTGGATTTAACCCAGATCTCTTGACTGGGGGTGATTGTTTGATTTGTTCTGCATTCCGTTCATCATCTGTGTGTCTTTTGGATACTTAATCCCGGCGGTGCCGGCGGTTTCGTGGCGGTCCGACTGCCGCAATCGTAATATTGCGGGTGGTCCAGCAGTACGGCGGTCTTATTGACCGCTGTACTCGTAATTAGTACCAGAGATTTGTAGTGGGAATAGTAAATCTAACCCCTTTAGTTTCCAACACCTTCCCCTAAATTAATTATATTGAAGTGGGAATAGTAAATCTAATCCCTTTGCTGTCAAACACCTTCCCAAAATTGGTTTAGATTGAACTGCGAATAGAAAAGCTGAGGTTTAGATTATGGTGGTAATGGAAAATCTATTATTTTTAGGGCCAGATGTACGACCATAGCCTTTTGCGACTCGCAAATTGCGCTCAATTGCGAGTCGCAATTTGTGAGTTGCAAAATGCTATGTACAACAGTGTCAGAGACACTATTTGCGATTCCCAATGGGGTCGCAAATTGCATGCCTCATCAATATTCATGAGGCACTCACAATTTGCGACCCCATTGGGAATAGCTGGCCCTCACAGGTATGGTGGCCTGCTGGGCTCAGCAGACCTCCATGTCTGGGACTGCTGTTAAATAAAGCAGTTTTTATTTTAAATGCAGTCCGTTTTCCTTAAAGGAAAATGGGCTGCATTTAAAAAAAGAAAAATGAAACGTTTTTGTTTCATATTTGAAGGGCAGGTAGTGGTCCCTGGGACCACTGCCTGCCCCTAAAAAATATTTCCCCCTGCATTCACAAAGGGGAAGGGGTCCCCTGAGGACCGTTCCCATTTGCAAATGGGTTACCACCCTCTTGAAGAGGGCGGTAAATTGCGAGTGTTCTGCGACCGCAATTGCGGTCTCAAAACATTCTTACATAGGGTAGCGATTCGCTATTAGGCAGGGACGCCCTTGGAACGCCCCTTCCTAATAGCGAGTTGCAAATCCTATTTAGCGAGTTGCAAAAAAATTGCGACTCACTAAATACGGTTTGTACATTGCCCTTTTGTATTTTGCATGCGCAAACGGGTCGCAAACCCGTTTGCGCATGCAAAATAGGGTCGTACACCTGGCCCCTAGTGTCTAACACCTTCCCCCAAATGGTGTAGATTTGAGTAGGAATTGTAAATCTAACCCCTTTAGTGTCCAACACCTTCCCGAACATGATTTATATTGTAGTGAGAATTGTCAACTTAACCCCTTTCCTGTCAACCGCCTTCCCCAAAATTAATTAGATTGGTGTTGGAATAGTAAATCAAATCCCTTTACTGTCCAACACCTTCTCTAAAATGGTTTGGATTGGAGTGGGAAAAGTAAGTCTAACCCCTTTAGTGTCCAACATCTTCCTCAATAAGGTTTACATTAGAGTATAAATAGTAAATCTAAACCCTTTAGGGTGCACACCTTACCCAAAAGTAAATAGATGGAAGTGGAAATTGTAAATGCCACCCTTTTTGTGTCCAACACATCTCCCAAAATGCATTAGAGTGGAGTGTTAACAGTAGTTGTAACACTTTTAGTATCCAACATTTAACAAAATACCTTGTCATTTTCTTGTGTATTTTTTAAGTAAACAACACGTTATGGTTTTTTTAATTTAATTTATTTTGTGTTTCATATGTTATTTAATGTATTTGTTCACATTTACTTTAACATATATGCTTTTTTTTCAATTAAAAAAGCTTCCCAATATCATAGTGCTACAACATTTACTTTTTTGTAAATTAAAACACGTAATGTATTTTTTTAAACAGTGTAAGCATATTTGCATTTGTAAACATTTTTACAAAAATGGTGCATAATTATTTTTAATGTGTACATGTGTTACTCTTACAAGTTTGTGTCTTTACAGCTTTAATATACCCTTTTAAGTATGTAATAAATAGTACTATATTATATTAAGCTATGCTTTTATAGTACGATTTAAACTTTACTTTACATATTAATTTAGATTTGGTTAATACATTTTGGGACTTTGTGTACATTTTTATAACATTGTTATATATATTTTTAACACTTTTGAATAATTTTGAGCTATATTTCTATTGTTTTCTTAGGGGTAGGGTCTTTTTTTATTTCCACTTAGCTGACCTTTTCTTTTTTCTACTACCTGTATTCTGTAGTCTATTATTGTCATTTTGAGGGGGATTTCATGGGAGCGAATCACTATTCGACAGACAATATAATACCTTTTTTAAGTTGTTCTTTAGGATTGTAGAGTTGGGGGGATGTAAGCAGATGAGGGCACAATAGTTGGTGTGGGTATAGTCTTAGTTTTGTTTTGAAAGGTTGTTTTGTGTTACGTTGTTTTGTAGTTTCATGCATTAGGCCTTGTTAAATCTTGTACTTCTATTGTGTTATTGTAGATATTGTGATATTAATTCTTGTGTTTGTAGACTTCTAACGTTATGTATACATTGTATATGGGTGTTATGTATTGTGAGGATGGGTATGTTATGTTTTCTTACAGGTTAACAAATGTAAATAAACAGAGGGTATCGTATGGACCTGTTTTTAATGTATTTTTAAAAGGAAATTATTTTGGGTCTAATTACGAGTTTGGCGGTATGGGACCGGGGCCCCACGCCAGCACCCCACTCCCACACTGCGAAACTCGATTGCCGGCCTCCTGCCAGATTACAAGTTTCCTCGTGGTCTGTCAGGCGCTCCTTGGGAGGTACCTATTAGAAAGGGACTGCAATGGGAGCACCAAAGCCCGTTCCTGCACGGCATGGACTGTGCAGTCCATGCCGTGCAGGAAATGGGGTACATGGACACAGCAGGGCACACCATGTGCCCCCCTGGGGTGTAACCTCAGGCCCAGAGGCAACAGGGGGCCCTGTAGGGCCCCCTCAGTTTTCTCACCGCCAGCATTTTCATGACATGAGCACCACCATGAGAGCGCTGGTGGTGAGGAAACTCGCAAGATTCTTGGTGGTGCCGCAGCAGCACTGCCCAGCATATTGCAGCCTCAGACCACCGCTCCCCAGCCAGGGATCACGGTTCAGGCCCTTTGTTTTATTCTAAATTGATCTTACTTTTTTTTGTTTAACATTTTTGGTTTCCTGGAATGGTTCTTATTTTTCATTTTTCAGGTTTTTCACGCTTAGTGGATTTACCTTGGACTTTCTCATTTTTGCAGTTTTTTGGGGTTCCAGAAAATTCTTTTTTACATTTTTGTGGATTGGATGTTTGGGAGATGGATATGGATGAACATTTACAGCTACTCAACTGTAAGCATGATATTTCTATATATTTTTGGGTGGGAAATGTTAGATTTTATTATGTATATGATGTTGCTCTAATTGCAAGGCAAAAGTTTTTTTGTGTGATTTAATTGCTTTGATGTTGTGTTTATGACTAATGCTGTGCTTTGCAGTTTTGATGTGTAGAATAATTTATTTTTATTTATCAATTTTCTTTCCTATTTTATTACTATATTTCTTGGATTGATTTGTCAAAATAAATTGTTTAATATGTATTTTAAAATGATTAAGTTACAGTGGGGTTTTACTTTGTTGAGCTTTACTGGTTAGTACATGGATAGGTTATTTATATTATGGATTTTGCTATAGCTTCAACGTAGTCTACTCCTTTGTTATTAATAAAGATTCTCACTTTACATTATATCATTTCGTACATTTAACTTGTTTGTTCACTTATTTTAGGTTTTATTTGGTTTATTGATTGCTCTATCCTTAGTTGTTGGTAGTCTTGTTCTTTTTGGAGGGCTTCTATGAATTTGTAGAGTGTTGGTTGGGTTCTTCCTCACGTGGCTTGGAAAGCATTGTGCCATCCTTCTATTGCAAGGTTGGTTTTGGTTTGTTGAGCCTGGTGTTGTTGTAGACATTTCACCATGTTATTTAGAATTTGGATTGGCATCTGTGTCCAGAGCGGTGCAGTCCACCAACTCATGTGTCTTCAAAATAGTCCATTAGGCAACTTAATTTTTGTTCATTTTGTTGGTAAAATGGGGTTTCTTCAAGCACGTTGTAGTGGGTAGCTACCTCTGTTACAGGGACATATGCCAGTACAATGTCCTTTATCCCAAAGGCAAACTGGCTGTTTGTTGCATATTCTACACTTAGTGCAGACTTTTGGAGATGCCTCCAAATGCTTTGGCTAAAGTAGTATTAGGAGCTTTGTATGGCTGTGTGTGGGTATAGCTTAAGTATTGTTGGTATCATAGCTTGTTCAAAGTCTATTAAAATTTAATTTGGGAAGTAACTGTTAGTTTCAATTTTGATGTGATTTAATAGGTTTTAGTAAGTATTACTTTGTCTGTTGGGCAGCAGTGCATAAATGAGGGTTATGTTAATGTTTTGATATTCACCATGTATGGTCTATATCCGTGTGAAAGGTATGGGCACATTTTGAAAGTTCTGTCCATGATGCATGTTTCACATTGGGTTAGGCTAATAGATTATTTGCAGTAGCAAATATAATTATTCTTTGTCATTATTGTGGTTGTTGTTGTTTAGGAGGAAGCATTCATCATTAGAGTCTATTGGCTAACTGTTCAAGAATTTCAATGTGTAGGTATCTTCTAGGGGCAGCAGGAGTTTCACTGGAGGCTTTCTTAGTACATGCTGTTGGAAGTTTTAAGGTGGGAATTGCTAGTAGCTGAACTGTGATATGTTCAGGTGCGTTAGGTAATATATGTTTTAATATTTTAGTAGTGGGCTCTTGAGAACTAGTGCTTGCCTCTTTTAAATCTTGAACTTACTTCTATTTCAGTTACATTTGGGGGGTGGTTGTGTTCGCCGACATTAATAAAATAGGGGTCCATTATGGCTTTGGCGGACAAGCCGCCAGCTCGCAGCGGCAGCGGTCGGCAGAATGCCTCCAAACCGACGGCATCTCAACCGCCGCAGAATTAAGACATTACTGCGGTTGGCGATGTGTCGGCGGTGCATTCAAGGTGGAGGCATGCTTCGGCTCTAGGAGAGAGCCTGAAGCCAATGTTGTCAACACTGCTGTGCCTCCAGCAAGTCACGTGCACTGTTTCCATGCACCATGTCGTGCATATGGCAAACAGTGCGCACACGGACATTGCTGGAATAGGGGGGCACAATATGGGCCCAGGCCACAATGCACATGAGCTAAATCGCCCTGGGGCCCTTTTTGTGGCCCTTTACCCGCCTTTCTGCCGACCTTTTCATGGCGGTGTCCTCACCATGAAAAGGTCAGCGGAAAGGTAGGACATAATACACATGGCGCCACCATTGACGCCCGCAGCCAAGGTAGCTCAAATGTTGGCGGTGAAGGCGGTCTTTTGACGGTCTGACCACACAGATCATAATCGGTCGGACCATCAAAGACGATACGGTGGTCCCAAGATCGCCAAAGTCGTAATCAGTCTCTTAGTTTTTGGTGGTAACCCTCCCATAAAAAGTGTTGGAATAGTATTTTGTACATTTCCAATTTACAATTTCTGTGCCTGTGCTTTCTTGGCTGTAAGAACAATATTTGGGATTGCTTGCTTTTCTTTTTATCTTAACTATCTTGCTTTTGCTGCCATTCTGTGTGAAAATAATTTAATAAAATAGTTCAATATTGTGTTATAAATGTAACTTTACTTTGCTAATGTAGAAAAAACATCATTTCAATTGTTTAACATTTTCTACTTAATCAGGTGTTGTAGATTGTAATTGCAGGTCTTTTCTTTCAGTTCTCCATTGAAGCTGCTGAGATGTGGGTCAGGTGGTTTGTTTTCTGTTGGAGGATATGTTTGTTTTAGTAACATTTTAAACATATAGGTTTGGTTCATTTGTATGGTTTGTGGGACCTTAGTATGATATTTGAATAGTATGTAAAGTTTGATAGAGAAATTAAACTTGGTTTAATTATTTATACATTTATGTTTTTAAATTGAGTTAGGTTACAGTGAGCTAGTTTACATTTGTTAGCTTAATTATTAAGGTAGTTGGACTTTTTTTGCAGTTTTCATCTTTGCTGTTGTTTTGGGAAACTGGCAGAGTGTTGTTCTTTTGCAAGTTTTGTATTTTTTTCTTTGAGAAGTAGTGAGTTTTTCTGTTCCTTTTATATTGTTTTGTTAATCAACTTAATATTTGCTTTATGGTACATTTTATTGGTTAGTTTGTGTTCAGTTTGAATTTTGTTTCCAGTTATTTCCTAAGTAGTGTTTCTGTTTTAATGTGAAATGTATGTTTCTGTTGTTTTGTGTTACTATGAATATATTTATAACATTTAGGGGCCGATTCCGATTCGGGCCGGAATTCTCTCCGACCGAGCCGGACCCGGAGAGAATTCTGACCGAATCGGACCCTAGCAGTCCCGACCGAACGAGTACGATGCGTTCGCATGCCATCGGACTCGATTCGGTCGGACTCCATTGAAGTCAATGGGAGCCTGGCGTACGACGCGTACTCGGGCTCCCATTGACTCAATGGATGCGAGGCGGTCAAGGGCGCCCCCTACAGCGTGAACGCGTCCATGCGCATCGCGGCGTACATGCACAGGTAGGGGGGACCCATGGGTCCCCCCTGTGTGCGACTCGCGCGCCTACGCATACAGGGGGGTCCGACGCGGACCCCCAAAGTCCGGCTCCAACAGCTTTTTCAAGCCGGACGGCGCGAGTCGATCGGACTGCTCGCGGCGCGCATCGTACTTACCCGGCCGGGAAACGTCTCCATAGCGCGGTGCGAGTCGCGTCCGTGCGAGTCGGTCGGAGCGTGTTGAAGCCGCGTTCGAGTCGGTCGGAGATTTCGCGGGTGCCTGCATCGTACTCGCTCGGCCGGACCCGCGTACGATTCGGTCGGGAAACAGGGCTCCGAATCGGATCCGGTAAATCCGAATCCGATTCGGAGCAATACCAGCCGAGATCGGAATCGGCCCCTTAATGTCATATTTTAAAGTTTAGACTCTTTATACTATTTTATAATGTTTACATTTTTTAAAGACATTTTGTTAAGATAAATTATGTATTTTAATAGGTGTCTATGTTAATTTTGATGTACTAATATATTACTAATAATTTTTGTTGATATATGTATTTATTTTAACTTATATTTGTTCTATTTTAAATAAGAGTTGATATGTTAATCTGTTATTCTTTCTTATTTTTAGAGATAATATTGCAGTCAAAAAGAGGTTGGGATATTTTTGTTATTGTATATAGTTATTTAAAGGTTACAATATTTTTATTTTTAATATTTGTATTTTCAATATTGTTTAAAATGGATATTTAAAACAGTGATAAGTTTGTCATTGGTATTTGTGTTTTTGTTAGCTAAATATGGGATGACAATTTTTTTTAAACAATATTATTTTGACAATATTTATGTGAGTCCATATTGTTTTCTACAACAATATGTTGTGGATCCGCTGAATGACATACACAGGTGATAACTCCAGGACACCTGGTGAATTACATTGACTTTATAGAAGGTCACAAAGCAATGGGCATTGAGGTAGGGTTCCATAAAGTTGTCTTGTCAGACTATGCAGATTACTTTATGCTATTTGTTCGTGACCCTGAGTCTTCTCTCCCAGTCATACTTAATATCATCAAAAGGTTATACCTTGCCTCTTGCTACACATTGAATAAAGGGCTAGGTGGATTCATTTCCCCTAAATATATGGTGCTCCTCTCTTGTTATCAGGGACAAGGGAAAAAAGTGGACTGCGACCTCCATGAGATGTCGGGAAGCTGACTTTGATAAGTCCATCCAAATTAACTCCAACTGATTGCTATCTTCTATTACCTCACTCATATACTGGTTGTATTATCTTTATCAGTGTGGAGTCGTGGCTAAGATGCCCATATTTGAACTTTGTGTACTTGCACAAAACATATGTACACAGTTACCAGTTGACTTACAAAGGTGTTAAATATTTCAACTTTGAAGAAAAATTAGTTTTTTTTTCTGCAGAGTACTTGTACCTATAGTCTGATTAGAGGTTCCCGCTGTTCAAGAGGTCTAGTGCCATTCTGCAGAGTACATAAAATTGGTGCAACATGGCAAAAGAAAAAGATGGACTTTCTAACATCAAATATTTCAGTATTAATTAATCCAACATTTTAAATCGTATTTGTGGTGGGATCCTATTTACAATAGGGACTGACCACAAATGGATGTAACATTCCTAGGATTGCATGCAAAGTCATACAGGTAAGTAAATTTGTCGTTCTGATGGAATAAATTCCATGGTTACAAATGGGCCAGCAGATTGTCAGTATTCGTGTATACACCGAGTTGATCCTCGAGATTGTGAAGGTGTATAGCAGTTGACAAATCTGGAGCAAATGCTACCAGATAAACCTCTGAAAGAACAAAAATGTCTCTAAGCTTTGAGTGGAGATTTTATAGTAGAAAAGGTTATGAACTACATGGTGTTATGAGGACCTATTAGAAGAAAGAATGTAGAAATTATGACTTTCAGTAAAGACAAGAACAGAGTGTCATCAGAGCTAAGTTACGTAGACATGGTAAGTTAGATCCACCAGATCCCATGAGAAGTCATATTGTACACCTTGCAGAAGAATATGCCAGATAGAGCCTTACTAAGAAGAGAAGTGTGACAGGTATTGATGCATGGGGATATATGGAATGACAGAAAAAGAGATTAAGGATTGAGTAACATTTCCCCATTGAAAAGTGTTCAAGGGGAGAGAGAAAGATTAAATAGTTTGGGTGGATTACAACTTCAAGTAGATGGTGGTGAAGGATGTGAGTATTATAGATGTGAAAGCCGTGTTACTACCAACTAGATTTAACTGGTCATCTCTCCTCATATAGCCGTTGTTGTCAGATGAATTTACCCATATTCATTTGTGCTTTGTTTGTTGCCACATAGTACATAGACAGACACCATACATGCTACCTCAAGAGTATACATAGTTTGTGGCTATTCCCCCAATGCTGGCATGCATTAACAACCCTATTTAAAGGGTATTAATTGTAAAAAAAAAAAAAAAATCCTCAATATATGTTGTTTAATGTTGGAAGAATAGGGTTGAAGCACTCTTGATTGTATTCACACTGAAACAGCTCACTGACCTAGCTGTTGAGTCCCATGGCATATCCCATGTCATATCTTGCCTTTTGCATGCATCTCTAAGCATACTTATAATCCCTGACTTTTTAAATTCCCAAAAAGAATAGGTGCATTCTAGAGTGAAGACCAGAGACTAGAATGGAAACAGCAATACTCTGAGAAGACATTTACTTGAACAGTGCAACTCATATATCAGAGCTGTCACCCTTGAATGTTTTCAGACCATGCATCTCCTTCCTCGTTGTTCACATGGCCATTCTAGTGAGGACTAGATATCCAGAGAGAGACATAACTGTCAACAGCTGTACACTCCAAAGCTTATTGATTGGCCACATGCAGTTAACCAACCACATCATGCTACTTTTATTCTTTTGAGTGTCTATTTTTACTTTTCTCCTGGTAACCCCAATGTACTGATTTCTGCAATGGCACTGATTCATGTTTATAACATGATGTGAATTACAATATATGTGGCCTTTCTATTACCACAGTGTCCACAAACCAACTTGAATCTCTTTTGTACACAAATTATGAACCTACAAATTAGATTGCTTGTTTGCCAAAGCTGCGTGTAAGAGCTATAAAGCATTGCTTGTATGGTTATCATGTGTTCAAGAGCAGCAAAAGTTGATTTTCATTCCTGGTTCCGTGGAAAAGCAGGGGTGCTGAGCTTGTGTGGCTCATCTTCAGGCAGGTCCAATCACTGCCACTGAGTCAATGGTAAGAAGGCCCAGCCAATGTACAAGTTTAATTGTTGTCGTCATTAATTACTTTAGGATTGTACTCATTTAAGGGATCCTACAAGTGCAATGTTGAACTCTTTGTTGAACTGGTAACTGAACACTGATATCTTCAGCCTTCGCCTGGTGTCACAAAGTGTCACAAAGTGTCACCTATGCTACATGCTGAAGCATTTCTGGCACCATCTGAAATGAGAGTAGATCTCAGTTGAAGCAAGCATTTTACTATCAGGCTTGCAGTGGGTAGAAATTATTACTCAGTACCAAGGGCAAAGCCTCGGACTTTCAACTTCCAGCGAGTCCATTGGTACATCCATGTGTTTTTACCGATAAGTGTGACTCCTCACATTGGTTTAAAACCAGAGGTCTGTGGAAGTGTGGAAGATTATTGTTGGTGTGGTATAGTCATGAACACTGGTTGTTATAGGCAGCTCTTTAGTCAATAGGAGGCACTTTGTGTGTAGTTCGGTGTCTCTCAGCAACTCTAGTGACTAGTTGGGGCCAGGCTGCAGACTGTAACAAATACTTCATCTCTGTTGGCACAGCCTAGGATATGGCTGTCAACAAAGTTGATTTTGACAGTGTTAACATGCGCCATATAGGCCAACATCTCATCTCAAACAAATCTCAAACAATTGGTTCTTCCCTTGACCAAGATAAAGATCTGTAAGGACCACACCTGACTTCAAAGAAAGAAACATGCACCGAAATAGGATATTCTCCCCACTCCACCATTAAACATGAAATTGACATATTCTTTAAAGGTGTCTTCCAGTGTAGAGAAAAAAAAGATCTTTAATCGGTCTCGCATCTTTAGCGGTCATACACAATATAGCATTATAGCCCTCTGTGGAAGGTTTTGCCTGTTGTTAAAGGACATGAGATCTAGTTCCGAACCCTTTCTGACCATGGCCCATCTTTTACCCCAAGACAGATTACCCAATCACCATGACTGCATTAGCCCCCATAGATCTGTCTGGCCTGAAATAACTACAGTACCTATAATTATCGTTTCTTGTTACCTGACCTATCTCCATAACAACCATGGTTTGTGGCCTGGTCTAACTCATACCTTACTTGACTGCACTTTCTTTGAGGGGATTGGCATCAATTATCATCTACCTCTCTGTAGGTTCAGCATGTTTCTACCAGAGACCAGAGGAGTCCTCATAATCAGGTCTTGTTGCAGTCTCTCTAGATAACCGGACATGCCCCAGCCCAGCTTATCCCTTGCAGCTATCTCCTTGTATTCTTGGCTACCATGCCCAGAAGGTCTGAAGTCTGGGGCCATGACTTGGCCCCCCATTATTATATGCTTGGGCAGTAGTAGGGCAGAGATTACAGTGAGCGAGTAATATGAATTGCCACTCATCCCAAATAGGGGTCCACTAGTTTCCTCTGGCTCTGGTTCACTTCATTGTTTTCCCCTTGCAAGATTCCCTATTACACCTGACACACCTTAATGCTATGACATCAGTTCATGCCTGAAGGTAATAAATGTACTTTGAGATGAGTAAACGTTAATGACTACACATGGGGACCAACAGAGTCGACAACAGCCCTGTTCAGCTGAAAAAATAAGTTGGGTCAGGCGGAAGTTGAAATGGTGCACGTTAAGTATGGGTAGTCAAATAGGGACTTCAGAAGTTGATGAGGGAGGTGATCACATATACAATCAAATAATTCCCCTTGGTGGGATTTAGTTGAGGATTAGTATTGTTAAAATGTACACCTTATAACATTTATAATTATATTTTGCTACCATTGGTGGAATTAGGGTTAGGTTTAGGAGAAGGGAGAACTAGAGGATGGATTAGGACTAGCATTATAGTTAGGGTAATGTTTAATTCAAAATAATTTATTACAATTTAATACGATTACAATTAAACATAAAAAAGTAAACAGTGATTAACGTTAGTAATTAATATTAGCAATAGGATTGGGTTTAGAATTAGGATAAGGGTATCACATTGTCTAAAATTAAATTTGAGTTGATTTAATTTCATTTTAATAATGACAGACCTAACTTTAGGTTAGGGTAAGCAGTAGGTTAATGATAAGTGTTGAATAGCCTAGCCTTAGAGAATGGGTGGGGTAGCATATTTGAAATCTGTTTTAAACACTGACTTGAATGATGAAAGATTTCATATAGAGAATGTGCATCAAAAACACCAAAACTGTAAAGTTTGTAACTCCGGTTGCAAACTACATAACTGGTGGGCTCTAGCTTCTAATGTAAGTGCTTTGTTTTTTATAGTATATTTTCAGAAAAGGGCCAAGGGAGGAGATGCAGAACGCCTGAGGAGGTACAGCAGAAGATAAAAGACACTTGGTTACAGACAAGAAGGCTTTTCCAAAGTAGATACTCAAGAGGGATCAGCTACACACCAAATGCTAACTGGGAACAGATGGAGAATCTTTTTACAAGTCTGGTCCACTAATGAGTTCTGAAAGGCTCTGAAAATGGAATGTCTTGTCGTAACTGCTACATATATTTATTAGTGATTAAAAGATGCTCTGTCTTAGATATGAGAACAATAGTATTCTATCAGTTGTCATCCCATTCAATTAACCTGTACACTGGTGAATAAAAGCAGCAGCTATAGCCATCCCACTTCCAGGCAGAGTATTTTAAGTCAATGCATTGTGTTGTATTTTGCTGTTTTCTTCTGTGTGTGATGTGCTGTGATGTGCTTAGTTGTGCTGTATTCTGCTGAGTTGTACAAAGCACAACACCTAAGTAAATATTAAAGAGCAATTTCACAAGCCATGGCCCTTACTGCTAAATATACATTCAGTCTTTTTCTGACCGGTGAATAGTTCTCTGCAGAAGTGATGTCTGGAGGAAGTGTGTCCCACATATGGGAACTATATCAGGAAAGTAGTTTTCCACTGCTTTAGTTCTTTCTAGATTTCAGGTCAACAATGGCAAAGCCTTGCTGAGAGACAATGCCTCACTGGATAGGTATGGGTTATTCTCTGATGAATGTGTCAATTGAGCTCTATTTTTTTTACAACTGTGAGTGATACACAAGATCTTAATTTCTACCCATTAGTTGACTCAAGGGAAGTCACAAAGAGAAAATAAACACTGTATGTGAACCCTCTTGCTTACTTTATTGGGTGACACTGACTGTCTTTTTGTACAATATGCTGCCTCTTGATTAATGTGAACGTGATACAATGATACAGAGCAGTGTAATAACTGACTCATGGCAGACTGAGGGCTCTGATCACAGAGCACTTTTGTTGGGTGGAATAGATGTTCACAACCATTCTGAAGGTTTAAATTGAGCTCTGAATCAAATTTAATTTCCATGATCAATGCCCACTCTGTAGTCAATGGCGCTGCATCATCTAAAGAAATGTCATTACTGCAGAAAGAAGTTTGCTTGCCATTTGGACCTTGATTGCTGAGAAATTGCACACTATCACTTTCTTTCAAATATGTTTCTGATAAGCAGGTCACACTATTATCTACTGTTGGATCCTAGTACCACCTATATCTCTAATGTTAAATGGCAGCAGATGAGTAACATTCATGTACATGCTGAAATTCAGATTGTACTCGCAGATAATCTGAAATGTCTATGTTAAAACCAGGGGGAAAAGCATGGCTCTTGCTTCTGTCACACGTAAAATTCTTATCATTATACGACACATTGTCAGTCTAGTTAGTGACATGCCAGAGACCCTAAACATAGTGTCTACCTGTCCTTCAGTGCGCAGTATGCAGTTTCTAACAACACAAGCAGACGAGGCAGTAGAAGCACTGTTTCCACGGTAGTCCATCTTAATATCGACTCCAAACTATCATGGCCAAAATATCAAGGATCAAAATATCGCAAAGGTAAGTTTATATAGGTAGGTTTAGATTTCCTTTACTTAACTCATCATGTATGTATGTATACAATATATATATATATATATCCACTCCGCGTTTGTATGCTTCCAAAAACCAAACGGAGCTGACACCTTGCGGTTTACTTCTATTCTTTAATCAGCTTCAGCCATTACGCGTTTCGGCCGTAGCAACGGCCTTGGTCACATGATAGGTATGTGTCATATATATATATATATATATAT
The DNA here is from genome assembly GCA_963921515.1 of Calotriton arnoldi. Taxonomy (NCBI): domain Eukaryota; kingdom Metazoa; phylum Chordata; class Amphibia; order Caudata; family Salamandridae; genus Calotriton; species Calotriton arnoldi. Next base: position 1,007,013 of record CAWUFW010001775.1, read on the forward strand.
ATATATACATATATATATATATATATATATATATATATATATATATATATATATATATATTCACTGAAAAAACCATAGGTTTTAGGGACAGTTTTAGTTACTTGGACATTGCACTCGTACAAAACCCGTGAAATTCCCACGTTATAGTTAGTTCAGCTAACTATAACTCGCGCCCGCAATGCACTGCTGATGACGTCACATATTACATCACTCATGACATGGTCAGTGACATCACTGATGACATCACTGATGACATCTCAAATGACATCACTGATGACATCATCCAGTGACTGTGTGTTTCTGTAAAGTTTAAATATTTTTAATATATATAGGAAAAGACGTATTGAAGAATGAGTGGGTGTGTAAGTGTCTGTATGGATGATTTAGTAGGTGCGTGACTGACTCTATAAGTGAGTGATTTAACGTATCTTACTGAATGCATGGGTTAGTGACTAAACTGGGTGAATGTCTGTATCCGTCTGTCTGTTGCTGTGTAAGTGGCTGCATGTGTTTGTGAATAGCTAAATGAGTGTCTATATGAGTTATTGAATGCTTGTCTGAGTATCTGTATGGGTGCCTGAGTGTTTGTGTGGGAGGGGTGTGTGCAACTCTGTGCATAGATGTGTGAGTGGGTGATTCACTGGGTGGATGGTTTCAAGAGTGCATCTGTGATAGACTGTATGGGTGGGTAAGTGTGTGTAAGAGTGTGTTAGTGAGTGAATGTATGTCCCAGTGGTACATGTGTGAGTAACTACATATGTGAAAGCCAGTATATATGTGTGTTGGAGTATATAAATAGCTATAAGCGAGAGTGAGTGATTGTGATAGTGGCTGTATGGATGAGTGTGTGCTTGTATCAGTGATTGTATAAGAGCGTAACAATGTGCTAGTATTTGTATGATTAAGTGAGCTGGTGTGTGTATAACTGTATAGGTGAGTAAATGGCAGTGTGTTTAATTATTTGCATGATTGACTAGGTGTGTGAGTACCTCTATGGATGAGTGGTCGTTTTTTAGTGTCTATATAGGAGTATGAGTGCATATGATAGTCCTGTACTGAGTGACCATAAGTATGAGTGACTGTACGGGTGAGTTAGTGGATGTGTGCGTAGACCTAAGAATCAGTGAGTGGGTATGTAGTTATTGGTGTTGGAGTGTCTATGGTTTTGCGAATGGCAGTCTGTAATTTACAGTGGGTGTATCAAAGATTATATTAGGGTGTGAGGAGGTGCATCAGATTATCACGTGGATGATGTCATCAGTGATGTCATTTGAGATGTCATCAGTGATGTCATCAGTGATGTCACTGACCATGTCATGAGTGATGTAATATGTGACGTCATCAGCAGTGCATTGCGGGGCGTGAGTTATAGTTAGCTGGACTAACTATAACGGGGAATTTCACGGGTTTTGTACGAGTGCAATGTCCAAGTAACTATAACTGTCCCTAAAACCTATGGTTTTTTCAGTGAATTTCAAAGGTTTTTTAAATGCTAATTTGTAACTATAACGTGTCTGAAACCTATGGTTTTTCAGTGAATTTCAAAGGTTTTTCAATGACAATTGTTTAATGTATTAATTATTGAATTTATTTATTTTTATATTAATTTACTACATTTTTTAAACAATTTAATTTCAAATTTTTTATTTAAAAAAAAATTAATAATTTTTCTATAAATTGAAAAAAAATGTTTTAAAAAATGTTGATATTCTTTTTCATTTTTTATTTTTTATATTTTTTTAAATATTATATTTACTTTTTTTTTTAAAATTAAATTTTTTGAAGACGCGCACCCAAAGCGCACCTTCCTCGACTACCACGCGGAACCTAACCTCCATTTTAGGATTCTTGAGTGGATCCGCGTACGGTGTGCGTTGGGTACGCATTTTACTGCGCGTTTGTAACGCGATCCGTACGCGATTTCAAGCGCATACGCACATAATACGTTTACGCTACGCGACGCTTGCACGTTTACGCGTGACGTCATATATATCTTCTACGCGGTAGGTACGCGAATCCCGTGAAATGTTTTATTTTCTATAAACATATATATATATATTTAACCTGAATATTAACACAAGAGATTATCTGAGATAATTATATAAATAGTATTTTGGGGTTTTTTAATAAACATTACTTTGAAATCCGTTTTCGCGAAGTCGCGCTGGATGCGTGCTGCGTGCGTGTACTGTACGCGGATCCCATGTGACCATAAAAAAAGAGATTTGATTGGTTCATAACACTTCCTATTCTAAGTATTGAAGGACCCCACCCATTTTAATCACTTTTGTTAGATCTTACTTGGGACAACATCTTCAGTTACAAGACTTCCATACTTTTGTGTTGGACACCTGTACTGCTTATTTTACAATGGCTTCTGGACAGCAACCTGCCTCCAACTCTGATCATTCATCAGATGATGATTTTGTTGCAGAGCCACCACGACCAGAAAAATACACCTCTGTGGTGTGGAAATTTTTCACCATACCTCATGGGCAAAAAAAAGTAAATGCAGTGAAGGTGACCTGCAAAATATGCAGCCGAGTATTATCAAGAGGAGACCCCACAAAAAAATATTCTTGTGGAACAGGAAGTATGCTAAAGCATCTCAAGACACTGCATCCAGTGAACCTAGCAAGAGAGGAGTGCAGAAGACTGCGTGTTATTCCAACTGCAGCAGTGGCCAGTACATCTACGGCAGCCTCTTCACCTGGTCATCCTGATATCCGTCCTGAATTTGGCCAGTTGAAAATTGTTTGCATTAAATGCAACAAACTTTTATGCTATGGGGAGCAGTCTATTGACTTAATATGCACAGCACAAAGAAACCACCGATGCTGATTTTTTTGGGTTTTCTTTTTCTAAAATGACAGTTTTTTTCATCTTGTTGGCTTTTTTTCATGGTTTTGTTGGTCCCGTTGACTTTTTGTTCCTGATAAAAAATAAATAAAAAAATAAAAAATTGTTCAAAAAAAAAAATATATATATAAAACAACAAAACAAAAAAAAAAGTTCTTTTCAGAACTACCTACTCTGGTTAAAAAAAGAGCTAAATTTTTATCCTAGTGTGTGAAAGTTTAGAAGAATGTATCTGTAGTGCATAATTGACTGAAAGAATGCATTTGTGGTGTATGGTGAATGTATAAGTGCAGAACTATAAGGAAATGCTGCAGCATGACACTGTAAGCTCTTTAGCTGCAATGTACTGCAGTACTTCCGAAGCACAGGCATGCAACATATGTACATAAATATGTTGCAAGTTTCTGCTTCCTTCTGCACTGTGGCTTAAACTGCAGCCATGTGATGACACAGGCACCCTTGCACCACGGTGCAAGGATAGCTGTGTCGTGTAGAGTTTTTTTGTGCAGGAAGACACAAATTCCTGCACAAAAATCAATAAATGAAGGCATTTCTCTCCTTCTATGTATGCTGTGCATTGTAGCATATATTGAAAGTGAGTAAATGAAGAGAAATAAAACCAATTCTCCAAGTTGTGCCTTCCTTCATCAAATCCTGAAGCTTCCAAAACACTAGTAGCCACTACGTCTCTCTATTGAACACCATGGGGCAGATTTACAAGCCCCTTGCGCCACTTTTGCATCACTTTTAACATGGGAAAAGTGACGCAAAAGTGGCGCAAGGGGCTTGTAAATCTGCCCCCATATACCTATTTTGCAGATATGTGTTCTAAAACTATATGTCTCTAAAATACAACTCTTTGGCAGTTACTGCACATATCTGGTGGGTTTGTTGGCTCCCAGTGACACTCAGTATTCATGTTAACTTTATCGTGCAACTTAAAACACGCACAGAGCATCTTTCTACACATATCTACTACATCCATCTCTCCTTTCTTCACCTCTGTGCAAACACAGGCTATTGTGCATTTTAATACTTAGTTAAACTTACCTTCACAGTAATACAAATAAAAAATGGTACACATTATTTTTCAATTGTTTTTTACAAAATAAATTTCTAAAAATGTTATTTTAGAATTACGATCTGTGAAAGAGAAGAAAAAATAGTTATAATATATAATATTATATTTTTTACAATACAGCATAATTTTATCATTTTACAAATTATTTTGTTTGTCTTTTTTACTGTCATCAGAATAAATTGAAATTCACTAGAAACAGTGTTTTCAATCATACTCATCACATAACAGAGGGCAAAAAAAAACAATAAATAATATTGTTTTAAAAAACCCAAGACTACATCCAAAAATAACATAGCATATAATGCAAATCACATATATATAAAAATGCTAACTCCTAAGAAAATTTTCAAACGTAAATTTATATACACTGTAAATGTTGTTGGTTAAAAATATATGCAGAGAGAATGTACAAGAAAAAGTCCACAATTGAAACATACACCTTTCCTCTTGGCCAAATGGTATTGTTGAAGTCCTTTACATTAAAATTGTCCAATAGTAATCGTATTAATACATATTAATAAATTCCTCAGAGGCCAAATTATCTTCCTAAAACTTTGGTTTTAAAAATATTAGGTAAGAATTTGGTAATTCACTTGGCAAACGTTGTTTAAAAACCAACTGAGCATCATTACAATATGTCCAGCCTTTATTACATTTTAGATACACAGTGTAATGTCCAGATGTAGTGGAAGCACCAAGATGGAAAATAATTGCTACTGCAACAAAAGTCCTTCCTGATATTGATAGTTGAGTTGCTACAAAACTTTTTATGAAAGTGTCCAATTTTCTTCCATCAGCTATACAACGTTGCATCATTAAAATTATATATTGTCCATATTTTTGTATAAATAATGTTGATAACATTTCAGATTTGCATTGGGTACACTTCATGTTTTGATTTGCTGCTTTAACTAGTTTATTAAAAGATACTGATTTACACTCTGGTAATGTCAAATATATAAATCTTTCTGTGTCTATATCAGTGGTACATGTAAACATACAATTTTCACATACATGTTCCCATTTATAACAAAGGCCGAAAAGATTTTCAATGTCTATCCCTTCATTTTCCAATACAGTAAGCATATACATTAAAAATTCCTGAGCATCTTGTTGCATATTTTGTCTAAATTGTGTTGATCCACAACATATATCCAAAACTTGACGAATATCAGAAACGCTTTGCATTTTACTTTTATCAGTCCTCAATTTTTCATAAACAGAATACAACATGGAGCAAAATATTTTTCCCGATTCTCCATAATTTGTTGTTGCAAACTTTCAAGAAAAAAAACAACATTAACTACTACGTTAGCATAGCAGTTGATACCTGAACTATTTTCAAACTGATAACCAACAATGTCTTCATTAGCGTCCTTTGTCTTCTTGCTTGCAATTACAACATTATCTTTATTTTTTTTCTTTGCTATAACTTTACTACAAATATTGTCATGTGTTCTTTTTCGACCTACCACACGCTTTTCAAATACAGGAAACTGACCTAAATTGGGAGCATACGCTCTTCTTAATCTATTATACTCTTTTACACAGTTTGTATCTGCAATAATCTTTGAGTCATCAAAATCAATTAAAAACAAACCAGATAAACTTCTGACTCTGGACAAAGCAACATATGCCATACCCTCTTTAAACACGGTACTTCCAATGTTCACCAAAGCACTATCTACACTTAATCCTTGAGATTTATGAATAGTCACTGCATATGCCAAAGAAAGTGGAAATTGTTTTCTACGGACATATAAATCTTTTACAAGCAAAAAACGAACTGAACAACGACCAATTTGTTTTACTTCTTCAATTTCATCAAATTTGATTTTTAAAAATTCAATTCCATCTCTTTTTTGATAATTTACAAAATCCACAAGTTTACCCATTGCTCCATTAACTAAACCTTTTTCTACATCCAAATTACGCCTTAAAATTACCCGACAGTTTATACATACATATAGATTCTTTTCTAAACCAGCAGTTTTAGATATTGAATTTTCTAAAGAATGCAATTTTGTTTGCAATTTTTCGGTCAAAATAATAGTGATTCCTTCATGCTCTATTTTATCAATGGCCTCCATTTTTATTATTTCTTCATTTTCGAGCTTCAAAACTTCTATGTTGAATATAGAACACTCTCGCAGTGTTGGCATTAAGCAGATTACTGATTTGGTTTCTGCAATTTTCTTATATATTTTCTCCTGAACTATATTTTCATTTGGAAACAAATTCAAAAGTAACCGACTCTGTAAAGCCTCTTTCCCATGTTCTGTCAGTACTCCAATTCTTACATCTTGAAGAATAGTTCCATAATCAACATCATTTGCCTGTCGCATATTCGTAATGAGTTCTTTGTATTCAAAATATGACCAAATGTTAACGTTTCCAACACTACCCATAGACTTTCTGGTGTCTTCATGCACAAGCGTTTTAAATACTGGTTGTCCTTTTACGGGAGTAAGTTGCAGTAGATCTCCAAAAACTATAACATGTTTTCCTCCAAATAACACATCGTACTCTGTTTTAAGAATTTGCTGCATTCTTAAATGCACAAAAGCAAGCATTAAGTTTGAGACCATGCTTACCTCATCAATAATCAGAAGTTTCATTTTCTTCAGCACTCTTGAAACTTCATAACAAGCTTCTCCAGATAGCTTATGATATTCCAATTTGTTTTCATGCTCCACAGGTAGCATCAGTAAACGATGTAATGTAATTCCTTTAATGTTGTGTGCTGCCAACCCAGTAGGAGCAGTTACAACACAAGACAAATGTGACTCAGTTATTTTGTGTAGATAACTGGTCATTACTTTTATTAAGAAACTTTTTCCTGTTCCAGCTTGTCCACTCACATACATCCGGATAGGTTCAAAAGATGTGCATGAGCATTCTTTGTTTTCATGAAGTAATCCATGGTCAATCTGTTGCTTCACTTGCTGATATATTTCTTGTTGTTCAACATTTAGTTGTTCTTCCAAGTTTGTTAAGTCCATAATATCTTCTCGACCTTGAAGCATTGCTGTTTCAACTTCCTTCATAGCAATTGCTGCTTCATTTTCAACAATTGGTTGTCCTAGTGGATCTTCACTGATCGCAGCAGAAGTTTGACTGTCTTGAGAACTGTCTCTAGCAATCTCAGCTGCAATAGTAGCTTCTTGGTCAATTTCATCGTTCAACATCTTTACATAATTTGCAAAAACAGTGCATTGTATGGTATCTTTACAAGCATTGAAGGAATCTTCATAACTCTGAAATTCTCCAAGTAATTCCAATTCTGAACGCCACGGTTTGAACAGTTGCAAAAGTGCAAAATAGTAAAATTCTCTTTTATCAGTAGTGTCACAACTCAGTTTTCTGTGATTAATCAAATTTCCTTTCCTTTGTTTCACCAAACATCCTTCGGAACCAATTACTGCATATTTTCCATCAGTGATGTTTTCTGTAGTATTCCGTTTAAAAGTGTAGTTTTGCAGCACTTCATAAAGACATATGTTCTCAAGATGATGACTTCTATTTGGATAATATGTGTCCAACATATTTGTTTTCACAATATCTGTACTTTCCGGCTCTTTTTCTGCTAAATATTCAATTTCTTGAACAGATTTAAGTACTCGATTTCGCGTTGCAGCAAGACCTAGACTCACCCAAATGATTCTTCTAGATTTTGAGTATAAACTTGCAGATGATAACCGATCTGAGCATTCATACGCTCCAATTTCTCGATGGGATAACATCTTCAAACTGAAACTGTATAATTTCTTACTTAGACTCTTCTCGTGAGAAATCTCTTCCCACATTTCTTTCAATTCTGTCTTTTCAGATTTTGTTATATAAGATGTCACATACCGGGCAACAGCAATGGAATTATCCGCAACATACTGAATATCCATATTAGCATTCCACATTGAGAGAATAACAGGATTATAATCATTTATATATTTTGATTCTTCACTTCTTCTCAAATTGTATGTATTTTTTGGAGACTTTCTAGTGATGGTATGTCTCATAGCTGACATAAAACTGTTTACTCTTCCTTTGGATATTACAGGACGTGGAAATCCAAAACGACATTTGGTATAAAACTTTTCCTTACACTTGTACTTTCGTCGACAGTATTTTCCGCATCGATGGCTTTGGAATCGTAAAACTTGTTGTTTTAAGTTGTTTTCTTCTGTTCTTTTGGGTATAGCACATGTGGCATATTCTTCAATAAAAGACAAAACAGTATCATCAGAATCAGTTCCGAATTTAGGAGCATCTTTGATCCATATCAGCATATGTATATGAGGAGCACCTCTAGCTTGATACTCCTTTCTCCCAAAAAAATCCAGAACTTCTCCAAGAGGAGGATTTTTTTTATTGCAGATAAAAGACATCATAGCTTCAAATCTATGATTAAAATACCTGCACACATTAACAGGATCCAAAGAGCACAATTCTCCAGGTGTCTTGTATTCAATATTTTTTACATTTGAATTTGCCTCACGAAGAAATTCAAGTAAATCATCCCAAGCGTATTCAGCACAGCTTAGGGTAAGAAACCATGTAGGAGTTCCTAAGTTCCTTAGCATGCATTTAAGTTCTCCATGACGACGGTACCAATACTCATTAGTACCACGCTGACATGCCATCAAATTAATCAACTGAGATTCTAGATGATCGTCTCTCTGATGTACTTTATCCATAAATTGCTTTGCAGAAACATTTTGAAAATGTACTCCTGTTTTCAAAATGTGGTTGACTGCATATGAAAGTCCAGATAAGTCACTCTCAAACAAAAGATGAAATATATATGGGATACATTGTCGAAACCTTGGATCTTCTGCATACAATCTTGTTGTCCGATATTCAGATGCAGGAATCTGCACAGGTCGTTCATCATATCGTCCACCTTTTCCAGTTGGAAAAAGCTGCGGAAAACAACGAGCTTCCAAACTTTTCTCCCATACACTGATGGGAGTACCCTTTGCTTCCTTCATTTGGAATAACTCAATAGTATTTCCCATCACTTCTTTCGAATGAAGTGGATGTACACTATAATGTTCATAGATTTCTTCATTTTTCGACATGTCCACTTTTTCAATTTGACCACTTGATGTTTCAGTGTCATCATCTAAAAGTATTTCTTCTTCTTCCACATACACATTTTTATAGTACTCATTGTTTTTTATTAGATATAATGTTGCCTTTTGCACTTTTCTAACATCCACTAATTCTTGCCAGATTTTCTTACTCTTAGTAGGAACACCATTAACTAGAATAACTAATGGTTCACTTTCTACATTCTCTACACCAATAGTGTCAATATTTTTCTTTAAATCCAGTGGTAAATATACAACTCTTCCTTTTAATCCTCTCTGTAAATCACTCGGAGGCAATTTACCTGTTTTTGGCTCCATACGAACAATAGCCTGAAATGGGTGTACACATTGAATCAAAATAGACTCATACGTGTTTAAATCTATTAGTTCCGGAGGAATAGTTATCAACTCTAGATCATTATGAACAGCTCTAGCAGGCATTTTATTTTCATCCAATTTGTTATAACAATATTTACAAATACGTTGATCAGTACCCAAATCAAAACAATTCTCTACCCACAAATAAGTTGCAAAATTCTTCCACTCATCATTATTTTGTTTTTCACTTTTAAAATACAGATCAACACTCCTAGTCTGATTTCTATAGTGAGTTCGCCGGCAACAAATACAAGAATAATTTGGCCTTTCACCTGAAATCACCATAAACTTTGTAATTTGTTCTTCAAATTTTTTGGAGTAGTATGTTGCACATTCTCTTCAACATTTTCTTCTATCAATGTGTCAGTTTCTGCACTCTCTTCTTCCGGACCAAAGTAACAAAACTCAATATCATCACAAACCTTCTTCACATCAGATACTGACCCACACAAAAGAGCACTGTTCAACTCATTTAATTTAAGTGCTGGACTTTTTGCATAATACAATCTTCTAACTAACTTCCGCATTTCAGAATGATGTACTGCTAACATCCTAAAATGATGAAAAACACTTTGACATACTTTTCTAGAAAGACAAGCCAGAGAATGACCTTGCAAACCAGTATTTTTTCTCACTCTGCAAGGGTCTAGTCCTTGTAACATCTTAATCTTTTGCTTAACACTTTTTTTAGTATACTCTCGTAAGAAATTGCGTAAAATATCAATAGATTCCTGTCGTACACTACAAATACTACTGCAATCCCAAGTATACACTGGGGCTTTAGGACGTCTCCCTAGAGCTTCATCAGCTATCACTTCTTCTACATTTCTGGGAACCATCTTCTCTTTCTCAATTGCACAACCATTTCTAACCTCATAAGCACGACCACTGGTATCAACTGCATGCAATAAATTATTGGTCTGAAAATAACTCTCTTCATTAAAGAACGGCTCTGAACTTGAACTATGTTTCCATTCACCCAAAAAAATTCACAAAAATTAGTTCTGTTAATTACTTTTTTCTTCTTACTTTTGGCCTTCAAAAAATGGATTGGTTTATGTAGTGATCGAATTCTATTTAAAACTAAAATAAATAATTTCCTTTTTAATTCCAAAGCTTTTTGAACAATGGATTCAATATACTTTTTCTTTTTATAAAATAGTGCTCTTCTTTTATATTTTTTAACATCTTTAAGCAAGTTAAAAACAACTCTATTATAAAAATCTTTTTCCTGATTTCTTTATACTGATTTTGCCTTCTTTTACCATTCATTGTATCGTTTGAATGTAATTTTCCATTTACTCCTTTCTTTTTACTCATATTCTTTTTTCTAGTTGAAGCATTGTTTTTACTTTGTACAATTTGTACACTATTTCTAGGCTTTGAAATTTTTTTAAGGAATTCTTTTGTTGTCTTACCGAAAGACTTTTTCTTTTTAGCCACATGATGTTGGTCATCCAATACTTCTTCTGCAGATTTGTTCAAATAATTTTCATTTTGCTGTCGTTTTCTCTTTCTTGATTTTTTAGGCATGATAAGTTTGTTTTAATGATGATAAACAATATCTGTAAGAAATAATTATAAATAAATTAATTTTAATAAATTTACAAATTATACCCTTCAATTACTATAGAAACACATTGCACGTGTTAAAACCTAGCTCACTGTATAAGTAGTTGGGTTGCAAAACAATGATTAGAGTAGTACACGGAGAGTGCCTTGGTGAATTTAAAAGTGATTCAGTTTTTGCACAGTGAATGGATTAGTACATAGTGTTGAATGGGTCACTACAACACTGCAAAGAGAGTTACAGGATGTTTGCTTTAGTGTATGGATACTGCCTGGGGAAATGAAGGTGTGTAAGATAAGTGTGTAAGTGATTAAAGGAGTGCATGCATATTCGATAAAGATTTGTAGCAGTCCATCTGCAGAAGCCAGAATCACTGCATGAGTACTTGTGTACTGATTAAATGATTAGAGTACTGCAAAGAGAATGCCCGGGTGAATTTATAAGCGGTTGGGTTTTGGCAGAGTGAATGCATTAGTACATGGTGCTGAATGGGTCAATACAGGATTGCAAGGGGAATGACAGGGTGTTTCTTGAAGTGTAAGGAGACTGACTGGGGAATTAAAAGCCTTAAACACAAGTGCGTAGATGGTTAGAGGACGACATGTATAGTGGATAGGAGTTTGAAACACTGTATGTGTTAAGGCTCTAAATCACTGAATGAGTATTTGGATAGTAACTGAATGTAAACAGTACTGTAAGGAGAGTGCCTAGGTGAATTTTTAAGTGATTGGGTTTTGGCGCATTGAATGGATTAGTACATGGAGCTGAATGGGTCACTAGAGGAGACTGCTAGAGTGTATAGATACTGACTGGGGAATTGAAGGTGTGAAAAACAAGTGTGTAGGTAGTTACAGGACTACATGCGTAGTGGATAGGTGTTTGAAGCAGTCTATGTGCTAAGGCCTGGGTCACTGCATGAGTAATTGAACACTGACTGAATGATTAGAGTACTTCAAGGTGAGTGCCTGGCTGAATTCATAAGTGTTTGGTTATGGCACAGTGTTTAGATTACTATATGTGCTGGATGGCTGAGTGGAAGAGTGCATGCGGAGTAACAAGGTGTTTATTGAAGTGTATGGATAGTGCCTGAGAATTGAAGAAGTGAAAAACAAGTGTGTAGGTAGTTACAGGACTACATGCATACTTGATAGGTGTTTGAAGCAGTCTATGTACTAAAGCCTGGGACACTGCATGAGTAATTGGGTACTGACTGAATGATTAGAGTACTTTAAGGTCAGTGCCTGGCTGAATTTATAAGTGTTTGGTTATGGCACAGTGTTTGGATTAGTATATGTGCTGGATAGCTGACTGGAGGAGTGCATGGGGAGTAACAATGTCTTTATTGGAGTGTATGGATACTGCCTGAGAATTGAAGGAGTGAAAGACAAGTGTGTAGGTGGTTAGAGGACTTCATGCGTAGAAGATAGGGATTTGTAGCAGTCTATGTGCTAAGGCCTGGGTACTGCAAGGAGTGTGCATAGGGGAATTTATAAGTGTTTAAGTTTTGACGCACTGATTGCATTAGCACATGGTGCTGGATTGCTGACTAGAGGAGTGCATGGGAAGTGACAGCGTGATTCCTGGAGCATCTAATACTACGAAAACTTGACAACATGACAGGTTTTAAAACGGTTATCTGTCTGCAAAGATATGAACTACCCAAATGCTTCTCTCACAGTGGTTGCCCAAATGCACACAGATTCACAGTGTGATTCTAGACAAGCAACACAGTTCCTTGGACCTTTCCAAAACACATTCACTAGTATGGAAGGGGTAAGGTGACAGCACACATTTTACAAAATTCACTACTGCAGTCTACTGTGAATGACTGTCTCATTCTGCGAATGCACAAGCAATGACTGGCTTCTAATACTACGAAAACTTGACAACATGACAGGTTTTAAAGCGGTTATCTGTCTGCAAAGACATGAAGTACCCAAATGCTTCTCTTACAATGGTTGCCCAAATGCAGATAGACTCACAGTGTGATTCTAGACAAGCAACACAGTTCCTTGGACCTTTCCAAAACACATTCACTAGTCTGGAAGGGGTAAGGTGACTGCTCACATTTTACAAAATTCACTACTGCATTATACTGTGAATGACTGTTTCATTCTGCGAATGCACAAGCAATAACTGGCTTCTAATACTACTAAAACTTGACAACATGACAGGTTTTAAAGCGGTTATTTGTCTGCAAAGACATAAAGTACCCAAATGCTTCTCTCACAGTGGTTGCCCAATTGCATACAGACTCACAGTGTGATTCTAGACAAGCAACACAGTTCCTTGGACCTTTCCAAAACACATTCACTAGTCTGGAAAGGGTAAGGTGACTGCGCACATTTTACAAACTTCACTACTGCAGTCTACTGTGAATGACTGTCTCATTCTGCGAATGCACAAGCAATGACTGGCTTCTAATACTACGAAAACTTAACAACATGACAGGTTTTAAAGCGGTTATCTGTCTGCAAAGACATAAAGTACCCAAATGCTTCTCTCACAATGGTTCCCAAATGCAGATAGACTCACAGTGTGATTCTAGACAAGCAACACAGTTCCTTGGACCTTTCCAAAACACATTCACTAGTCTGGAAGGGGTAAGGTGACTGCACACTTTTACAAAATTCACTACTGCAGTCTACTGTGAATGACTGTCTCATTCTGCGAATGCACAAGCAATAACTGGCTTCTAATACTACGAAAATTTGACAACATCACAGGTTTTAAAGCGGTTATCTGTCTGCAAAGACATAAAGTACCCAAATGCTTCTCTCACAATGGTTGCCCAAATGCAGATAGACTCACAGTGTGATTCTAGACAAGCAACACAGTTCCTTGGACCTTTCCAAAACACATTCACTAGTCTGGAAAGGGTAAGGTGACTGCGCACATTTTACAAACTTCACTACTGCAGTCTACTGTGAATGACTGTCTCATTCTGCGAATGCACAAGCAATGACTGGCTTCTAATACTACGAAAACTTAACAACATGACAGGTTTTAAAGCGGTTATCTGTCTGCAAAGACATAAAGTACCCAAATGCTTCTCTCACAATGGTTCCCAAATGCAGATAGACTCACAGTGTGATTCTAGACAAGCAACACAGTTCCTTGGACCTTTCCAAAACACATTCACTAGTCTGGAAGGGGTAAGGTGACTGCACACTTTTTACAAAATTCACTACTGCAGTCTACTGTGAATGACTGTCTCATTCTGCGAATGCACAAGCAATAACTGGCTTCTAATACTACGAAAATTTGACAACATCACAGGTTTTAAAGCGGTTATCTGTCTGCAAAGACATGAAGTACCCAAATGCTTCTCTCACAGTGGTTGCCCAAATGCACACAGACTCACAGTGTGATTCTAGACAAGCAACACTACTCCCTGGACTTTAGCAGGAGAAAAACATTAGTCTTATTAAAAACAAAGACACAACATACAACACCTCACAAATTAATAACTCACCTTTCAAATTAATTTGTTGATTAAGAAGTATGTCAGTCACACACCAGATGTTCTTAAACCAAATGTCTGTACTGCACTGCTCTTAGCAAAACCAAAAAATGGCAAACTTTCCCTCTCTTTCTGCACACATATACATGTAAATATCAAATTACATTACTTCCCACATTAATTCAAAAGCTAACACACATTTCTATTGGTTACACATTTCAAGCCTATCCAATTGATATAACTTTCAACCCTACCCCCAATCTGCTTACAGCCTGTTACCATAGTAACAGTTCATGGAACACTGAACTGAACTCACAGGTCACAAGTTCAGCACACAATGTTGCTAATCCAAACAACAAGTGCGCTTGACTTTTCAAAATATCAGCTTATCCTGTCTAATGTTCCTTTCAAACGCTTTTCATTAACCAATAAGAAACGTGCTCTTGAAACTCAGAAACATGCACCCTACTTTTTAGTCTATAATCTTCTCAAACAGCCAATCATTTTTTTTTCAGTTTTTTTAAACTGCATCTTATCCACCATTTTAGAAAAACTTTAGTAGTCAAACTGCCATTTCACATACAGACACCTTCTGAGTGCATCCAGACCTCCTTTCAAGATGCTTAGAGTGTGGATTGTGGGACACAGCTATATTTTCTGGAGCCAAAGGTATGCAGAAAACAGTGGCATTGACAAAGACCTAGCTTTGCCAAATGTAGACATTAAATGGATTGGACAGAGAGGATTAAAGTGGCACCAATTGATGCCATTGGTTAAATCCTTTTTGCATCTCCAACACCCTGACCTCATAATTGTGCACTGTGGTGGCAATGACCTAGGCACTTTGACTGGGGTAGGTCTGGAAATGCTTATGAAGGACACCTTTGGAGAATTGATATCACTTTTCCCCCAAACTGACTTTGTATATTCTAATATATGTCAAAGACAGAAATGGAACTGGTCCAATAAATTTTGTCCACAGATTGAGAAAGCTAGGAAACACGTCAATAAAGCTGTTTCTGCTTATCTCAGAGATTATAGAATGGGCTCCATTTACAACAACAATCTGCGTTTTAATATGGACGGCATCTATAGGAGAGATGGTGTACATTTTACAGATGAGGGTAACAGAGTCTTCCTCATCAACTTTAGACTCTGCATCGGTACTTACTTGTAGGTACCAAAATATCCCAAAAAACAGAACGGCTCTTTTTAGAGCCACCCAAGACCTAAACACCTAAACTTCATTTATATCTGAAATTTTTGTACATTTTTTTTCTTGGATTCGCGTACCCAACGCGTTGGAATCGTGCACCAAACGCGTTAGGGGTCGCGCACCCAACGCGTTTGATTCGTGTACCAAACGTGTAACAGGTCGCGTATCCAACATGTGCACACCAGGGGCCGCGCTGGATGCGCGTCTCCTAATTTTACCGTAAAAAAAATTAGCACCTTGTACTAATTTGTATTCTCCCGGGGACCCCATCCCCCGGGGCCTATATACAACGTTGGGAACCGTGGGGGGTCCCCAATACCCCCACAGTCCCAGCCGGCTCCCCGCGTCCTACGGGAGCAGGCATTGCTTTTCCACATGGGGAGCAGCTAACATGTTGCTCCCCATGTGGAAAAGCAATTGGGTTGCATTTTGAAAGAGAGAGCAGGTTTCCTGCTCTCTCTTTCAAAATGCAAACCAAGTTTGCTATGACAGGACGGGAGCTGCGAGGCTCCCGTCCTGTCATAGCAAACTACAGTGTCCCGGGGGTAGGCACCTCAGGACACTGCAGGAGCCGGCCCTGGGGGTGGTGATCCCCAGGGCCATCAAGGGCTCCAGGAGGGGGCCGCGCGGCCCCCTCCCAACAATTTCACAGCCCCGGGGAGGTGGTGGTCCCCGGGGCTTCAGGGGTCCAAAACGGACCCCCATTTTTAATTTTTAGTGCCCCGGGGAGGTGGCGGTCCCCGGGGCTGCGGGAGGGCCGAGAGCCCTCCCGCACCATTTATTTTTAAAGCCCCGTGGGGTGGCGGACCCCGGGGCTTGGGGGGGCCTTAGAGGCCCCCCTCATATTATAAATACCCCCCTCATGCCCCCGGGACTTGGCCCACCCGGGGGCCAATTAACAACGAAGCGCGGGAGACCGCGCTTCGATTTTTTTTTTTCGGGAGGATACGCGCACCCTGAGCGCATCCTGCCGATTTAAAAAAAAAAATAAATGCTTTTTTGCCCAGGGGGTCCTTGTGGGACCCCCTGAGCAGACCTAGGGGGTTAGGGTGTTTCTACCCTGCCCCCTTTTGCGCTTTGCGCACTTGTTTCTGTCCCTCGGTTCTACCGAGGGACAAAATGGCTGCCAACACTTCCTGAATCGGAATGTTGACAGCCAGCTGACAGCCAATTAGCATGCAGCTCGTGATCGGGACGGTGCGCGCAGGGTGCGCTGAGGGTACGCGTATCCGACGCGCCCATAGATATATATGTGACTTTACTTGTGAATTTCTCAGGAACTACTGAACGGATTTACACCATTTAAGCAAAAGGCACCAGTCTGAACCAAGGGCTACCTCTTTGCCAAATTTGGTGTAATTCCGTTCAGCAGTTCGGGCTGTAGCTGCGACTAAAGGTTCCTATGGAAAAATGAATGGGGAAAACGCGTTTTGGGACCCCCCTTTTTCTCGGCCCCCGCTTCACGTATCACCCCGAGACTTTCAGGGTAGGAGCGGAGCGGAGCGCCCCAACAAGTTGGAAACTTTCACGAAGATTCGTCAACCGGCGCCAACGTTATTTCAAATAGAATGTCGCGGATTTCCTATGGATAATAGGTTGTAACTATAACTATCTACTGGCGACCGCCAGTAGATAATATATATATATATATATTCAATGTACATAGAACTAGCCTGATCACAATTTTTTTTTTTTTAAATGAAAGTGTCTTTAGTCAGGACAGAGCTAGCAAGATCACAATTTTAAATGAATAATGGAATTATTGCAATACATCTGAACAATCTCGAAAGTGCAAAAGCACATAATCACTCCCTTTGTGTTACGCTGTCCTGCTGATGCCAAAAGGCAAGTGCAATGTGGATTCCAAAGTGGGAACATTAAAGTAAGGGTATATATCCATCCTAGGTCCAAAAGTATTGACTCCAATCCAGATTTTCATATCATCCAGATAAGATAAGTCTACATGCAACTTATCTAAAAGGAATGAATTTATATTGTGGTTAACCTGAAAGTATGGCATGGGTGTGATGCTCCTGGACTCACGCTGGCTACCCCCTGCTTTGAATTTTCAAGTTAACACACTCCACTAACTCCCTGATGGCTGCACATATGAGAATGGAGACTTCAAAAGTGGTCTTAAAATACATGGAATCACTATCCACGTAGCGTATGCACAATGTTATTTAATTATGGCTTTGATAGCTTTACCTCAGTGATGATAGGTAATTTAGGGTTCCATTTCAACCATTTAGACCTCCTGTGCACTCATGACACCCATCGCCCGCCTTTATATATATACATTCATATACCACTTGACTGTAGTTTCCCAACCTGGAAATGCACACAAATTTACTCCTGTTGCAGACAGAAGTGAGTTTGTTTCCAGTGCAGGAATGGGAAAGGAACACCGCCATATTTAATGGAGGTGTAGGAGAGGGGGTTTGTCCGTGGGAGAAAATAATTATCCTTGTGGAGAAATCGAAAGATACTGTGAAAATGCACATTTGCGTCACATTTGTGAACGCAGAAGAGTTTTCCACCTGGTGTATTCTGCCTGTGTAAATCTTACACGTAAGCAGTCCTGGGATTCTCTGTAATTCCCCTGAATGGCAGCAATTTGTTCCAAGTACAACAGTGATCCCTGTAGAACAAATTGCCACCCTTTGTAAATCGGGCCTTATAGTGCAGGCTATTCCTATTCTATTATGTTCCAGAAAGCTTTTAAAATACAATAGAAGTATATAATTAACAACCCAACCTGAATTCCATTAATCACTGTAATATTGTGGAAAACACTTTGTATCAGCGGTCGGAACCATAAAAATAAAAATTCTTTGCGAATATTCTTTTCCAGATGAACATGTTCCCATAAGACTGATAGAGGCTGGAACGCCACAGAGGAAATCAGCATGTAAGTTGGCATTTCAGCAAATTGTGCTTATGCTTTCCTAATACAGAAACAAATTAAGTTCTGAGCATTATCGTCACACTGGGTTCACATTGCAGATACACCGATTAAAGCTTAGCATCATTGTATTTGCTCGGTGATCACAGAGCGGCGTTCACGTTGTTTAATATGAATTCAACAAGGTGCATTTATCAGTTTTCATGCTGGTTCCCTACTGAATCTGTAATATATAATGATCAAATCAGTCACTGGGAATCAGCCAGCCAGAGAATAACTAATCAGAAATGAAGATAGATCAAAAAGAAGATTTTCACAAAGCAGTAAGTCCTGTTATCAATGTAATATAGAAGAAAACAATAAGGTGACACAGATACAAGAATGTAAACATAGCACTTACCAAATACAGAGCACTAAGACAAAAAAACACAAGCGCTAACTGCATAGAATTAAAAGACTCTCAATCCATCATTTTAGGTCTTCAGACAGTTATCTGTATAAGCCCTTTGCTCATGATTGGGTGGCTTTCTTGTCTATCTCAGTTATCTGCTCCTTATTGGATGTCTTTCCTCTCTATTCTTATGTTTGACCTGCCACAGGAGCACTGCTGTTTACTTTGTTTCTGATTGGATGATTTGTATCCACTGCTGACGTGAGGGGACTATTTGTTTTTATTTTAGTTTTACCATTTCTTGAGAGGTCATTGGTTCCCTCCAAGAGCACAGTTTTGTCTTCAACAATATTGTTTTTATAGAAAATCATTTGTGTTCCTATTTTTGTTTTGGATGACAGCAGACCTAACAGACCAGAGATATGCCTTTAAAAAACATTCTTTATGTAAACTTATGTTTGCTAAATGCTGTTTATTGAGCACTCCCTCGTCCTGTGCTCTCATGTCCCTCCCCTTACCACTCCCCACTTTCGAGCAACCACACACTCTCTACCCGTCTGTCTTCTCCTGCCCTTCCCCATTCCTACTCCCAGCTTTCTTGCGTTGTCTCTTTCCATCATCTTGCCCTCTCCTGAGTCCACTTCTCACCCACCCCTCCCCTTACCACGCCACTCCCCTGGTTTTAAAAACTAGTTTTTTTTTGTTTTTGGCTAGAGCCCAACAGCTGCATGTTGTTACCAGGCATAATGCATCTTTCCATGTGCGCTGCATCCCGTGCATAGGTTAGTCTTAATTTACCATTCTAAAATGGCTTATGTGTATCTTGGGACAGTAAATTAATAATAAAGTATAGCAAACAAATTCAACAGTAGCCGTTGCTGCATTAATACACATGTGAATGCATTACCGGCCATCTTGGAATACTTTTTGTTGTACTTTATGGGAAAAACTATTCCAAGATGGCTGCTGTCAGCACACATGTACGACTCTACTGAAGTAATTTTTCTCATGAAGTATAACAGAAAGCATTGCAAGATATTGACACGTGTGTGTGCACCATTTTAAATGCTACATTAATAATAAAGTATGTACAATACCAAAGCAAAAAAGCAATGGCAAAGCCAATAGCTCGGCACTGCAGGCAAGATATATTGGCTTTTTGGGATTGCCCAATAATTTAAGTGTTCACTGCTTATCTGCTTTCAGGTCACAAGTTTGATCCTCGATTACACCTTCCATCCTTCTGAGGTTGGTAACCTGAATACCATTAAGATTACAAGTGTCCGTGTAATCCAGATGAGGCCGGAAACTATGTTACCAATCTCTGCTATGTAAATAATGAAAAGTAATCCAGGGAATCAGGACTGGAATTTTTGATTCTTCCTCAGGTAATTCCTCATTATTGAGGGAACCCTCATTGTCCAAATCTGAGGTCTTCAAACTGAGGGGTGGGCCCTCCAGGGAGGGGGAGCTTAAGTGATCTCAGGGAGGCGCCAGGCTCTGGCCTAGAGAAGCATCATGTTTTGTTTTAAGTGATGAAAAATGAACGGCAGTAAGTCACATAATAATGGGCCATCGCTAGCCTCTTTTGCCATTTATATCCTGACTAGAAGGTTTGTAAAAGGGGTAACAGAACTTAACTGCAATGTTTAAATATGATTAGACATATTTAAACCAGTGCTTAATTTGAGCCGGTGCTTTCCGGTGCTCAGCACCGCCACTTAATTGGTTTCCGGTGCTCGGCACCGGCACCTAACTGTTCTAAGTATGGTGTTGACAGTCTACCACATGGTGGCACTGCTCATCTAATTTAGAGATGAGCAGAACAACGGTTGTTTAGGAATACAATATACATTAAAATAGTGCTTCTACCTGCCTCCCCAGCCATTCCTTTAGCTTTGGGGACCTGGAAAAATCGGAACTGTCGCATTTACATGCGAGAGAGATAGTCAGTAGTTGTTTTGGCAGCGATGACAAGGGCGCTGTGTGGTGCAAGCCTCAGTGGCCTCCTGGTCAGAGCCCTGGCACTTAATATTTTACAAATTAAGCACTGATTTAAACATTGCCAATTCAACAGAATAATTGTGAAAAATTTGGGGGCGGGGCTCGATGATATTTTTCTTTTACACAGGGGGGTGGGGGCGCAGCCTGCACTGGTCCAAGGTGTAATCTCTCCTAACTCTAGCCTCTGAGTCACTGCTGCCTCTAGAAGGAAGTCTTTATTGGGCTAGAACTAGAACACTTGCAAACAGACCCTAACTTGAAGGATAGTTACACGCAATGTTTACAGTGTACAGAAACAGCAAAGACGCTACATATACAAGTAACCATAAATTTAATAAGCTTACATCCATAAATTGAAATACATGTAAAGTTATCAAAATTCAGAGGTCTATCACACATAATGTGCCACTAAACCAAATAATACACCATGTCATCCAATCAATATGACAAAGAGAGAAAAGAAACAACTTAGGGCATCATAGATAGAAAATTGCCACCATTTTACTGGACTATATCGGCAGATGATTCATTAGGAAAATATAATATGGATGGATCTTTAGGCCCAGTTGTAATGGTGTATTGCATAAGTAAAGAATTGCTAATGTGGAGGTAAATGGCGTACCTCCATTTTCATAGTTTACCTGATATTTTGACTAGTTAAAAAAAGGTATCATGTTTATTTTGCTTATATTTTTCATTTATACGAAAGTGTGTGTACGTGCAACAGTTCTGAGCATGGATGTCATCCAATTCGTGTTTCTTACTTTTTGGTGATTTTACTGAAGGATTTTGGTTGAAGTTAACAGTTTGGGAGAGCATTGGCAGCATTGTGTTTTCCATTACAATGTTTAATTTATTATGCCAAAGGCCGTATTTGAAAATCCCTCGTTTAGCCAATCAAGTACTGAGAATGGCATACACATGACACAGGCTGCGTTTGCACCTAGTCTTGACGATGATCATTGTAATGCTTTCCATCCAATAAGAATATAACCTGATGTCATTGTCTTTGCGCCTGTAACTCAAGATGGGGCACAGCAATGGCAGATGCGATCTTGAACGTGAATATATGGGATGCGTGTGGGTATGGCTATGAGATCCTGGAGTCCATAAGGCCTTGAACAAAACCATGAAGTTACTCCCTTAGAGTTAAAGTGAAATTAGGATTTTTCGGACATGATAAAGCCTCATGATAGTCGCAGCCATACAATAACACAGACACATATGCATTTACAGAGACTTGCAAAACTCACAAATTTAGCTAATTTCGAATTTTATTAAGTTAAGACAAAGGAACCATCATAAGCAAAGGACAAGGCACCCAAACAATCAGTGTTAACGGTTCTTCCTTAGTTTGTGATATTATTAGCACTATTACACTTCTGCACTATTGTTTCACATCAGGCTAAAGTTGCAGTGACTTATCGGTGTCACTGACCGGGTTCTATACGTATTTTCCTCTTATTTTCTGTGTATTGTTGAAATATGTGCAGCATTACATTGTACTTCCACCTAATAAGACAGAATAAATATAATCGGGTACTGGTAAAACCTGGTGCACAGAGTTCTTACTACAATAACTTAGATATGAACTGCTATATAAAAAACTAAGGGGCATATCAGCAAGGGCCGGCGATAATTATCGCTAAGCGCACTTAGCACTAGGATAATTATCGCCGGCTATCGCTGCTTTCTATCGCGGAGATAGCGTGCTATCAGCAACGCTTATCTCCAAAGCGATAGAAATGCAAGCGATAGCTGGAAAACAGTGTGATTATCGCTGGGAAACCAGCGATAATCGCACTGTGACCGGCGATACCTTGCTGATAGGGCAGGGTGGTCTTAGCCATGTAATCCACCTCCCATTGGATTACATGGCTAAGTCAGAATTAAAGCATGCGTAAGGAAAGTAGCGATAACCGTGGTTATCGCTACTTTTCTTATCGCTATGCTTGTTAGCGATTCCCTTGATAATAGGAGAAATGTCGCTTAGCGACATTTCTCCCGTTATTCTGGGGGGACGCCCACTTTGCATCTCATTAGAGATGCAAAGCTGGGCGATAAGGAAAGGGCGAAGAAGCATGGATTCACGCGTTAGCGTGTCCTTGCTAATAGGGCGTTAAAATTATCGCCGCTTTTCGTCCGAAAACGGACGCTAAAGCGGCGATAATTTTATCGCCAGCCCTTGTAGATATGCCCCTTAGCTCTGTATGCACTTACCAACGTCTCGTGCTTCCATCTGCCAGAAAACAAATCTTTGTAGCCGAACAAAGCACTACATGATCGATGTGCGATTTATATGTAGTGCTGATATTCGGACCAAACACTGTAGCGCCTACCAATTACCTTAAGAGTGTTTCATTCTGATGTCTTTTAATTTGAGGTCTCTCGCGAGTAAGTTTTTCTGTGAAAAAGTGGACCTGTACTGTTGTGAGAAACATCTTCAAATGTAATGGTGTGAAGAGTACTAAAAGACGGGCATTACAACAAATGAAACAGAAAAATAAAAAAATAGGCTAACCCCAAAGTAAATAATAAACAATGAAAAAGGCATGGTCAGTGAAGGAAGTATCAAAGAGGCTTTTCACAAAAATCAATAGTAAAGCCTTGGGCTCAAATCCATAACTTATGCACATTAGTATTAGAAGCATGGCTTCCATTGGTATCACTAATTTTATTCTTAGTCGCATGGGGTGTCTTTAACCCTTTCGCTGCGTGCGTCGGCCAAAGGCCGTCGCGAGCACTACCTAGGTAGTGCTGCGCACGTCCGTTGGCCGACGCGGCCCCGCCCGCTTAATAGAACGTTCCGCACTGGCGCGGAACGTTCGAAGCAGCTAAGCGGTTAAAATGTCCTGTGTTACCTTGTGTTGTAAATTTATGTTGCCTTTTCATGCACCTCCCGTAACTCACAAGAAACCTATCTTGAGTACGGCAGGGCATTGACCCTGGAATTCCCTGTTTAGAACATCTCTATATCAACATCTTCGTGCTTTCAAGATACTCAAACAACTAGCTTTAGAAGGTTCTAGATTTTCTGCCATAAGGAAGAAGGTGTTGCTATTGAGGTGTCTGAGCAAAGAAGGCCAGCACTTAATCAAATATTTGCCACCAGCCTGAAATAGTCAAGGAGAAGAGGTGGAGGATGTCTATAAGGAAGCGGTTCTACAGATGTCTATAAGGAGGCGGTTCTACGTTTGCAGACTAGATTTGCTAAACAAGTCAATGTGGTTATGCGCCGTCATAAATATTATACGCAACCACAATGGGTTGAAGAGTCCATTAATTACTTTGTTGCACGCTTAAGGGAACTTGCTGCAAAATGTCAATTTGGATTAATGACTGAAAAAAAGATAAGAGATCAACTAATTGTGCAGTGCAACAGCAAGAAAAGACAGGAAAGATTGCGGGCTGCAAAGAATCCCACATTAAAGGATGCTGTGGCATTTGCAAAAATGGTGGAGGAGTTTGAAAAGTGCATGCGGGAATTGAAGAACAATAATTTGGACAGTAAATCCTCTGATGTTGCTCTATTGTCTGAGGATGGCGAACAAGTGTATGTTGTAAAGGGCAAGTCGCAATTTGCTAAGGGTGTTTTTTCCAGAAGCAATAACACAAGACACCTGGGCAAGGTAGGCCTTCGACTCGCAGTTCCTATAGGTGTGGGAGCAATTATCACATGGCCGATTCAAAGCTCTGCTTTGCCATTGGGAAAGACTGACTAAAATGTGGCAAAAAGGGACATTTGGCATGCATGTACAAGTTGGTGGATAAGAAAATTTCTGTCGTAGAGGAGGAAGAGTCAGAGGTCAGAGTGCTTATGGTGCAGAAAGAGAATTCCGAGGAGGGAATACTGAGACTGGTGAGGGTAGTGAAAGGAGGCTAGCATTTTACTGTGTACCATGGGGTTGAAGATTATGGGACGCATACAGAGGAAGTACCGAAGTACCTAAAAATATTCAAAAAAAAAAAAGAAGAAAATACAAGTTGGGTGCTCAAGGGGGACCCTGCACCCTCATGGTGGTGTTGGGTGCAAGGTCTAGCCACAGGCCATGCCCAGCGGGGATTGGGCCGCTTTGGTGGGGTCGGGCACAGGGCCTGGCTAGGGCTGGCTGCAGATTGCCCGAGGGGGTTGGGCATGAATTTAAGCTTGAATATAATGAAAACAGATATTCACTGAAAAAAACAAAGGTTGAAGTGCCATTATAGTTAGGTACGGTAATAAGATTTTAGCTTGCGTTAAAACAAAACAGAAATACTCTGAATGTTATCGTTAAGTCTTGAAATGAGATAAAAACTATTGTTTAAAAACAAAAAAAACACTGAATTTAACAAATCATAGTTTACTGACCTCACTATAACCTGCGTTCCCGTCATGCACTGCTTATGACCTCACCTATTACATCACTCATGGCATGTTAAATGACAAGAATATATTTGTTCTTGAAAAAAACTGATTTTTTAATTAAAAAAAATATCTGTTTCTTATAAACAAAATTAATGTCATTTATATATTAAGAGTGTACATTTCATTCAACAATTGTAAAAACATAACTTATATGTATATTTAGGGATACCAATTTTTTTATGTATTTTTAGTTTGTAAAAAAATATATGTGTATGTAATGTGACACATATTTATTTAGAGTGCATTATATTAAAAAAAATAGTAACCTTACATTTAAATAATGTTAATAATATACAAATACATTTATTTAGTACTATAAACATAATATTTTGGACCACAATATTTTTGTGGTCAATATTTTGGTAGTTTACATTATGAGTATGTCAAATTTGTCTTATTGATGTTGATATTTTTATATTGATATTATGGTACTGCAATATTTTTGCTGTCAATATTCTGACATACAACCAACAGCAGGCTAGAGGAAACTACGGCAACACATCACTCTCATAATACATGTTCAGTGAGTACAACCACACCTCTTCAACATCCCTCTCTCCTCCAATGGCTGACATGTGTCATCCGTAGCCATGTTTTCCTAAGCAAACCAGGAACATTAGTAGTATGCAGAAGATTCCTATAATGTTTTTTAGGAGTCTTGACCCAGAATCCCCATTTGTTTACATTGTGCTGACAAATGCATGCAACTTCAACCTCACAACAGTAAAAACACCACTGTATGAAATGACTTTGCAAAGAGAGTGGGTACTCAGATTCACATGTCCCCAATACTGTTGCTACCTCAACTTGTAATATGACATGAAAACTCTCCAAACCCAGACCCAGTGGTATACACGTACTGGCAGTTGTTTACTCACATATACCATACAATTAATCCTTTGTGTGAATGGAGCCTGGAAAGTCTATTATATGTTCACACAGGTCACATTCATCTCCCACTCCCTGATACATTTTAAAGACATACCTAAACAATGTGCCAATGAAAAAACAAGTGTCACATGTGTTCAATTGTATCTACCTGCAGTAATGCGGTCATGACAGATGCCCTGTTGCATTGTAGTAAATAGCAATCTCACTGATTTGCCAAATGTTATATAAATAACTTTGAAGTTCCCAGTGTACCCAAAGACATGACAGGACAAAAATGTCATGTGATCTTTAATACAGCTTTCAAAAATCCACAGGGATATCCTCCACATTTTACGCCCAAGTGATTGCAGCAACACATGACTATGAATGTTTTCTTGTAGATATCAAAAGTCAAAAAAGGAATGTGCGTCATTTAGGGGTCACATGAGGTCGCAGCTGCAATCTCTGATTCTTCCCCTTGCGACCCCTGGCCTCAGAGGTGACAAAAGCAGTGTCAAGAACAGAAGGCAAACAGAGCACTATTTTATTCCTGGGGCTCTCACTGCAGTATTACACTTTGTTTGGTAAAATTTAAATGCAGCCAGCTGTGTAGTATTCCTTAGATTAAATCATCTAATGAAAAAGTAAATATCTATTTAAACTTGTTGCAATGCTTGAAAATTGTGAACAATGAACAAGCATTGTAAAGCCACTTGTTCGGGTCATGGCAAGCAAATGAGTTGTTATTGCAAGGATATAGCACAAAAGAAAAAGAAAAAAAACTATCTAGCTGAACGTGGTGCCATAATTTTAATGTAACCAAATAACATTTGCATACAATTTTTATAGAACAGTATGGGTCCTTCCTAGCAGACATGTGTACTTGGAAAGGGTACAGAAACCCTATTTAGTTTTAAAGCACATCACAGGAAAATGTGATTCTTATTGGTGCAAAGAAAAGATGTCATTTGCTCTCAATTACTGTAATCTGAGACATAGTTTAAGCATACAAAGATTGCTAAAAAATAAAAAGAAAAGGTAAAAAATGGTAAAACACTGGAAAGTTGAATTAAAGTATTGACCCACTGTGCCTGGCACTAAGATACACTTCTTTTTAGGTGGATGTGCATATGTGATAAGGCGAAATGGTACCACTCATAGTGCAAAACAGCCAATAGATGAGTAGGCTGAATCACTTATTTCTCCATTCCCTATGCTGCAGTGAGTGGAAGCAAAATGTAAATGACTGTTGAACAGAGGAATGGATGAAGAGAGCAGCTGAAAGCCTCTCTATCTATATATGTATTTGTGTTTTTTATTGATGTTTTCTTTTCAATTCATGAGGGTAGTGAAACAGCTAAAGCTGTCTCAATGTGACACCCATTGATGCGTTTGAACAAAATCATCACCTCTATGCGTGGCAAGTGTGATAGCTTGTTAAGAGTAATCATAAATCAAAATTTGCCAACAGTGATAAGGAGTAAATCAAGTCAATAAACACTAAGGGCCTCATTACGATGTCAGGCAGACGTGACCATTGCGTTCTCAGGACCGACCGACCTCCGGTCTGCGGTCCTGACACGCTATTACAATGTGACCGCACATGGTGCGGTCGCATAGTCCCATTTCTCTATGAGAGCTTGTGTTGCTGCCGTAAACCAGCTGCAGCACAAGCTCCCATAGAGAAATGGGAGTTTCTGTTAATCCCTGCACCAAGTGGCAGGCACCACGCGGTGCAGGAATTAACAGGGGTGCCCCATAGGGGCCCCCTTGGCCTCCAACCGGAGGCCACTGGGAGAAGTCACTTTCTGACAGGCTTTCCATGTCGGAAGGCCCGACATCGAAAGCCTGTGGGAAACTGACATCATAATCCCGATGGCGGAAACGCCATCTTGAAGGGATTACGTGCCGGTTCCGATTGGCCGACATGCTCCTTGAGCCCGTTGGAAACGCGACAGCCCTTGGTCGTTGGGAATTCACAAGATTGAATCTATTAACTCCTCGGAGCCAGGAAGGAGTTTTTATTCAAGGATCATCAATCCACCAGCTTTTCAAACTTTAGCTGTGTACCCCTCTGGATGTGCTTGTCGACCTCCAGAGGGTAGTGGGTTCAAAATGTTAGTAGTATTCAGTCCTTAGAGATCGTCATGTATTGATGCCATAGTCCATCAGTGCTTGCTTCCCAAACCTCCTTAAATACTGTATTCTCGAGTGTCTCTCACCAACTCAACCGTGAGTTAATAGATTCAATCTTGTGAATTCCCAACCACCAAGGGCTGTCGCACTTCCTTCTTTTGTCCTGAAGAAGACCCTACTTGATGTATCTACAAACACATATATATTCAGGGTCGAAACGTCGACGTACAACCATCTCATGTCCTGGCTCACTATAGCAATTATTTTTAAAAATAGGACTAGCTAAAGTGAAAGACCTGAAAAGGATGGAGAATTTATGTTATTGTCTTGTTTATTGTTTGAATTTGAAGGTCAACCATTTGCACTATATGTCAACACAGTCACCCATTGAAATGTCTGTGTATTTGTTATTGTGTTTTCTTTGTCAGACAACCCCCATTGGTATTATCTTTTTGTATAAAATTGTTTACACAATTAGTGAAAAAAATAGATAAACAAAACAAATAATTGAATAAATATATATATTTTTGTTAAAAACTTACTGAGGTGTGGTACATTTATAAAAGTCTAGTACAAAATCACTATTGATTGTGAAAGAAATAATCAGGTTCTGAACCAGTACCCCGTGGTACTTACCCAACAGAACCACTTGTAGCTTTATAACAAAATGTGACTGAGCATGAATTTGGGCTGCAGAAGGGCTCCTTCTGATGCATGCACTAGAGGTGTGGGCTGTTAGCATATGGCCATGCCCTTAACTAAGCAGGCAATTAATCTAGCAATGACAAACAACAGTCACAGGTCCAATAGAAGCAAGATGACATCTGCCATGATGTTTCACAGGTGCTTACTCCCACTCCCATTCACCCGTTGTCCTGGACACCCCTTGCTCAGGACATTACTAATCAGGATGGTGTCTGTGCTGGTGTGACAGGAGTTATGACACCCAGAATTGTGGCTGTCACATGTGTGCTGCCCAGTTGTTACCCCATCACAAGCACAGTCAATCCTGTCGCATGTGGACATTCCAAAAGCCATGACTGTATGCCCCATCTGAGAGGCAGGGGGATTTGAGGACCTGCTGCAGGATTTTAAAGATCCTGATTTTTAAGGATCTACTGCACGATTCGAGGAACCTATAGTCTTAAATGCCAAACTGAGGGAATGGCCAGGTGCTTAGCTCTGCTCTTCACCTGTGTTCTTCTGCTTGGGCTCAACTTTTCACCTGTGTTCCCCAGGTTTCCAATCAAGATTATCTTGAAACCAGATCTCGAGAACATCTTTCCAAACGTTTTCTGTTTGCAGCGTTCCTTAAAAATCCTTCTTCAGCGTACCTCATAAACTTTATTTGCATCAGTGGAATCATTAAACCCGTCCCAGTGCT
Organism: Calotriton arnoldi; assembly: GCA_963921515.1. Lineage (NCBI taxonomy): Eukaryota > Metazoa > Chordata > Amphibia > Caudata > Salamandridae > Calotriton > Calotriton arnoldi. Next base: position 1,036,765 of record CAWUFW010001775.1, read on the forward strand.
GTCTTCAGAGGCCTCATGTTATTGATAGGTAGGGAGAGTTAGATATTACTTGTTTGGATTGTGGGACTCCTGATGGACCCCTGTCCTGCCCCCCACACCATCATACTGCGATTCTGTCACACCCTCAAAGTTGTGCTCTAATTACTGGTTCTTGGGCCTACGCAGTGATGTATGCAGAACCTGTGTGAACCTTCGTTTCTGATCAGTGTCTCAAGTTGTGCAGCAACATCTGCTATAGAACATCAGAACAAGATCAGTTTCATGGCAATTTTTCGGCTCCAGCAAGATAAAAAGTACTGCTTCTTTGTTGTGTTGATGGTTTACCATAGTGCATGAGGTACTAGAGTGAATTTTATATATGTCTCATTTCCTATAGAATGTCACCAAAATCCATGTATATGAAATCTATGTAGACTTTAAGTTGATATGAGAACAGAGAGTAAAAGTAGTCTAGTGTTTTGTTTGGTATTAAAAAAAACTGTCACTCATGAGGGGTTGCAGAAAATTCAAGAGAACGTCAATCTGACAAGATGAGCTATGTGACTGCAAACCGATGACATCTCTTCTGTGATATCTCTCACATACCTATTCCCCTTTCCAACTGTTCACTATCGGCGCTGAGCATAATCTTGGATGTGTTAGGCTCAGGTGACAAGGTATGTTCCGCCTCGTTCCCTGGGCAACATTCAGATCAACAGGTTAGTGGTGACTTGAATCTGACACAATGGTCCAAGCATCAGGGATTAACTCATTCAGAGTTAATTTTGAATGCAAAATTTCTTCATGACGCTACTTCAACATTGACGCCAAAAAATTACACTAATCGTGTATGTCCATTTTTTTAAAACGTATTTTTTTAAGAAGAACCACTACATCATCTACACACATTCCCAAGCAATCTATCCAACATACATGCATAAGGCATTCTGCTTCTATGCCTAGCTGCCCTGACCTCCCTCCCATCCTAAACCCAGCTATCACTAGGCCTTGGTAGCTCAATCCTACCTCCACTGCACCCCAACAATCTCATTGCCTGTAGTAGTGCTATATGTACTTGTGCAAAATGATTGAACATAGTAATGGAGAGTGACATTTTGTGGCAAACACTAGAGTTGACATGTTTACACTGACAGGCCATGCCCTGGGTTGGTCACCAATTCCTCTGCACCTTTAGGTGATTGTTTTTAGAAAATCATGACTTCTGCCATTGCAAAGTTACCATGTCACTCAGGGAATCATGTATCCCAGAGAAAGCTTGTGAGTTGTTGCCTGTTTGGTGCAGTACCTCTGTATCACTAGACTGTATGTGTGGTAGCTGATGTCCAATACTTGCTAGGGCTTGGCTGATTTCCCCCAAAGTCACACACTGTCATCAAGTCACCATGGCTGCATAAGACCCATAGTGAAAGACTCTGAGTTAGGTAGGAACTCTGGTAAGTAGTTTACATCTCCCCATTATAAGTTGCATCCTGAGGGTCTGTTGGGAAATGTGCACTTACAAGGAGTATTTGATTGGCCACATCACATAGATCTCAAGTGTCAATCAAGGCCATACACAGGTTGGTCCCTTACTCCTACTGATCATAGTTTTTCATGGGTACCATATCGGTACGTTTGAAAGTAGAGATAGACATACAGGCATGTAGGAGAATCCTACTGTCTGATACACAGGGATACATACATGGGCCTGGTTTTCACATTTAGGCTCACATAATAGCACCCATATTTCTCCCCATCTTGGGCTTTGGTATATGAAATGCCACATGTTAGCACAGGGCATGGGGCTGACTTGGTGACATGGTATCAACTGATACCTTTGGTGGTATTAGAAGTACAGTAGTTTAACAAACTCAACTATAATTGTGACTTATATGCCACCTGCAATGCCCTCAATGATGTTGACAGTTTGTTTCTTCCCAAGGCCCTCCAGTGCAGCTCACCAACCAGATGTGTGGTTTTACTTACTATGTTTAGTAAACAGGTCACGCACGCACTTTAAAGGCCGTTAACCCCTTATTTGCAATATTTTCCTGGCTGTGTAGAGACTGCACTTACTATGTAAGTAGTCTGTCTCAAATGTGTGCATGCATTTTAGGTTCTGTTTTCACTGATAGATGGCCCATGATTCGGGCCACTTCTTTAACAACTTTCTCAGCTGGTACATTGAGCTCCCTTTCACAAATAAATATCCGTTTCTGTGTTTGGTTTGAGGCTATGTAAGATACAGGGGGCATATTTATGAGCCCCTTACCCTCCCCCCAGAGCACCTCTTTTTGTGACGCTCCAGCAGCGCAGTTCACAAAATCATATTTATTAGGTTAAGCAGAGCCACTTGAATGGCCTCATAGATATGGAGTAAGGCAAGGCAGGGCAAATCACTGCGTTGCATGACTCTGCTCTAGGGTGGCGTTCCATGGGCATTGCGGTGGGTGTTTCCACACAACACCCATGGATTTTGATGCTTTCCCAGCTTTATAAAACCATGTAAACCTGCGGTTGTGCCAAAACTTTATGCCTTCCCTGGGGAGGCACAACTAGGAGAAATAACTTTATTTCTCCTTGTTTTTTCTTCTTTCCATTCTGCAGCACACATAGAAAGAGTAAAAAGCCTCCCAAGATTGTTTTTGTACAGGAAGGTGCCCCTTTCTGCACAAAAACAATCCTGCCAACAGCAGAGGCACCCTTGCACCATGGTGCAAGGGTGCCTTTGTTGGCTCTAGGCTGCTGAAATGGAGCCAGCGCAGGGGGGCCTTCGTTGGTGCTAGGCTACCGAAATGGAGCCAGCGCAAGGGTAAAGGGCAGGAATGCACTGTATTAGATAAATAAGGTGCATTCCTGCCCTTTCACTTTCATGTAAGGCAGCGCAGCAAGGTGACTTGATGCAATGCCTTATGCCAAATCCCCATAAATGAGGCCCAGGGAGTAGAAATGGACTTAGTAAATTTAAGTGTCTGTGTATATAGTTGGAGGCGAACAGTTTTAACCATCGTTTTATCATTTATTTTGTTTCTGAAGTGTGTTGCAACAAAATACAAAAATCAATAGCATGTATTTTGAAAAACTCTACTCCAAGCGCAGGAGAAATTTGCATGTTTAGATATCCAAATTATCAACTACAGTTTTTTAAAAACTTTTTATTTAAGAACTCATAAAACTCTGACCAACAAGCAATACCACAGTCAGAATTCTGTACTGAGGATCATTACCTGATTTAAGCATTGGACTCCATCTCTAATGTGCACAGAAATGAGTTCTCGTCCCAACCCTAACTTATGTCTAAACAAGGTGTCATGTAGTGCTGCTTCCCTATATATCTGATATATGATGACACTCTTCCCTTACTATCTGGAGTCTGAAAGCTCCATTTCCTCATGGTGTTCAGATGTCAGTGCCCCATCCAAAATAATCTATGTGAAAAAAGAAACCATTACCATGGCCCATTAACAAGAAAGCGTTATCATATTTTTACTGTATTATATTCGTCATGATCTTCTTTATTTCTGCAAGAAGAAACAACCAAAATACGCTATCACCCCTCATACATTTGATGGTCCCCTCTGGCCTACCTCCAAACAATTGTCGTTATAATTTTATTGTCATCTTTACGAAATAATGAGTTTCTCATTATGGGGTAGAGATGTTCTCATAATGCCACACAAGGTGATTGGCACGCTCATAAATGGATCTACCTTACAAGGTATTATCTAGTGTAATTGACTTTTTATTTTCATCATTTCATACTTCTGTTCATGTGTGGAGTCTTTCTTCCAATGTTCCTAGTGTCCATTTTAGTGACTGCGAATCTGGAGGGGAATGGACACAGATGGAGCTCGAAAAATAAATTTCGTCTCTGTTCATCAACCGCAAATGTAGAACTATTGGGAACAAGCATTTAAACACCGCCAATGGATCTGAATATTATTTTCTGCTCTATTGGAAAAAGCTGATGCGGAGCAATAAATATACCTTTCTTTGTATGCTGCCCAAGTGTGGTACAGAAAATGACATGATAAATTGTTTAATTAAGCACAGCACAGTGACATACATAACCCTTGGGTGAATGTGTGCAGTATGTACAGGATGGATTATTGTTGAAATAAACAAAGCATTTTCTTCCCACTGCCCACCCTCGAATGCTTGGGATGAGTGTGATAGATGGTTCAATTAAAACGAGCATGCCCTGTCACGCCAGGCGTAAATATCCATGCCAGAGTGTTAGCGAGTGTCACCTACTGTACCGTCTTAGCAAAGTCCAGTGAGCCCAAATGCACAAGATGCGCAGGATAAATATCCTGGGAACACGTTCACACTACTTTTTTCTAGGTGTACACCTGACGTCCGTCTGAACACAGGTGAGCATGCAGGGGCGGCTCCTCCGTTATGGCGGAGGAGCGTCGCCCCACTGCTGGAAGCAGCAGGTGAAAACGTAAAATAAAATGACAATTAAGCAATTATTAAAACTGCTTTAATATCATTTTGTTTTACCTGTAGGATCCGGTTAGAATACCGCAGCTTTCATCCCAGTCCTGGGGGCAGGGCTGTCAGTGCACATGTTGGTTTGGTCGGCAGTCCCAGGATGGCCAAACCAACATGTGCACTGACATCTCCCCAACCAAGCTGCATTGTCGGGTGGAGAGAACAGTAGGTGCAGGCTGCCAGTCCCCTTTGGAGTGGAAAGCAAGCCCTCTCAGGCCAATCCCAGCGCGATGGCTGTAGGAGAGTCTGGGAGTCTGTACTCATGGGAACTGCAGTTTGCAGTTTCTGGAACAGAAGAGCACCGAGGCGAGGTGCGGGAGAAGAGGATCTTAGAGGTGGCAACCGGCAGCAGGAAAGTAAGTGTACCTTTCAAAATACAATTATGTAACATTTTTTTTTTAATTGGCAGGAAGATGTATTATACATATATATATACACTGAAAAAACCATAGGTTTCAGGGACGTTATAGTTAGAAATTAGCATTTAAAAAACCTTTGAAATTCACTGAAAAGACCACAGGTTTCAAGGACGTTATAGTTAGTTGAACATTTCACTCATACAAAACCAGAGAAATTCGGCCATTATAGTTAGTTGAGCTAACTGTAACTCGCACCCCCGCAATGCACTGCTGATGACATCACATATTACATCACTCATGACATGGTCAGTGACATCACTGATGACATCTCAAATGACATCACTGATGGCATCATTCAGTGACTGAGTGTTTTTAAAAAGTTTAAATATGTTTTATATATATATATATATATGCCGAGGTGTATTGAAGAATGAGTGGGTGTATGTGTGTCTGAATGGATGATTTAATAGGTGCATGACTGACTGTATGAGTGAGTGATTAAACATGTCTTACTAATACATGGGTGACTGACAAATCTGTATGAATGTTTGTATCAGTCTGTCAGTTGGTGTGTAAGTGGCTGTTTGGGTTGGTGAGTAGCTACATGAGTGTCTATATGGGTTTTGGATTGGTTGTCTGAGTTCCTGAATTGGGTGCCTGAGTGCCTGTGTGGGTGGGTGGGATGTGTGTGACTCCCTGCATGTATGTGTGAGTGGGTGATTCACTGGGTTTATGGGTTCAAGAGTGCATCTGTGAGGGGCTGTATGGGTGGGTGAGTGTGTGTGTGGGTGTGTTGGTTAGTGAATGGATGTCTCAGTGGTACATGTGTGAGTAACTACATATGTAAAAGGCAGTATATGTGAGTGTAGGAGTATATAACTGACTATATGTGAGAGTGAGTGATTGTGAGAGTGGCTGTATGGATGAGTGTGTGCTTGTGTCAGTGATTGTATAAGAGAGTAAGTATGTGTTAGTATCTGTATAAATAAGTGAGGTAGTGTGTGTATAACTGTGTAGGTGAGTAAATGGGAGTGTGATTAATTCTTTGCATGACTGACTAGCTGTATGAGTAACTCTATGGGTGAGTGGCGGTGTGTGAGTGTCTGTATGGGTGTATGAGTGCATATGATAGTGGCTGTATTGATGAGTGACTGCATTTATGAGTGACTATATGGATGAGGGAGTGGATGTGTGTGTAGACCTAGGAATCAGTGAGTGGGTATGTAGTAACTTGTATTGGTGTGTCTATGGTTTTGAGAATGGCAGTCTGTATTTTAGAGTGGGTGTATCAAAGGTTATATTAGGCTGTGAGGAGGTGCATCAGATTATCACATGGATGATGTCATCAGTGATGTCATTTGAGATGTCATCAGTGATGTCATCCGTGATGTCACTGACCATGTCATGAGTGATGTAATATGTGATGCCATCAGCAGTGCATTGCGGGGGCGTGAGTTATAGTTAGCTCAACTAACTATAACGGCCGAATTTCGCTGGTTTTGTGTGAGTGAAATATCTAACTAACTATAACGTCTCTGAAAAGTGTGTTTTTTTGTGAATTTCAAAGGTTTTTTAAATGCTGATTTCTAACTATAACGTCCCTGAAACCTATGGTTTTTTCAGTGAATTTCTATGGTTTTTTAAATGCTAATTTCTAACTATAACGTCCCTGAAACCTATGGTTTTTTCAATGAATTTCTATGGTTTTTTAAATGATAATTTCTAACTATAATGTCCCTGAAACCTATGGTTTTTTCAGTGAATTTCTAAGGTTTTTTAAATGCTAATTTTCAACTATGCCTACATAGGTAGGACATAGGGAGAAAGGCGCAGAAAGAAGGAAGAGAAGTGCAGAAAGAGGCAAGAGAGGTACAGAAAGAGGAATAAAGGTGCAGAAAGAAGCAAGAGAAATGCAGAAAGAGGCAACAGAAGTCCAGAAAGAGGAAGAAAGGTGAAGAAAGAAGCAAGAGATGTGCAGAAAGAACCAACAGAGGTGCAGAAAGAGGCCTACTTTGACTGTACCTTACAACAGACTCATACAAAGTACCCTAATCACTAATCCTCCTCCCAAGATGTCTTAAACCTCACTTTTCTCTTGAAGGTTCACTATTAATCGACTGCTCAGAATGTTAGGCCTACCAAATATAAAACAGCAATCCTAAGCATATCACTATTGTAAGTCTGACCAAGTTTGTGAAGGTATGCATGTGTGTCTATGCTTTTACCTAGTGACATGTTAAATAAAAATAAACATACAAACACTTGAATACCTGTGTTTCAAACAGCATACTCTGTAAATTTGTGTAAAAAAAGGTGTATGTATTTCTTTCTGCTCACAATACAGGGCACATGGGTATTCAATAGTATATTTGAGGGACTCTATAACACATATATACATAAGACATATCTGCCTGTACAACCGATTGACAGAGCAGAACTAACAAGATTTGACCACCTATAAGAGAAGCTACCCGCTTTTTAAGCTACCATCTTCAGATGCATAACACATGTGAGAATACATGTGCAAGTAGACATCAGGGTCTTGTTCGCGCTATAGAAAACTCTAAAAATAAATAAATAAAATATACCTCAGTCACGAGAGCACGCAGACCTTGCCATGCAACCCCCCTCCCCAGGCCAGTTTTGGCCCCGGGGATCCCATCCCCCGGGGCCCGGCCATTCCTTTTTTTTAGAACGGGAGGGGGCCAAGTGGCCCCGGGGACCCCATCCCCCGGGGTCGGCCCTCATGTTGGGGACCGTGGGGGAGTCCCAATGCCCCCGCGGTCCCAGCCGGCTCCCCGCCTCCTTTGGGAGCCGGCATTGCTTTTGGGCAAGGGGAGCTGCTGACATGCAGCTCCCTTTGCCCAAAAGCAATTCTGCTTTGCTTCCAAGAAGCAAAGCAGTGTTTGCTATGGCAGGGCGGGAGCCGTGCTCCCACCCTGCCATAGCAAATGGCTCACCGATCGTAGAGGAGCCCCGCCGCTTGTGTGCGGACCCAGGTGACGCCATCCGGTGTTTGCCATGAATGGGAGGCAGGTTGCAATGGATGACGATGTACAGCACCCGATGTGATGCAGAGACTTTGCACCAGCCCACTGGGGTGTTTTATGAACATTTGATTTGCGTATCTCAAAACAGACTCACTTGAGTAATACAATGTGTCACCACAAGAACCAGAAGGCTGCGTGAGTGTCCGACGCCCACATGGGCGGGTTTAAGGACTTATAATCAGGTGCACATTCTGTTTTGTTTTTTCGCTGTAGAGCCTGTGACGAAGGGCGGGAAGCCCGAAACGCGTTGGCTCAAGGATGTGATGCGATTGTTTCTGCCACTCGGCTGCAGTCTCCATTAAAGAAGCAAGATGTTACTTACCTGTGTGGCTCTTCTAAATGGGAAAACTTTGTTTGTTGATAATTTAAACGGCTGGCCCGGTCGTAGAGGAGCCCCTCCGCTTGTGTGCGGACCAAGGTGACACCATCCGGTGTTTGCCATAAATGGGAGGCAGGTTGCGATGGATGACGATGTACAGCACCCGATGTGATACAGAGACTTTGCACCAGCCCACTGGGGTGTTTTATGAACATTTGATTTGCGTATCTCAAAACAGACTCACTTGAGTAATACAATGTGTCACCACAAGAACCAGAAGGCTGCGTGAGTGGCCGACGCCCACATGGGCGGGTTTAAGGACTTATAATCAGGTGCACATTCTGTTTTGTTTTTTTGCTGTAGAGCCTGTGACGAAGGGCGGGAAGCCCGAAACGCGTTGGCTCAAGGATGTGATGCGATTGTTTCTGCCACTCGGCTGCAGTCTCCATTAAAGAAGCAAGATGTTACTTACCTGTGTGGCTCTTCTAAATGGGAAAACTTTGTTTGTTGGATATATATATATATATATTCACTGAAAAAACCATAGGTTTCAGACACGTTATAGTTACAAATTAGCATTTAAAAAACCTTTGAAATTCACTGAAAAAACCATAGGTTTTAGGGACAGTTTTAGTTACTTGGACATTGCACTCGTACAAAACCCGTGAAATTGCCCCGTTATAGTTAGTTCAGCTAACTATAACTCGCGCCCCCGCAATGCACTGCTGATGACGTCACATATTACATCACTCATGACATGGTCAGTGACATCACTGATGACAACACTGATGACATCTCAAATGACATCACTGATGACATCACTGATGACATCACTGATGACATCATCCAGTGACTGTGTGTTTCTGTAAAGTTTAAATATTTTTAATATATATAGGAAAAGACGTATTGAAGAATGAGTGGGTGTGTAAGTGTCTGTATGGATGATTTAGTAGGTGCGTGACTGACTCTATAAGTGAGTGATTTAACGTATCTTACTGAATGCATGGGTTAGTGACTAAACTGGGTGAATGTCTGTATCCGTCTGTCTGTTGCTGTGTAAGTGGCTGCATGTGTTTGTGAATAGCTAAATGAGTGTCTATATGAGTTATTGAATGCTTGTCTGAGTATCTGTATGGGTGCCTGAGTGTTTGTGTGGGAGGGGTGTGTGCAACTCTGTGCATAGATGTGTGAGTGGGTGATTCACTGGGTGGATGGTTTCAAGAGTGCATCTGTGATAGACTGTATGGGTGGGTAAGTGTGTGTAAGAGTGTGTTAGTGAGTGAATGTATGTCCCAGTGGTACATGTGTGAGTAACTACATATGTGAAAGGCAGTATATATGTGTGTTGGAGTATATAAATAGCTATAAGCAAGAGTGAGTGATTGTGATAGTGGCTGTATGGATGAGTGTGTGCTTGTATCTGTGATTGTATAAGAGCGTAACAATGTGCTACTATTTGTATGAGTAAGTGAGCTGGTGTGTGTATAACTGTATAGGTGAGTAAATGGCAGTGTGTTTAATTATTTGCATGACTGACTAGGTGTGTGAGTATCTCTATGGATGAGTGGCGTTGTTTGAGTGTCTATATAGGAGTAAGAGTGCATATGATAGTCCTGTACTGAGTGACCGTAAGTATGAGTGACTGTACGGGTGAGTGAGTGGATGTGTGTGTGTAGACCTAAGAATCAGTGAGTGGGTATGTAGTTATTGGTGTTGGAGTGTCTATGGTTTTGCGAATGGCAGTCTGTAATTTAGAGTGGGTGTATCAAAGGTTATATTAGGGTGTGAGGAGGTGCATCAGATTATCACGTGGATGATGTCACCAGTGATGTCATTTGAGATGTCATCAGTGATGTCATCAGTGATGTCACTGACCATGTCATGAGTGATGTAATATGTGACGTCATCAGCAGTGCATTGCGGGGGCGCGAGTTATAGTTAGCTGAACTAACTATAACGGGGCAATTTCACGGGTTTTGTACGAGTGCAATGTCCAAGTAACTAAAACTGTCCCTAAAACCTATGGTTTTTTCAGTGAATTTCAAAGGTTTTTTAAATGCTAATTTGTAACTATAACGTGTCTGAAACCTATGGTTTTTTCAGTGAATTTCAAAGGTTTTTTAAATGCTAATTTGTAACTATAACGTGTCTGAAACCTATGGTTTTTTCAGTGAATTTCAAAGGTTTTTTAAATGCTAATTTCTAACTATAACGTGCCTGAAACCTACGTTTTTTTCAGTGAATTTCAAAGGTTTTGTAAATGACAATTTTTAAATGTATTAATTGTTATATTAATTTTTTTCATACTGATTTACTACATTTTTAGAAACAATTTTTTTTTACATATTTTATTTTTTAAATTACATTGTAATTACATTATACATTACATTACAAAAAATACTTTCTCAGAATGAATTACTTTAGTTTAAATACTTTGCAGATAGGCAATAGACTTTTAAGTACAGTAGTTACAGTTGTTGCAATGGGCAACACATTTTCAAACACAATGCAACATTCAGCTCAATGTGAATTTCTAGTTAAATGCAATTAGTTACTTTATGGATTACTTTTGTAACCACAGGACTGGATCCTAGATTCAGTCCTGGTACATCTCCTGTAAACAGTTGAGTAAAAGCGTTTTGGTTACAGTCGTGATTTTTAAGGAATATTATTGTATTTTAAAAGTTGACACTTAGAAACTTTTTCTCATAGAATCACCAATGTTATCCTATGGAAGGAAATTCACTTAGCAGGTAAAAACTGTTATCATTACTTTTTCTTACTCAGTGTTGGATCCTGGATCCAGCACTGGTGCATCTCCTGTAAACAGTTGAAAGAATGCGTTTAAGTCATACAGGCGATTTTTAAGGAATATTTGTAGTTTGTGAAAATCAACACTTTGAAACTTTTTGCTGAAAACCAGTCAATCTTAGCCTATGAAGGAAATTCAAGTTACCGGTAAGTACGGTTAAAATTACTTTTGAGGACCAGTACTGGGCTGAAAGATGCAGCACTGAGGTCTCTCCTGATAACAGGTGAGTAAATCGGAATTCGTATTTCGGCTGATTTTAGAGGAATATTTTAAAGTTCCAAAACTCCACACTTAGAAGAATTTCCAAGTGAAACCAGTCAATGGTAGCCTATGGAAGGAAATTCAAGTTACCGGTAAGTACGGTTAAAATTACTTTTCAGGACCAGTACTGGGCTGAAAGATGCAGCACTGAGGTCTCTCCTGATAACAGGTGAGTAAATCGGAATTCGTATTTCGGCTGATTTTAGAGGAATATTTGCACAATGGTGAAGGGAGGGGGCGGGGCCTGAGGTGACATCTGTGCAAACGCGCCCGTTGCGCGTTTTAAGTTGGGGGATTAAGTCCCCTTGAATCCTGAGGGTCCCTAGGGGCCAACTAGCCCACCAGGAACCTCCAATATGCGCCAGGGGCTGCGTTGCAGAGACGTGTAGAGAGGCCACACCTCTCTGCAACGCAGCTCTGTGGCGCTTTCTGGATGTACCTGTTGGGCTAGTTGGCCCTCAGGGACCCTCAGGATTGAAGGGGATTTAATTCCCCATCTTAAAACGCGCCACGGGGCCTGTTTGCACACATGTCACCTGAAGCCCCGCCCTCCCTTCACCACTGTGCAAATGCGCCCGTGGCGCGTTTTAAGTTGGGGGATTAAGTCCCCTTGAATCCTGAGGGTCCCCGGAGTCCAACTAGCCCACCATATACCTCCAAAAAGCGCCACAGAGCTGCGTTGCAGAGAGGTGTAAAAGGGGTGTGGCCTCTCTACACGTCTCTGCAACGCAGCCCCCTGGCGCATATTGGAGGTTCCTGTGGGCTAGAGAGCCCTCCCGCACCATTTTTTTTAAAAAGCCCCGGGGGGTGGCGGTCCCCGGGCTTGGGGGCCCTTTGAGGCCCCCCACACATTAAATTATCCCCCCACCATGCCCCCGGGACTTGGGCCACCCGGGGCCAATTAACATCGAAGCGCGAGAGACCGCGCTTCGATTTTTATTTTTTTGGCAGGATTCGCGCACCCTGAGCGCATCCTGCCGATTTTTAAAAAAAAAAATGCTTTTTTGCCCAGGGGTCCTTGTGGGACCCCTGAGCAGGCCTAGGGGTTAGGGTGTTTCTACCCTGCCCCCTTTGTGCGTTTTGCGCACTTGTTTCTTTTTTTTCTCGGCGGGATACGTGCACCCTAAGCGCATCCCGCCGATTTAAAAAAATAAATCTTTTTCTGCCCAGGGGTCCTTGTGGGACCCCTGAGCAGACCTAGGGGTCAGGGTGTTTCTACCCTGCTCCTTTTGCGCTTTGCGCACTTGTTTCTGTCCCTCGGTTCTACCGAGGGACAAAATGGCTGCCAACACTTCCTGAATCGGAATGTTGACAGCCAGCTGACAGCCAATTAGCATGCAGCTCGTGATCGGGACGGTGCGCGCAGGGTGCGCTGAGGGTACGCGTATCCGACGCGCCCATAGATATATATGTGAATTTCTCAGGAACTACTGAACGGATTTACACCATTTAAGCAAAAGGCACCAGTCTGAACCAAGGGCTACCTCTTTGCCAAAGTTGGTGTAATTCCGTTCAGCAGTTCGGGCTGTAGCTGCGACTAAAGGTTCCTATGGAAAAATGAATGGGGAAAACGCGTTTTGGGACCCCCCTTTTTTCTCGGCCCCCGCTTCACGTATCACCCCGAGACTTTCAGGGTAGGAGCGGAGCGCCCCAACAAGTTGGAAACTTTCACGAAGATTCGTCAACCGGCGCCAACGTTATTTCAAATAGAATGTTGCGGATTTCCTATGGATAATAGGTTGTAACTATAAACCGCCAGTAGATAATATATATATATATATATATATATATATATATATATATATATATATATTATTATCTACTGGCGGACGCCAGTAGATAGTTATAGTTAGGACCTATTTTCCATAGGAAATTCACAACATTCTATTTCCAATAACTTTGGCGCCGGTTGACAAATCTTCGCGAAATTTTCAAAACTCGTGGGGCGCTCCGGTCCGCTCCTATCCTGAAAGTTTCGGGGTGATTCGGCAAGCGGGGCCGAGAAAAAAGGGGGTCCCAAAACATGTTTTCCCCATGCAATTTTCCATAGGAAACTTTAGACACGGCTCAAGCCCGAACTGCTGAACGGAATTACACCAAATTTGGCAAAGAGGTAGTTCTTGGTTCAGAAAGAACCCTTTTTGTTAAATGGTGTAAATATGTTCAGTAGTTGCTGAGAAAATCAAAAGTAAAAATCCATATATATCTATGGCCGCGGAGGATCCGCGCACCCTACAGATTAGGATCCGCGCACCCTGCCGATCACGAGCTGCATTGTAATTGGTTGTGAACACTCTAAACCAGGAACTGTTGGTAGCCATCTTGTCCCTCGGTAGAAGCGAGGCACAAGATGGCAGTAAAATGAAGGCGTAAAGAAGAAGAGGGGGCAGGGTTGAAACACCCTGAACCCGTAGGTCTGCTTAGGGGGTCCTAGAAGGACTTCTAGGGCTAAAAAAAGCATTTTTTTTTTTAAACGCCGCGATACGCGTAGGGTGCGCGGATCCAGCCGCGAAAATGAAAAAAAGGAAGTGCGGGCTCCTGCGCTTCGTTTAATTAAAGCCCCGGGTGGGCCAGGTCCCGGAGGCATGTGACAAAAAGTGTGGGGGGCCCTAATCCCCTCCACACTGCCCCGGGACTGCCACCCCCGGGGCAAAGTATGAATATTTGCAGGGGCACACGGGCCCCCCCGCAATGCCGGGGACCGCCACCCCCCAGGCTTTTTAAAAAAAAATTAATTTAACCTGGATTTTGAAAGAGAGAGCAGGAAACCTGAAATGCCGGCTCCCGAAGGACGTGGGGAGCCGGCGGGACCGTGGGGGCATTGGGGCTCCCCCCACAGTCTCCATCATTATGTATAGGCCCCGGTGGATGGGGTCCCTGGGGAGAATATAAATTAGTGGTAGGAGCTAAAAAAAAATTTACGGAAAAATTTGGAGTCGCGACTCCAGCGCGGCGCTCAGCGCGGCCCCCTGGTGTGAACGCGTTGGGTGCGCAACTCCAAAAAAAATAGGAAAAATAAATAAATAAAGAAAATAATATACATTTATTACAAAAAATAAAACAAAAAAAGAATATTTCAGTTACAATATTTTTAAAAACATTTTTTTCCCATTTATATTAAAAATATATTATGTAATTTAAAAAATAAAATATGTAAAAATAAACAGTTAAAGATCTGTAGAAAATCAGTATAAAAAAATACATATAACTATTATTACATTTAAAAATTATCATTTAAAAACCTTCGAAATTCACTGAAAAAACCATAGGTTTCAGACATGTTATAGTTAGGAATTAGCATTTAAAAAACCTTAGAAATTCACTGAAAAAACCATAGGTTTCAGGGCTGTTATAGTTAGCTGGACATTTCACTCGTACAAAACCATTGAAATTCCTCCGTTATAGTTAGTTCAGCTAACTATAACTCGCACCCCCGCAATGCACTGCTGATGACGTCACATATTTAATCACTCATGACATGGTCAGTGACATCACTGATGACATCACTGATGACATCTCAAATGACATCACTGATGACATCACTGATGACATCATCCATGTGACAATCTGATGCACCTCCTCACACACTAATATAACCTTTGATACACTTACTGTAAAATACAGACTACCATTTTCGATACCATTGACACACTAATACCAGTTACTACATACCCACTCAGTGATTCCTAGGTCTGCAGTGCATTGCGGGGCACGAGTTATAGTTAGCTGAACTAACTATAATGGAGGAATTTCAATGGTTTTGTACGAGTGAAATGTCCAGCTAACTATAACAGCCCTGAAACCTATGGTTTTTTCAGTGAATATATATATACATACATATATACATACATACATACACATTTATATATATATATTCACTGAAAAAACCATAGGTTTCAGGGACGTTATAGTTAGAAATTAGCATTTAAAAAACCTTAGAAATTCACTGAAAAAACCACTGGTTTTAGGGACGTTATAGTTAGTTGGACATTTCACTCGTACAAACCCAGAGAAATTCGGCCGTTATAGTTAGTTCAGCTAACTATAACTTGCGCTCCCGCAATGTACTGCTGATGACGTCACATATTACATCATTCATGACATGGTCAGTGACATCACTGATGACATCTCAAATGACATCACTGATGACATCATCCACGTGATAATCTGATGCACCTCCTCACACCCTAATATAACCTTTGATACACCCCCAGGACACTGCTGTTTGCTATGGCAGGGCAGGAGCCTCGCGGTTCCCGCCCTGTCATAGCAAACTTGCTTTGGATTTTGGAAGCGAGAGCATGGAAATCTGCTCTCGCTTCCAAAATCCAAAGCAGATTGCTTTTCCACACGGGGAGCTGCATGTCAGCAGCTCCCCGTGTGAAAAGCAATGCCGGCTCTTGCAGGACGCGGGGAGCCGGCGGGACCGTGGGGGCATTGGGGCTCCCCCACAGTCCCCAATGGATAGGGCCGGCCCCGGGGGATGGGGTCCCCGGGGCTAGAAGTGGCCCGGGAGGGGGCAACATGGCCCCCCTCCCCTAAAAATAAAATTTTTAAAAAAAATTTAAAAGGAAAGGCCGGCCCCGGGGGATGGGTCCCCGGGGCAATAAATGGCCTGAGGAGCGGGGCCACACGGCCCCCCTCCAAATATATATAAAAAATAAAAAAATACTGGCCATGCCCCGGGGGATGGGGTCCCCGGGGCCAAAAATGGCCTCGGGAGGGGGGCCACGCGGCCCCCATCCGTTTAAAAAAATAAATTAACAAAATAGGGGTCAGGCCCTGGGGGATGGGGGTCCCAGGGCTCCAAAAAAAGAAAAAGAAGGGGGTCCACACAGCCCCCCTCCCAGCAACACTCTGCACTCTTCTAAGGTGGGGAATTAATTCCCCTTGAATCCTGGGGGGTCCCTGGGGGCCAACTAGCCCACCAGGTACCTCCAGTATGGCTTTTTCTGCAGTTCTCTTCCATCTTTCTGCACATCTGTTGCCTCTTTCTGCACCTCATTTGCTTCTTTCTGCACCCCTGTTGTCTCTTTCTGCACTTGTCTTCCCTCTTTCTGTACCTTTCCTGCCTGTTTTTGTATCTCACTTGCTTCTTTCTGCACTTTTCTTGCTTCTTTCTGCACCCCTGTTGTCTCTTTCTGCACTCGTCTTCCCTCTTTCTGTACCTTTCCTGCCTGTTTTTGCATCTCACTTGCCTCTTTCTGCACTTTTCTTGCTTCTTTCTACAGCTCTGTTGCTTCTTTCAGCAATTCTCTTGCCTCTTTGTGCACTTTTCTTGCCTGTTTCTGCACTTCTCTTTCCTCTTTCTGCACCCCTGTTGCTTCATTCTGCACTTTCCATGCTTCTTTCTGCACCTGTCTTGCTTCTTTCTGCACCCCTGTTGTCTCTTTATGTACCTCTTTTGCCTCTTTCTGCACTTTTCTTGCCTTTTTCTGCACTTCTCTTCCCTATTTCTGCACGTCTGTTGCCTCTTTCTGCACCTCATTTGCTTCTTTCTGCACCCCTGTTGTCTCTTTCTGCACTCGTCTTCCCTCTTTCTGTACCTTTCCTGCTTGTTTTTGCATCTTACTTGCATCTTTCTGCACTTTTCTTGCTTCTTTCTACACCTCTGTTGCTTCTTTCAGCAATTCTCTTGCCTCTTTGTGCACTTCTCTTGCCTGTTTCTGCACTTTTCGTGCCTCTTTCTGCACCCCTGTTGCTTCATTCTGCACTTTCCATGCTTCTTTCTGCACCCCTGTTGTCTCTTTATGTACCTCTTTTGCCTCTTCCTGCACTTTTCTTGGCTTTTTCTGCACCTCTCTTCCCTCTTTCTGCACGTCTGTTGCCTCTTTCTGCACCTCATTTGCTTCTTTCTGCTCCCCTGTTGTCTCTTTCTGCACTCGTGTTCCCTCTTTCTGTACCTTTCCTGCCTGTTTTTGCATCTCACTTGCCTCTTTCTGAACTTTTCTTGCTTCTTTCTGCACCCTTGTTGTCTCTTTATGTGCCTCTTTTGCCTCTTTCTGCACTTTTTTTGCCTTTTTCTGCACTTGTCTTCCCTCTTTCTGCACGTCTGTTGCCTCTTTCTGCACCTTATTTGCTTCTTTCTGCACCCCTGTTGTCTCTTTCTGAACTCATCTTCCCTCTTTCTGTACCTTTCCTGCCTGTTTTTGTATCTCACTTGCTTCTTTCTGCACTTTTCTTGCTTCTTTCTGCACCCCTGTTGTCTCTCTATGTACCTCTTTTGCCTCTTTCTGCACTTTTTTTGCCTTTTTCTGCACTTCTCTTCCCTCTTTCTGCACGTCTGTTGCCTCTTTCTGCACCTCATTTGCTTCTTTCTGCACCCCTGTTGTCTCTTTCTGCACTCGTCTTCCCTCTTTCTGTACCTTTCCTGCCTGTTTTTGTATCTCACTTGCTTCTTTCTGCACTTTTCTTGCTTCTTTCTGCACCCCTGTTGTCTCTTTCTGCACTCGTCTTCCATCTTTCTGTACCTTTCCTGCCTGTTTTTGCATCTCACTTGCCTCTTTCAGCACTTTTCTTGCTTCTTTCTACACCTCTGTTGCTTCATTCAGCAATTCTCTTGCCTCTTTGTGCACTTCCCTTGCATGTTTCTGCACTTCTCTTACCTCTTGCTGCACCCCTGTTGCTTCATTCTGCACTTTCCATGCTTCTTTCTGCACCTGTCTTGCTTCTTTCTGCACCCCTGTTGTCTCTTTATGTACCTCTTTTGCCTCTTTCTGCACTTTTCTTGCCTTTTTCTGCACCTCTCTTCCCTATTTCTGCACATCTGTTGCCTCTTTCTGCACCTCATTTGCTTCTTTCTGCACCCCTGTTGTCTCTTTCTGCACTCGTCTTCCCTCTTTCTGTACCTTTCCTGCTTGTTTTTGCATCTTACTTGCATCTTTCTGCACTTTTCTTGCTTCTTTCTACACCTCTGTTGCTTCTTTCAGCAATTCTCTTGCCTCTTTGTGCACTTCTCTTGCCTGTTTCTGCACTTTTCATGCCTCTTTCTGCACCCCTGTTGCTTCATTCTGCACTTTCCATGCTTCTTTCTGCACCCCTGTTGTCTCTTTATGTACCTCTTTTGCCTCTTCCTGCACTTTTCTTGGCTTTTTCTGCACCTCTCTTCCCTCTTTCTGCACGTCTGTTGCCTCTTTCTGCACCTCATTTGCTTCTTTCTGCTCCCCTGTTGTCTCTTTCTGCACTTGTGTTCCCTCTTTCTGTAACTTTCCTGCCTGTTTTTGTATCTCACTTGCTTCTTTCTGCACTTTTCTTGCTTCTTTCTGCACCCCTGTTGTCTCTCTATGTACCTCTTTTGCCTCTTTCTGCACTTCTTTTGCCTTTTTCTGCACTTCTCTTCCCTCTTTCTGCACGTCTGTTGCCTCTTTCTGCACCTCATTTGCTTCTTTCTGCACCCCTGTTGCTTCTTTCTGCACCCCTGTTGTCTCTTTCTGCACTCGTCGTTCCTCTTTCTGTACCTTTCCTGCCTGTTTTTGCATCTCACTTGCCTCTTTCTGCACTTTTCTTGTTTCTTTCTACACCTCTGTTGCTTCTTTCAGCAATTCTCTTGCCTCTTTGTGCACTTCCCTTGCCTGTTTCTGCACTTCTCTTGCCTCTTTCTGCACCCCTGTTGCTTCATTCTGCACTTTCCATGCTTCTTTCTGCACCTGCCTTGCTTCTTTCTGCACCCCTGTTGTCTCTTTATGTACCTCTTTTGCCTCTTTCTGCACTTTTCTTGCCTTTTTCTGCACCTCTCTTCCCTATTTCTGCACGTCTGTTGCTTCTTTCTGCACCTCATTTACTTCTTTCTGCACCCCTGTTGTCTCTTTATGCACTTGTCTTCCCTCTTTCTGTACCTTTCCTGCCTGTTTATGCATCTCACTTGCCTCTTTCTGCACTTTTCTTGCTTCTTTCTACACCTCTGTTGCTTCTTTCAGCAATTCTCTTGCCTCTTTGTGCACATCTCTTGCCTGTTTCTGCACTTCTCTTGCCTCTTTCTGCACCCCTGTTGCTTCATTCTGCACTTTCCATGCTTCTTTCTGCACCTGTCTTGCTTCTTTCTGCACCCCTGTTGTATCTTTATGTACCTCTTTTGCCTCTTTCTGCACTTTTCCTGGCTTTTTCTGCCCCTCTCTTCCCTCTTTCTGCACGTCTGTTGCCTCATTCTGCACCTTATTTGCTTCTTTCTGCACCCCTGTTGTCTCTTTCTACACTCGTCTTCCGTCTTTCTGTACCTTTCCTGCCTGTTTTTGCACCTCACTTGCCTCTTTCTGCACTTTCCTTGCTTCTTTGTACACCTCTGTTGCTTCTTTCAGCAATTCTCTTGCCTCTTTGTGCACTTCTCTTGCCTGTTACTGCACCTCTCTTGCCTCTTTCTGCACCCCTGTTGGCTCTTTCTGCGCCTCACTTGCTCCTTTCTGCACCTGTCTTGCTTCTTTCTGCACCCCTGTTGTCTCTTTATGTACCTCTTTTGCCTCTTTCTGCACTTTTCTTGGCTTTTTCTGCAACTCTCTTCCCTCTTTCTGCACGTCTGTTGCCTCTTTCTGCACCTCATTTGCTTCTTTCTGCACCCCTGTTGTCTCTTTCTGCACTCATCTTCCCTCTTTCTGTACCTTTCCTGCCTGTTTTTGCATCTCACTTGCCTCTTTCTGCACTTTTCTTGCTTCTTTCTACACCCCTGTTGCTTCTTTCAGCAATTCTCTTACCTCTTTGTGCATTTCTCTTGCCTGTTTCTGCACCTCTCTTGCCTCTTTTTGCACCTCTGTTGGCTCTTTCTGCACCTCACTTGCTCCTTTCTACACTTCTCTTGCCTCTTTCTGCACCCCTGTTGCTTCATTCTGCACTTTCCATGCTTCTTTCTGCACCTGTCTTGCTTATTTCTGCACCCCTGTTGTCTCTTTATGTACCTCTTTTGCCTCTTTCTGCACTTTTCTTGCCTTTTTCTGCACCTCTCTTCCTGCACGTCTGTTGCCTCTTTCTGCACCTCATTTGCTTCTTCCTGCACCCCTGTTGTCTCTTTCTGCACTCGTCTTCCCTCGTTCTGTACCTTTCCTTGCCTGTTTTTGCATCTCACTTGCCTCTTTCTGCACTTTTCTTGCTTCTTTCTACACCTCTGTTGCTTCTTTCAGCAATTCTCTTGCCTCTTTGTGCACTTCTCTTGCCTGTTTATGCACTTCTTTCGCCTCTTTCGGCACCACTGTTGCTTCATTCTGCACTTTCCATGCTTCTTTCTGCACCTGTCTTGCTTCTTTCTGCACCCCTGTTGTCTCTTTATGTACCTCTTTTGCCTCTTTCTGCACTTTTCTTGGCTTTTTCTGCAACTCTCTTCCCTCTTTCTGCACGTCTGTTGCCTGTCTTCACCTCATTTGCTTCTTTCTGCACCCCTGTTGTCTCTTTCTGCACTCGTCTTCCCTCTTTCTGTACCTTTCCTGCCTGTTTTTGCATCTCACTTGCCTTTTTCTGCACTTTTCTTGCTTCTTTCTACACCCCTGTTGCTTCTTTCAGCAATTCTCTTGCCTCTTTGTGCACTTCTCTTGCCTGTTTCTGCACCTCTCTTGCCGCTTTTTGCACCTCTGTTGGCTCTTTCTGCACCTCACTTGCTCCTTTCTACACTTCTCTTGCCTCTTTCTGCACCCCTGTTGCTTCATTCTGCACTTTCCATGCTTCTTTCTGCACCTGTCTTGCATATTTCTGCACCCCTGTTGTCTCTTTATTTACCTCTTTTGCATCTTTCTGCACTTTCCTTGCCTTTTTCTGCACCTCTCTTCCCTCTTTCTGCACGTCTGTTGCCTCTTTCTGCACCTCATTTGCTTCTTTCTGCACCCCTGTTGTCTCTTTCTGCACTCGTCTTCCCTCTTTCTGTACCTTTCCTGCCTGTTTTTGCATCTCACTTGCCTCTTTCTGCACTTTTCTTGCTTCTTTCTACACCTGTTGCTTCTTTCAGCAATTCTCTTGCCTCTGTGCACTTCTCTTGCCTGTTTCTGCACTTCTCTTGCCTCTTTCGGCACCCCTGTTGCTTCATTCTGCACATTCCATGCTTCTTTCTGCACCTGTCTTGCTTCTTTATACACCCCTGTTGTCTCTTTATGTACCTCTTTTGCCTCTATCTGCACTTTTCTTGGCTTTTTCTGCACCTCTCTTCCCCTTTCTGCATGTCTGTTGCCGCTTTCTGCAACTCATTTGCTTCTTTCTGCACCCCTGTTGTCTCTTTATGCACTCGTCTTCCCTCTTTCTGTACCTTTCCTGCCTGTTTTTGCATCTCACTTGCCTCTTTCTGCACTTTTTTTGCTTCTTTCTACACCTCTATTGCTTCTTTCAGCAATTCTCTTGCCTCTTAGTGCACATCTCTTGCCTGTTTCTGCACTTCTCTTGCCTCTTTCTGCACCCCTGTTGCTTCATTCTGCACTTTCCATGCTTCTTCCTGCACCTGTCTTGCTTATTTCTGCACCCCTGTTGTGTCTTTATGTACCTCTTTTGCCTCTTTCTGCACTTTTCTTGGCTTTTTCTGCACCTCTCTTCCCTCTTTCTGCACGTCTGTTGCCTCTTTCTGCACCTTATTTGCTTCTTTCTGCCCCCCTGTTGTCTCTTTCTACACTCGTCTTCTGTCTTTCTGTACCTTTCCTGCCTGTTTTTGCATCTCACTTGCTTCTTTCTGCACTTTTCTTGCTTCTTTGTACACCTCTGTTGCTTCTTTCAGCAATTCTCTTGCCTCTTTGTGCACTTCTCTTGCCTGTTTCTGCACCTCTCTTGCCTCTTTCTGCACCCCTGTTGGCTCTTTCTGCGCCTTACTTGCTCCTTTCTGCACCTATCTTGCTTCTTTCTGCACCTCTGTTGTCTCTTTATGTACTTCTTTTGCCTCTTTCTGCACTTTTCTTGGCTTTTTCTGCACCTCTCTTCCCTCTTTCTGCACGTCTGTTGCCTCTTTCTGCACCTCATTTGCTTCTTTCTCACCCCTGTTGTCTCTTTCTGCACTCGTCTTCCCTCTTTCTGTACCTTTCCTGCCTGTTTTTGCATCTCACTTGCCTCTTTCTGCACTTTTCTTGCTTCTTTCTACACCCCTGTTGCTTCTTTCAGCAATTCTCTTGCCTCTTTGTGCACTTCTCTTGCCTGTTTCTGCACCTCTCTTGCCTCTTTTTGCACCTCTGTTGGCTCTTTCTGCACCTCACTTGCTCCTTTCTAAACTTCGCTTGCCTCTTTCTGCACCCCTGTTGCTTCATTCTGCACTTTCCATGCTTCTTTCTGCACCTGTCTTGCTTATTTCTGCACCCCTGTTGTGTCTTTATGTACCTCTTTTGCCTCTTTCTGCACTTTTCTTGCCTTTTTCTGCACCTCTCTTCCCTCTTTCTGCACGTCTGTTGCCTCTTTCTGCACCTCATTTGCTTCTTTCTGCACCCCTGTTGTCTCTTTCTACACTCGTCTTCCGTCTTTCTGTACCTTTCCTGCCTGTTTTTGCATCTCACTTGCCTCTTTCTGCACTTTTCTTGCTTCTTTGTACACCTCTGTTGCTTCTTTCAGCAATTCTCTTGCCTCTTTGTGCACTTCTCTTGCCTGTTTCTGCACCTCTCTTGCCTCTTTCTGCACCCCTGTTGGCTCTTTCTGCGCCTCACTTGCTCCTTTCTGCACCTGTCTTGCTTCTTTCTGCACCCCTGTTGTCTCTTTATGTACCTCTTTTGCCTCTTTCTGCACTTTTCTTGGCTTTTTCTGCACCTCTCTTCCCTCTTTCTGCACGTCTGTTGCCTCTTTCTGCATCTCATTTGCTTCTTTCTGCACCCCTGTTGTCTCTTTCTGCACTCGTCTTCCCTCTTTCTGTACCTTTCCTGCCTGTTTGTGCATCTCACTTGCCTCTTTCTGCACTTTTCTTGCTTCTTTCTACACCCCTGTTGCTTCTTTCAGCAATTCTCTTGCCTCTTTGTGCACTTCTCTTGCCTGTTTCTGCACCTCTCTTGCCTCTTTTTGCACCTCTGTTGGCTCTTTCTGAACCTCACTTGCTCCTTTCTACACTTCTCTTGCCTCTTTCTGCACCCCTGTTGCTTCATTCTGCACTTTCCATGCTTCTTTCTGCACCTGTCTTGCTTATTTCTGCACCCCTGTTGTGTCTTTATGTACCTCTTTTGCCTCTTTCTGCACTTTTCTTGCCTTTTTCTGCACCTCTCTTCCCTCTTTCTGCACGTCTGTTGCATCTTTCTGCACCTCATTTGCTTCTTTCTGCACCCCTGTTGTCTCTTTCTACACTCGTCTTCCATCTTTCTGTACCTTTCCTGCCTGTTTTTGCATCTCACTTGCCTCTTTCTGCACTTTTCTTGCTTCTTTGTACAACTCTGTTGCTTCTTTTAGCAATTCTCTTGCCTCTTTGTGCACTTCTCTTGCCTGTTTCTGCACCTCTCTTGCCTCTTTCTGCACCCCTGTTGGCTCTTTCTGCGCCTCACTTGCTCATTTCTGCACCTGTCTTGCTTCTTTCTGCACCCCTGTTGTCTCTTTATGTACCTCTTTTGCCTCTTTCTGCACTTTTCTTGGCTTTTTCTGCACCTCTCTTCCCTCTTTCTGCACGTCTGTTGCCTCTTTCTGCACCTCATTTGCTTCTTTCTGCACCCCTGTTGTCTCTTTCTGCACTCGTCTTCCATCGTTCTGTACCTTTCCTCCCTGTTTTTGCATCTCACTTGCCCCTTTCTGTACTTTTCTTGCTTCTTTCTACACCTCTGTTGCTTCTTTCAGCAATTCTCTTGCCTCTTTGTGCACTTCTCTTGCCTGTTTATGCACTTCATTTGCCTCTTTCGGCACTCCTGTTGCTTCATTCTGCACTTTCCAAGCTTCTTTCTGCACCTGTCTTGCTTCTTTATGCACCCCTGTTGTCTCTTTATGTACTTCTTTTGCCTCTTTCTGCACTTTTCTTGGCTTTTTCTGCACCTCTGTGAGAAGTTGGCCTGGTATATGCTGTTCACTAATTAAAGTGGACACCTTGCACCAGAACAATTCGACTCTTATGGTAGATAGGTTTAAGACAACCTTTATAGAAAGCTATCCTAGTGGTAGCTGTGGAGAGCAGCCTTCAGGCTAAGTCTTGAAGGAATGTAAAGCAGCTTGTTTTACCACACAATCTCTTGAATCCCCAAATGAAAAGACACCACACAGGTATATATATCAAATATATATGTATTTATTAATAAACACTCTCTACTAATCTCTTTATGAGATTAGAAGTCAGGAACATATGTACAAGTCAAATGTTATCAAAATAAGTTTAGCACAATCGAATATCACAATCTTAGTTTGGCTAGACCTAGGTCTAGGGCATCTAGAATCGAGGGACCCCCAAGAACCTCCCCAGGTAGTTATAGGAGACCCACAGGGGACGGACGCGGTGTCCTGGCACCGGTGCGAGTCCTATACGAGTCTATGCGCACAGACGCGATTGAGATTTCAATGTTAAAGGTCCCTTGCGTGTTCGAGGCGAACACACCGATCGGTCCTTGTACGAGCCTAAGGACGCGGTTACAGATTGAGTTGCAAGGGAGATGGACGCGCTGTGTCTAACACAGACGCGAACCTTGTGCGAGTCAGTGCAATGGAGGTCTCAATGTTACAGGCCCCTTGTGTGTTCGAGGCGAACACCGATCGGACTCAGTACGAGTCGAAGGACACAGTTCTAGATAGTGTTACAAAGGAGATGGACGCGGTGTGTCTAACACAGACGCGAACCCTGTACGTGTCAGCGCAATTGTCGCACTTAGAAAATAAGAGTTTTAGGGCACTTCGAGGGAAGCTACAAGCAAGTCACTTACAGGGTAAGTAGTTCTAGGGCCCACACCCATAGGAGCACCGTAGTGCTGAAGTTACCTCACCCAGGGGAGCCGGGTGCATAGGTGTCCTTTGGTGTCGGGTTGCGGCGTCGTTTTCAATGGGAGCCAGTGAAGACTTGCTGCTTGCGGCGACAGGAGAAGTGTCCGGAGGAATCCAAGCCTGGATTTGGAAGATGGAAGACCTGAAAGCAGAGGGGACAGTGTTCAAAGTCACTTGGCAGTGACTCGGGGCAAGGAAGATGGATGCCCACCGTCGTTGCTAGATTCAGGTCGTTCACAGTTGCCTTGACTCTTCAGCCACGAGGTCCAGGAGGCATCGACGATGACCAGGAGCTGGATGCGGCGTGTCCCACGATGTCTGCAGCTTACTGCGGTGTCGGCAACTCGATTGAAGCCAATAAGCCTTGGTAACAGCAAGTCTTGGGGAAAGTGTAAAGAGACAATGGTGCAGACCAGCAAGCTCTGTGGGACTCACCCAGCGAAGGTAAGTCAGGGCAGGCCTGGAGCAACCAGGGAAGCCCTTTGGTTTCTTTAGAAAGTCTTTTGGGAACCCACAATCCAGCTGGCAAGGGATTGCTAAGACACCTCGGGAGGATTCGCTCAACAGGGGCCCACGGTCACTTAGGACGTGGTAGGCCTCTGATCTTCAGAGGGATTCCTGCTGGAGGCTAGGACCACACGTGGTCCAAAGCACAAGTTCGTGGAACATTGTAAAGGGGTTGCACTCGACAATAGTGCATGGTACCCAGGGGTCGTGGTTCCTCGTCATTCTTGGGGTCCACTGGCCTCAGCTTCGCTGGGGACTCACAATAGCCTTTCAGAAGTCAGGAAATCTACTTATTGGGCTGCAGGGACTTCGGACTCCGCCGGGAGCGGCATAGTTTGCGACCGTCATGTGTAGTTTTTGGTGCCTGCCAAGCAGGGGAGTCACTCCTTGACTCCAAGGGAGATTCTTCAGTCTTCCAAAGGTTGTGGAACGTCGAAGGTCCAGGATTCTTCTTCAGATCGTCGTCCAGGGAAATCTAGGTTGCAATGCACAGGTTCCCCCTCTTATACTAAAAGAAAGGGAGGGACTAGCTCTATGACCCTACCTATGGGAGGGTCAGGGGAGTGGGTGGCTACACCCACTTCCCTTTGTCCAGTTTCGCGCCAGAGCAGGGGCAGGTAGCCCCTGAGCCGGTTTGAACTGGGGTATGCACAGAGGAGCCTTCTGCTCCCCCAGTGCAGGACTTCAAAGCACTCTAAGAGTGCACCCACCCAGCCCCAATACACTAAACCCTGTCTGGAAGGTGGTCACACCCCTTGGGACAGGATATCTATTGTTGGGCTTCCTCCACTGTGAGTGTTGGTCATCAGCAGGAGGGCAGCCCAGTGTCTGTGACTGATGGCATCCATTTTGTGATGCCAGGGCTCTGCAGGATTCTACTGCGTTTCCACAGTAGGTACATGTCTATCCCTCTAGAAGGGTGGAATGCTACCCCCGCCGCCAGGACTGGCGGGGGGGTAGTATTCCAAGATGTTTGACACCAAACACGACATGTTTCGATGCAGCCATTCCAAAGTTAGCATTCTACCGCGAGGATATAATGCACTTAAAAGTATATGGTTTAACCGCATCCACAAACAGCCCCAGAGAATGGACTCTGAGGGCTGCAGAGGGGCCCTGCTCAGGCAGAGGCACCCCCTCACATGGAAACTAAGCACCCTGCCCTCAGGATTGATAGGGCCTGCTTTAGGGGTGACTGATAAGTCTCAATGTGTGTGCAGGAGAGATATAGGGGACCTATATCTCAGTGAGGGGTGCTAGCACTTCCTCACCCAGGCTGCAGTAGCAGGCCTGTGGTGTCAGATTTAGTCTGCTTCCCAGGGGTGGCATAATACATGCTTCAGCCCCTGGTAGGCCTGTGAAGTACCTATGCCCTTGGTACCTAAGGTACCATATACTAGGGACTCATAAGGTACCACAGTATCCAATCACTAGTGCACCTAGAGTGCACTCCAAATCGTTTAGAGAGAACAGAGAGGCTGGGGCCCTGATTGGCAGGGTCCCAGCCAGACTATAGCCAGAAACCAGTGTAAACATCAGAAAAAAAGTGGGGGCAACATAAGAGGCAGATCCTACTCTCCTACACAACCCCCCCAAACGCAGGGACACTAAACTAACCTTGACCAGTTGATTCTTCGTGTTCAAAGTGGAAATACCTTGAGAGTCCATCTGCATTGGCATGTTGGGTCCCAGGTCTATGTTCCACTGTATAGTCCATCCCCTGTAGGGAAACGGACCACCTCAAAAGTTTTGGGTTTTCACCTTTCATCTGTTTAAGCCATAGGAGAGGCTTGTGGTCAGTCTGAACTATGAAGTGAGTACCAAACAAGTATGGCCTCAGCTTCTTCAGGGCCCACACCACAGCAAAGGCCTCCTCTCTATAGCTGACCAACGTTTCTCTCTAGGGGTCAGCCTTCTGCTAATAAAAGCTACTGGCTGGTCTTGACCTTCATCATTCAGTTGAGACAGTACAGCTCCCACACCCAGCTCAGAAGCATCTGTTTGGACAATGAACTTTTTGATGTAGTCTGGACTCTGTAAGATGGGGGCAGTGCACATGGCCTGCTTTAGGTCTTCAAAAGCCTTCTGACAGCTAGCTGTCCACTGAACCTTTTTTGGCATTTTCTTTGAGGTCAGATCATTCAAGGGGGTCACTATAGATCCATATCCCTTGACAAACCTCCTATAGTACCCAGTCAGGCCTAAGAAGGCTCTCACCTGTGTCTGGGTAGTTGGAGCAACCCATTCCATTATGCTTTGGATTTTGCTCTGTAAAGGCTGAACCTGGCCTCCACCTACAAGGTGGCCCAGGTATACAACCTGACTCTGCCCTATCTGGCACTTAGTGGCCTTGATAGTGAGGCCTGCTTTCTGCAGGGCCTCCAAAACATTCCTGAGGTGGACCAGGTGATCCTGCCAGGAGGAACTAAAGACAGCAATATCATCTAGATAAGCTGAGCAATAAGTTTCCATCCCTGTCAGAACTTTATTCACCAACCTCTGAAAAGTGGCAGGTGCATTTTTCAATCCAAAGGGCATCAACACAAAGTGGTAGTGCCCACCAGGGGTCAAAAATGCTGTTTTGGCTTTTGCATCATCAGCTAACCTGATCTGCCAGTAGCCAGCTGTCAGGTCAAACGTGCTTAGATACTTGGCTGAGGCCAAAGTATCAATCAGCTCATCTGCCCTTGGTATGGGATAAACATTAATGGGGCACATCTCTCGCGCACCCGTCCGTCGCACTGCGGTATGTGGGAAAACATCCCTCTCTTTTAATTAATTTACTCTTCAATCATCCCGTTTCATCACTTGATGCCAATGTTAATACCACTCCTTAATCCATACTTTTCCAAACTTATTGAAGCACTGAAGAGACAGCGTAGTTCCACCTTTGCTTTATTCAACATTTTCTTATGTCTTCTGCGTGCCAATCCAGGCTTTTTCACAGCGACACGAATAGGTGAAACGTACATCAAAGTAGGTTCATTACAGTATGCCCAATGCATTTCGAGCCGAAAAGGCTCTTCATCAGGGGACTCTGAAACAAATGAAAGAGGCAGCTCAACTGACTACTTAATGGTTACCTTCACAATACAACATGATCTTGTCCCACCCATTGTCACCATCCTCATCTCCCCACCACTCTCCCCTAGAAAAACCATGTGCGCCCAAAGAAAAACACTATACCTTTCCCTCCAATTGTTCAACCCCCTCCACCCTCAACTACAAACAATACCTCTGAAATGAACTAATGTAAAATTCAAACTCCGATTAACATTCGTTTCTCTCTATTTAATCATTATTTTTACCCCTTCAAATCCATCCACGCTGTGTCCCTACCAAACTCATTGATAAATCATAACTAGTTACATTAGAGAAGCCGCAGCCGGCAGCTTATCCTCCTCATATACCTCTCTCCGTTTTCATGCAAAACTGTTTATTCTCCCTGCCGGTCAAACCGCTATTTAAACATTGCTGCCCCATGTGTGACCAATTAACACCAGCCCCGTGACCTAAATCCCCTGTGGATATACTTTGGTTACTCCAAAAAAGTCAACGAACACCACAAATCCCATAATGCACTCCCCATCGTCACATAATGATTGAAGTAAATAAGCACAACTCCTGAAAACGAACACTCTCTTACACTCTACTTCCCACCCTCCAGATTTCCACACTGATTTAAAACCCAGCCACAATAATCTGTAAAAAAATAAATGCAATAACTTTGAATCCATAAAATCCATTAATGAAACCGCTGTAACTAAAAGCGATGCTAGTAAAAGAAACTAATCAAGCTGTCAAAGTTCAACTGTCCCGTAAATCACCCTCAGTTTGATCGTGACTTAATGAAGTCCACTCCAACTTTTCGCTGTCTCCACAGTGATGAGAAACACTTTTCTATGGTTTTTCAAATGTTATACCATTCTACTTCATCCACGGGGTGCAAACTCGTTGGGGCATTTTAAATTGCAAAGCAAGGAAATATTATAAGAATGCACTCCTTCCCTTTATATAGATTCTGTGTTCGAAAAAACGTCATCTGTTAGTGCGTGCGATCAGACTCTGTGAAACACCCCTGATCACAGCTCATACTGAAGTAAACATTAATGGGGCACATCTCTCGCGCACCCGTCCGTCGCACTGCGGTATGTGGGAAAACATCCCTCTCTTTTAATTAATTTACTCTTCAATCATCCCGTTTCATCACTTGATGCCAATGTTAATACCACTCCTTAATCCATACTTTTCCAAACTTATTGAAGCACTGAAGAGACAGCGTAGTTCCACCTTTGCTTTATTCAACATTTTCTTATGTCTTCTGCGTGCCAATCCAGGCTTTTTCACAGCGACACGAATAGGTGAAACGTACATCAAAGTAGGTTCATTACAGTATGCCCAATGCATTTCGAGCCGAAAAGTCTCTTCATCAGGGGACTCTGAAACAAATGAAAGAGGCAGCTCAACTGACTACTTAATGGTTACCTTCACAATACAACATGATCTTGTCCCACCCATTGTCACCATCCTCAACTCCCCACCACTCTCCCCTAGAAAAACCATGTGCGCCCAAAGAAATTTTATGGATTCAAAGTTATTGCATTTATTTTTTTACAGATTATTGTGGCTGGGTTTTAAATCAGTGTGGAAATCTGGAGAGTGGGAAGTAGAGTGTAAGAGAGTGTTCGTTTTCAGGAGTTGTGCTTATTTACTTCAATCATTATGTGACGATGGGGAGTGCATTATGGGATTTGTGGTGTTCGTTGACTTTTTTTTGAGTAACCAAAGTATATCCACAGGGGGATTTAGGTCACGGGGCTGGTGTTAATTGGTCACACATGGGGCAGCAATGTTTAAATAGCGGTTTGACCGGCAGGGAGAATAAACAGTTTTGCATGAAAACGGAGAGAGGTATATGAGGAGGATAAGCTGCCGGCTGCGGCTTCTCTAAGGTAACTAGTTATGATTTATCAATGAGTTTGGTAGGGACACAGCGTGGATGGATTTGAAGGGGTAAAAATAGTGATTAAATAGAGAGAAACGAATGTTAATCGGAGTTTGAATTTTGCATTAGTTCATTTCAGAGGTATTGTTTGTAGTTGAGGGTGGAGGGGGTTGAACAATTGGAGGGAAAGGTATAGTGTTTTTCTTTGGGCGCACATGGTTTTTCTAGGGGAGAGTGGTGGGGAGATGAGGATGGTGACAATGGGTGGGACAAGATCATGTTGTATTGTGAAGGTAACCATTAAGTAGTCAGTTGAGCTGCCTCTTTCATTTGTTTCAGAGTCCCCTGATGAAGAGCCTTTTCGGCTCGAAATGCATTGGGCATACTGTAATGAACCTACTTTGATGTACGTTTCACCTATTCGTGTCGCTGTGAAAAAGCCTGGATTGGCACGCAGAAGACATAAGAAAATGTTGAATAAAGCAAAGGTGGAACTACGCTGTCTCTTCAGTGCTTCAATAAGTTTGGAAAAGTATGGATTAAGGAGTGGTATTAACATTGGCATCAAGTGATGAAACGGGATGATTGAAGAGTAAATTAATTAAAAGAGAGGGATGTTTTCCCACATACCGCAGTGCGACGGACGGGTGCGCGAGAGATGTGCCCCATTAATGTTTACTTCAGTATGAGCTGTGATCAGGGGTGTTTCACAGAGTCTGATCGCACGCACTAACAGATGACGTTTTTCGAACACAGAATCTATATAAAGGGAAGGAGTGCATTCTTATAATATTTTCTTGCTTTGCAATTTAAAATGCCCCAACGAGTTTGCACCCCGTGGATGAAGTAGAATGGTATAACATTTGAAAAACCATAGAAAAGTATTTCTCATCACTGTGGAGACAGCGAAAAGTTGGAGTGGACTTCATTAAGTCACGATCGAACTGAGGCTGATTTACGGGACAGTTGAACTTTGACAGCTTGATTAGTTTCTTTTACTAGCATCACTTTTAGTTACAGCGGTTTCACTAATGGATTTTATGGATTCAAAGTTATTGCATTTATTTTTTTACAGATTATTGTGGCTGGGTTTTAAATCAGTGTGGAAATCTGGAGGGTGGGAAGTAGAGTGTAAGAGAGTGTTCTTTTTCAGGAGTTGTGCTTATTTACTTCAATCATTATGTGACGATGGGGAGTGCATTATGGATTTGTGGTGTTCGTTGACTTTTTTTTGGAGTAACCAAAGTATATCCACAGGGGGATTTAGGTCACGGGGCTGGTGTTAATTGGTCACACATGGGGCAGCAATGTTTAAATAGCGGTTTGACCGGCAGGGAGAATAAACAGTTTTGCATGAAAACGGAGAGAGGTATATGAGGAGGATAAGCTGCCGGCTGCGGCTTCTCTAAGGTAACTAGTTATGATTTATCAATGAGTTTGGTAGGGATACAGCGTGGATGGATTTGAAGGGGTAAAAATAGTGATTAAATAGAGAGAAACGAATGTTAATTGGAGTTTGAATTTTGCATTAGTTCATTTCAGAGGTATTGTTTGTAGTTGAGGGTGGAGGGGTTGAACAATTGGAGGGAAAGGTATAGTGTTTTTCTTTGGGCGCACATGGTTTTTCTAGGGGAGAGTGGTGGGGAGATGAGGATGGTGACAATGGGTGGGACAAGATCATGTTGTATTGTGAAGGTAACCATTAAGTAGTCAGTTGAGCTGCCTCTTTCATTTGTTTCAGAGTCCCCTGATGAAGAGCCTTTTCGGCTCGAAATGCATTGGGCATACTGTAATGAACCTACTTTGATGTACGTTTCACCTATTCGTGTCGCTGTGAAAAAGCCTGGATTGGCACGCAGAAGACATAAGAAAATGTTGAATAAAGCAAAGGTGGAACTACGCTGTCTCTTCAGTGCTTCAATAAGTTTGGAAAAGTATGGATTAAGGAGTGGTATTAACATTGGCATCAAGTGATGAAACGGGATGATTGAAGAGTAAATTAATTAAAAGAGAGGGATGTTTTCCCACATACCGCAGTGCGACGGACGGGTGCGCGAGAGATGTGCCCATTAATGTTTACTTCAGTATGAGCTGTGATCAGGGGTGTTTCACAGAGTCTGATCGCACGCACTAACAGATGACGTTTTTCGAACACAGAATCTATATAAAGGGAAGGAGTGCATTCTTATAATATTTCCTTGCTTGGTATGGGATAGGCATCAGTCCTAGTGACTACATTGAGGCCTCTGTAGTCTACACAAAACCTCATTTCTTTCTTACCACCCTGGGTATGAGGCTTGGGTACCAGGACTACTGGGCTAGCCCAAGGGCTATCTAAAGGCTCAATTACACCTAGCTCCAACATTTTCTGGACTTCAGTCCTGATACAGTCCCTGACATGGTCAGGTTGCCTGTAGATTTTATTCTTGACAGGCAGACTGTCTCCAGTGTCCACTCATGGGTGCACCAGGAAGTCTGACTAGGGGTCAGGCTAAACATATGTCTATACTGTTGCAGAACTTGTCTGCACTCAGTTTGCTGATGGTCAGTGAGGCTGCTTGCCAAAGCAACACCATCCACTGACCCATCGTCAGGGTTCTGAGAGAGCAGGTCAGGGAGAGGGTCACTCTCCTCCTCCTGTTCCTCATCAGTTGCCATGAGCAAGCCCATGTCAGCCCTGTCAACATATGGCTTTAATCTGTTGACATGGAGCACCCCCAGGGGGCTCCTGGGAGTTCCAAGATTCACCAGGTAGGTGACTTCTCCCTTCTGTTCAACTATTGTATAGGGGCCACTCCACTTGTCCTGGAGGGCTGCTGGAGCCACAGGCTCCAATACCCACACCTTCTGTCCTGGCTGGTATACAGTCAGTACAGCCTTTTGGTCATGCCAAGCTTTTTGTAATTCTTGGCTGGCCTCCAGGTTTTTGGTTGCCTTTTTCATGTACTCAGCCATCCGGGAGCGGAGACCAAGTACATAGTCCATCACATCTTGTTTGGGGGGCTTGAGAGGTAACTCCCAGCCCTCTTTTACCAAACACAATGGACCTCTCACAGGATGCCCAAACAGACGCTCAAATGGGCTGTAACCAACCCCCTTCTGTGGAACCTCTCTGTATGCAAACAACAGGCAAGGAAGAAGAAGGTCCCATTTCCGCCTAAGCTTCTCTGGGAGTCCTTTAATCATTCCTTTCAAGGTTTTGTTAAAGCGTTCAACTAAACCATTGCATTGTGGGTGATAGGGGGTGGTGAACTTATAAGTCACACCACACTCCTTCCACATTGCTTTCAGATATCCTGACATGAAGTTGGTACCTCTGTCAGAAATGACCTCCTTTGGGAAACCCACTCTGGAGAAGACTCCAATGAGGGCTCTTGCCACCACAGGGGTTGTGGTGGTCCTCAGGGAATTGCTTCTGGGTACCTGGTGGCATGATCCACTACCACCAGGATAAACCTGTGCCCAGATTCAGTTTGAGGGTCAAGGGGACCAACAATGTCAATCCCTACCCTTTCAAAGGGTACCCCCACCACAGGTAGTGGTATCAGGGGGCCTTTGTTGTGCCACCTGCCTTACCACTGGCTTGGCATGTGACACAGGAGCGACAAAACTCCTTTGTGTCCTCTGACATATGTGGCCAATGAAAATGTGGGACAAGCCTGTCCCAGGTCTTGTTTTGGCCCAAGTGACCTGCCAAAGGGATATCATGTGCTAGGGTCAAGAGGAACCCCCTAAACTTCTGAGGTATTACCATCCTCCTGGTGGCTCCAGGGGCTGGATCTCTACCCTCAGAATATAGGAGTCCCTCATCCCAATAAACCTTATGGGACCCACTAGCACTCCCAGCAGCCTCAGCAGCAGCCTGCTGTCTGAGGGGTTCAAGAGAGGGGCAGCACTGTTGCTCCTTACTCAGATCTTCCCTAGAAGGGCCCCCTTCCCCCAAGAACTCAACCTGATCAGGCTCAAGTCCCTCTGGGGCAGTTCATTCTTCAGGATCTGCTTCACCTCCCTCTGGGGGTGAATCTGTGATCTGAGACAGAGGGGAAGGCACTGCCTTTACCCTACTGCTCCTCCTCTTGGGAAGCATCTGGTCCATTGTTCCAGGATCCAGAGCTGGTTCAGTGTTATGCATTCTTGCTTGTGACCTGGTCACAGCAAATACCTCTGCAGGGATGCCCAACATCTCAGCATGAGTCCATAACTCTACTTCAGACCAGGCTGAAGTCTCTAGATCATTGCCCAATAGACATTCGACAGGGAGGTCTGCACTGACTACAACCTTCTTGAGGCCAGTTACCCCTCCCCAGGAGAAATTCACAACTGCCAGACTATGGTTGGTCCTGACATTGCTTGCATTGGTCACCTGGTACATTTCGCCCAGGATGATCTGTCCAGGGTCCACAAGATCCTCTGCCACCATGGTGACACTAGCACCTGTGTCCCTAAATGCCAAAGCCTGTTTGCCATTTATTACAGGCTGCTGTTTGTATTTGCCCAGATTACTGGGACTTACTAGGAAGGACATATTAAGGTCTCCCTCACAAATCAGAATTGCCTGAGTGGGCACTCTGACTAGGTCAGAGTCCACTTCAGAACCCAGGGTCAACCCTACTACACCATTATTCTGAGTACCACCTCCACCAGTAGCTGAGCTAGGGGGAACAGTTGCCTTAGGGGCAGGAGTGGTGGTGGTTTGGTCTTTGGACTTGTTACAATCAGAAGTCCAGTGCCCTTTCTGTTTACAGAATTTGCACCAGGGCTTCTTTTGGCCTTTTCCCTTGTTGGATTGTGACTCCCCACCAGATGCAGATTTTTGGGGCCCTTGTGAAGACTTCTGGTCTGTTGACTTATCCCCACTTTTCTCAGAGCCCTTCTGATCCTGCTTCTTTGTGTCACCCCCTTGGTTCTGGGTTTTCTGCCTCACCCTGGTTCTGACCCACTTGTCTGCCTTCTTTCCCAATTCTTGGGGAGAGGTCATATCGGAGTCCACCAGGTATTGATGCAACAACTGGTTCTGGCAATTATTAAGGATCTGTTCTCTCATCATTAGATTATACAATCCCTTGAAATCAGTAACCCTACTGCCAACCAGCCAACCCTCCAGAGCCTTGGTTGCACAATCTACAAAGTCAGTCCAGTCCTGAGTCTGTGCCTTCTGGGTGTCTCTGAACTTCAACCTGTACTGCTCAGTGGTTAAGCCAAACCCATCTATCAGTGCACTCTTCAGGACTTCATAATTATCAGCATCCTCTTCTCTAACAGTGAGGAGCTTGTCTCTACCTTTGTCTGAAAAGGAGAGCCACAAGATTGCTGCCCACTGCTTTTGGGGGACCTGCTGTACTCTACAGGCCCTCTCCATAGCAGTTATCCACTTGTGGATATCATCCCCACTCTGGTAGGGAGGAACAACCTTGCTCAGGTTCCTATGGTCTGGAATAGATTCTCTGCCTCTAGGGACACTGTTGCTGCCACCAAGGGGTTCTAACCCTCTCTTCTAGAAGCTCTCTGGATCTCCAGGGCTTCTCTATCCAGTGCCAACTGCTTGGTTCTGAGGGCAACTCTTGCTTCCTCATACTGCAGCAGTTTGCACATTCTTTCAGAGGAGGTCTCTCTTATGGGAAAGTATGAGTTCCTCTGGTGGACAAATTCTCTGCCAGAGTGATAAGAGTGGTCAGATTCCCTGGAAGGGGACCTATGCCTCTCCTCCACTCTGTCAGCTCTCTTAGGGAGAATTCCTCTGTCCTTTTCAGGCCCCTTGAGGCCTGGCCCTTCAATCACAGAGTCTTGGTCATTCTGATTTTCATCATCTGACCCAGATACTGTAATTGACCCACTCACTGATTCAGACCCATTAGCTCCTAGAGCCAATCTAAGATCATCTGCTGTCAGCAGATCTATCAGGTGTAGTGTGGAGGGACTCTGTCCTAGCTTCAGGTGTCTTTCAACACACATGGCTCTCAAGTCAGAGAAAGCCATGTCCTTATACTGAGGCTGAGTGGATCCACTGGTTCCACCCTTTAAGGACATTCTAGTGTTGTGCAGTGTTGTACTACCTACACTAGTTTGTGGCCTACTGATACTAGCTTGAGCTGTAGAAAGGGTGTGCTATCCCTTGGCACACAGCTCTAAGTTCAGTAGAACTTATTGATACTAACCTTGACTTTATATGTACCTTAAGTACCTATAGTGGTTTTCAGTTAGTAATTCAAATAGAGATTTTCTGGTAAAACAATAGCAAGCTGGAATCCCACACGCTGCCACCAATGTGAGAAGTTGACCTGGTATATGCTGTTCACTAATTAAAGTGGACACCTTGCACCAGAACAATTCGATTCTTATGGTAGATAGGTTTAAGACAACCTTTATAGAAAGCTATCCTAGTGGTAGCTGTGGAGAGCAGCCTTCAGGCTAAGTCTTGAAGGAATGTAAAGCAGCTTGTTTTACCACACAATCTCTTGAATCACCAAATGAAAAGACACCACACAGGTATATATATCAAATATATATGTATTTATTAATAAACACTCTGTACTAATCTCTTTATGAGATTAGAAGTCAGGAACATATGTACAAGTCAAATGTTATCAAAATAAGTTTAGCACAATCGAATATCACAATCTTAGTTTGGCTAGACCTAGGTCTAGGGCATCTAGAATCGAGGGACCCCCAAGAACCACCCCAGGTAGTTATAGGAGACCCACAGGGGACGGACGCGGTGTCCTGGCACCGGTGCGAGTCCTGTACGAGTCTATGCGCACAGACGCGATTGATATTTCAATGTTAAAGGTCCCTTGCATGTTCGAGGCGAACACACCGATCGGTCCTTGTACGAGTCGAAGGACGCGGTTACAGATAGAGTTGCAAGGGAGATGGACGCGCTGTGTCTAACACAGACGCGAACCTTGTGCGAGTCAGTGCAATGGAGGTCTCAATGTTACAGGCCCCTTGTGTGTTCGAGGCGAACACCGATCGGACTCAGTACGAGTCGAAGGACACAGTTCTAGATAGTGTTACAAAGGAGATGGACGCGGTGTGTCTAACACAGACGCGAACCCTGTACGAGTCAGCGCAATTGTCGCACTTAGAAAATAAGAGTTTTAGGGCACTTCGAGGGAAGCTACAAGCAAGTCACTTACAGGGTAAGTAGTTCTAGGGCCCACACCCACAGGAGCACCGTAGTGCTGAAGTTACCTCACCCAGGGGAGCCGGGTGCATAGGTGTCCTTTGGTGTCGGGTCGCGGCGTCGTTTTCAATGGGAGCCAGTGAAGACTTGCTGCTTGCGGCGACAGGAGAAGTGTCCGGAGGAATCCAAGCCTGAAT
Organism: Calotriton arnoldi; assembly: GCA_963921515.1. Classification (NCBI taxonomy): domain Eukaryota; kingdom Metazoa; phylum Chordata; class Amphibia; order Caudata; family Salamandridae; genus Calotriton; species Calotriton arnoldi. Next base: position 1,074,629 of record CAWUFW010001775.1, read on the forward strand.
TCAGAAGATGGAAGTCCTGAAAGCAGAGGGGACAGTGTTCAAAGTCACTTGGCAGTGACTCGGGGTAAGGAAGATGGATGCCCACCGTCATCGCTAGATTCAGGTCGTTCTTGGTTGCCTTGACCCTTCAGCCACGAGGTCCAGGAGGTGTCGACGATGACCAGGAGCTGGATTCGGTGTGTGACACGATGTGTGCAGCTTACTGCGGTGTCGTCGACTCGATTGGAGCCAACAAGCCTTGGTAACAGCAAGTCTCGGGGAAAGTGTAAAGAGGCAATGGCGCAGACCAGCAAGGTCTGTGGGACTCACCCAGCGAGGGTAAGTCAGGGAAAGGCTGGAGCAACCAGAGGAGCCCTTTGGTTTCTTTAGAAAGTCTTCTGGGGATCCACAAGCCGGCTGGCAAGGGATCGCAAAGACGCCTTGGGAGGATTTGCTCAACAGGGGCCCACGGTCACTCGAGACGTGGTAGGCCTCTGATCTTCGGAGGGATTCCTGCTGGAGGCTAGAACCATACGTGGTTCAAAGCACAAGTTCGTATAACATTGTGAAGGGGTTGCACTCGACAATAGTGCACGGTACCCAGGGGTCACGGTTTCTCGTCACTCTTGGGGTCCACTGGCCTCAGCTTCGCTGGGGACTCACGATGGCCTTTGAGAAGTCAGGAAATCCTCTTCTTGGGCTGCAGGGACTTCGGACTCCGGCGGGAGTGGTGTAGTTTGCGACCGTCGTTTGTAGTTTTTGGTGCCTGCCAAGCAGGGGAGTCACTCCTTGACTCCAAGGGAGATTCTTCAGTCTTCCAAAGGTAGTGGAACATCGAAGGTCCGGGATTCTTCTTCAGAGCATCATCCAGGGAAATCTAGGTTGCAATGCACAGGTTCCCCCTCTTATACTAAAGGAAAGGGAGGGACTAGCTCTATGACCCTACCTATGGGAGGGTCAGGGGAGTGGGTGGCTACACCCACTTCCCTTTGTCCAGTTTCGTGCCAGAGCAGGGGCAGGTAGCCCCTGAGCCGGTTTGAACTGGGGTATGCACAGAGGAGCCTTCTGCTCCCCCAGTGCAGGACTTCAAAGCACTCTAAGAGTGCACCCACCCAGCCCCAATACACTAAACCCTGTCTGGAAGGTGGTCACACCCCCTTGGGACAGGATATCTATTGTTGGGCTTCCTCCACTGCGAGTGTTGGTCATCAGCAGGAGGGCAGCCCAGTGTCTGTGACTGGTGGCATCCATTTTGTGAGCCAGGGCTCTGCAGGATTCTACCGCTTTTCCACAGTAGGTACATGTCTATCCCTCTAGAAGGGTGGAATGCTACCCCCGCCGCCAGGACTGGCGGGGGGGTAGTATTCCAAGATGTTTGACACCAAACATGACATGTTTCGATGCAGCCATTCCAAAGTTAGCATTCTACCGCGAGGATATAATGCACTTAAAAGTATATGGTTTAACCGCATCCACAAACAGCCCCAGAGAATGGACTCTGAGGGCTGCAGAGGGGCCCTGCTCAGGCAGAGGCACCCCCTCACATGGAAACTAAGCACCCTGCCCTCAGGATTGATAGGGCCTGCTTTAGGGGTGACTGATAAGTCTCAATGTGTGTGCAGGAGAGATATAGGGGACCAATATCTCAGTGAGGGGTGCTAGCACTTCCTCACCCAGGCTGCAGTAGCAAGCCTGTGGTGTCAGATTTAGTCTGCTTCCCAGGGGTGGCATAATACATGCTTCAGCCCCTGGTAGGCCTGTGAAGTACCTATGCCCTTGGTACCTAAGGTACCATATACTAGGGACTCATAAGGTACCACAGTATCCAATCACTAGTGCACCTAGAGTGCACTCCAAATTGTTTAGAGAGAACAGAGAGGCTGGGGCCCTGATTGGCAGGGTCCCAGCCAGACTATAGCCAGAAACCAGTGTAAACATGAGAAAAAAAGTGGGGGCAACATAAGAGGCAGATCCTACTCTCCTACAACCTCTCTTCCCCTTTCTGCACATCTGTTGCCTCTTTCTGCACCTCATTTGCTTCTTTCTGCACCCCTGTTGTCTCTTTCTACACTCGTCTTCCCTCTTTCTGTACCTTTCCTGCCTGTTTTTGTATCTGACTTGCTCCTTTCTGCACCTGTCTTGCTTCTTTCTGCACCCCTGTTGTCTCTTTATGTACCTCTTTTGCCTCTTTCTGCACTTTTCTTGGCTTTTTCTGCACCTCTCTTCCCTCTTTCTGCACGTCTGTTGCCTCTTTCTGCACCTCATTTGCTTCTTTCTGCACCCCTGTTGTCTCTTTCTGCACTCGTCTTCCCTCTTTCTGTACCTTTCCTGCCTGTTTTTGCATCTCACTTGCCTCTTTCTGCACTTTTCTTGCTTCTTTCTACACCCCTGTTGCTTCTTTCAGCAATTCTCTTGCCTCTTTGTGCACTTCTCTTGCCTGTTTCTGCACCGCTCTTGCCGCTTTTTGCACCTCTGTTGGCTCTTTCTGCACCTCACTTGCTCCTTTCTACACTTCTCTTGCCTCTTTCTGCACCCCTGTTGCTTCATTCTGCACTTTCCATGCTTCTTTCAGCACCTGTCTTGCTTATTTCTGCACCCCTGTTGTCTCTTTATTTACCTCTTTTGACTCTCTGCACTTTTCTTGCCTCTTTCTGCACCTCTCTTCCCTCTTTCTGCACGTCTGTTGCCTCTTTCTGCACCTCATTTGCTTCTTTCTGCACCCCGTTGTCTCTTTCTGCACTCGTCTTGCCTTATTCTGTACCTTTCCTGCCTGTTTTTGCATCTCACTTGCCTCTTTCTGCACGTCTGTTGCCTCTTTCTGTACCTCGTTTGCTTCTTTCTGCACCCCGTTGTCTCTTTCTGCACTCGTCTACCCTTATTCTGTACCTTTCCTGCCTGTTTTTCCATCTCACTTGCCTCTTTCTGCACTTTTCTTGCTTCTTTCTACACCTCTGTTGCTTCTATCAGCAATTCTCTTGCCTCTTTGTGCACTTCTCTTGCCTGTTTCTGCACTTCTCTTGCCTCTTTCGGCACCCCTGTTGCTTCATTCTGCACTTTCCATGCTTCTTTCTGCACCTGTCTTGCTTCTTTACGTACCCCTGTTGTCTCTTTATGTACCTCTTTTGCCTCTTTCTGCACTTTTCTTGGCTTTTTCTGCACCTCTCGTCCCCTTTCTGCACGTCTGTTGCCTCTTTCTGCACCTCATTTGCTTCTTTCTGCACCCCTGTTGTCTCTTTCTGCACTCGTCTTCCCTCTTTCTGTACCTTTCCTGCCTGTTTTTGTATCTCACTTTCTTCTTTCTGCACTTTTCTTGCTTCTTTCTGCACCCCTGTTTTCTCTTTATGTACCTCTTTTGCCTCTTTCTGCACTTTTCTTGGCTTTTTCTGCACCTCTCTTCCCTCTTTCTGCACGTCTGTTGCCTCTTTCTGCACCTCATTTGCTTCTATCTGCACCCCTTTTGTCTCTTTCTGCACTCGTCTTCCTTCTTTCTGTACCTTTCCTGCCTGTTTTTGCATCTCACTTGCCTCTTTCTGCACTTTTCTTGCTTTTTTCTGCACCCCTTTGTCTCTTTATGTCCCTCTTTTGCCTCTTTCTGCACCTTTCTTGGCTTTTTCAGCACCTCTCTTCCCTCTTTCTGCACGTCTGTTGCCTCTTTCTGCACCTCATTTGCTTCTTTCTGCACCCCTGTTGTCTCTTTCTGCACTCGTCTTCCGTCTTTCTGTATCTTTCCTGCCTGTTTTTGTATCTCACTTGCTTCTTTCTGCACTTTTCTTGCTTCTTTCTGCACCCCTGTTGTCTCTTTCTGCACTCGTCTTCCGTCTTTCTGTACCTTTCCTGCCTGTTTTTGCATCTCACTTGCCTCTTTCTGCACTTTTCTTCCTTCTTTCTACACCTCTGTTGCTTCTTTCAGCAATTCTCTTGCCTCTTTGTGCACTTCTCTTGCGTCTTTGTGCACCCATGTTGCTTCATTCTGCACTTTCCATGCTTCTTTCTGTACCTGTCTTGCTTCTTTCTGCACCCCTGTTGTCTCTTTATGTACCTCTTTTGCCTCTTTCTGCACTTTTCTTGGCTTTTTCTGCACCTCTCTTCCCTATTTCTGCACGTCTGTTGCCTCTTTCTGCACCTCATTTGCTTCCTTCTGCACCCCTGTTGTCTCTTTCTGCACTCGTCTTCCCTCTTTCTGTACCTTTTCTGACTGTTTTTGCATCTTACTTGCATCTTTCTGCACTTTTCTTGCTTCTTTCTACACCTCTGTTGCTTCTTTCAGCAATTCTCTTGCCTCTTTGTGCACTTCTCGTGCCTGTTTCTGCACTTTTCGTGCCTCTTTCTGCACCCCTGTTGCTTCATTCTGCACTTTTCATGCTTCTTTCTGCACCCGTTGTCTCTTTTTGTACCTCTTTTGGCTCTTTTTGCACTTTTCTTGCCTTTTTCTGCACCTCTCTTCCCTCTTTCTGCACGTCTGTTGCCTCTTTCTGCACCTCATTTGCTTCTTTCTGCACCCCTGTTGTCTCTTTCTGCACTCGTCTTCCCTCTTTCTGTACCTTTCGTCCCTGTTTTTGCATCTCACTTGCCTCTTTCTGCACTTTTCTTTCTTCTTTCTGCACCCTTGTTGTCTCTTTATGTACCTCTTTTGCCTCTTTCTGCACATTTGTTGGCTTTTTCTGCACCTCTCTTCCCTCTTTCTGCACATCTGTTGCCTCTTTCTGCACCTCATTTGCTTCTTTCTGCACCCCTGTTGTCTCTTTCTGCACTCGTCTTCCCTCTTTCTGTACCTTTCCTGCCTGTTTTTGTATCTCACTTGCTTCTTTCTGCTCTTTTCTTGCTTCTTTCTGCACCCCTGTTGTCTCTTTATGTACCTCTTTTGCCTCTTTCTGCACTTTTCTTGGCTTTTTCTGCACCTCTCTTCCCTCTTTCTGCACGTCTGTTGCATCTTTCTGCACCTCATTTGCTTGTTTTTGCACCCCTGTTGTCTCTTTCTGCACTCGTCTTCCCTCTTTCTGTACCTTTCCTGCCTTTTTGCATCTCACTTGCCTCTTCTGCACTTTTCTTGCTTCTTTCTGCACCCCTGTTGTCTCTTTATGTACCTCTTTTGACTCTTTCTACACTTTTCTTGGCTTTTTCTGCACCTCTCTTCCCTCTTTCTGCACGTCTGTTGCCTCTTTCTGCACCTCATTTGCTTCTTTCTGCACCCCGTTGTCTCTTTCTGCACTCGTCATCCCTTATTCTGTACCTTTCCTGCCTGTTTTTGCATCTCACTTGCCTCTTTCTGCACATTTCTTGCTTCTTTCTACACCTCTGTTGCTTCTTTCAGCAATTCTCTTGCCTCTTTGTACACTTCTCTTGCCTGTTTCTGCACTTGTCTTGCCTCTTTCGGCACCCCTGTTGCTTCATTCTGCACTTTCCATGCTTCTTTCTGCACCTGTCTTGCTTCTTTATGCACCCCTGTTGTCTCTTTATTTACCTCTTTTGCCTCTTTCTGCACTTTTCTTGCCTTTTTCTGCACCTCTCTTCCCTCTTTCTGCATGTCTGTTGCCTCTTTCTGCACCTCATTTGCTTCTTTCTGCACCCCTGTTGTCTCTTTCTGCACTCGTCTTCCCTCTTTCTGTACCTTTCCTGCCTGTTTTTGCATCTCACTTGCCTCTTTCTGCACTTTTCTTGCTTCTTTCTACACCTCTGTTGCTTCTTTCAGCAATTCTCTTGCCTCTGTGCACTTCTCTTGCCTGTTTCTGCACTTCTCTTGCCTCTTTCGGCACCCCTGTTGCTTCATTCTGCACATTCCATGCTTCTTTCTGCACCTGTCTTGCTTCTTTATACACCACTTTTGTCTCTTTATGTACCTCTTTTGCCTCTATCTGCACTTTTCTTGGCTTTTTCTGCACCTCTCTTCCCCTTTCTGCACGTCTGTTGCCTCTTTCTGCACCTCATTTGCTTCTTTCTGCACCCCTTTTGTCTCTTTATGCACCCGTCTTCCCTCTTTCTGTACCTTTCCTGCCTGTTTTTGCATCTCACTTGCCTCTTTCTGCACTTTTCTTGCTTCTTTCTGCACCTCTGTTGCTTCTTTCAGCAATTCTCTTGCCTCTTTGTGCACATCTCTTGCCTGTTTCTGCACTTCTCTTGCCTCTTTCTGCACCCCTGTTGCTTCATTCTGCACTTTCCATGCTTCTTTCTGCACCTGTCTTGCTTCTTTCTGCACCCCTGTTGTGTCTTTATGTACCTCTTTTGCCTCTTTCTGCACTTTTCTTGCTTCTTTCTGCACCCCTGTTGTCTCTTTCTGCACTCGTCTTCCCTCTTTCTGTACCTTTCGTCCCTGTTTTTGCATCTCACTTGCCTCTTTCTGCACTTTTTTTTCTTCTTTCTGCACCCCTGTTGTCTCTTTATGTACCTCTTTTGCCTCTTTCTGCACATTTGTTGGCTTTTTCTGCACCTCTCTTCCCTCTTTCTGCACATCTGTTGCCTCTTTCTGCACCTCATTTGCTTCTTTCTGCACCCCTGTTGTCTCTTTCTGCACTCGTCTTCCCTCTTTCTGTACCTTTCCTGCCTGTTTTTGTATCTCACTTGCTTCTTTCTGCTCTTTTCTTGCTTCTTTCTGCACCCCTGTTGTGAGAAGTTGGCCTGGTATATGCTGTTCACTAATTAAAGTGGACACCTTGCACCAGGGCAAATCGACTCTTATGGTAGATAGGTTTAAGACAACCTTTTAAAGAAAGCTATCCTAGTGGTAGCTGTGGAGAGCAGCCTTCAGGCTAAGTCTCGGAGGAATGTAAAGCAGCTTGTTTTACCATATAATCTCTTGAATCACCAAATGAAAAGACACCACACAGGTATATATATCAAATATATATGTATTTATTTCTAAATAACTCTCTACTAATCTCTTTATGAGATTGGAAGACAAACATATGCACAAATCAACGTTTCACAATAAGTTAAGCACAAAATATGGCTGGGGCCCTAGGGGCGTACCAGACCATATACTAAAAAAGGGACTTAGCAACAACGACTTGCAGGGAGACAAGGCCTAGGGCCTTCAGAAGTGCTGGGGCCTCACGAAACCACCCAAGGCAGGTAAGTAAAGGACCCACGGGGGACGCGTGCAGTGTGGATACACAGGCGCGGATCGCCGTTAACTTCAATGGGGCAAGTCGCGGTTGGAAATTAAGAGTTCTAGGAGACTTCGGGAGAACCTACAAGCAAGTCACTTACAGGCTAAGTAGTTCTAGGGCCCACACCCACAGGAGCACTGTAGTGCTGGAGTTACCTCACCCAGGGAAGCCGGGTGCATAGGTTTCCTTTGGTGTCGGGTCGCGGCGTCGTTTTCAACGGCGAACAAAGAAGACTTGCTGCTAGCGGGAGCTGAAGAAGTGTCCGGTGGAATCCAAGCCTGGATTCTGAAGAAGGATGACCTGAAAGCAGAGGGGACAGTGTTCAAAGTCACTTGGCAGTGACTCGGGGCAAGGAAGATGGATGCCCACCATCGTCGGTTGATTCAGGTCAGTTGTGGGTGCCTTGACTCTTCAGCCACGAGGTCCAGGAGGTGTTGACGATGACCAGGAGCTGGATTCTGTGTGTCCCACAAAGTCTGCAGCTTACTGCTGTGTCAGCAACTCGATTGGAGCCAACAAGCCTTGGCAACAGCAAGTCTTGGGGAGATAAAGAAAAGTCGATGGCACAGACCAGCAAGGTCTGAGGGACTCACCCAGCGAGGGTAAGTCAGGGCAGGCCTGGAGCAACCAGGGGAGCCCTTTGGTTTCTTTAAGAAGTCTTCTGGGGACCCACTAGCCAGCTGGCAAGGGATCGCAAAGACACCTTGGGCGGAATCACTCAACAGGGGCCCACGGTCACTCGGGACGGTGTAGGCCTCTGATCTTCGGAGAGATTCCTGCTAGAGGTCGGGACCACACGTGGTCCAAAGCACAAGTTCGCGGAACGTTGTGAAGGGGTTGCACTCGACAATAGTGCACGGTACCCAGGGGTTGCGGTTCCTCGTTACTCGTGGGGTCCACTTGACTCAGCTTCGCTGGGGACTCACGATGGCCTGGGAGAGGTCAGGAAATCCACTTCTTGGGCTGCAGGGACTTCGGACTCCGGCGGGAGCGGCGTAGTTTGCGACCATCGTTGTCGTTTTTGGTGCCTGCCAAGCAGGGGAGTCACTCCTTGACTCCAAGGGAGATTCTTCTGTCTTCCAAAGGTAGTGGAACGTCGAAGGGCCAGGATTCTTCTGTAGAGCGTCGTCCAGGTGTTATCTGCTTTGCAATGGCAAGGTTCCCCCTCTTATACTAAAAAGAGGGGATGGACTAGCTCTATGACCCCACCTATGGGAGGGTCAAGGGAGGGGGTGGCTACACCCACTTCCCTTTGTCCAGTTTCGCGCCAGAGCAGGGGCAGGTAGCCCCTGAGCTGGTTTGAACTGGCATATGCACAGAGGAGCCTTCTGCTCCCCCAGTGTAGGACTTCAAAGCACTCTAAGAGTGCACCCACCCAGCCCCAATACACTAAACCCTGTCTGGGAGGTGGTTACACCTCCCTGTGACAGGATGCCTATTGTTGGGCTTCCTCCACTGTGAGTGTTGGTCATCAGCAGGAGGGCAGCCCAGTGTCTGTGACTGGTGGCATCCATTTTGTGATGCCAGGGCTCTGCAGGATTCTACCGCGTTTCCACAGCAGGTACATGTCTTATCCCTCTAGAAGGGTGGAATGCTACCCCCGCCGCCAGGATTGGCGGGGGGTAGTATTCCAAGATGTTTGACACCAAACACGACATGTTTTGATGCAGCCATTCCAAAGTTAGCATTCTACCGCGAGGATATAATGCACTTAAGAGTATATGGGTTAACCGCATCCACAAACAGCACCAGAGAATGGACTCTGAGAACTGCAGAGGGGCCCTGCTCATGCAGAGGCACCCCCTCACATAGAAGCCAAGCACCCTGCCCTCAGGATTGATAGGGCCTGCCATAGGGGTGACTGATAGGTTTATATGTGTGTGCAGGAGAGATATAGGAAACCTATATCTCAGTGAGGGGTGCTAGCACCACCTCACCCAGGCTGCAGTAGCAGGCCTGTGGTGTCAGATTTAGTCTGCTTCCCAGGGGTGGCATAATACATGCTGCAGCCCCTGGTAGGCCTGTGAAGTACCTATGCCCTTGGCACCTAAGGTACCATATACTAGGGACTCATAAGGCACCACAGTATCCAATCACTAGTGCACCTAGAGTGCACTCCATGTCATTTAGAGAGAGCAGATAGACTGGGGCCCTGAATAGCAGGGTCCCAGTCCAACTAAGTCATAAACCAGCAAAACACCATAAAAAAAGTGGGGGCAACCATATAGTCAGATTCCACCTTCCTACATAACCCCCCAAACGAAAGGAGATAAGGCTAACCTTGGCCAGTTGAGCCTTTATTGACTAAGTGGCCATATAAGGAAGCACCTGCACTAGCATGGTTGCCCCCTGTCTTATGGTCCACTAAGCAATCCCTCACCCTAAGGGTATGAGAGGGTCTCCACCATGGGGAATCACTACCTGTGGTGTGCTTTGGTAAAGTACCAGGCTGGTGAGGTGTCTGAGTAGGGAAGTGTGGCCCTAGGAATGTTGGCCTCAGCTTTCTCAGCTCACTGGTCACCATGTATGCCTGTCTTTCCATGACTGAGTGGTACTCTGCTCTAAGGGTCAACCTTTGACTGCCTACAGCCGGGGGTTGGGTCCCTTTGGGTGGAACACTGGAGGGACATGGCATGTTTGGAACCTTTTGGTCCCAGGTTTGCCCTTGCCTAACAGAGTCCTTCTGGGGGAGGTCCCTACATAAAGGTATGGGGGATCCCTCAGTGGGTTGAGGAATTTCTACCTGGCTAGGGCTACTAGCCTGGGTGCCCCTAATCTGCTGATGGGGGTTCCTCTGGACAGGGGGCCCTGGGGGGTCCACTGACCTCCCTGACCTCTGCAGCCCTGGGCTGACTGAGGCAGGGTAGAGAGGGGCAGGTTACCTGCTCCAGACTGGGTACCACCTTGTAAGGGTCCTCTGCCATCAGGGGGTGGCCAGGCCAGGCCTGACTACCTCTGTGGCAGTTCCTTCACTAGGGGTAGGGTCAGTTCCCTGAGGAGGCTGACCCTTACCTACTGTCTGGAGGGAAGAAGACTTTTCTTCAACCCTTGTGCTCTCTTCTGGGGGAGAGTGGGCCATTCTTCCAGGCTCCATCTCTCCAAAATCTTGGGCTGGGGCTGTGGCCATCACAGCCCCACTAACTTTTACAGGGACACCCAACATCTTCAGATGGGTTTGGTGTTCAATTTCAGCCCAGGCTGAAATTTCCAGATCATTGCCCATCAGGCAATCTACAGGTAAGGTTGGGGACACTGCCACTCTTTTTGGGCCTGTGACCCTGTAGGAGAGTAGGATCTGCCTCTTATGTTGCCCCCACTTTTTTTCTGATGTTAGCACTGGTTTCTGGCTATAGTCTGGCTGGGTCCCTGCCAATCAGGGCCCCAGCCTCTCTGTTCTCTCTAAACGACATGGAGTGCACTCTAGGTGCACTAGTGATTGGATACTGTGGTGCCTTATGAGTCCCTAGTATATGGTACCTTAGGTGCCAAGGGCATAGGTACTTCACAGGCCTCCCAGGGGCTGCAGCATATGTTATGCCATCCCTGGGAAGCAGTCTAAATCTGACACCACAGGCCTGCTACTGCAGCCTGGGTGAGGTGGTGCTAGCACCCCTCACTGAGATATAGGTTTCCTATATCTCTCCTGCACACACATATAAACCTATCAGTCACCCCTAAGGCAGGCCCTATCAATCCTGAGGGCAGGGTGCTTGGCTTCTATGTGAGGGGGTGCCTCTGCATGAGCAGGGCCCCTCTGCAGTTCTCAGAGTCCATTCTCTGGTGCTGTTTGTGGATGCGGTTAAACCATATACTCTTAAGTGCATTATATCCTCGCGGTAAATGCTAACTTTGGAATGGCTGCATCAAAACATGTCGTGTTTGGTGTCAAACATCTTGGAATACTACCACCCCGCCAATCTTGGCGGCGGGGGTAGCATTCCACCCTTCTAGAGGGATCAGATATGTACCTGCTGTGTAAACGCGGTAGAATCCTAAAGAGCCCTGGCATCACAAAATGGATGCCACCAGTCACAGACACTGGGCTGCCCTCCTGCTGATGACCGAAACTCGCAGTGGAGGAAGCCCAACAATAGGCATCCTGTCACAGGGAGGTGTAACCACCTTCCAGACAGGGTTTAGTGTATTGGGGCTGGGTGGGTGCACTCTTAGAGTGCTTTGAAGTCCTGCACTGGGGGAGCAGAAGGCTCCTCTGTGCATATGCCAGTTCAAACCAGCTCAGGGGCTACCTGCCCCTGCTCTGGTGCGAAACTGGACAAAGGGAAGTGGGTGTAGCCACCCCTCCCTTGACCCTCCCATAGGTGGGGTCATAGAGCTAGTCCATCCCCTCTTTTTAGTATAAGAGGGGGAACCTTGCCATTGCAAAGCAGATAACCCCTGGACGACGCTCTACAGAAGAATCCTGGCCCTTCGACGTTCCACTACCTTTGGAAGACAGAAGAATCTCCCTTGGAGTCAAGGAGTGACTCCCCTGCTTGGCAGGCACCAAAAACGACAACGACGGTCGCAAACTACGCCGCTCCCGCTGGAGTCCAAAGTCCCTGCAGCCCAAGAAGTGTATTTCCTGACTTCTCCAAGGCCATCGTGAGTCTCCAGCGAAGCTGAGGCAAGTGGACCCCACGAGTAACGAGGAACCGCGACCCCTGGGTACCGTGCACTATTGTCGAGTGCAACCCCTTCACAACGTTCTACGAACTTGTGCTTTGGACCACGTGTGGTCCCGACCTCCAGCAGGAATCCCTCCGAAGATCAGAGGCATACACCGTCCCGAGTGACCGTAGGCCCCTGTTGAGTGATTCCGCCCGAGGTGTCTTCGCGATCCCTTGCCCGCTGGCTTGTGGGTCCCCAGAAGACTTCCTAAAGAAACCAAAGGGCTCCCCTGGTTGCTCCAGGCCTGCCCTGACTTACCCTCGCTGGGTGAGTTCCACAGACCTTGCTGGTCTGCGCCATCGACTTTTCTCCATCTCCCCAAGACTTGCGGCTGCCAAGGCTTGTTGGCTCCGATCGAGTTGCCGACACCGCAGTCAGCTGCAGACGTCGAGGGACACACCGAATCCAGCTCCTGGTCGTCGTTGATGCCTCCTGGACCACATGGCTGAAGAGTCAAGGCACCTGCAACCGACCTGAAGCGACCGACGACGGTGGGCATCCAGCTTCCTTGCCCCGGGTCACTGCCAAGTGACTTTGAACACTGTCCCCTCTGCTTTCAGGTCATCCTTCTTCAGAATCCAGGCTTGGATTCCACCGGACACTTCTTCAGCTCCCGCAAGCAGCAAGTCTTCTTTGTTCGCCATTGAAAACGACGCCGCGACCCGACACCAAAGGACACCTGTGCACCCGGCTTCCCTGGGTGAGGTAACTCCAGCACTACGGTGCTCCTGTGGGTGTGGGCCCTAGAACTACTTACCCTGTAAGTGACTTGCTTGTAGGTTCTCCCGAAGTATCCTAAAACTCTTTATTTCCAACCGCGACTTGCCCCATTGAAGTTAACGGCGATTCGCGCCTGTGTATCCACACTGCACGCGTCCCCCGTGGGTCCTTTACTTACCTGCCTTGGGTGGTTTCGTGAGGCCCCAGCACTTCTGAAGGCCCTAGGCCTTGTCTCCCTGCAAGTCGTTGTTTCTAAGTCTCTTACTTAGTATATGGTCTGGTACGCCCCTAGGGCCCCAGCCATATTTTGTGCTTAACTTATTGTGAAACGTTGATTTGTGCATATGTTTGTCTTCTAATCTCATAAAGAGATTAGTAGAGAGTTATTTAGAAATAAATACATATATATTTGATATATATACCTGTGTGGTGTCTTTTCATTTGGTGATTCAAGAGATTATAAGGTAAAACAAGCTGCTTTACATTCCTCCGAGACTTAGCCTGAAGGCTGCTCTCCACAGCTACCACTAGGATAGCTTTCTTTAAAAGGTTGTCTTAAACCTATCTACCATAAGAGTCGATTTGCCCTGGTGCAAGGTGTCCACTTTAATTAGTGAACAGCATATACCAGGCCAACTTCTCACATTGGTGGGCAGCGTGTGGGATTCCAGCTTGCCATTGTTTTACCAGAAAATCTCTATTTGAATTACTAACTGAAAACCATTATAGGTACTCAAGGTACATATAAAGTCAAGCTTAGTATCAATAAGTTCTACTGAACTTAGAGCTGTGTGCCAAGGGATAGCACACCCTTTCCACAGCTCAAGCTAGGATCAGTAGGCCACAAACTAGTGTAGGTAGTACAACACTGCACAACACTAGAATGTCCTTGAAGGGTGGACCCAGTGGATCCACTCAGCCTCAGTATAAGGACATGGCTTTCTCTGACTTGAGAGCCATGTGTGTTGACAGACACCTGAGGATAGGACAGAGTCCCTCAACCCTGCACCTGATAGATCTGCTGACAGCAGATGACCTGAGATTGGCTCTAGGAGCCAAAGGGTTTGAATCAGTGGGTGGGTCAGTCATAGTATCTGGGTCAGATGATGAAAATCAGAATGACCAAGACTCTGTGATTGAAGGGCCAGGCTCCAAGGGGCCTGAAAAGGACAGAGGAATTCTCCCTAAGGGAACTGACAGAGAGGAGGAGAGGCCCAGATCCCTTTCCAGGGAATCTGACCACTCTTATCACTCTGGCAGAGAATTTGTCCAACAGAGGAGCTCATACTTTAACTTAAGAGAGACCTCCTCTGAAAGAAGGTGCAAACTGCTCCAGTATGAGGAAGCCAAAGTGGCCCTCAGAACCAAGCAGTTGGCACTGGATAGAGAAGCCCTGGAGATCCAGAGAGCTTCCAGAAGGGAGGGTTTAGAACCCCTGGTGGCAGCAACAGTGTCCCTAGAGGCAGAGAATATGTCCCTGACCATAGGAACCTGAGCAAGGTTGTTCCTCCCTACCAGAGTGGGGATGATATCCACAAGTGGATAACTGCTATGGAGAGGGCCTGTAGAGTACAGCAGGTCCCCCAAAAGCAGTGGGCAGCAATCTTGTGGCTCTCCTTTTCAGATAAAGGAAGAGACAAGCTCCTCACTGTTAGAGAGGAGGATGCTGATGATTATGAAGTCCTGAAGAGTGCACTGATAGATGGGTTTGGCTTAACCACTGAGCAGTACAGGTTGAAGTTCAGAGATACCCAGAAGGCACAGACACAGGACTGGACTGACTTTGTTGATTGTGCAACCAAGGCTCTGGAGGGTTGGCTGGTTGGCAGTAGGGTTACTGATTTCAAGGGATTGTATAATCTGATGATGAGAGAACAGATCCTAAATAATTGCCAGAACCAGTTGTTGCATCAGTACCTGGTGGACTCTGATCTGACCTCTCCCCAAGAATTGGGAAAGAAGGCAGACAAATGGGTCAGAACCAGGGTGAGGCAGAAAACCCAGAACCAAGGGGGTGACACTAAGAAGCAAGATCCTAAAGGCCCTGAGAAAGGTGGGGATAAGTCAAAAGACCAGAAGTCTTCACAAGGGCCCCAAAAATCTGCATCTGGTGGGGAGTCACAGTCCAACAAGGGAAAAGGCCAAAAGAAGCCCTGGTGCAAATTCTGTAAACAGAAAGGGCACTGGACTTCTGATTGTACCAAGTCCAAAGACCAAACCACCACCACTCCTGCCCCTAAGGCAACCGTGCCCCCTAGCTCAGCTACTGGTGGAGGTGGTACGCAGAATAAGGGTGTAGTAGGGTTGACCCTGGGTTCTGAAGTGGATTCTGACCTAGTCAGAGTGACCACTCAGGCAATGCTGATTTGTGAGGGAAACATTGATATGTCCTTCCTAGTAAGCCCCAGTAATCTGGGCAAGTACAAACAGCAGCCTTTGATAAATGGCAAACAGGCTTTGGCATTTAGGGACACAGGTGCTAGTGTCACCATGGTGGCAGAGGACCTAGTGGACCCTGGACAGATCATCCTGGGTGAAATGTACCAGGTGACCAATGCAAGCAATGTCCAGACCAACCATAGTCTGGCAGTTGTGAATTTCTCCTGGGGAGGGGTAACTGGCCTCAAGAAGGTTGTAGTTAGTGCAGACCTCCCTGTAGAATGTCTATTGGGCAATGATCTAGAGACTTCAGCCTGGTCTGAAGTAGAGTTATGGACTCATGCTGAGATGTTGGGCATCCCTGCAGAGGTATTTGCTGTGACCAGGTCACAAGCAAGAATGCATGACACTGAACCAGCTCTGGATCCTGGAACAATGGACCAGATGCTTCCCAAGAGGAGGAGCAGTAGGGTTAAGGCAGTGCCTTCCCCTCTGTCTCAGATCAAGGATTCACTTCCAGAGGGAGGTGAAGCAGAACCTGAAGAAGGAACTGCCCCAGAGGAACTTGAACCTGACCAGGTTGAGTTCTTGGGGGCAGGGGGCCCTTCTAGGGAAGATCTGAGTAAGGAGCAACAGTGCTGCCCCTCTCTTGAACCCCTCAGACAGCAGGCTGCTGCTGAGGCTGCTGGGAGTGCTAGTGGGTCCCATAAAGTTTATTGGGATGAGGGACTCCTATATTCTGAGGGTAGAGACCCAGCCCCTGGAGCCACCAGGAGGTTGGTAATACCTCAGAAGTTTAGGGGGTTCCTCTTGACCTTAGCACATGATATCCCTTTGGCAGGACACTTGGGCCAAAACAAGACCTGGGACAGGCTTGTTCCACATTTTCATTGGCCACATATGTCAGAGGACACAAAGGAGTTTTGTCGCTCCTGTGTCACTTGCCAAGCCAGTGGTAAGGCAGGTGGCACAACAAAGGCCCCCCTGATACCACTACCTGTGGTGGGGGTACCCTTTGAAAGGGTAGGGATTGACATTGTTGGTCCCCTTGACCCTCAGACTGCATCTGGGCACAGATTTATCCTGGTGGTAGTGGATCATGCCACCAGGTACCCAGAGGCAATTCCTCTGAGGACCACCACAGCACCTGTGGTGGCAAGAGCCCTCATTGGAGTTTTCTCCAGAGTGGGTTTTCCAAAGGAGGTCATTTCTGACAGAGGTACCAACTTCATGTCAGGATATCTGAAAGCAATGTGGAAGGAGTGTGGTGTAACTTATAAGTTCACCACCCCCTATCACCCACAATGCAATGGTTTAGTTGAACGCTTCAACAAGACCTTGAAAGGAATGATTAAGGGACTCCCAGAGAAGCTTAGGCGGAAATGGGACCTTCTTCTTCCTTGCCTTTTGTTTGCATACAGAGAGGTTCCACAGAAGGGGGTTGGCTACAGCCCATTTGAGCTTCTGTTTGGGCATCCTGTGAGAGGTCCACTATGTTTGGTAAAGAGGGCTGGGAGTTACCTCTCAAGCCCCCCAAACAAGATGTGATGGACTATGTACTTGGTCTCCGCTCCCGGATGGCAGAGTACATGAAAAAGGCAACCAAAAACCTGGAGGCCAGCCAAGAACTGCAAAAAGCTTGGCATGACCAAAAGGCTGTGCTGACTGTATACCAGCCAGGACAGAAAGTGTGGGTGTTGGAGCCTGTGGCCCCAGCAGCCCTCCAGGACAAGTGGAGTGGCCCCCATACAATAGTTGAACAGAAGGGAGAAGTCACCTATCTGGTGAATCTTGGAACTCCCAGGAGCCCCCTAAGGGTGCTTCATGTCAACAGATTAAAGCCATATGTTGACAGGGCTGACATGGGCTTGCTCATGGCAACTGATGAGGACCAGGAGGAGGAGAGTGACCCTCTCCCTGACCTGCTCTCTCAGAACCCTGATGATGGGTCAGTAGATGGTGTTGCTTTGGCAAGCAGCCTCACTGACCATCAGCAAACTGAGTGCAGACAAGTTCTGCAACAGTTTAGACATATGTTTAGCCTGACCCCTAGTCAGACTACCTGGTGCACCCATGAGGTGGACACTGGGGACAGTCTGCCTGTCAAGAATAAAATCTACAGGCAACCTGACCATGTCAGGGACTGTATCAGGACTGAAGTCCAGAAAATGTTGGAGTTAGGCGTGATTGAGCCTTCAGATAGCCCTTGGGCTAGCCCAGTAGTCCTGGTACCCAAACCTCATACCCAGGGTGGTAAGAAAGAAATGAGGTTTTGTGTAGACTACAGAGGCCTCAATGCAGTCACTAGGACTGATGCCTATCCCATACCAAGGGCAGATGAGCTGATTGATACTTTGGCCTCAGCCAAGTATCTAAGCACATTTGACCTAACAGCTGGCTACTGGCAAATCAGATTAGCTGATGATGCAAAAGCCAAAACAGCATTTTCGACCCCTGGTGGGCACTACCACTTTGTGGTGATGCCCTTTGGATTGAAAAATGCACCTGCCACTTTTCAGAGGTTGGTGAATAAAGTTCTGGCAGGGATGGAAACTTATTGCTCAGCTTATCTAGATGATATTGCTGTCTTTAGTTCCTCCTGGCAGGATCACCTGGTCCACCTCAGAAATGTTTTGGAGGCCCTGCAGAAAGCAGGCCTCACTATCAAGGCCACCAAGTGCCAGATAGGGCAGAGTCAGGTTGTGTACCTGGGCCACCTTGTAGGTGGAGGCCAGGTTCAGCCTTTGCAGAGCAAAATCCAAACCATACTGGAATGGGTTGCTCCAACCACCCAGACACAGGTGAGAGCCTTCTTAGGCCTGACTGGGTACTATAGGAGGTTTGTCAATGGATATGGATCTATAGTGACCCCCTTGAATGATCTTACCTCTAAGAAAATGACAAAAAAGGTTCAGTGGACAGCTAGCTGTCAAAAGGCATTTGAAGACCTAAAGCAGGCCATGTGCACTGCCCCCATCTTACAGAGTCCAGACTACACCAAAAGTTCATTGTCCAAACAGATGCTTCTGAGCTGGGTGTGGGAGCTGTACTGTCTCAACTGAATGATGAAGGTCAAGACCAGCCAGTAGCTTTTATTAGCAGAAGGCTGACCCCTAGAGAGAAACGTTGGTCAGCTATAGAGAGGGAGGCCTTTGCTGTGGTTTGGGCCCTGAAGAAGCTGAGGCCATACTTGTTTGGTACTCACTTCATAGTTCAGACTGACCACAAGCCCCTCCTATGGCTAAAGCAGATGAAAGGTGAAAACCCAAAACTTTTGAGGTGGTCCATTTCCCTACAGGGGATGGACTATACAGTGGAACATAGGCCTGGGACCCAACATGCCAATGCAGATGGACTCTCAAGGTATTTCCACTTTGAACACGAAGACTCAACTGGTCAAGGTTAGTTTAGTGTCCCTACGTTTGGGGGGGTTGTGTAGGAGAGTAGGATCTGCCTCTTATGTTGCCCCCACTTTTTTCTGATGTTAGCACTGGTTTCTGGCTATAGTCTGGCTGGGTCCCTGCCAATCAGGGCCCCAGCCTCTCTGTTCTCTCTAAACGACATGGAGTGCACTCTAGGTGCACTAGTGATTGGATACTGAGGTGCCTTATGAGTCCCTAGTATATGGTACCTTAGGTGCCAAGGGCATAGGTACTTCACAGGCCTCCCAGGGGCTGCAGCATATGTTATGCCACCCCTGGGAAGCAGTCTAAATCTGACACCACAGGCCTGCTACTGCAGCCTGGGTGAGGTGGTGCTAGCACCCCTCACTGAGATATAGGTTTCCTATATCTCTCCTGCACACACATATAAACCTATCAGTCACCCCTAAGGCAGGCCCTATCAATCCTGAGGGCAGGGTGCTTGGCTTCTATGTGAGGGGGTGCCTCTGCATGAGCAGGGCCCCTCTGCAGTTCTCAGAGTCCATTCTCTGGTGCTGTTTGTGGATGCGGTTAAACCATATACTCTTAAGTGCATTATATCCTCGCGGTAAATGCTAACTTTGGAATGGCTGCATCAAAACATGTCGTGTTTGGTGTCAAACATCTTGGAATACTACCCCCCGCCAATCTTGGCGGCGGGGGTAGCATTCCACCCTTCTAGAGGGATCAGACATGTACCTGCTGTGGAAACGCGGTAGAATCCTAAAGAGCCCTGGCATCACAAAATGGATGCCACCAGTCACAGACACTGGGCTGCCCTCCTGCTGATGACCGAAACTCGCAGTGGAGGAAGCCCAACAATAGGCATCCTGTCACAGGGAGGTGTAACCACCTTCCAGACAGGGTTTAGTGTATTGGGGCTGGGTGGGTGCACTCTTAGAGTGCTTTGAAGTCCTGCACTGGGGGAGCAGAAGGCTCCTCTGTGCATATGCCAGTTCAAACCAGCTCAGGGGCTACCTTCCCCTGCTCTGGCGCGAAACTGGACAAAGGGAAGTGGGTGTAGCCACCCCTCCCTTGACCCTCCCATAGGTGGGGTCATAGAGCTAGTCCATCCCCTCTTTTTAGTATAAGAGGGGGAACCTTGCCATTGCAAAGCAGATAACCCCTGGACGACGCTCTACAGAAGAATCCTGGCCCTTCGACGTTCCACTACCTTTGGAAGACAGAAGAATCTCCCTTGGAGTCAAGGAGTGACTCCCCTGCTTGGCAGGCACCAAAAACGACAACGACGGTCGCAAACTACGCCGCTCCCGCTGGAGTCCGAAGTCCCTGCAGCCCAAGAAGTGGATTTCCTGACTTCTCCAAGGCCATCGTGAGTCCCCAGCGAAGCTGAGGCAAGTGGACCCCACGAGTAATGAGGAACCGCGACCCCTGGGTACCGTGCACTATTGTCGAGTGCAACCCCTTCACAACGATCTACGAACTTGTGCTTTGGACCACGTGTGGTCCCGACCTCCAGCAGGAATCCCTCCGAAGATCAGAGGCCTACACCGTCCCGAGTGACCGTGGGCCCCTGTTGAGTGATTCCGCCCGAGGTGTCTTCGCGATCCCTTGCTCGCTGGCTTGTGGGTCCCCAGAAGACTTCCTAAAGAAACCAAAGGGCTCCCCTGGTTGCTCCAGGCCTGCCCTGACTTACCCTTGCTGGGTGAGTTCCACAGACCTTGCTGGTCTGCGCCATCAACTTTTCTCCATCTCCCCGAGACTTGCGGCTGCCAAGGCTTGTTGGCTCCGATCGAGTTGCCGACACCGCAGTCAGCTGCAGACATCGAGGGACACACCGAATCCAGCTCCTGGTCGTCGTCGACGCCTCCTGGACCACGTGGCTGAAGAGTCAAGGCACCTGCAACCGACCTGAAGCGACCGACGACGGTGGGCATCCAGCTTCCTTGCCCCGGGTCACTGCCAAGTGACTTTGAACACTGTCCCCTCTGCTTTCAGGTCATCCTTCTTCAGAATCCAGGCTTGGATTCCACCGGACACTTCTTCAGCTCCTGCAAGCAGCAAGTCTTCTTTGTTCGCCATTGAAAACGACGCCGCGACCCGACACCAAAGGACACCTGTGCACCCGGCTTCCCTGGGTGAGGTAACTCCAGCACTACGGTGCTCCTGTGGGTGTGGGCCCTAGAACTACTTACCCTGTAAGTGACTTGCTTGTAGGTTCTCCCGAAGTATCCTAAAACTCTTTATTTCCAACCGCGACTTGCCCCATTGAAGTTAACGGCGATTCGCGCCTGTGTATCCACACTGCACGCGTCCCCCGTGGGTCCTTTACTTACCTGCCTTGGGTGGTTTCGTGAGGCCCCAGCACTTCTGAAGGCCCTAGGCCTTGTCTCCCTGCAAGTCGTTGTTTCTAAGTCTCTTACTTAGTATATGGTCTGGTACGCCCCTAGGGCCCCAGCCATATTTTGTGCTTAACTTATTGTGAAACGTTGATTTGTGCATATGTTTGTCTTCTAATCTTATAAAGAGATTAGTAGAGAGTTATTTAGAAATAAATACATATATATTTGATATATATACCTGTGTGGTGTCTTTTCATTTGGTGATTCAAGAGATTATATGGTAAAACAAGCTGCTTTACATTCCTCCGAGACTTAGCCTGAAGGCTGCTCTCCACAGCTACCACTAGGATAGCTTTCTTTAAAAGGTTGTCTTAAACCTATCTACCATAAGAGTCGATTTGCCCTGGTGCAAGGTGTCCACTTTAATTAGTGAACAGCATATACCAGGCCAACTTCTCACAGACCCCCTCCCAGCTGAGATTGACTATGGCCATGGGGTGATCTGTTCTGACACCATCAATGTTGGTCACCTGGTACTTAAACTCAGGTAAAAGCTGGTGAGGGGGGACTAGTTTCCCTGCCACCATGGTGACACTAGCCCCTGTGTCCCTAAATGCCACAGCTTTCTGACCATTAATTATTGGCTCCAGTCTGTACCTGCCCAATGCTGTGGGACCCACGGTAAAGGTGGCAAATCCTATACCACCATCAGAATCTGAGGAGTCTGTTGAGGGGGTCCTGTCTAAACTAGGGCCCACCTCTGTTCCTCTTGCAAAAGCACCTAACTTTTTGGGTGCACTACTCCCAACTGGAGGATTACTACTGGTAGTTCCAGGAGGGGTGGTAGTAGTTGTTGGAGAAACATTTTCTTTATTGCCATTCCTGGGACAACTGGGATCAGATTTCCAGTGCCCAGGCTTTTTACAGACATGGCAATAGGGTTTCTTTTCAGGAGAGGAAGGAGTTTGGGACCCACCCCCAGAGGAGGACTTTTGGGGCCCTGTAGTGGACTTATCCTTAGATTTATCCCCACCTTTCTCTTGGGACTTGGTAGAATCTTTCTTGTGGTCACCACCCTGATTCTTAGGCCTTACCCTGGTTCTGACCCATTTGTCTGCCTTCTTTCCCAATTCTTGGGGAGAGGTCAGATCAGAGTCCACCAGGTACTGGTGTAAAAGCTGGTTTTGACAATTATTAAGGATCTGTTCTCTCATCATTAGATTATAAAATCCTTTGAAATCAGTAACCCTACTGCCAACCAGCCAACCCTCCAGAGCCTTGGATGCACAATCTACAAAGTCAGTCCAGTCCTGAGTCTGTGCCTTCTGGGTATCTCTGAACTTCAACCTGTACTGCTCAGTGGTTAAGCCAAACCCATCTATCAGTGCACTCTTCAGGACTTCATAATTATCAGCATCCTCTTCTCTAACAGTGAGGAGCTTGTCTCTACCTTTATCTGAAAAGGAGAGCCAAAAGATTGCTGCCCACTGCTTTTGGGGGACCTGCTGTACTCTACAGGCCCTCTCCATAGCAGTTATCCACTTGTGGATATCATCCCCACTCTGGTAGGGAGGAACAACCTTGCTCAGGTTCCTATGGTCAGGAATATATTCTCTGCCTCTAGGGACACTGTTGCTGCCACCAGGGGGTTCTAACCCCTCTCTTCTAGAAGCTCTCTGGATCTCCAGCGCTTCCCTATCCAGTGCCAACTGCTTGGTTCTGAGGGCCACTTTGGCTTCCTCATACTGGAGCATTTTGCACCTTCTCTCAGAGGAGGTCTCTCTTAAGGAAAAGTATGTGCTCCTCTGCTGGACAAATTCTCTGCCAGAGTGATAAGAGTGGTCAGATTCCCTGGAAGGGGATCTGTGCCTCTCCTCCTCTCTGTCAGTTCTCTTAGGGAGAATTCCTCTGTCCTTTTCAGGCCCCTTGAAGCCTGGCCCTTCAATCACAGAGTCTTGGTCATTCTGATTTTCATCATCTGACCCAGATACTATGACTGACCCACCCACTGATTCAGACCCTTTAGCTCCTAGAGCCAATCTAAGGTCATCTGCTGTCAGCAGATCTATCAACTCTAGTGTTGAGGGACTCTGTCCTAGTCTCAGGTGTCTGTCAACACACATGGCTCTCAAGTCAGAGAAAGCCATGTCCTTATACTGAGGCTGAGTGGATCCA
Source organism: Calotriton arnoldi (assembly GCA_963921515.1). NCBI lineage: Eukaryota > Metazoa > Chordata > Amphibia > Caudata > Salamandridae > Calotriton > Calotriton arnoldi. The sequence goes on from CAWUFW010001775.1 coordinate 1,097,378, forward strand.
CTGGGTCCACCCCTTAAGGACATTCTAGTGTTGTGCAGTGTTGTACTACCTACACTAGTTTGTGGCCCACTGATCCTAGCTTGAGCTGTGGAAAGGGTGTGCTATCCCTTGGCACACAGCTCTAAGTTCAGTAGAACTTATTGATACTAAGCTTGACTTTATATGTACCTTGAGTACCTATAATGGTTTTCAGTTAGTAATTCAAATAGAGATTTTCTGGTAAAACACTGGCAAGCTGGAATCCCACCGCTGCCACCAATGTGAGAAGTTGGCCTGGTATATGCTGTTCACTAATTAAAGTGGACACCTTGCACCAGGGCAAACCGACTCTTATGGTAGATAGGTTTAAGACAACCTTTTAAAGAAAGCTATCCTAGTGGTAGCTGTGGAGAGCAGCCTTCAGGCTAAGTCTCGGAGGAATGTAAAGCAGCTTGTTTTACCATATAATCTCTTGAATCACCAAATGAAAAGACACCACACAGGTATATATATCAAATATATATGTATTTATTTCTAAATAACTCTCTACTAATCTCTTTATGAGATTAGAAGACAAACATATGCACAAATCAACGTTTCACAATAAGTTAAGCACAAAATATGGCTGGGGACCTAGGGGCGTACCAGACCATATACTAAAAAAGGGACTTAGCAACAACGACTTGCAGGGAGACAAGGCCTAGGGCCTTCAGAAGTGCTGGGGCCTCACGAAACCACCCAAGGCAGGTAAGTAAAGGACCCACGGGGGACACGTGCAGTGTGGATACACAGGCCCGGATCGCCGTTAACTTCAATGGGGCAAGTCGCGGTTGGAAATTAAGAGTTCTAGGAGACTTCGGGAGAACCTACAAGCAAGTCACTTACAGGGTAAGTAGTTCTAGGGCCCACACCCACAGGAGCACCGTAGTGCTGGAGTTACCTCACCCAGGGAAGCCGGGTGCATAGGTTTCCTTTGGTGTCGGGTCGCGGCGTCGTTTTCAACGGCGAACAAAGAAGACTTGCTGCTAGCGGGAGCTGAAGAAGTGTCCGGTGGAATCCAAGCCTGGATTCTGAAGAAGGATGACCTGAAAGCAGAGGGGACAGTGTTCAAAGTCACTTGGCAGTGACTCGGGGCAAGGAAGATGGATGCCCACCGTCGTCGGTTGATTCAGGTCGGTTGTGGGTGCCTTGACTCTTCAGCCACGAGGTCCAGGAGGCGTCGACGACGACCAGGAGCTGGATTCTGTGTGTCCCACAAAGTCTGCAGCTTACTGCTGTGTCGGCAACTCGATTGGAGCCAACAAGCCTTGGCAACAGCAAGTCTTGGGGAGATAAAGAAAAGTCGATGGCACAGACCAGCAAGGTCTGAGGGACTCACCCAGCGAGGGTAAGTCAGGGCAGGCCTGGAGCAACCAGGGGAGCCCTTTGGTTTCTTTAAGAAGTGTTCTGGGGACCCACGAACCGGCTGGCAAGGGATCGCAAAGACACCTCGGGCGGAATCACTCAACAGGGGCCCACGGTCACTCGGGACGGTGTAGGCCTCTGATCTTCGGAGAGATTCCTGCTAGAGGTCGGGAGCACACGTGGTCCAAAGCACAAGTTCGTGGAACGTTGTGAAGGGGTTGCACTTGACAATAGTGCACGGTACCCAGGGGTCGCGGTTCCTCGTTACTCGTGGGGTCCACTTGCCTCAGCTTCACTGGGGACTCACGATGGCCTGGGAGAGGTCAGGAAATCCACTTCTTGGGCTGCAGGGACTTCAGACTCCGGCGGGAGCGGCGTAGTTTGCGACCGTCGTTGTCGTTTTTGGTGCCTGCCAAGCAGGGAGTCACTCCTTGACTCCAAGGGAGATTCTTCTGTCTTCCAAAGGTAGTGGAACGTCGAAGGGCCAGGATTCTTCTGTAGAGCGTCGTCCAGGGGTTATCTGCTTTGCAATGGCAAGGTTCCCCCTCTTATACTAAAAAGAGGGGATGGACTAGCTCTATGACCCCACCTATGGGAGGGTCAAGGGAGGGGGTGGCTACACCCACTTCCCTTTGTCCAGTTTCGCGCCAGAGCAGGGGCAGGTAGCCCCTGAGCTGGTTTGAACTGGCATATGCACAGAGGAGCCTTCTGCTCCCCCAGTGCAGGACTTCAAAGCACTCTAAGAGTGCACCCACCCAGCCCCAATACAATAAACCCTGTCTGGGAGGTGGTTACACCTCCCTGTGACAGGATGCCTATTGTTGGGCTTCCTCCACTGTGAGTGTTGGTCATCAGCAGGAGGGCAGCCCAGTGTCTGTGACTGGTGGCATCCATTTTGTGATGCCAGGGCTCTGCAGGATTCTACCGCGTTTCCACAACAGGTACATGTCTTATCCCTCTAGAAGGGTGGAATGCTACCCCCGCCGCCAGGATTGGCGGGGGGGTAGTATTCCAAGATGTTTGACACCAAACCCGACATGTTTTGATGCAGCCATTCCAAAGTTAGCATTCTACAGCGAGGATATAATGCACTTAAGAGTATATGGGTTAACCGCATCCACAAACAGCACCAGAGAATGGACTCTGAGAACTGCAGAGGGGCCCTGCTCATGCAGAGGCACCCCCTCACATAGAAGCCAAGCACCCTGCCCTCAGGATTGATAGGGCCTGCCATAGGGGTGACTGATAGGTTTATATGTGTGTGCAGGAGAGATATAGGAAACCTATATCTCAGTGAGGGGTGCTAGCACCACCTCACCCAGGCTGCAGTAGCAGGCCTGTGGTGTCAGATTTAGTCTGCTTCCCAGGGGTGGCATAATACATGCTGCAGCCCCTGGTAGGCCTGTGAAGTACCTATGCCCTTGGCACCTAAGGTACCATATACTAGGGACTCATAAGGCACCACAGTATCCAATCACTAGTGCACCTAGAGTGCACTCCATGTCATTTAGAGAGAGCAGATAGACTGGGGCCCTGAATAGCAGGGTCCCAGTCCAACTAAGTCATAAACCAGCAAAACACCATAAAAAAGTGGGGGCAACCATATAGTCAGATTCCACCTTCCTACACCTGTTGTCTCTTTATGTACCTCTTTTGCCTCTTTCTGCACTTTTCTTGACTTTTTCTGCACCTCTCTTCCCTCTTTCTGCACGTCTGTTGCATCTTTCTGCACCTCATTTGCTTGTTTTTGCACCCCTGTTGTCTCTTTCTGCACTCGTCTTCCCTCTTTCTGTACCTTTCCTGCCTGTTTTTGCATCTCACTTGCCTCTTCTGCACTTTTCTTGCTTCTTTCTGCACCCCTGTTGTCTCTTTATGTACCTCTTTTGACTCTTTCTACACTTTTCTTGGCTTTTTCTGCACCTCTCTTCCCTCTTTCTGCACGTCTGTTGCCTCTTTCTGCACCTCATTTGCTTCTTTCTGCACCCTGTTGTCTCTTTCTGCACTCGTCTTCCCTTATTCTGTACCTTTCCTGCCTGTTTTTGCATCTCACTTGCCTCTTTCTGCACTTTTCTTGCTTCTTTCTACACCTCTGTTGCTTCTTTCAGCAATTCTCTTGCCTCTTTGTGCACTTCTCTTGCCTCTTTCGGCACCCCTGTTGCTTCATTCTGCACTTTCCATGCTTCTTTCTGCACCTGTCTTGCTTCTTTATGCACCCCTGTTGTCTCTTTATGTACCTCTTTTGCCTCTTTCTGCACTTTTCTTGGCTTTTTCTGCACCTCTCTTCCCTCTTTCTGCACATCTGTTGCCTCTTTCTTCACCTCATTTGCTTCTTTCTGCACCCCTGTTGTCTCTTTCTGCACTCGTCTTCCCTCTTTCTGTACCTTTCCTGCCTGTTTTTACATCTCACTTGCCTCTTTCTGCACTTTTCTTCCTTCTTTCTACACCCCTGTTGCTTCTTTCAGCAACTCCCTTGCCTCTTTGTGCACTTCTCTTGCCTGTTTCTGCACTGCTCTTGCCGCTTTTTGCACCTCTGTTGGCTCTTTCTGCACCGCACTTGCTCCTTTCTACACTTCTCTTGCCTCTTTCTGCACCCCTGTTGCTTCATTCTGCACTTTCCATGCTTCTTTCTGCACCTGTCTTGCATATTTCTGCACCCCTGTTGTCTCTTTATTTACCTCTTTTGCCTCTTTCTGCACTTTTCTTGCCTTTTTCTGCACCTCTCTTCCCTCTTTCTGCATGTCTGTTGCCTCTTTCTGCACCTCATTTGCTTCTTTCTGCACCCCTGTTGTCTCTTTCTGCACTCGTCTTCCCTCTTTCTGTACCTTTCCTGCCTGTTTTTGCATCTCACTTGCCTCTTTCTGCACTTTTCTTGCTTCTTTCTACACCTCTGTTGCTTCTTTCAGCAATTCTCTTGCCTCTGTGCACTTCTCTTGCCTGTTTCTGCACTTCTCTTGCCTCTTTCGGCACCCCTGTTGCTTCATTCTGCACATTCCATGCTTCTTTCTGCACCTGTCTTGCTTCTTTATACACCACTTTTGTCGCTTTATGTACCTCTTTTGCCTCTATCTGCACTTTTCTTGGCTTTTTCTGCACCTCTCTTCCCCTTTCTGCACGTCTGTTGCCTCTTTCTGCACCTCATTTGCTTCTTTCTGCACCCCTTTTGTCTCTTTATGCACCCGTCTTCCCTCTTTCTGTACCTTTCCTGCCTGTTTTTGCATCTCACTTGCCTCTTTCTGCACTTTTCTTGCTTCTTTCTACACCTCTGTTGCTTCTTTCAGCAATTCTCTTGCCTCTTTGTGCACATCTCTTGCCTGTTTCTGCACTTCTCTTGCCTCTTTGAGGCACCCCTGTTGCTTCATTCTGCACTTTCCATGCTTCTTTCTGCACCTGTCTTGCTTCTTTCTGCACCCCTGTTGTGTCTTTATGTACCTCTTTTGCCTCTTTCTGCACTTTTCTTGGCTTTTTCTGCACCTCTCTTCCCTCTTTCTGCACATCTGTTGCCTCTTTCTGCACCTCATTTGCTTCTTTCTGCACCCCTGTTGTCTCTTTCTACACTCGTCTTCCGTCTTTCTGTACCTTTCCTGCCTGTTTTTGCATCTCACTTGCCTCTTTCTGCACTTTTCTTGCTTCTTTGTACACCTCTGTTGCTTCTTTCAGCAATTCTCTTGCCTCTTTGTGCACTTCTCTTGCCTGTTTCTGCTCCTCTCTTGCCTCTTTCTGCACCCCTGTTGGCTCTTTCTGCGCCTCACTTGCTCCTTTCTGCACCTGTCTTGCTTCTTTCTGCACCCCTGTTGTCTCTTTATGTACTTCTTTTGCCTCTTTCTGCACTTTTCTTGGCTTTTTCTGCACCTCTCTTCCCTCTTTCTGCACGTCTGTTGCCTCTTTCTGCACCTCATTTGCTTCTTTCTGCACCCCTGTTGTCTCTTTCTGCACTCGTCTTCCCTCTTTCTGTACCTTTCCTGCCTGTTTTTGCATCTCACTTGCCTATTTCTGCACTTTTCTTGCTTCTTTCTACACCCCTGTTGCTTTTTTCAGCAATTCTCTTGCCTCTTTGTGCACTTCTCTTGCCTGTTTCTGCACCTCTCTTGCCTCTTTTTGCACCTCTGTTAGTTCTTTCTGCACCTCACTTGCTCCTTTCTACACTTCTCTTGCCTCTTTCTGCACCCCTGTTGCTTCATTCTGCACTTTCCATGCTTCTTTCTGCACCTGTCTTGCTTCTTTCTGCACCCCTGTTGTGTCTTTATGTACCTCTTTTGCCTCTTTCTGCACTTTTCTTGGCTTTTTATGCACCTCTCTTCCCTCTTTCTGCACGTCTGATGCCTCTTTCTGCACCTCATTTGCTTCTTTCTGCACCCCTGTTGTCTCTTTCTGCACTCGTCTTCCCTCGTTCTGTACCTTTTCTGACTGTTTTTGCATCTCACTTGCCTCTTTCTGCACTTTTCTTGCTTCTTTCTACACCTCTGTTGCTTCTTTCAGCAATTCTCTTGCCTCTTTGTGCACTTCTCTTGCCTGTTTATGCACTTCTTTTGCCTCTTTCAGCACCCCTGTTGCTTCATTCTGCACTTTACATGCTTCTTTCTGCACCTGTCTTGCTTCTTTATGCACCCCTGTTGTCTCTTTATGTACCTCTTTTGCCTCTTTCTGCACTTTTCTTGGCTTTTTCTGCACCTCTCTTCCCCTTTCTGCACGTCAGTTGCCTCTTTCTGCACCTCATTTGCTTCTTTCTGCACCCCTGTTGTCTCTTTCTGCACTTGTCTTCCCTCTTTCTGTACCTTTCCTGCCTGTTTTTGCATCTCACTTGCCTCTTTCTGCACTTTTCTTGCTTCTTTCTACACCTCTGTTGCTTCTTTCAGCAATTCTCTTGCCTCTTTGTGCACTTCTCTTGCCTGTTTCTGCACTTCTCTTGCCTCTTTCGGCACCCCTGTTGTTTCATTCTGCACTTTCCATGCTTCTTTCTGCACCTGTCTTGCTTCTTTATGCACCCCTCTTGTCTCTTTATGTACCTCTTTTGCCTCTTTCTGCACTTTTCTTGGCTTTTTCTGCACCTCTCTTCCCCTTTCTGCACGTCTGTTGCCTCTTTCTGCACCTCATTTGCTTCTTTCTACACCCCTGTTGTCTCTTTCTGCACTCGTCTTCCCTCTTTCTGTACCTTTCCTGCCTGTTTTTGTATCTCACTTGCTTCTTTCTGCACTTTTCTTGCTTCTTTCTGCACCCCTGTTGTCTCTTTATGTACCTCTTTTGCCTCTTTCTGCAATTTTCTTGCCTTTTTCTGCACCTCTCTTCCCTCTTACTGCACGTCTGTTGCATCTTTCTGCACCTCATTTGCTTGTTTCTGCACCCCTGTTGTCTCTTTCTGCACTCGTCTTCCCTCTTTCTGTACCTTTCCTGCCTTTTTTTGCATCTCACTTGCCTCTTCTGCACTTTTCTTGCTTCTTTCTGCACCCCTGTTGTCTCTTTATGTACCTCTTTTGCCTCTTTCTACACTTTTCTTGGCTTTTTCTGCACCTCTCTTCCCTCTTTCTGCACGTCTGTTGCCTCTTTCTGCACCTCATTTGCTTCTTTCTGCAACCCGTTGTCTCTTTCTGCACTCGTCTTCCCTTATTCTGTACCTTTCCTGCCTGTTTTTGCATCTCACTTGCCTCTTTCTGCAATTTTCTTGCTTCTTTCTACACCTCTGTTGCTTCTTTCAGCAATTCTCTTGCCTCTTTGTGCACTTCTCTTGCCTGTTTCTGCACTCCTCTTGCCTCTTTCGGCACCCCTGTTGCTTCATTCTGCACTTTCCATGCTTCTTTCTGCACCTGTCTTGCTTCTTTATGCACCCCTGTTGTCTCTTTATGTACCTCTTTTGCCTCTTTCTGCACTTTTCTTGGCTTTTTCTGCACTTCTCTTCCCCTTTCTGCACGTCTGTTGCCTCTTTCTGCACCTCATTTGCTTCTTTCTGCACCCCTGTTGTCTCTTTCTGCACTCGTCTTCCCTCTTTCTGTACCTTTCCTGTCTGTTTTTGTATCTCACTTGCTTCTTTCTGCACTTTTCTTGCTTCTTTCTGCACCCCCGTTGTCTCTTTATGTACTTCTTTTGCCTCTTTCTGCACTTTTCTTGGCTTTTTCTGCACCTCTCTTCCCTCTTTCTGCACGTCTGTTGCCTCTTTCTGCACCTCATTTGCTTCTTTCTGCACCCCTGTTGTCTCTTTCTGCACTCGTCTTCCCTCTTTCTGTACCTTTCCTGCCTGTTTTTGCATCTCACTTGCCTCTTTCTGCACTTTTCTTGCATTTTTCTGCACCCCTGTTGTCTCTTTATGTCCCTCTTTTGCCTCTTTCTGCACTTTTCTTGGCTTTTTCTGCAACTCTCGTCCCTCTTTCTGCACGTCTGTTGCCTCTTTCTGCACCTCATTTGCTTCTTTCTGCACCCCTGTTCTCTCTTTCTGCACTCGTCTTCCCTATTTCTGTACCTTTCCTGCCTGTTTTTGCATCTCACTTGCCTCTTTCTGCACTTTTCTTGCTTCTTTCTACACCTCTGTTGCTTCTTTCAGCAATTCTCTTGCTTCTTTGTGCACTTCCCTTGCCTGTTTCTGCACTTCTCTTGCCTCTTTCTGCACCCATGTTGCTTCATTCTGCACTTTCCATGCTTCTTTCTGCACCTGTCTTGCTTCTTTCTGCACCCCTGTTGTCTCTTTATGGACCTCTTTTGCCTCTTTCTGCACTTTTCTTGCCTTTTTCTGCACCTCTCCTCCCTATTTCTGCACGTCTGTTGCCTCTTTCTGCACCTCATTTGCTTCTTTCTGCACCCCTGTTGTCTCTTTCTGCACTCGTCTTCCCTCTTTCTGTACCTTTCCTGACTGTTTTTGCATCTTACTTGCCTCTTTCAGCAATTCTCTTGCCTCTTTGTGCACTTCTCTTGCCTGTTTCTGCACTTTTCGTGCCTCTTTCTGCACCCCTGTTGCTTCATTCTGCACTTTTCTTGCTTCTTTCTGCACCCCTGTTGTCTCTTTATGTACCTCTTTTGCCTCTTTCTGCACTTTTCTTGCTTTTTTCTGCACCTCTCTTCCCTCTTTCTGCACGTCTGTTGCCTCTTTCTCCACCTCATTTGCTTCTTTCTGCACCCCTGTTGTCTCTTTCTGCACTCGTCTTCCCTCTTTCTGTACCTTTCCTCCCTGTTTTTGCATCTCACTTGCCTCTTTCTGCACTTTTCTTTCTTCTTTCTGCACCCCTGTTGTCTCTTTATGTACTTCTTTTGCCTCTTTCTGCACTTTTCTTGGCTTTTTCTGCACCTCTCTTCCCTCTTTCTGCACGTCTGTTGCCTCTTTCTGCACCTCATTTGCTTCTTTCTGCACCCCTGTTGTCTCTTTCTGCACTCGTCTTCCCTCTTTCTGTACCTTTCCTGCCTGTTTTTGTATCTCACTTGCTTCTTTCTGCACTTTTCTTGCTTCTTTCTGCACCCCTGTTGTCTCTTTATGTACCTCTTTTGCCTCTTTCTGCACTTTTCTTGCCTTTTTCTGCACCTCTCTTCCCTCTTTCTGCACGTCTGTTGCATCTTTCTGCACCTCATTTGCTTGTTTCTGCACCCCTGTTGTCTCTTTCTGCACTCGTCTTCCCTCTTTCTGTACCTTTCCTGCCTGTTTTTGCATCTCACTTGCTTCTTTCTGCACTTTTCTTGCTTCTTTCTGCACTCCTGTTGTCTCTTTATGTACCTCTTTTGCCTCTTTCTGCACTTTTCTTGGCTTTTTCTGCACCTCTCTTCCCTCTTTCTGCACGTCTGTTGCCTCTTTCTGCACCTCATTTGTTTCTTTCTGCACCCCTGTTGTCTCTTTCTGCACTCGTCTTCCCTCTTTCTGTACCTTTCCTGCCTGTTTTTGTATCTCACTTGCTTCTTTCTGCACTTTTCTTGCTTCTTTCTGCACCCCTGTTGTCTCTTTATGTACCTCTTTTGCCTCTTTCTGCACTTTTCTTGGCTTTTTCTGCACCTCTCTTCCCTCTTTCTGCACGTCTGTTGCCTCTTTCTGCACCTCATTTGCTTCTTTCTGCACCCCTGTTGTCTCTTTCTGCACTCGTCTTCCCTCTTTCTGTACCTTTCCTGCCTGTTTTTGTATCTCACTTGCTTCTTTCTGCACTTTTCTTGCTTCTTTCTGCACCCCGTTGTCTCTTTATGTACCTCTTTTGCCTCTTTCTGCACTTTTCTTGCCTTTTTCTGCACCTCTCTTCCCTCTTTCTGCACGTCTGTTGCATCTTTCTGCACCTCATTTGCTTGTTTCTGCACCCCCTGTTGTCTCTTTCTGCACTCGTCTTCCCTCTTTCTGTACCTTTCCTGCCTGTTTTTGCATCTCACTTGCTTCTTTCTGCACTTTTCTTGCTTCTTTCTGCACTCCTGTTGTCTCTTTATGTACCTCTTTTGCCTCTTTCTGCACTTTTCTTGGCTTTTTCTGCACCTCTCTTCCCTCTTTCTGCACGTCTGTTGCCTCTTTCTGCACCTCATTTCCTTCTTTCTGCACCCCTGTTGTCTCTTTCTGCACTCGTCTTCCCTCTTTCTGTACCTTTCCTGCCTGTTTTTGTATCTCACTTGCTTCTTTCTGAACTTTTCTTGCTTCTTTCTGCACCCCGGTTGTCTCTTTTAGTACGTATTTTGCCTCTTTCTGCACTTTTCTTGCCTTTTTCTGCACCTCTCTTCCCTCTTTCTGCACATCTGTTGCCTCTTTCTGAACCTCATTTGCCTCTTTCTGCACCCCTGTTGTCTCTTTCTGCAGTCGTCTTCCGTCTTTCTGTACCTTTCCTGCCTGTTTTTGCATCTCACTTGCCTCTTTCTGCACTTTTCTTGCTTCTTTCTGCACCCCTGTTGTCTCTTTATGTACCTCTTTTGTCTCTTTCTGCACTTTTCTTGGCTTTTTCTGCACCTCTCTTCCCTCTTTCTGCACGTCTGTTGCCTCTTTCTGCACCTCATTTGCTTCTTTCTGCACCCTAGTTGTCTCTTTCTGCACTCGTCTTCCCTCTTTCTGTACCTTTCCTGCCTGTTTTTGTATCTCACTTGCTTCTTTCTGCACTTTTCTTGCTTCTTTCTGCACCCCTGTTGTTTCTTTATGTACCTCTTTTGCCTCTTTCTACACTTTTCTTGGCTTTTTCTGCACCTCTCTTCCCTTTTCTGCACGTCTGTTGCCTCTTTCTGCACCTCATTTGCTTCTTTCTGCACCCGTGTTGTCTCTTTCTGCACTCGTCTTCCCTCTTTCTGTACCTTTCCTGCCTGTTTTTGTATCTCACTTGCTTCTTTCTGCACTTTTCTTGCTTCTTTCTGCACCCCTGTTGTCTCTTTATGTACCTCTTTTGCCTCTTTCTGCACTTTTCTTGAATTTTTCTGCACCTCTCTTCCCTCTTTCTGCACGTCTGTTGCATCTTTCTGCACCTCATTTGCTTGTTTCTGCACCCCTGTTGTCTCTTTCTGCACTCGTCTTCCCTCTTTCTGTACCTTTCCTGCCTGTTTTTGCATCTCACTTGCTTCTTTCTGCACTTTTCTTGCTTCTTTCTGCACCCCTGTTGTCTCTTTCTGCACTCGTCTTCCCTCTTTCTGTACCTTTCCTGCTTGTTTTTGTATCTCACTTGCTTCTTTCTGCACTTTTCTTGCTTCTTTCTGCACCCGGTTGTCTCTTTTAGTACGTTTTTGCCTCTTTCTGCACTTTTCTTGCCTTTTTCTGCACCTCTCTTCCCTCTTTCTGCACGTCTGTTGCCTCTTTCTGCACCTCATTTGCTTCTTTCTGCACCCCTGTTGTCTCTTTCTGCAGTCGTCTTCCGTTTCTGTACCTTTCCTGCCTGTTTTTGCATCTCACTTGCTTCTTTCTGCACTTTTCTTGCTTCTTTCTGCACCCCTGTTGTCTTTTTATGTACCTCTTTTGCCTCTTTCTGTACTTTTCTTGGCTTTTTCTGCACCTCTCTTCCCTCTTTCTGCACGTCTGTTGCCTCTTTCTGCACCTCATTTGCTTCTTTCTGCACCCCTGTTGTCTCTTTCTGCACTCGTCTTCCCTCTTTCTGTACCTTTCCTGCCTGTTTTTGTATCTCACTTGCTTCTTTCTGCACTTTTCTTGCTTCTTTCTGCAACTCTGTTGTCTCTTTATGTACCTCATTTGCCTCTTTCTGCACTTTTCTTGGCTTTTTCTGCACCTCTCTTCCCTCTTTCTGCACGTCTGTTGCCTCTTTCTGCACCTCATTTGCTTCTTTCTGCACCTCATTTGCTTCTTTCTGCACCCCTGTTGTCTCTTTCTGCACTCGTCTTCCCTCTTTCTGTACCTTTCCTGCTTGTTTTTGCATCTCACTTGCCTCTTTCTGCACTTTTCTTGCATTTTTCTGCACCCCTGTTGTCTCTTTATGTCCCTCTTTTGCCTCTTTCTGCACTTTTCTTGGCTTTTTCTGCAACTCTCGCCCCTCTTTCTGCACGTCTGTTGCCTCTTTCTGCACCTCATTTGCTTCTTTCTGCACCCCTGTTGTCTCTTTCTGCACTCGTCTTCCCTATTTCTGTATCTTTCCTGCCTGTTTTTGTATCTCACTTGCTTCTTTCTGCACTTTTCTTGCTTCTTTCTGCACCCCTGTTGTCTCTTTATGCACTCGTCTTCCCTTTTTCTGTACCTTTCCTGCCTGTTTTTGCATCTCACTTGCCTCTTTCTGCACTTTTCTTGCTTCTTTCTACACCTCTGTTGCTTCTTTCAGCAATTCTCTTGCTTCTTTGTGCACTTCCCTTGCCTGTTTCTGCACTTCTCTTGCCTCTTTCTGCACCCATGTTGCTTCATTCTGCACTTTCCATGCTTCTTTCTGCACCTGTCTTGCTTCTTTCTGCACCCCTGTTGTCTCTTTATGTACCTCTTTTGCCTCTTTCTGCACTTTTCTTGCCTTTTTCTGCACCTCTCTTCCCTATTTCTGCACGTCTGTTGCCTCTTTCTGCACCTCATTTGCTTCTTTCTGCACCCCTGTTGTCTCTTTCTGCACTCGTCTTCCCTCTTTCTGTACCTTTCCTGACTGTTTTTGCATCTTACTTGCCTCTTTCAGCAATTCTCTTGCCTCTTTGTGCACTTCTCTTGCCTGTTTCTGCTTCTTTTCGTGCCTCTTTCTGCACCCCTGTTGCTTCATTCTGCACTTTTCTTGCTTCTTTCTGCACCCCTGTTGTCTCTTTATGTACCTCTTTTGCCTCTTTCTGCACTTTTCTTGCTTTTTTCTGCACCTCTCTTCCCTCTTTCTGCACGTCTGTTGCCTCTTTCTCCACCTCATTTGCTTCTTTCTGCACCCCTGTTGTCTCTTTCTGCACTCGTCTTCCCTCTTTCTGTACCTTTCCTCCCTGTTTTTGCATCTCACTTGCCTTTTTCTGCACTTTTCTTTCTTCTTTCTGCACCCCTGTTGTCTCTTTATGTACCTCTTTTGCCTCTTTCTGCACTTTTCTTGGCTTTTTCTGCACCTCTCTTCCCTCTTTCTGCACGTCTGTTGCCTCTTTCTGCACCTCATTTGCTTCTTTCTGCACCCCTGTTGTCTCTTTCTGCACTCGTCTTCCCTCTTTCTGTACCTTTCCTGCCTGTTTTTGTATCTCACTTGCTTCTTTCTGCACTTTTCTTGCTTCTTTCTGCACCCCTGTTGTCTCTTTATGTACCTCTTTTGCCTCTTTCTGCACTTTTCCTGCCTTTTTCTGCACCTCTCTTCCCACTTTCTGCACGTCTGTTGCATCTTTCTGCACCTAATTTGCTTGTTTCTGCACCCCTGTTGTCTCTTTCTGCACTCGTCTTCCCTCTTTCTGTACCTTTCCTGCCTGTTTTTGCATCTCACTTGCTTCTTTCTGCACTTTTCTTGCTTCTTTCTGCACTCCTGTTGTCTCTTTATGTACCTCTTTTGCCTCTTTCTGCACTTTTCTTGGCTTTTTCTGCACCTCTCTTCACTCTTTCTGCACGTCTGTTGCCTCTTTCTGCACCTCATTTGCTTCTTTCTGCACCCCTGTTGTCTCTTTCTACACTCGTCTTCCCTCTTTCTGTACCTTTCCTGCCTGTTTTTGTATCTCACTTGCTTCTTTCTGCACTTTTCTTGCTTCTTTCTGCACCCCTGTTGTCTCTTTATGTACCTCCTTTGCCTTTTGCTGCACTTTTCTTGGCTTTTTCTGCACCTCTCTTCCCTCTTTCTGCACGTCTGTTGCCTCTTTCTGCACCTCATTTCCTTCTTTCTGCACCCCTGTTGTCTCTTTCTGCACTCGTCTTCCCTCTTTCTGTACCTTTCCTGCCTGTTTTTGTATCTCACTTGCTTCTTTCTGAACTTTTCTTGCTTCTTTCTGTACCCCGGTTGTCTCTTTTAGTACGTATTTTGCCTCTTTCTGCACTTTTCTTGCCTTTTTCTGCACCTCTCTTCCCTCTTTCTGCACATCTGTTGCCTCTTTCTGCACCTCATTTGCTTCTTTCTGCACCCCTGTTGTCTCTTTCTGCAGTCGTCTTCCGTCTTTCTGTACCTTTCCTGCCTGTTTTTGCATCTCACTTGCCTCTTTCTGCACTTTTCTTGCTTCTTTCTGCACCCCTGTTGTCTCTTTATGTACCTCTTTTGTCTCTTTCTGCACTTTTCTTGGCTTTTTCTGCACCTCTCTTCCCTCTTTCTGCACGTCTGTTGCCTCTTTCTGCACCTCATTTGCTTCTTTCTGCACCCCTGTTGTCTCTTTCTGCACTCGTCTTCCCTCTTTCTGTACCTTTCCTGCCTGTTTTTGTATCTCACTTGCTTCTTTCTGCACTTTTCTTGCTTCTTTCTGCACCCCTGTTGTCTCTTTATGTACCTCTTTTGCCTCTTTCTACACTTTTCTTGGCTTTTTCTGCACCTCTCTTCCCTTTTCTGCACGTCTGTTGCCTCTTTCTGCATCTCATTTGCTTCTTTCTGCACCCGTGTTGTCTCTTTCTGCACTCGTCTTCCCTCTTTCTGTACCTTTCCTGCCTGTTTTTGTATCTCACTTGCTTCTTTCTGCACTTTTCTTGCTTCTTTCTGCACCCCTGTTGTCTCTTTATGTACCTCTTTTGCCTCTTTCTGCACTTTTCTTGCCTTTTTCTGCACCTCTCTTCCCTCTTTCTGCACTTCTGTTGCATCTTTCTGCACCTCATTTGCTTGTTTCTGCACCCCTGTTGTCTCTTTCTGCACTCGTCTTCCCTCTTTCTGTACCTTTCCTGCCTGTTTTTGCATCTCACTTGCTTCTTTCTGCACTTTTCTTGCTTCTTTATGCACCCCTGTTGTCTCTTTATGTACCTCTTTTGCCTCTTTCTGCACTTTTCTTGGCTTTTTCTGCACCTCTCTTCCCTCTTTCTGCACGTCTGTTGCCTCTTTCTGCACCTCATTTGCTTCTTTCTGCACCCCTGTTGTCTCTTTCTGCACTCGTCTTCCCTCTTTCTGTACCTTTCCTGCTTGTTTTTGTATCTCACTTGCTTCTTTCTGCACTTTTCTTGCTTCTTTCTGCACCCCGGTTGTCTCTTTTAGTACGTATTTTGCCTCTTTCTGCACTTTTCTTGCCTTTTTCTGCACCTCTCTTCCCTCTTTCTGCACGTCTGTTGCCTCTTTCTGCACCTCATTTGCTTCTTTCTGCACCCCTGTTGTCTCTTTCTGCAGTCGTCTTCCATTTCTGTACCTTTCCTGCCTGTTTTTGCATCTCACTTGCTTCTTTCTGCACTTTTCTTGCTTCTTTCTGCACCCCTGTTATCTTTTTATGTAACTCTTTTGCCTCTTTCTGTACTTTTCTTGGCTTTTTCTGCACCTCTCTTCCCTCTTTCTGCACGTCTGTTGCCTCTTTCTGCACCTCATTTGCTTCTTTCTGTACCCCTGTTGTCTCTTTCTGCACTCGTCTTCCCTCTTTCTGTACCTTTCCTGCCTGTTTTTGTATCTCACTTGCTTCTTTCTGCACTTTTCTTGCTTCTCTCTGCACCCCTGTTGTCTCTTTATGTACCTCATTTGCCTCTTTCTGCACTTTTCTTGGCTTTTTCTGCACCTCTCTTCCCTCTTTCTGCACGTCTGTTGCCTCTTTCTGCACCTCATTTGCTTCTTTCTGCACCTCATTTGCTTCTTTCTGCACCCCTGTTGTCTCTTTCTGCACTCGTCTTCCGTCTTTCTGTACCTTTCCTGCCTGTTTTTGTATCTCACTTGATTCTTTCTGCACTTTTCTTGCTTCTTTCTACACCCGTTATCTCTTTTAGTACGTCTTTTGCCTCTTTCTGCACTTTTCTTGCCTTTTTCTGCACCTCTCTTCCCTCTTTCTGCACGTCTGTTGCCTCTTTCTGCACCTCATTTGCTTCTTTCTGCACCCCTGTTGTCTCTTTCTGCAGTCGTCTTCCGTCTTTCTGTACCTTTCCTGCCTGTTTTTGCATCTCACTTGCCTCTTTCTGCACTTTTCTTGCTTCTTTCTGCACCCCTGTTGTCTCTTTATGTACCTCTTTTGCCTCTTTCTGCACTTTTCTTGGCTTTTTCTGCACCTCTCTTCCCTCTTTCTGCTCGTCTGTTGCCTCTTTCTGCACCTCATTTGCTTCTTTATGCACCCCTGTTGTCTCTTTCTGCACTCGTCTTCCATCTTTCTGTACCTTTCCTGCCTGTTTTTGCATCTCACTTGCCTCTTTCTGCACTTTTCTTGCTTCTTTGTACACCTCTGTTGCTTCTTTCAGCAATTCTCTTGCCTCTTTGTGCACTTCTCTTGCCTGCTTCTGCACCTTTCTTGCCTCTTTCTGCACCCCTGTTGGCTCTTTCTGCACCTCACTTGTTCCTTTCTGCACCTGTCTTGCTTCTTTCTGCACCCCTGTTGTCTCTTTATGTACCTCTTTTGCCTCTGTAGGAGAGTAGGATCTGCCTCTTATGTTGCCCCCACTTTTTTTCTGATGTTTACACTGGTTTCTGGCTATAGTCTGGCTGGGACCCTGCCAATCAGGGCCCCAGCCTCTCTGTTCTCTCTAAACGATTTGGAGTATACTCTAGGTGCACTAGTGATTGGATACTGTGGTACCTTATGAGTCCCTAGTATATGGTACCTTAGGTACCAAGGGCATAGGTACTTCACAGGCCTACCAGGGGCTGAAGCAGGTATTATGCCACCCCTGGGAAGCAGACTAAATCTGACACCACAGGCCTGCTACTGCAGCCTGGGTGAGGATTGCTAGCACCCCTCACTGAGATATAGGTCCCCTATATCTCTCCTGCACACACATTGAGACTTATGAGTCACCCCTAAAGCAGGCCCTATCAATCCTGAGGGCAGGGTGCTTAGTTTCCATGTGAGGGGGTGCCTCTGCCTGAGCAGGGCCCCTCTGCAGCTCTCAGAGTCCATTCTCTGGGGCTGTTTGTGGATGCGGTTAAACCATATACTCTTAAGTGCATTATATCCTCGCGGTAGAATGCTAACTTTGGAATGGCTGCATCAAAACATGTCGTGTTCGGTGTCAAACATCTTGGAATACTACCCCCCGCCAGGTCTGGCGGCGGGGGTAGCATTCCACCCTTCTAGAGGGATAGACATGTACCTACTGTGGAAACGCGGTAGAATCCTGCAGAGCCCTGGCATCACAAAATGGATGCCACCAGTCACAGACACTGGGCTGCCCTTCTGCTGATGACCAACACTCGCAGTGGAGGAAGCCCAACAATAGATATCCTGTCCCAAGGGGATGTGACCACCTCCCAGACAAGGTTTAGTGTATTGGGGCTGGGTGGGTGCACTCTTAGAGTGCTTTGAAGTCCTGCACTGGGGGAGCAGAAGGCTCCTCTGTGCATACCCCAGTTCAAACCGGCTCAGGGGCTACCTGCCCCTGCTCTGGCACGAAACTGGACAAAGGGAAGTAGGTGTAACTACCCACTCCCCTGACCCTCCCATAGGTGGGGTCATAGAGCTAGTCCCTCCCTTTCTTTTAGTATAAGAGGGGGAACCTGTGCATTGCAAACTAGATACCCCTGGACGACGCTCTACAAGAAGAATCCCGGACCTTCGACGTTCCACTACCTTTGGAAGACTGAAGAATCTCCCTTGGAGTCAAGGAGTGACTCCCCTGCTTGGCAGGCACCAAAAACGACAATGACAGTCGCAAACTACGCCGCTCCCGCCGGAGCCCAAAGTCCCTGCATCCCAGGAAGAGGATTTCCTGACTTCGCCAAGGCCATCGTGAGTTCCCAGCGAAGCTGAGGCAAGTGGACCCCACGAGCGACGAGGAACCGCAGACCCTGGGTACCGTGCACTATTGTCGAGTGCAACCCCTTTGCGACATTCTACGAACTTGTGCTTTGGACCACGTGTGGTCATAGCCTCCAGCAGAGATCTCTCCCAAAATCAGAGGCCTACATCATCCCGAGTGACCGTGGGCCCCTGTTGAGTGAATCCTCCAGAGGCATCTTCACGATCCCTTGCCAGCCGGCTTGTGGGTCCCCAGAAGACTTTCCAAAGAAACCAAAGGGCTCTCCTTGTTGCTCTAGGCCTGCCCTGATCTACCCTCACTGGGTAAGTTCCTCAGACCTTGCTGGTTTGCACCATTGACTTTTCTGTTTCACCACAAGACTTGCGGCTACCAAGGCTTGTTGGCTCCAATTGGGTCGCCGACACCGCAGTCAGCTGCAGACTTCATGGGACACGCTGAATCCAGCTCCTGGCCATCCTCGACGCCTCCTGGACCTCGTGGTTGAAGAGTCAAGACACCAGTGAATGACCTGAATCTATCGACGACGGTGGGCATTCCTCTTCCTTGCCCCGGGCCACTGCCAAGTGCCCTTGAACACTGTCTCCTCTGCTTTCAGGTCTTCTTCCTTCCGAATCCAGGCTTGGATTCCACCGGACACTTCTTCTGTTGCCGCATTCAGCAAGTCTTCACTGGCTCCCATTGAAAACGATGCCGCGACCCGACACCAAAGGACAACTATGCACCCGGCTCCCCTGGGTGAGGTTACTTTAGCATTACGGTGCTCCCGTGGGTGTGGGCCCTAGAACTACTTACCAAGTAAGTGCCTTGCTTGTGGCTACCCTAGAAGTACCCTAAAACCCTTATTTTCTAAGTGCGACAATTGCGCTGACTCGTACAGGGTTCGCGTCTGTGTTTTATACACATCGCGTCCATCTCCCTTGTAACACTTTCTATAACCATGTCCTTCGACTCGTACTGAGTCCGATAGGTGTTCGCCTCGAACACACAAGGGGCCTGTAACATTGAAATCTCCATTGCGCTGACTCGCACAAGGTTCGCGTCTGTGTTAGACACAGCGCGTCCATCTCCCTTGCAACTCTATCTGTAACCGCGTCCTTCGACTCGTACAAGGACCGATCGGTGTGTTCGCCTCGAACACGCAAGGGACCTTTAACATTGAAATCTCAATCGCGTCTGTTCGCATAGACTCGTCCAGGACTCGCACCGGTGCCAGGACACCGCGTCCGTCCCCTGTGGGTCCCTACAACTACCTGGGGTGGTTCTTGGGGGTCCCTCGATTCTAACTGCTCTAGACCTAGGTCTAGCCAATCTAAGATTGTGATATTTGATTGTGCTAACTTATTTTGATAACATTTGATGTGTACATATGTTCCTGACTTCTAATCTCATAAAGAGATTAGTAGAGAGTTGTTTATTAATAAATACATATATATTTGATATATATACCTGTGTGGTGTCTTTTCATTTGGTGATTCAAGAGATTGTGTGGTAAAACAAGCTGCTTTACATTCCTCCAAGACTTAGCCTGAAGGCTGCTCTCCACAGCTACCACTAGGATAGCTTTCTATAAAGGTTGTCTTAAACCTACCAACCATAAGAGTCGAATTGTTCTGGTGCAAGGTGTCCACTTTACTTAGTGAACAGCATATACCAGGTCAACTTCTCACATTGGTGGTAGCGTGTGGGATTCCAGCTTGCTATTGTTTTACCAGAAAATCTCTATTTGAATTACTAACTGAAAACCACTATAGGTACTCAAGGTACATATAAAGTCAAGGTTAGTATCAATAAGTTCTACTGAACTTAGAGCTGTGTGAAAAGGGATAGCACACCCTGTCTACAGCTCAAGCTAGTATCAGTAGGCCACAAACTAGTGTAGGTAGTACAACACTGCACAACACTAGAATGTCCTCAAGGGATGGACCCAGTGGATCCACCCAGCTTCAGTATAAGGACATGACTTTCGTTGACTTGAAAGCCATGTGTGCTGAGAGGCACCTGAAGATAGGACAGAGTCCCTCCACACTACACTTGATAGATCTGCTAACAGCAGATGACCTTAGATTAGCTCTAGGAGCTAAGGGGTCTGGATCAGTGGGTGGCTCAGTTATAGTGTCTGGGTCAGATGATGAACATCAGTATGACCAGGACTCTGTGATTGTAGGGCCAGGCCCAAAGGGGTCTGAAGCAGACAGAGGAATTCTCCCTAAGAGAACTGACATAGTGGAAGACAGGCACAGGTCCCTTTCCAGGGAATCTGAGCACTCCTTTCACTCTGGCAGGGAAACTGTCTACCAGAGGAACTCCTTCTTCCCAAGAAGAGAGACCTCCTCTGAAAGGATGTACAAACTGCTGCAGTATGAGGAAGCAAGATTTGCCCTCAAAACCAAGCAGTTGGCATTAGACAAAGAAGCCTTTGAGTTCCAGAAAGCTTCTAGAAGAGAGGGGTTAGAACCCCCTGGTGGCAGCAACAGTGTCCCTAGAGGTAGAGAAAATACTCCAGACCATAGGAACCTGAGCAAGGTTGTTCCTCCCTACCAGAGTGGGGATGATATCCACAAGTGGATAACTGCTATGGAAAGGGTCTGTAGAGTACAACAGAAGCAGTGGGCAGCAATCTTGTGGCTCTCCTTTTCAGATAAAGGTAGAGACAAGCTCCTCACTGTTAGAGAAGAGGATGCTGATGACTATGAAGTCCTGAAGAGTGCACTGATAGATGGGTTTGGCTTAACCACTGAGCAGTACAGGTTGAAGTTCAGAGACACCCAGAAGGCACAGACTCAGGACTGGACTGACTTTGTAGATTGTGCAACCAAGGCTCTGGAGGGTTGGCTGGTTGGCAGTAGGGTTACTGAGTTCAAGGTATTGTATAATCTAATGATGAGAGAACAGATCCTTAATAATTGCCAGAACCAGTTGTTGCATCAATACCTGGTAGACTCGGATCTGACCTCTCCCCAAGAATTGGGAAAGAAGGCAGACAAGTGGGTCAGAACCAGGGTGAGGCAGAAAACCCAGAACCAAGGGGGTGACACAAAGAAGCAGGATCAGAAGGGCTCTGAGAAAAGTGGGGATAAGTCAACAGACCAGAAGTCTTCACAAGGGCCCCAAAAATCTGCATCTGGTGGGGAGTCACAATCCAACAAGGGAAAAGGCCAAAAGAAGCCCTGGTGCAAATTCTGTAAACAGAAAGGGCACTGGACTTCTGATTGTAACAAGTCCAAAGACCAAACCACCACCACTCCTGCCCCTAAGGCAACTGTTCCCCCTAGTTCAGCTACTGGTGGAGGTGGTACTCAGAAAAAGGGTGTAGTAGGGTTGACCCTGGGATCTGAAGTGGGCTCTGGCCTAGTCAGAGAACCCACTCAGGCAATGCTGATTTGTGATGGAGACATTGAAATGTCCTTCCTAGTGAGCCCCAGTAATCTGGGCAAATACAAACAGCAGCCTGTAATAAATGGCAAACAGGCTTTGGCATTTAGGGACACAGGTGCTAGGTTCACCATGGTGGCAGAGGATCTTGTGGACCCTGGACAGATCATCCTGGGTGAAATGTACCAGGTGACCAATGCAAGCAATGCCAAGACCAACCATAGTCTGGCGGTTGTGAATTTCTCCTGGGGAGGGGTAACTGGCCTCAAGAAGGTTGTAGTCAGTGCAGACCTCCCTGTAGAATGTCTATTGGGCAATGATCTAGAGACTTCAGCCTGGTCTGAAGTAGAGTTATGGACTCATGATGAGATGTTGGGCATCCCTGCAGAGGTATTTGCTGTGACCAGGTCACAAGCCAAAATGCATAACACTGAACCAGCTCTGGATCCTGAAACTATGGACCAGATGCTTCCCAAGAAGAGGAGCAGTAGGGTTAAGGCAGTGCCTTCCCTCTGTCTCAGACCACTGAGTCCCCTCCCCAGGGAGGAGGAGCAGATCCTGAAGAAGGAACTGCCCCAGAGGAACTTGAGCCTGATCAGGTTGAGTTCTTGGGGGCAGTGGGCCCTTCTAGGGAAGATCTGAGTAAGGAGCAACAGTGCTGCCCCTCTCTTGAACCCCTCAGACAGCAGGCTGCTGCTGAGGCTGCTGGGAGTGCTAGTGGGTCCCATAAAGTTTATTGGGATGAGGGACTCCTATATTCTGAGGGTAGAGATCCAGCCCCTGGAGCCACCAGGAGGATGGTAATCCCTCAGAAGTTTAGGGGTTCCTCTTGACCTTAGCACATGATATCCCTTTGGCAGGTCACTTGGGCCAAAACAAGACCTGGGACAGGCTTGTTCCACATTTTCATTGGCCACATATGTCAGAGGACACAAAGGAGTTTTGTCGCTCCTGTGTCACATGCCAAGCCAGTGGCAAGGCAGGTGGCACAACAAAGGCCCCCCTGATACCACTACCTGTGGTGGGGGTACCCTTTGAAATGGTAGGGATTGACATTGTTGGTCCCCTTGACCCTCAAACTGCATCTGGGCACAGATTTATCCTGGTGGTGGTGGATCATGCCACCAGGTACCCAGAGGCAATTCCCCTGAGGACCACCACAGCCCCTGTGGTGGCAAGAGCCCTCATTGGAGTCTTCTCCAGAGTGGGTTTCCCAAAGGAGGTCATTTCTGACAGAGGTACCAACTTCATGTCAGGGTATTTGAAGGCAATGTGGAAGGAGTGTGGTGTAACTTATAAGTTCACCACCCCCTATCACCCACAATGCAATGGTTTAGTTGAACGCTTCAACAAAACCCTGAAGGGAATGATTAAAGGACTCCCAGAGAAGCTTAGGCGGAAATGGGACCTTCTTCTTCCCTGCCTATTGTTTGCATACAGAGAGGTTCCACAGAAGGGGGTTGGTTACAGCCCATTTGAGCTTCTGTTTGGGCATCCTGTGAGAGGTCCATTGTGTTTGGTAAAAGAGGGCTGGGAGTTATCTCTCAAGCCCCCCAAACAAGATGTGATGGACTATGTACTTGGTCTCCGCTCCCGGATGGCTGAGTACATGAAAAAGGCAACCAAAACCTGGAGGCCAGCCAAGAATTACAAAAAGCTTGGCATGACCAAAGGCTGTACTGACTGTATACCAGCCAGGACAGAAAGTGTGGGTGTTGGAGCTTGTGGCCCCAGCAGCCCTCCAAGACAAGTGGAGTGGCCCCCATACCATAGTTGAACAGAAGGGAGAAGTCACCTATCTGGTGAATCTTGGAACTCCCAGGAGCCCCTGAGGGTGCTCCATGTCAACAGATTAAAGCCATATGTCGACAGGGATGACATGGGCTTGCTCATGGCAACTGATGAGGAACAGGAGGAGGAGAGTGACCCTCTCCCTGACCTGCTCTCGCAGAACCCTGATGATGGGTCAGTAGATGGTGTTGCTTTGGCAAGCAGCCTCACTGACCATCAGCAAACTGAGTGCAGACAAGTTCTGCAACAGTACAGACATATGTTTAGCCTGACCCCTAGTCAGACTTCCTGGTGCACCCATGAGGTGGACACTGGAGACAGTCTGCCTGTCAAGAATAAAAATCTACAGGCAACCTGACCATGTCAGGGACTGTATCAGGACTGAAGTCCAGAAAATGTTGGAGCTAGGTGTAATTGAGCCTTCAGATAGCCCTTGGGCTAGCCCAGTAGTCCTGGTACCCAAGCCTCATACCCAGGGTGGTAAGAAAGAAATGAGGTTTTGTGTAGACTACAGAGGCCTCAATGCAGTCACTAGGACTGATGCCTATCCCATACCAAGGGCAGATGAGCTGATTGATACTTTGGCCTCAGCCAAGTATCTAAGCACGTTTGACCTAACAGCCGGCTACTGGCAGATCAGGTTAGCTGATGATGCAAAAGCCAAAACAGCATTTTCGACCCCTGGTGGGCACTACCACTTTGTGGTGATGCCCTTTGGATTGAAAAATGCACCTGCCACTTTTCAGAGGTTGGTGAATAAAGTTCTGGCAGGGATGGAAACTTATACCTCAGCTTATCTAGATGATATTGCTGTCTTTAGTTCCTCCTGGCAGGATCACCTGGTCCACCTCAGGAATGTTTTGGAGGCTCTGCAGAAAGCAGGCCTCACTAGCAAGGCCACTAAGTGCCAGATAGGGCAGAGTCAGGTTGTGCACCTGGGCCACCTTGTAGGTGGAGACCAGGTTCAGCCTTTACAGAGCAAAATCCAAACCATAATGGAATGGGTTGCTCCAACCACCCAGACACAGGTGAGAGCCTTCTTAGGCCTGACTGGGTACTATAGGAGGTTTGTGAAGGGATATGGATCTATAGTGACCCCCTTGAATGATCTGACCTCAAAGAAAATGCCAAAAAAGGTTCAGTGGACAGCTAGCTGTCAGAAGGCATTTGAAGACCTAAAGCAGGCCATGTGCACTGCCCCCATCTTACAGAGTCCAGACTACACCAAAAAGTTCATTGTCCAAACAGATGCTTCTGAGCTGGGTGTGGGAGCTGTACTGTCTCAACTGAATGATGAAGGTCAAGACCAGCCAGTAGCTTTTATTAGCAGAAGGCTGACCCCTAGAGAGAAACGTTGGTCAGCTATAGAGAGGGAGGCCTTTGCTGTAGTGTGTGCCCTGAAGAAGCTGAGGCCATACTTGTTTGGCACTCACTTCATAGTTCAGACTGACCACAAGCCCCTACTATGGCTTAAACAAATGAAAGGAGAAAACCCAAAACTTTTGAGGTGGTCCATTTCCCTACAGGGGATGGACTATACAGTGGAACATAGACCTGGGACCCAACATGCCAATGCAGATGGACTCTCAAGGTATTTCCACTTTGAACACGAAGACTCAACTGTTCAAGGTTAGTTTAGTGTCCCTGCGTTTGGGGGGGGTTGTGTAGGAGAGTAGGATCTGCCTCTTATGTTGCCCCCACTTTTTTTCTGATGTTTACACTGGTTTCTGGCTATAGTCGGGCTGGGACCCTGCCAATCAGGGCCCCAGCCTCTCTGTTCTCTCTAAACGATTTGGAGTGCACTCTAGGTGCACTAGTGATTGGATACTGTGGTACCTTATGAGTCCCTAGTATATGGTACCTTAGGTTCCAAGGGCATAGGTACTTCACAGGCCTACCAGGGGCTGAAGCAGGTATTATGCCACCCCTGGGAAGCAGACTAAATCTGACACCACAGGCCTGCTACTGCAGCCTGGGTGAGGAAGTGCTAGCACTCCTCACTGAGATATAGGTCCCCTATATCTCTCCTGCACACACATTGAGACTTATCAGTCACCCCTAAAGCAGGCCCTATCAATCCTGAGGGCAGGGTGCTTAGTTTCCATGTGAGGGGGTGCCTCTGCCTGAGCAGGGCCCCTCTGCAGCTCTCAGAGTCCATTCTCTGGGGCTGTTTGTGGATGCGGTTAAACCATATACTCTTAAGTGCATTATATCCTCGCGGTAGAATGCTAACTTTGGAATGGCTGCATCAAAACATGTCGTGTTTGGTGTCAAACATCTTGAAATACTACCCCCCCCGCCAGTTCTGGCGGCGGGGGTAGCATTCCACCCTTCTAGAGGGATAGACATGTACCTACTGTGGAAACGCGGTAGAATCCTGCAGAGCCCTGGCATCACAAAATGGATGCCACCAGTCACAGACACTGGGCTGCCCTCCTGCTGATGACCAACACTCGCAGTGGAGGAAGCCCAACAATAGATATCCTGTCCCAAGGGGTGTGACCACCTCCCAGACAGGGTTTAGTATATTGGGGCTGGGTGGGTGCACTCTTAGAGTGCTTTGAAGTCCTGCACTGGGGGAGCAGAAGGCTCCTCTGTGCATACCCCAGTTCAAACCGGCTCAGGGGCTACCTGCCCCTGCTCTGGCGCGAAACTGGACAAAGGGAAGTAGGTGTAACCACCCACTCCCCTGACCCTCCCATAGGTGGGGTCATAGAGCTAGTCCCTCCCTTTCTTTTAGTATAAGAGGGGGAACCTGTGCATTGCAAACTAGATACCCCTGGACGACCCTCTACAAGAAGAATCCCGGACCTTCAATGTTCCACTACCTTTGGAAGACTGAAGAATCTCCCTTGGAGTCAAAGAGTGACTCCCCTGCTTCGCAGGCACCAAAAACGACAATGACAGTCACAAACTATGCCCCTCCCGCCGGAGCCCGAAGTCCCTACAGCCCAGGAAGAGGATTTCCTGACTTCTCGAAGGCCATCGTGAGTCCCCAGTGAAGCTGAGGCAAGTGGACCCCACGAACGACGAGGAACCGCAAACCCTGGGTACCATGCACTATTGTCAAGTGCAACCCCTTCACGACATTCTATGAACTTGTGCTTTGGACCACGTGTGTTCCCAGCCTCCAGCAAAGATCCCTCCCACAATCAAAGGCCTACACCATCCCGAGTGACCATGAGCCCCTGTTGAGTGAATCCTCCTGAGGCGTCTTTGCAATCCCTTGCCAGCCAGCTTGTGGGTCCCCAGAAGACTTTCCAAAGAAACCAAAGAGCTCCCCTCGTTGCTCCAGGCCTGCCCTGACCTACCTTTGCTGGTAAGTTCCTCAGACCTTGCTGGTCTGCACCATTGACTTTTCCGTTCCACCACGAGGCTTGTGGCTACCAAGGCTTATTGGCTCCAATCGGGTCGCCGACACTGCAGTCAGCTGTAGACTTTGTGGGACACGCTGAATCCAGCTCCTGGCCATCCTCGACGCCTCCTGGACCTCGTGGTTGAAGAGTCAAGACACCAGTGAATGACCTGAATCTATCGACGACGGTGGGCATTCATCTTCCTTGCCCCGGGCCACTGCCAAGTGCCCTTGAACACTGTCCCCTCTGCTTTCAGGTCTTCCTCCTTCCGAATCCAGGCTTGGATTCCACCGGACACTTCTTCTGTTGCCGCAAGCAGCAAGTCTTCACTGGCTCCCATTGAAAACGACGCCGCGACCCGACACCAAAGGACACCTATGCACCCGGCTCCCCTGGGTGAGGTAACTTTAGCATTACGGTGCTCCCGTGGGTGTGGGCCCTAGAACTACTTACCCTGTAAGTGCCTTGCTGTGGCTACCCTAGAAGTACCCTAAAACCCTTATTTTCTAAGTGCGACAATTGCGCTGACTCGTACAGGGTTCGCGTCTGTGTTAGACACATCGCGTCCATCTCCCTTGTAACACTATCTATAACCGTGTCCTTTGACTCGTACTGAGTCCGATCGGTGTTCGCCTCGAACACGCAAGGGACCTTTAACATTGAAATCTCAATCGCGTCTGTTCGCATAGACTCGTACAGGAATCGCACCGGTGCCAGGACACCGCGTCCGTCCCCTGTGGGTCTCCTACAACTACCTGGGGTGGTTCTTGGGGGTCCCTCGATTCTAACTGCTCTAGACCTAGGTCTAGCCAAACTAAGATTGTGATATTTGATTGTGCTAACTTATTTTGATAACATTTGATGTGTACATATGTTCCTGACTTCTAATCTCATAAAGAGATTAGTAGAGAGTTGTTTATTAATAAATACATATATATTTGATATATATACCTGTGTGGTGTCTTTTCATTTGGTGATTCAAGAGATTGTGTGGTAAAACAAGCTGCTTTACATTCCTCCAAGACTTAGCCTGAAGGCTGCTCTCCACAGCTACCACTAGGATAGCTTTCTATAAAGGTTGTCTTAAACCTACCAACCATAAGAGTCGAATTGTTCTGGTGCAAGGTGTCCACTTTAATTAGTGAACAGCATATACCAGGTCAACTTCTCACAGCCTTTTTCTGCACTTTTCTTGGCTTTTTGTGCACCTCTCTTCCCTCTTTCTGCACGTCTGTTGCCTCTTTCTGAACGTCATTTGCTTATTTCTGCACCCCTGTTGTCTCTTCTTGTCTTCCCTCTTTCTGTACCTTTCCTGCCTGTTTTTGCATCTCACTTGCCTCTTTCTGCACTTTTCTTGCTTCTTTCTACACCTCTGTTGCTTCTTTCTGCACTTCTCTTGCCTCCTTCTGCACCTCTTAGTTAGAGGTAGTTTTAATCCCCCTGCCCTATTATGTACTAGGGCCATACAGGGGAGATCATGCCAATCACAGGGGTACCCCAACCCATAGTGTACCCTAGTGTATGTAGGTGTTTTCACTGTATTCTAAGTGTCTTTCAGCATAGCACTGGCTCTGGGCCTGGTTAGTCAGAGTCAGTTATCACCAGCACCCGTCAGCAAAAAGTTGGGGGCACAGGATGACTTTGCAACAAGGCCTATTTATGCTCCTCTGTTGGTTCTTTGTGCACATCTCTTGCTTCTTTCTGCAACTTTCTTTGTCTTTCTGGACTTCTGTTGCCTCCTTCTGCATTTCTCTTGCTTCTTTAGGTGCCTTTCTTCCTCTTTCTGCACATGTCCTACCTCTGTAGGCATAGTTAGAAATTAGTATTTAAAAAACCTTTGAAATTCACTGAAAAAAACACAGGTTTCAGGGACGTTATAGTTAGAAATTAGCATTTAAAAATCCTTAGAAATTCACTGAAAAAACCACAGGTTTTAGGGGCGTTATAGTTAGTTGGACATTTCACTCGTACAAAGCCAGAGAAATTCAGCCATTATAGTTAGTTCAGCTAACTATAACTTGCGCTCCCGCAATGCACTGCTGATGACGTCACATATTACATCATTCATGACATGGTCAGTGACATCACTGATGACATCACTGATGACATCTCAAATGACATCACTGATGACATCACTGATGACATCATCCACGTGATAATCTGATGCACCTCCTCACACCCTAATATAACCTTTGATACACCCACTCTAAAATGCAGACTACTATTTTTGAAACCATAGACACACCAATACCAGTTACTACATACCCACTCACTGATTCCTAGGTCTACACACATGTCCACTCATTCATCCATACAGTTACTCATACATGCAGTCACTCATCAATACAGCACTATCATATGCACTCATACACCTATACAGACACTCACACACCACCACTCACCCATAGAGTTACTCACACACCTAGTCAGTCATGCAAAGAATCAATCATACTCCCATTTACTCACCTATACAGTTATGCACACACCACTTCATTTATTCATACAGCTACTAACACATACTTACTCTCTTCTACAATCACTGACACAAGCACACACTCATCCATACAGCCACTCTCACAATCACTCACTCTCACATATAGTCATTTATATACTCCAACACTCACATATACTGCCTTTTACATATGTAGTTACTCACACATGTACCACTGAGACATCCATTCACTCACCAACACACCCATACACACACTCACCCACCCATACAGCCCTTCACAGATGCACTCTTGAACCCATACACCCAGTGAATCACCTACTCATACATCTATGCACAGAGTCACACACCCCCACCTACCCACAGAGACACTCAGGCACCCATACAGATTCTCAGACAACCAATCAATAACCCATATAGACACTCATGTAGCTACTCACCAACCCATGCAGCCGCTTACACACCAACTGACAGACAAATACAGACATTCACATAGTTTAGTCACTAACCCATGCATTCAGTAAGACACGATTAATCACTCACTTATACAGTCAGTCACGCACCTACTAAATCATCCATTCAGACACTTATACACCCACTCATTTTTCAATACACCTTGGCATATATATATATATATATATATAAAACATATTTAAACTTTACAGAAACACATAGTCACTGGATGATGTCATCAGTGATGTCACTGACCATGTCATGAATGATGTAATATGTGACGTCATCAGCAGTACATTGCGGGAGCGCAAGTTATAGTTAGCTGAACTAACTATAACGGCCGAATTTCTCTGGGTTTGTACGAGTGAACTGTCCAACTAACTATAACGTCCCTAAAACCTGTGTTTTTTTCAGTGAATTTCTAAGGTTTTTTTAAATGCTAATTTCTAACTATAACGTCCCTGAAACCTATGGTTTTTTCAGTGAATATATATATATAAATGTGTATGTATGTATGTATATATGTATGTATATATATATTCAGTGAAAAAACCATAGGTTTCAGGGCTGTTATAGTTAGCTGGACATTTCACTCGTACAAAACCATTGAAATTCCTCCGTTATAGTTAGTTCAGCTAACTATAACTCACGCCCCCGCAATGCACTGCAGACCTAGGAATCACTGAGTGGGTATGTAGTAACTGGTATCAGTGTGTCAATGGTATCGAAAATGGTAGTCTGTATTTTACAGTAAGTGTATCAAAGGTTATATTAGTGTGTGAGGAGGTGCATCAGATTGTCACATGGATGATGTCATCAGTGATGTCATCAGTGATGTCATTTGAGATGTCATCAGTGATGTCATCAGTGATGTCACTGACCATGTCATGAGTGATGTAATATGTGACGTCATCAGCAGTGCATTGCGGGGGCGCGAGTTATAGTTAGCTGAACTAACTATAACGGAGGAATTTCAATGGTTTTGTACGAGTGAAATGTCCAGCTAACTATAACAGCCCTGAAACCTATGGTTTTTTCAGTGAATTTCTAAGGTTTTTTAAATGCTAATTCCTAACTATAACATGTCTGAAACCTATGGTTTTTTCAGTGAATTTCGAAGGTTTTTTAAATGATAATTTTTAAATGTAATAATAGTTATATGTATTTTTTTGATACTGATTTTATAAAGATCTTTAACTGTTTATTTTTACATATTTTATTTTTTAAATTACATTATATATTTTTAATATAAATGGAAAAAAAATGTTTTTAAAAATATTGTAACTGAAATATTCTTTTTTTTTGTTTTATATATTTTTTTAAATAAATGTATATTATTTTCTTTATTTATTTATTTTTTTCTATTTTTTTGGGAGTTGCGCACCCAACACGTTCACACCAGGGGGCCGCGCTGAGTGCCGCGCTAGAGTCGCGACTCCAAATTTTTCCGTAAAATTTTTTTTTGCTCATACCACTAATTTATATTCTTTCCGGGGACCCCATTCCCCGGGGCCTATACATAATGATGGAGACTGTGGGGGGAGCCCCAATGCCCCCACGGTCCCGCCGGCTCCCCGCGTCCTTCCAGAGCCGGCATTGCTTTTCCACATGGGGAGCTGCTAACATGCAGCTCCCCGTGTGGAAAAGCAATCTGGTTTGCATTTTGAAAGAGAGAGCAGGTTTCCTGCTTTCTCTTTCAAAATCCAAACCAAGTTTGCTATGGCAGGGCGGGAGCCACGAGGCTCCCGCCCTGCCATAGCAAACAGCAGTGTCCCGGGGGTGGGCACCCCGAGACACTGCAGGAGCCGGCCCTGGGGGGTGGCGGTCCCCAGGGCCATCATTGGCTCCAGGAGCCCCCCTCCCACTTAATGTAAAGCCTGGGGGTGGTGGTCCCCGGGGCTTGGGGGTCCATAACGGACCCCCTATTTTGAATATTTAGTGCCCCGGGGAGGTGGCGGTCCCTGGGGCATGTGGGGGGGCTCAGGCCCCCCCACACAGGTTAAATTCATTTTTTTTTTTAAAGCCCCGGGGGGTGGCGGTCCCCGGGGCTGCGGGGGGGCCCGTGTGCCCCCCGTAAATATTCATACTTTGCCCCGGGGGGTGGCGGACCCCGGGGCAGTGTGGGGGGGCATCAGGGACCCCCACACTTTTTTTTTACATGCCCCCGGGACCTGGCCCATTCGGGGGCTTTAATTAAACGAAGCGCGGGAGCCCGCGCTTCCTTTTTTTCATTTTCGCGGCTGGATTCGCGTACCCTACGCGTATCGCGGCGTTTTAAAAAAAAAATGCTTTTTTTAGCCCTAGAAGTCCTTCTAGGACCCCCTAAGCAGACCTACGGGGTCAGGGTGTTTCAACCCTGCCCCCTCTTCTTCTTTACGCCTTCATTTTACTGCCATCTTGTGCCTCGCTTCTACCGAGGGACAAGATGGCTACCAACAGTTCCTGGTTTAGAGTGTTCACAACCAATTACAATGCAGCTCGTGACCGGCAGGGTGCGCTGATCCTAATCTGTAGGGTGTGCGGATCGTCCGCGGCCATAGATATATATGTGTTGTTACTTTTGATTTTCTCAGCAACTACTGAACGGATTTACACCATTTAACAAAAAGGGTTCTTTCTGAACCAAGAACTACCTCTTTGCCAAATTTGGTGTAATTCCGTTCAGCAGTTCGGGCTGTAGCCGTGTCTAAAGTTTCCTATGGAAAATTGCATGGGGAAAACACGTTTTGGGACCCCTTTTTTTTCTCGGCCCCCGCTTGCCGAATCACCCCGAAACTTTCAGGATAGGAGCGGACTGGAGCGCCCCACGAGTTTTGAAAATTTCACAAAGATTCGTCAACCGGCGCCAAAGTTATTGGAAATAAAATGTTGTGAATTTCCTATGGAAAATAGGTCCTAACTATAACTATCTACTGGTGACCGCCAGTAGATAATATATATATATATTACCAACACGGCAAATTTGAAAAATACATATCTGGACTACTTTAATAAACTGGCAGCATGGAGGAAAAAAGATCTAATCAGTGATGATGAATATAAATTTCTCAAAAAAGACAATCCCACCACTCCTTCAATATACTTCATTCCGAAGTTACATACGGATATCAACAAACCTCCTGGCCGTCCGATTATCACAGCAAAAGATGGGCTGTTGGAAAACTCGTCCAAATATGTAGATTATTTTTTACAAGATTATGTCAAAAACTTGCCGTCATATGTTCGGGACACGGGTGATTTTATCAGAAAAATCAAAGATGTGGGGTGGCAGGAAGATTACTTGCTGTTAGCGCTAGACGTTACCGCACTATATACTAGCATCAAACATAAAGATGGAATCAATGCTATACAATACTTCCTGGCCCAACGTCCCATACAAGATCAAGAACACAGTGAGATGCTTGTCTCCATGATCGAGTTTTGTTTGAACAACAACATCTTTATGTTTAATAATTTGCTATATCAACAGACAAGGGGGGTTGCCATGGGGGCCAGCTTCTCCCCCAGCTATGCATGTCTTCACATGGGCTGGTGGGAGGAGCTGGTTCTCAACATTGAATATAAACATATAGTCGAGAGCAACATTAAATTATGGCTCCGCTATATTGATGACCTCCTGATAGTGTGGCAAGGGACAAAGGAGCAGGCACAAGAGTTTGTCACTCAGATCAATTCCAATTCCCTAAACCTTGAATTCACAGCAACCATCAGTGAGGCATCGGTCAACTTTCTTGACACACAGGTCTATGTTCATAACAACAAGATTGAGACTTGTCTGTACAGAAAGGAGACAGCAGGCAACTCTACCTTACATGCACATAGCTCACACCCTAGACATCTGATCAACAGCATACCGTATGGCAAGATGCTTCGCCTTAGACGGATATGCAGCAATGAGGTAGATCTAAAAAGAGCTCAGAATTTTATCAAATCTAGATTTTTAGAGAGAGGATACACCGCTAACATCATTAATCAGGCCATTTCCAAATCTATGATCATGACCAGGGATGAACTCCTCAAAGACAAACAACTCCATGCAGTTTCGAACTCATCAGGGACTAGCCAGATTACCAATGAATTTCGCATGATTCTGGGCTATAGTCGACAATACAAAGCTATTCAGAAAATTTTACAATCTAACTGGCCTCTCGTCCTCAATGACCCTGTGATTGGACCCCTGCTACCGCAGAGGGTGTCCATCACGTATAGCAAAGCGCCATCAATGAGAGACAGTCTAGTCACAACTAACCCTGAAATTATTGATAACACCACATGGTTACAGACACATAAGGAATTTTATAAATGCAAAACTTTCAAAGCGTGTATCCATGGAGTTAATGCCAGCACATATTCCACCCCGTTTAGTGACAAGGAATACAAAATTCAAAAACTCTTAACCTGCAAGACTGAATTTGCTGTCTATGTACTCATGTGCCCTTGTGGCCTTAGGTACATAGGTAGCACCAAGCTACAAGTCCATAAACGGGTTCTTCCACATCTCCGTGCAATCACAAATCAAGATAATACATACCCAGTAGCTCGTCATTTTAGGGAATTCCACCAATCCAATAATAAAGACCTTAGCTACTTTGTGATTGACACAGTATCGCCCAGTAGACGTGGTGGTGACAGAGACCATAAATTGAGAAATCTGGAGAATAGGTATATTTTACAACTGGATACCAAATGTCCAGGAGGGCTCAACGTCACTGAGGATTTATATACATGTCTTTAAACAATATTTTAATGTCATTATTACGGGGTGGTATAATATGGTTTTAGGTCTGATTTTGAAATTGCTGTGCTTGGCTATATACAGGCCTGGTCTCCACATAAGTAGGGAGATCAATTTATGATGCATACCGTTTTATCATACTGTGTTTTATCTACTTTTTTCTGGATATATTTATGTGCAGAGTACATATTTATTGATATGTTTGTGTTTTTATATTTATATCTATATATATATTTATATTTATATGTATATTTATATTTATATAAGTATTTATTAAGTAGTATGTGTATTTACCTATGATGAATGTTTTCACAAGATATGATATACGAATAGCATCTTTGCACAGCATATTTGCACAGCAACATTTGCACTCTATTATGAGTTGTGTACGGCTGTACACACTCAACAGACCAATTGGCATTCCGTACCCCTACGGAACATGCTATAGCTGGTACCATTCTCCTTTCGAATTTACAGCTTTAACAGATAACACCTTACTCCCTTCTCAAGTCCATCTGGCTCCCACCGTATACAACTAGTGTAATTTGAACATACATCATAGCCCCATACGCGATCCACCTGCATGAGGGTAATTAGAAATGGCGGTAGCTGAGCAACCATTACATAGACAGTAACAAATAACAGCTCAGCAACTTACTTGCAGTAGACATTTTATTAAATTTTATTCATTAACATATATTTGCACACAGCACTTTAGGCACGATTTGCTCACTATTTCCTTATATCACATAATGACCTGCAATTTTTCATTGGTCGTTATTTGCCACATGTCAAGAGAAAAATAACCAATATGGCATTATGTGGTATTTTATCTGTAATTCTTTCATACCTTAAAGATGTTTGATATTTGTTGAGATTTTCTTTATGTCTATTAATTGTAGGTCATGTGATGTTTTAACCTGTTGCACTGTCACTTTAAAAATGCACAGAACTCGTGTTCCGTCATGTCATGTGAACAAGGCTCGTGAAGAGCCAAAACGCGTTATGGCGACAAAAGGAGTAAAATAACTTAAGCACTTACTTTGGGTCCGTGTCCGTTTTTTTGGTACGAATTGTCCTGAAACGGAAGAAAAGTGATATATATATATATGTATATATATGTATATATATATATATATATATATATATATCCCATTACGCTTCACCTAGGCAGCCGAACACACAGCGGGTGCCTCTGTAGACGCAAGGTGACTTCGTCTTGTTGCACAACAACTACAAAATTTCAGAGCACTCACGGGGTTATTAAAATGATTTAATCTTGCAAACGCGTTTCGGCGTGGTGCCTTCATCAGTGCCATAAATCATTATACATTTCGCACAGCATTACCTCCTTTAAACAATCTAATGTTCATTTCATTGGTGGGGCTGCAACCTATCAGGAGACGGCAAGTGTTTCCTGCATCGGCGTATGTGTCCAATGAGAGCGGCCTCAATCTCCCATAATGCAACATCAATGATGAATTTGATCAGTACTCTGTTCAATCTATTCAGCATTACGGCCACTTATCATTGATAATTTTTCATCTTATCGTCCCAAGCGAGCAGACACTTCTCACCCGATTAAATGCTGTGCCTCTCCCTCGCCTGCCGCTGATTTCAATCGACGGAGTTCCTGCAGGTGTCCCTCTTATGGCTAGGGCACCACAGACTTGTATAGTCCGCGTCCTTCACGGTCGGCAGGCTCCGGCAGCGGCGGTTCAGGCTTGCCAAACAAATCCCATTACACTTCACCTAGGCAGCCGAACACACAGCGGGTGCCTCTGTAGACGCAAGGTGACTTCGTCTTGTTGCACAACAACTACAAAATTTCAGAGCACTCACGGGGTTATTAAAATGATTTAATCTTGCAAACGCGTTTCGGGGTGGTGCCTTCATCAGTGCCATAAATCATTATACATTTCGCACAGCATTACCTCCTTTAAACAATCTAATGTTCATTTCATTGGTGGGGCTGCAACCTATCAGGAGACGGCAAGTGTTTCCTGCATCGGCGTATGTGTCCAATGAGAGCGGCCTCAATCTCCATAATGCAACATCAATGATGAATTTGATCAGTACTCTGTTCAATCTATTCAGCATTACGGCCACTTATCATTGATAATTTTTCATCTTGTCGTCCCAAGCGAGCAGCCACTTCTCACCCGATTAAATGCTGTGCCTCTCCCTCGCCTGCCGCTGATTTCAATCGACGGAGTCCTACAGGTGTCCCTCTTATGGCTAGGGCACCACAGACTTGTATAGTCCGAATCCTTCACGGTCGGCAGGCTCCGGCAGCGGCGGTTCAGGCTTGCCAAACAAATCCCATTACGCTTCACCTAGGCAGCCGAACACACAGCGGGTGCCTCTGTAGATGCAAGGTGACTTGGTCTTGTTGCACAACAACTACAAAATTTCAGAGCACTCACGGCAAAGACTGGTCATTGATTGGTTGTGGAGTCTCGTCACTTGTTGAACTGTACCCCATGAGGAAGGAGCTTGTGGCTCCGAAACGCGTTGGGGAGAAGATGCAATCAGCCATATGCAGCTTTCTTTAAATTAAAGGTTGTGAAAACTTACCTGCCTGCGGAGTGGCGTCCTTGAATTAGAGGCAACTTGGGTGAATATATGACGCAGTGGCCTCAGCCGCGGAGGATGCACCACCTGTTGGAAATATGGTAACAGGACTGCTCGGTTGTTATCTTTCAGCCGGGAACAGCGCAGAGCAGGCTTGGATTTCGGAAGCTGCGCATCATGCCTGGGGCCCACTGGAGGGCTGTTAAATGGATATTAAAAATCAGGAACAAAATTGTTGGCAAAGTGAACGGACCCCACCCACGGGGAGAAATTAAACCACAACTACCAGCATGCAGCTCATTGGAGAGCGCATGCAAAGACTGGTCATTGATTGGTTGTGGTGTCTCGTCACTTGTTGAACTGTACCCCATGACGAAGGAGCTTGTGGCTCCGAAACGCGTTGGGGAGAAGATGCAATCAGCCATAATATGCAGCTTTCTTTAAATTAAAGGTTGTGAAAACTTACCTGCCTGCGGAGTGGCGTCCTTGAATTAGAGGCAACTTGGGTGAATATATGACGCGGCGGCCTCAGCCGCGGAGGATGCACCACCTGTTGGAAATATGGTAACAGGACTGCTCAGTTGTTATCTTTCAGCCGGGAACAGCGCAGAGCAGGCTTGGATTTCGGAAGCTGCGCATCATGCCTGGGGCCCACTGGAGGGCTGTTAAATGGATATTAAAAATCAGGAACAAAATTGTTGGCAAAGTGAACGGACCCCACCCACGGGGAGAAATTAAACCACAACTACCAGCATGCAGCTCATTGGAGAGCACATGCAAAGACTGGTCATTGATTGGTTGTGGTGTCTCACCACTTGTTGAACTGTACCCCATGAGGAAGGAGCTTGTAGCTCCGAAACGCGTTGGGGAGAAGATGCAATCAGCCGTAATGTGCAGCTTTCTTTAAATTAAAGGTTGTGAAAACTTACCTGCCTGCGGAGTGGTGTCCTTGAATTAGAGGCAACTTGGGTGAATATATATATATATATATATATATATATATATATATATATATATATATATATATATATATATATATATATATATATATATATATATATACATATATATCCTTTAAAGAATTACCCGCTGGAGAACAGATGGCAAGCACTCAGTGGTAAACTTTTCAACAGTTCTTTTATTCCAAGAAAGAACGGGCAATTTTCTTCATTACAGCATTTCAAACCAACGCGTTTCGAGCTCCATGAGCTCTTAGTCCCGCGCCTCATTTTGTATAAGCCCCCGGGTGGGCAAGGTCTCGGGGGCAATGTCCAATTATAAAGTGGGGGCCCTCGGGGGCCCCTGCAGCCCCGGGGACCACCACCTCCCCGGGCCTAAAATAATAAATAAAATAGCGTGAACTATAGGAAATCACTGAGGCGTGTGACTTATTCGCCAGATCTGCTATCTTTAATTCACAACACGTTCCAACCCGGGAAGCACGTAGCATCATGAATGGCGCATTTACCAGATTCAGGACGCGAGAGAGCCTTTTCTGGGCCAGGGGAGAATGCCGAAGCTGTACTCGGAGGAAAGGGGGGGTGGAGGTGGGGACATGGGGTCCAGGATGGTTAACAATAACACCCTCTGCACTCGAATCAATGCAGCGTAATTAGACCCTGCCAAAACAGCTCCTACCAACCTCCACATTGTTAGGAGACAGTTGAAGAGCAGACATTTCCGGGCGCCTCGGCGATATCAGATGTCACCCAAACAGGCCCAGCGTGAGAAACACCCAGAGGAGAAAGACACCACAAGAGCACTGTTGGACTCACAATCAAAAAACTCAACTCTGCGGCGCCGACAGACGAAGGACGCATACCAGTCTTACGCCACAGCAATCCCTGTGACTGGCATCCTTGCCACCGGCGCTGTGCAGACGTCCTTTGAGTGCACTGGGCGGCTGCCTACTTCTGCGCACGCCGCATACGTGCCCGGGGAGTGCAATTAGAAGTTTCTGGTGTGTATATAATATTCACCAACAGCCCGCTAATGCACGTGAACCAAATACAGGCCCTGCCAATTTGGGTTTCATCTGGTACCTTACTCTGGAAATACACAGGAACGCAAGACGCGGTTATCCTGTCTCCACCACCGGCGTGTACCGATTATACGTATATATTCACAGTGAAGGCGTAGGTGGCCATCCTCAAATTACATACAAGTCGAGTCCAGAAATACAGCCACTGATAGGGTGGCCTCACCAGGCATAAGGCTCTACAAGCCGGTAGGCAGCATACCACTGGTACCACAGACACACAGCGGAAGTTCGGTAAGTGGTGGGCACAGCGGGATTTCACAGAACAAGGGAAAAGGACAAACTGGGAGGCAGAGAAGCATAAAGCATGCAGGGACAGGGAGAAAACAGAGGGGCGACGGACCTGCAACAAACACTCTGATATTGAGACAGCAGCAAGTGTGAAGAAGGGGGAGGGATGAAGACAGCAGCCGTGGTGTTTAGAAACCCCGACATTCGGCCAACAAAATACGTTGCGCCTATTAAAAAAATATATATATATTTTAAAATGTAGCACTGGACAGGGAGGAATTAGGTGCTATAAACAATTAGTCTCTTGCGTGACAGAGTACAGGCGAAGCGTCTCAGCCTGCTGTGCCTAGAGAAAAACGGCTCTACAAAAATATACAAGTGATAAAAAAAAGTGGTACAATGTGAGGACAGAGGCCGAGATTTTCCCGCATTATCGTCTGTGCATATACCTGCAACTCTGTCCCAGTGAATATACGGATCACTGACAGAATATCGACAGTCAGAATATCGAGGTACAAAAATATCGACAAAAAAATATCGATGTCAAGAATATCGAAGTCCTATCTACATAATTGTAAGTACAAAAATATTGGAAAAAAAATATCGTTGTCAAAAATATCGGTGTTAAAAATATTGTTTTTTTTAATGTTTAAAAAATAATGTAAAATGAAGTAAATAATACATATAATTAAAAGAAACAGTTAAAATTATTTTAAAATGTTTAAAATTAAAACTAATACATATAGGGGCCGATTCCGATCTCGGTCGGAGGCGCACCCAATACCATTCGGTCGGGAAAAAAGCCATGCGAAAGCCTGTTTCCCGACCGATCCGTACAGCACACCGAACGAGTAAGCACGATGCGCACAACAGCACAGAATCCGGCCGAGCCGTACTCACCCAAACCAGGTCCTGTTCCCCGACCGAGGCGAATCCGGAAACGCTGAATCGAGTCGCACGGAAGGGAAAATGCAGCTCCGTCTGGCCGAACAAGTACGATGCGCTTCCCGTACGCGCCGAACCCGTCGCTACGCACGGCATGTCAAAGCATCCGGGAGAGACGCACATAAGCTCCGATTCGCGCCACAACACGATCCACGGCTACGAGACGAACACGCCAGCGACGAGGACGAGGCGAAGCGACGAGGACGACGCGAAGCGACGAGGACGACGCGAAGCAACGAGAAGGACGAACGACACGAACCAACCATGAATCCCTTCGTCCCGATCATACCAATATTCTACATTTACTACCGGAACAGGCACGGACGCGTACGGCGCAGAAGGTAAGTCAGACACCAACCACAAAACACATACAACACGTACACGACACATCACACACACACAGAGGGATGCAGAATATACTTACACCAGCAACAGCAGCACCATAGGGGCGGGATGCCCATCACCAATGCCACATATGCACACAGGGGCCTGAATGCGCACCACCACCCCTACCCAGGGGGGCAGGATGCCTACCACTACTACCACCCTTAGCCAGGGGGCTGGACGCCTACCACTACTACCACCCTGAGCCAGGGGGGCTGGATGCCTACCACTACTACCACCCTGAGCCAGGGGGGCTGGATGCCTACCACTACTACCACCCTGAGCCAGGGGGCTGGATGCCCACCACCACCCTTAGCCAGGGGGCTGGATGCCTACCACTACTACCACCCTTAGCCAGGGGGGCTGGATGCCTACCACTACTACCACCCTTAGCCAGGGGAGCTGGATGCCTACCACTACTACCACCCTTAGGCAGGGGGGGCTGGATACCTACCACTACTACCACCCTGAGCCAGGGGGGGCTGGATGCCTACCACTACTACCACCCTTAGCCAGGGGGGGCTGGATGCCCACCACCACCCTTAGCCAGGGGGGCTGGATGCCTACCACTACTACCACCCTGAGCCAGGGGGCTGGATGCCCACCACCACCCTTAGCCAGGGGGCTGGATGCCTACCACTACTACCACCCTTAGCCAGGGGGCTGGATGCCTCACCACCACCCTTAGCCAGGGGGGCTGGATGCCTAGCACTACTACCACCCTTAGCCAGGGGGGG
Organism: Calotriton arnoldi; assembly: GCA_963921515.1. NCBI lineage: Eukaryota > Metazoa > Chordata > Amphibia > Caudata > Salamandridae > Calotriton > Calotriton arnoldi. The sequence goes on from CAWUFW010001775.1 coordinate 1,137,967, forward strand.
CTGCATGCCTACCACTACTACCACCCTTAGCCAGGGGGGGCTGGATGCCCACCACCACCCTTAGCCAGGGGGCTGGATGCCTACCACTACTACCACCCTGAGCCAGGGGGGCTGGATGCCTACCACTACTACCACCCTTAGCCAGGGGGCTGGATGCCTACCACTACTACCACCCTTAGGCAGGGGGCTGGATGCCTACCACTACTAACACCCTGAGCCAGGGGGGGCTGGATGCCTACCACTACTACCACCCTTAGGCAGGGGGGCTGGATGCCTACCACTACTACCACCCTGAGCCTGGGGGGGCTGGATGTCTACCACTACTACCACCCTGAGCCAGGGGGCTGGATGCCCACCACCACCCTTAGCCAGGGGGCTGGATGCCTCACCACTACTACCACCCTGAGCCAGGGGGCTGGATGCCTACCACTACTACCACCCTGAGCCAGGGGGCTGGATGCCTACCACTACTACCACCCTGAGCCAGGGGGGCTGGATGCCCACCACCACCCTTAGCCAGGGGGCTGGATGCCTACCACTACTACCACCCTTAGCCAGGGGGCTGGATGCCTACCACTACTACCACCCTTAGCCAGGGGGCTGGATGCCTACCACTACTACCACCCTTAGGCAGGGGCACTGGATGCCTACCACTACTACCACCCTGAGCCAGGGGGGCTGGATGCCTACCACTACTACCACCCTGAGCCAGGGGGCTGGATGCCTACCACTACTACCACCCTTAGCCAGGGGGCTGGATGCTCCACCACCACCCTTAGCCAGGGGGGCTGGATGCCCACCACCACCCTTAGCCAAGGGGGCTGGATGCCTACCACTACTACCACCCTTAGCCAGGGGGCTGGATGCCTACCACTACTACCACCCTTAGCCAGGGGGGCTGGATGCCTACCACTACTACCACCCTTAGCCAGGGGGCTGGATGCCTACCACTACTACCACCCTGAGCCAGGGGGGCTGGATGCCCACCACCACCCTTAGCCAGGGGGGCTGGATGCCTACCACTACTACCACCCTGAGCCAGGGGGGGCTGGATGCCCACCACCACCCTTAGCCAGGGGGGGCTGGATGCCTACCACTACTACCACCCTTAGCCAGGGGGGGCTGGATGCCTACCACCACCCTTAGCCAGGGGGGCTGGATGCCTAGCACTACTACCACCCCCACTCATAGGATGGACAGTGCATGACACAACCAACACACCACAACCTAGGGAATGCAAGAAAAAGACATCCCCCCAACACCATGACAAGCGTGTGTAGACTGTGTCAAATGCCTACAACACCGAACATGACTTTGAACATACAATGTGACCCCCTAGCACATGTGCCACACATATATGTGTGTGGCACCCACAATGGAAGCAGGCCATGACCATTGTGGCAATGGGGTCCAAACCCCCATCATCACAGTGACCAAAATGTAAGTGTGGGGTCCATAGCTGAAGCACATTTTGAACATTGTGGCAATGGGGTCCAAACCCCCATCATCACAGTGACCAAAATGTAAGTGTGGGGTCCATAGCTGAAGCACATTTTGAACATTGTGGCAATGGGGTCTAGACCCCCATCATCACAGTGAGCAAAATGTAAGTGTGGGGTCCATAGCTGAAGCACATTTTGAACATTGTGGCACTCCCTGTGATGTGAGCATGGTTCAGGGTGGTGTTGATGGGACAGTTGTGAGGCTGAGCAATGTCTGTGACTACGACTCCCATCATGCTATTGCCTCCACCCCCCTTCCCAGCATGCCCATGCTTCCTTCCTTTTGACTCTGCTTCCCTGTGGGGTGGGCTGGCTGTGCTGACAGGATGGCTGGGAGTGTTGTCCTGGCAGTTGTTTGGCTAAAAGTCCCAAGAGTGTCCCTGTGCTTCACACAACTTAACCCAGGGTGGTGGTTCTTTGTGGGATCTTGAGTTAGGATGGGAGGCATTGTATTCTACCAGGTGGGTTCTGTGGAGTTTGTGTTGAGGGGGGGTGTGAGGGGAGGTGCTTGTGACTATGGTCAGTGCTGCAAGTCCTCCTTCCCACCCAGCCAGCCAGATATCCCACCATGGAACGTGCTTGCATTGCAGGGAGTGGAAGTTGTCTCTCAGGATGTCAGTCAGTGGTGTCCTGCTGTTGGTTGGTGCACAGTTGCCAGCAGGGCTTTGTGCTCCCCACAGCAGTAGCCAGTGTCAGCCATCTTGTGAGTCCTTCTCCACTCCCTGTGATGTGAGCATGGTTCAGGGTGGTGTTGACGGGACAGTTGTGGGGGTGACCAATATCAGTGACTGCCACTCCCATCATGCTATTGCCTCCACCCCACTTGCCAGCATTCCCATACTTACTTGCTTTTGTGGGGAGTTCAGTGTGTGTTGGTGTGAGGGCAATGGCAAGATGGCTGACAGTGGTGTCCTGCTGTTGGTTGGTGTGCAGTTCCCAGCAGGGCCTTGTGCTCCCCACAGCAGTAGCCAGTGTCAGCCATCTTGTGAGTCCTTCTCCACTCCCTGTGATGTGAGCATGGTTCAGGGTGGTGTTGATGGGACAGTTGTGGGGGTGACCAATATCAGTGACTGCCACTCCCATCATGCTATTGCCTCCACCCCACTTGCCAGCATTCCCAAACTTACTTGCTTTTGTGGGGAGTTCAGTATGTGTGGGTGTGTGAGCAATGGCAAGATGGCTGACAGTGGTGTCCTGCTGTTGGTTGGTGTGCAGTTCCCAGCATGCCCTTGTGCTCCCCACGACACAGCAACAGTGTCAGACATCTTTGATGGGCCTTTCCACTCTCTGTGGGATGTGCATGCGTGAGTGTGAGCTTGCTGGGCCATGTGGTGGGGGATGTAGAGCTGTGACTACGACTCCCATCATGCTATTGCCTCCACCCCCTTCCCAGCATGCCCATGCTTCCTTCCTTTTGACTCTGCTTCCCTGTGGGGTGGGCTGGCTGTGCTGACAGGATGGCTGGGAGCGTTGTCCTGGTAGTTGTTTGGCTAAAAGTCCCAAGAGTGTCCCTGTGCTTCACACAACATAACCCAGGGTGGTGGTTCTTTGTGGGATCTTGAGTTAGGATGGGAGGCATTGCATTCTACCAGGTGGGTTCTGTGGAGTTTGTGTTGAGGGGGTGTGAGGGGAGGTGCTTGTGACTATGGTCAGTGCTGCAAGTCCTCCTTCCCACCCAGCCAGCCAGATATCCCACCATGGAACGTGCTTGCATTGCAGGGAGTGGAAGTTGTCTCTCAGGATGTCAGTCAGTGGTGTCCTGCTGTTTGTTGGTGCACAGTTGCCAGCAGGGCCTTGTGCTCCCCACAGCAGTAGCCAGTGTCAGCCATCTTGTGTGTCCTTATCCACTCCCTGTGATGTGAGCATGGTTCAGGGTGGTGTTGATGGGCCAGTTGTGAGGCTGAGCAATGTCTGTGACTACCACTCCCATCATGCTATTGCCTCCACCCCCCTTCCCAGCATGCCCATGCTTCCTTCCTTTTGACTCTGCTTCCCTGTGGGGTGGGCTGGCTGTGCTGACAGGATGGCTGGGAGTGTTGTCCTGGCAGTTGTTTGGCTAAAAGTCCCAAGAGTGTCCCTGTGCTTCACACAACATAACCCAGGGTGGTGGTTCTTTGTGGGATCTTGAGTTAGGATGTGAGGCATTGCATTCTACCAGGTGGGTTCTGTGGAGTTTGTGTTGAGGGGGTGTGAGGGGAGGTGCTTGTGACTATGGTCAGTGCTGCAAGTCCTCCTTCCCACCCAGCCAGCCAGATATCCCACCATGGAACGTGCTTGCATTGCAGGGAGTGGAAGTTGTCTCTCAGGATGTCAGTCAGTGGTGTCCTGCTGTTTGTTGGTGCACAGTTGCCAGCAGGGCCTTGTGCTCCCCACAGCAGTAGCCAGTGTCAGCCATCTTGTGTGTCCTTATCCACTCCCTGTGATGTGAGCATGGTTCAGGGTGGTGTTGATGGGCCAGTTGTGAGGCTGAGCAATGTCTGTGACTACCACTCCCATCATGCTATTGCCTCCACCCCCTTCCCAGCATGCCCATGCTTCCTTCCTTTTGACTCTGCTTCCCTGTGGGGTGGGCTGGCTGTGCTGACAGGATGGCTGGGAGTGTTGTCCTGGCAGTTGTTTGGCTAAAAGTCCCAAGAGTGTCCCTGTGCTTCACACAACATAACCCAGGGTGGTGGTTCTTTGTGGGATCTTGAGTTAGGATGGGAGGCATTGCATTCTACCAGGTGGGTTCTGTGGAGTTTGTGTTGAGGGGGGTGTGAGGGGAGGTGCTTGTGACCATGGTCAGTGCTGCAAGTCCTCCTTCCCACCCAGCCAGCCAGATATCCCACCATGGAACGTGCTTGCATTGCAAGGAGTGGAAGTTGTCTCTCAGGATGTCAGTCAGTGGTGTCCAGCTGTTTGTTGGTGCACAGTTGCCAGCAGGGCCTTGTGCTCCCCACAGCAGTAGCCAGTGTCAGCCATCTTGTGAGTCCTTCTCCACTCCCTGTGATGTGAGCATGGTTCAGGTGGTGTTGATGGGACAGTTGTGGGGGCAATATGTGTGACTGCGACTCCCATGATGCTATTGGCTACACTGACTTGGCCAGCATACACAGAATTCCTTCCTTTGAGTGGTCTTCACTGTGTGTTGGTGTTGTTGTGGTGGCTACATGTCTGGATGTGTTTGTTAGTTCTATTTGTGCCACTGCCTAGCTGTAGTTGTAGTTGTGTTTGTACATGTGATGGCACAGTTGGATGTAACTTTTTTGATGGCATGTGTTGTGTTTATCTGACTGACATACACATTTTGGGATGATTCTGTTCTGGTTGCTGTGTAATTGCTATGAGTGCATGGTTTGACTCTCCCTTGACAGTGATGTGTGTGTGTTTTGTGGCAGAATATTGTGTACATTTGTTCTGTACTCACCAGGCTCTGGGATGTTCTCTAGTCCATATACGCTCACTGGCGGAAGGATGGCCCGCACCTTCTCCTCCCAGGGCCTGAGGTATATTGGCTTGGCAGGAGGGCCACTGCCGGTGTATTGGCTGATGATGTACTCTTTCTTGAGCAGGTCCCGTACCCTCCTGCGCACGTCATACCACCTGTTCTGGATGTCGCTCTTTGTGCGCAGACATGGTGATTGTGCGTTCACCCTGTTGATGAACCTCTCCCACATCTTGGTTTTCTGGGAGATGGGCGTCTGTTGGACCAGTGTGCCAAACAGCTGTGGCTCTACCCTGAGGATCTCGTCTACCATGACTTCCAATTCACAATCTAGGAACTTGTGATTCTTCTTGGGGGGCATGGTGATGGGTGGTGATGGTGAGTGATGTGTGTGTTGGTGTGCAGGTGAGGGTGTGTGAGTGTGTGTTTTGCTGGGTGTATGTGAGGTAGGTATTTGTTGGTGTGCAGATGGTGTGTGGCTTGTGTGAGGGATGAGCTGTGGGTGTGTGGTTGCTGTCTCTTGGGTGCTGGCAGTGGAATGGCATTTGCAAAGGATCATGGTTGTGATTTGTGTTCTTTATATGGGTGGAGTTGTGGGTGTGTCTTTGTTCTCTGTCCCCACCCCCCCAGTATTTATTGGCTTTGTAATTGCTTGTTTGGCCTTTTTTGTGTGATTTTTCCTTTGTACTGTCTGTGCATGTTGGAAACGTTCTTGTGACCGAGTCGGACCTCTGCATTTGTCTCGTACGGTGTTCTCCGCTTCGTTCACGCTGTGTTTGTGCAGTTTTCTATGCTGCGTACGCGTCGGTCGCGGTGTTTTGTGTTGCTTCGGCTCGGTTTTGAATGCGTGTCGGTCGTACGGCTTGTCCTCCGTCCGACTCGGTCGTGGTTTCGCGCCTTGCATCGTACTTTGCGGTTTGGAGTTCGCGTGTACGTTTCGGTCGGATTTGTTCCGGGTGCGTGTCGGTCGGTTGGATTCGCGTGTTTTTCCGACCGGATTGCTGTTTTCCGTGCGGCTCGGTCGTTCGGCTTGGGTTCGGTACGTGTCGGTTGGATTTTGCACGCCTTGCATCGTACTTGGCGTGTCGGGCGCCACAGGTACGTGTCGGTTGGTATAATTTCCGGCTCCGAGTCGGTCGGTGCTTTTCCGGCCCGAACCGGAATCGACCCCATAATGTAAAAAATAAATTAAACATATATATGTATAAAATATAATATATATACTTACTTAATAATATTTATAAATAATTATTTTAATAACTTATACATTTTTAAAAAACATAATAAAAATTATAAATACATATATATATACACATACACCAATAATATAAAAATATATATTACAAATATATATAACAAATTAAAAAATTAGAATATTTTTAATCTTTTTAAAATACATTATACACTACATTAACTAAAACAGTAGAGAAAATATTGGATAGCGGAGAGGATAAAATTGCTATTCCTACTCCAGAGAGTGCAACAGTAGCGAAAGTGTTGGATAGCGTAGGGGTAAAAATTACTATTCCCACTCCAGTGAATGCAACAGTAGGGAAAGTGTTGGATAGCGAAGGGGTAAAAATTACTATTCCCACTCCAGTGAGTGCAACAGTAGGGAAAGTGTTGGATAGCGTAGGGGTAAAAATTACTATTCCCACTCCAGTGAGTGCAACAGTAGGGAAAGTGCTGGATAGCGTAGGGGTAAAAATTACTATTCCCACTCCAGTGAGTGCAACAGTAGGGAAAGTGTTTGATAGCGTAGGGGTAAAAATTACTATTCCCACTCCAGAGAGTGCAACAGTAGGGAAAGTGTTGGATAGCGTAGGGGTAAAATTACTATTCGCACTCCAGAGAGTGCAACAGTAGGGAAAGTGTTGGATAGCGTAGGGGTAAAAATTACTATTCCCACTCCATAGAGTGAAACAGTAGGGAAAGTGTTGGATAGCTGAAGGGGTAAAATTACTATTCCCACTCCAGAGAGTGCAACAGTAGGGAAAGTGTTGGATAGCGTAGGGGTAAAAATTACTATTCCCACTCCAGAGAGTGCAACAGTAGGGAAAGTGTTGGATAGCGTAGGGGTAAAAATTACTATTCCCACTCCATAGAGTGCAACAGTAGGGAAAGTGTTGGATAGCGAAGGGTTAAAATTACTATTCCCACTCCAGTGAGTGCAACAGTAGGGAAAGTGTTGGATAGAGTAGGGGTAAAAATTACTATTCCCACTCCAGAGAGTGCAACAGTAGGGAAAGTGTTGGATAGCGTAGGGGTAAAAATTACTATTCCCACTCCAGAGAGTGAAACAGTAGGGAAAGTGTTGGATAGCGTAGGGGTTAAAATTACTATTCCCACTCCAGAGAGTGCAACAGTAGGGAAAGTGTTGGATAGCGTAAGGGTAAAAATTACTATTCCCACTCCAGAGAGTGTAACTGTAGGGAAAGTGTTGGATAGCAGAGGGTTAAAATTAACATACTTATCAATTACATTTTTTTTTAATTAGATAACCAATTAATAATTAATTAATAATAAATTATTTATAATTCATAACAAATAAAAATTAATAATTACTTCATTATAATTAAATTACTTCCCACTCTATTCCCTATAAACCCACAACCCGCTCCTAAAAAATAACACAATTAATATACTTATCAATTAATCAATTATTAAAAATTAATTACCAATTAATAATTAATTAACAATAAATTAATTATCAATACCAATAAATGAAAATTAATAATTACTTTATTAAAATTAAATTACTTCCCACCCTATTCCCCTATAAACCCACAACCCGCCCCTAAAAAAAATTAACACAATTAATATAATTATCAATTAATCAATTAATAAAAATTAATTACCAATTAATAATTAATTAACAATAAATTAATTATCAATACCAATAAATAAAAATAATAATTACTTTATTATAATTAAATTACTTCCCACCCTATTCCCCTATAAACCCACAACCCGCTACGGAATAAAAACACAAAATTTAATAAAAAATAGGAAGGGGTGGGAGCACACTGCTGACCTCCCAGCACAGTTCGCCCCTTAGCATTATGGTAAATGCAGTTTGTAGTGCACGCTTACTTGGTATTTTGCTGGAGTGTTCCACCAAAGTTGGTGCAGGTTAGTGCTGTACATCTCTAGACACATGTGTTTCTGGATTTTATCCGTCATCAGTAGAGATCAAAAAACGATTTTCATCTGGGGTTGCTGAGCAGGCTGCCAAAATTCTTACAGGTCTCGGTACCTCTCACAGGCGCACAAGTGCATCTCCACAAGCTCGTCAGCTCAATGGCTCAAGGGAGCCTTTTCAAACAGGAAGGGGTGGGATATCAAAATATCAAGTAAGCGTGCACTACAAACTACATTTACCATAATGCTAAGGGGCGAACTGTGCTGGGAGGTCAGCAGTGTGCTCCCACCCCTTCCTGTTTAATTAAAAATAATTCATAATTTCTAAAAATTATTATTAAATAATACTATAATTAAATTACTTCCCACCCTATTCCCCTGTAAACCCACAACCCGCTACAGAACTAAAACGCAAAAATTACTTTAAAAAACATTAATAACTTCTAAAAATTTAATACATATATTTTAAAAGAAATACAATACTTAACAAAAAATATAAAACACATACATTTAAAATACATAATAAAATACATACCACTAATATAAACATCGATATTATTAACAACGATATTTTTACAAACGATATTACTGACTTCGATATTAACAAAAACGATATTTCTTACCTTCATGTCGATATTCTGGTCACCGAAATTCTTGATCTCGATATTCAGTCCCTTCGATATTTTCAACTCGATATTTCTGTACTCCGAAAACAAAAACTCGATATTATGTCTGTGCACCGAATATACAGGAGGCACAGGCCCTCACCGGAAGAGGAACAGGGTCAGAGACAGAAAACAAAGTGTCACCGTGGCGCAGGCCTCCGGAGCTGTAATCCGAGGCAGAGGCACCGGGCAGGCCTCGTCGAGGCGGGCTGTACCCAGAGGCAGGTACTGTGTACTGTGGAAAGGGCGTCGAGTCTCAGAGGGTACCCTTCCCCGCACCTGTGCCCTGCCCTCCCCCCGACCGTGCTTCCTGCCAGCACACCCCCATGCTGCCCCAGCCCATTCAAACCAAGCCCCTATTAGCATGTGAAGGCCGCGCCAGGCCCGGGTCAGCGTGAATGGGGCATTGTCTGTGGGCGCAAGAGAGTGCCGGGGCCCGAGGGCCTTAATGGGATTAAGGCGCGAGTGGTGAGGAGGGGCAGAGCGTCGGCTGCAGCATCCAGGGCTCCGTAATGCACTTAAGGAAGCGAGGTGGGAGGGAGGGCTCTTTTGTGGAGGCAGGGGGCAGCCCCCGCCTGCACCAACTGTGTCACCGCCAGGCTCCAGTGACAATCATTAATTCATCCTTGCGCCGTGCTGTTCCTTCGTTGTAGACATGCTCCACAGGCTGAACAGAGGGGAAATACACTGAACTCGGGCTGCGCACCAGCGGCAGACACCAGAAGCAGGAGAGGTAGATGAGGAACACCACCAGCAACAAACAGTACAGGAGGAAGACGTATTGAGCCGGTACTGAACGCCATCGGTAGTAAGTGGGGGGGTGGGGAAGTGTTACAAACCCCAAACGAACACGAGTGCGGGGAGACAATTAAACCCGGAGTGACTACCACCAGCATCAGACACCTCAAACAGAGAGGTGGAGCCCGGATTGTAACACCACAAGAACCACAGGGGAGAAAACACACTGAAACTGCTGGTGTCCAAACCAGCTTCAGACCCCGCAAGCGCAGCGATCAGGAAGAAAAGAGAGCATCACAAACAGCATGGGGGGGGGGCGGAGTAACACATGGAGCCCGGACTGAGCACCAGCAGCAGACACCACAAGCATGGTGGAGGAGGGACACACAGATCCCGGATTGTAACAGTGCCAAGCAAAAACCACAACCAGGAAAGGGGGTGTTTGAGCTCGGAGCGAACACCACGAGCAGCAGCGGGTGGCCCTGGAGGTCGCGTATGACACATTGAACCCCCGACTGAACACCACCAGCAACAGACAAGCAAAGGTGAGGGAAGGTATGACACACGGAGCCCGGACTGTAACACCGCCAGTAACAAACACCACAAACAATCAAACAGCAGAGGGGGATGGGGCACATTGACCCCGGGCTGAATAGCACCACCAACAAACACCACAAGCAGGGGAGGAGGGACACACGGAAACCAGATGGTAACACCAGGACCAAACACCAGAAGCAGCAGCGGGGAGTTTGACACATTGAACACGGATTGAACACAACAAACAGCAGACACCGCCAACAGCAGACACCGCCAACAACAGACACCGCCAACAGCAGACACCACAAACAGCAGACACCACAAACAGCAGACACCACAAACAGCAGACACCACAAACAGCAGGGGGGGAGACACGTGGAGTCCAGATTGCAACAGCCAGAGGACAAAAACGGCAACACTCCATCATGGTTACAGAGAGCCCGGGCTCAAACACCACGGCAAAATTTCTCTAGGGATTGCAGGCAGAGGAATCTAACAATCGTGTGTAAGAGACAGGTAAAATTTGCTGTGCTTGGCATTATTCGCTAATAGTCCCTTTAAAGGCTGAGCCCCGGGTCCCTCGCTTGACACCTTGGGCTTGCAGTAGGATGCATACTCCTCTGCGGGGAATGCTGCGGGCATTTAACGTGCTACAAAGCCGCAGTAGTAATGGAGCCGGTGCTAAACAAATACAAAAAAAGTGATGTGTAAATATCTTCATAGAGTTTACAAATAGAACCGGCCGGGGAGAAGTAATCGTCGCACACGTACCTGTAAAAACAGACACCATGGACTCAACACTCGTTCCCGAGAGAAGACCTGGGGGCAGATTTACAAGCCCCTTGCGACACTTTTACACCACCGTTGCGTCACTTTTGTGACGCAGCGGCGGCGTAAACAATGCGCCACATTGTGACACATTTACAACGTGACGCATCTATGGAGATGCGTCACGTTGTAAAGCCCTGCGTCACATTTTACCTGCGTCAGGTATAATGTATGCAGGGTGGGCGTTCCGACGCAAGAAAGCCTCGTAAAAGTGATGCAGTGAAGTCTACAAGATTTCACTGAGTCACTTTTACGACGCCACTGCGTAAAAACCTTACACCTGCTTGAAGCAGGCATAAGGAGTGATGCAGCACATCACCAATAGGCATTCATGAGCATTGCTGGAGTTGCGTCATGCTTGCGACATGACTCCAGCAATGCGTTACCGGTACGTCAACAGATGTGTGACGCATCTGTCAATCGTTGCGCCACGGTGCGCCGCATTGAAAATGCGATGCATCCATGGTGGCGCAAGGGTTTTTTTCCATGACGCACTTGAACTGACGCATCTCTGCTAATATGCAGAGATGCATCAGTTCTTGTAAATTTGCCCCCTGGTTCTCATGGGGCCTCTGCTCCCAATATGTGGGACTAGACACCGCCAAACACTGGCAAGCCCGCAAAAGGCCTGGGGACAAAGGCTGCGAGCCCCGGAACCAGTCCAGAGAGTAAGTGGGTGTGTGCAAGCCTGTGTGTGTGTGGGTGCAGAGGGGTGGGTAGCAGTACTGTTAATTCCATCGATTTACACGTCGGCCTGCTGAAACATTCCTTCCTCTCATGCCCCGTGGACGTGCACAGAGGCTTAGACGCCCCTCGGAGGTTCGCAAAATGAACCACGCTCTCGTTGCACACACCAGAGAGTCTAGTTCACACTGGACTAAAACTGTGAGACGCGCCGGTCCCCCAAGGGACCCCAGAATGATATCATGCAACAGGGGCCACTGGCTAGCCCATCAGATGACGACATTTCAAAATATGGCCTTCCCCTGGTAGTGGTAGCATTATCAATATTATAGTCCGTTCGCACGAGGGGGAGCTTGCACCATAAGGGGGGGGCTGTTTTGCTGTCTCTTTAGGAAGAGCAATAGTTGCGCATGCTTGTGGCCTTCAAAATAAAAAAGATTATATTTCTCAAGGAGAAGTAGTGTAAACGGGTCATCTGACTATACTTAACGGAGAATGAGATCTATGCCGTGGTTGCACTAGCCAGAAACCCTCCATGCTCGCTCTGCGGCTTCTCTCAAGTGTCCACCTCTGGAACTCACGGCCGCCCTAAAGGCACTTCGGGGCGGCTGGGATATATGACGTTTTAAGGGCATGGATCATTGCACTAAATAAGTGCCATGGCCAACAGCAGTGTTCACGTGGAGTCAGTTAATTGGTCTTGTTGGGCATTCATGCTTTCCGTTGCCTGCAGACCTCACCATTTGTCATGATAGGGCCTTGCACAGACAGTATTTACTGGTGGCTCGAGTCACGGATGGGTCCCGTGATTTCTGGACACAAGTCAGTGGGCACGCACTTCTGGCCAAGTGAGGCCGCGTCCAGGATCAGTCCCAGGAGTGAAGGCCGTGCACTACCCCCCCACCTCGTAGCACCTGGAGGAAGTATTCGGTATTCACTTCGCGTGCAGCATCGGTGCTGACTCGCCGATCGCAGGTGGAGCTGAGCTCACAGTTCAAACACCCTGCGGTTGCCAAGTGTAAACATGGGGTGGACGAGGGGTGGGGGAGGGGGGTCAGAAGACCTTCCCATCCCCACAAACATGGCTTCAGAGATACGGAAACTGTCATCCCCAACCCTCTCAGGGACCTCAACAAGAGGCAAACCCAACTGCACTGCCCCGGGCTGTCAAAACAGACAAGTCCCCACCACACCACAAAGACATAAACAAGCTTCGCAAACTACCCGGAGACAGCGACACAGCTCAAAAAGAGGGCCACACTGGTGCCACGGAGCACACCATGGGCACGGCCGGCACTACACGAGCACAGCTTCCGCCCGAGAGCAGGGGCGACGAGGCTGGAGCGCAGCCAGGAGCCGGGGCGTGCTAGAGAGGAGGGAGAGAGACGGAGCCGACTCAGACAAAGAGCAACAAAGCAGCTCCATTCCTCCCCCGCGCCCCAGTCCACCGGACTGATCCAAGAACCCTGCCAGTCTCTTGGCCAAGGTCTGGAGCGTCGCACATAATGGATGAAGCCCTGGGGAGGTGGCGGTCCCCAGGGCTGCGGGGGCCCCCGCGGGCCGCTGCTAATTTAATGGACATTGCCCTGGGACCTGGCCCACCCGGGGGCTTATAGAAAACGTTATTGTTAGTGTGTCTGTGAATGCTGTACACTCATGCAATCAGCTAGACATTACCCGTACATGCTTCCAATCACCCAGGTAGTACCTATACACTTCTCCAATCCCCTAGACATTATCCCTGCACTCATGCAATCACCCAGACACTACCCTTGCACTCTTTCAATCATCCAGGCAGTATCTATACAATGCTCTATTCATTCAGGCAGTACACTTACACTTATAAAATCACCCAAGCTCTATTTATACAGTCCTCCAATCACCCAGGTACTACTCCTGTACTCCTCCAACCACCCAGCCAGAACCCTTCAAGTTTTAAAATCACTCAGGCCCTACCTATGCACTCCTCCAATCACCCAGGCCGTACCCCTACACTCTTGCAATCAGCAAGACATTACCCCTACACTCATGCAATTACCAAAGTATCAACTATGCATTTCTCTAATCCCCCAGACATTATGCCTGCACTCATACAATCACTTAGGTATTAGCTATGCACTCCTGCAATGCCACAGACATTACCCCTGCACTCAAAATTGCGGCAAAATTCTTGGATTGGCAAAACCACCGTGATTGGTAAACGATCAGTATGCGAATCCAGTTTAAAAAAAAAATGTAAATTCATATTTTAGAAAAGAGAAAACATCACATTATTTTTATACAAATTTTAAAATTAAGAAAAAGTATTTTTGGGACATTATAGTTAGAAATTAGCATTTACAAAACCTTTGAAATTCACTGAAAAAACCATAGGTTTCAGGGATGTTATAGTTAGAAATTAGCATTTAAAAAACCTATGAAATTCACTGAAAAAAACATAGGTTTCAGGGATGTTATAGTTAGAAATTAGCATTTATAAAACCTTAGAAATTCACTGAAAAAACCACAGGTTTCAGGGACGTTATAGTTAGTTGGACATTTCACATACTCATACAAAACCAGAGAAATTCGTCCATTATAGTTAGTTGAGCTAACTATAACTTGCGCCCCCGCAATGCACTGCTGATGACATCACATATTACATCACTCATGACATGGTCAGTGACATCACTGATGACATCTCAAATTACATCACTGATGACATCACTGATGACATCATCCACGTGATAAACTAATGCACCTCCTCACACCCTAATATAACCTTTGATACACCCATTCTAAATTACATACTGCCATTCTCAAAATCATAGACACACCAACACCAATAACTACATACCCACTCACTGATTCTTAGATCTACACACACATCCACTCACTCACCCATACAGTCACTCATACATGCAGTCACTCATCAATACAGCCACTATCATATGCACTCATACACCTATACAGACAGTCACACACTGCCACTCACCTATAGAGTTACAAACACAGCTACTCAGTCATGCAAAGAAGCAATCACACTCACATTTACTCACCTATACAGTTATACACATACCACCTCACTTATTCATACAGATGCTAACACATACTTACTCTCTTATACAATCACTGACACAAGCACACACTCATCCACACAGCCACTCTCACAATCACTCACTCTCACATATAGTCATTTATATACTCCAACAGTCACATATACTGTCTTTCAAATATGTAAATGTAAATTACTCACACATGTATCACTGAGACATCCATTCACTCACCAACACACCCATACACACACTCACCCAACCATACACCCATTTACAGATGCACTCTTGAACCCATACACCCAGTGAATCACTCACTCACACGTCTATGCACAGTCACACACCCCCAACCACCCACACAGACACTCAGGCACACATACAGATACTCAGACAACCAATGAATAACTCATATAGACACTCATGTAGCTACTCACAACACATGCAGCCGCTTACACACCAACTGACAGACTGATACAGACATTCACAGTTTAGTCACTAACCCATGCATTCAGTAAGACACATTTAATCATTCACTTATACAATCAGTCACGCACCTACTAAATCATCCATTCAGACACTCATACACCCACTCATTCTTCAATACACCTTGGACTGTATATATATATATAAAAAACATGTTTAAACTTTACAGAAACACACAGTTACTGGATGATGTCATCAGTGATGTCATCAGTGATGTCATTTGAGATGTCATCAGTGATGTCACTGACCATGTCATGAGTGATGTAATATGTGATGTCATCAGCAGTGCATTGCGGGGGCATGCGTTATAGTTAGCTCAACTCACTATAATGGCTGAATTTCTCTGGTTTTGTACGAGTGAAATGTCCAACTAACTATAACGTCCCTGAAACCTGTGGTTTTTTCTGTAAATTTCTAAGGTTTTTGTAAATGCTAATTTCCACCTATAACGTCCCCGAAACCTATGGTTTTTTCAGTGAATATATATATATATATATATATATATATATATATATATATATATATATATATATATATATATATATATATATATATTACCTACTGGCGGTCGCTAGTAGGTAGTTATAGTTAGGACCTTGTTTCTATTCAAAAAGCATTTTTTCTTTTGCCAATATCTTTGGTGTCGTTTGACGAATCTTCGCAAAATTTTCAAAACTAATTGCCCGCTCAGGTCAGCTCCTGTCTTGAAAGTTTCGGGGTGATTCGTCAAGCGGGGGCCGAGAAAAAAGGGGGGTCCCAAAACACATTTTCCCCATGTTAATTTCCATAGGAAAGTTTAGACAAGGCTACAGCCCGAACTGCTGAACGGAATTACACCAAATTTGGCAAAAAGGAAGCTCTTGGTTCAGAAAGCGCCCTTTTTTTTACATGGTGTAAATCCGTTCAGTAGTTTTTTAAATATTAAAGGAAAAAAAAGTTATATATCTGGGCGGAGCCTAACCACACATCTCATCGTGAGATCTGATTGGCTGTCAGCACTTCATCCAAGAAGTGTTGGCAGCCATCTTGGGACCAATATACATGATAGCACCCCATTAAAATGCATTGTAGTGAAAGGAAGGTTTTGAGGGTCACCTAAAGGAGAACATATAAAGGGTGATAAGACTTTAGTTACATTATAAATCATTTGTTGATGGTACCATACTAATTTTAGGAATTGTGGTGTGTTCTATGGTGATTTTACCCTGTGAAAAAGCCTTCTGCTGGGATATCATGAATCATGTTTGAGAGAAAACTATTTTCTCATACTTTTCCCATAGAGGTTTGGAAGGTGATCTACAAGCTAAAATGAGAGCATATTTTCTGTAAATTCACATTATCTTTCCCAGTCATGTGAGAATGAAGTCTGATATTCTCAGTAAAGCATGTACATCCAACAAGGGCAGAGACTGTCAGTTGATTCTTTTGTGTTCTACTGCAGCTTCCCAGAGTGTTCTAAAGAACAACTAGAGCGCTAACAGTCTTACTTATGACAAAAGTATGGCACACCTGAAGCCATCTTGATTGGAATAAACTGGTAACACTTAAAACATTTAATTTAAAAAGGAACAAAATGAGGGGGTTCATTTTGCCATAGAAATTATGATTAGTGCTGCAGAAAGAAAAATTGTGACTTCTCAAATCCTCTTCTATTTCATTAAAAAATTCTGACATGCAGACTGAAACATGCACTTTCAATACCAGCAGCAGACTTCCCTGGTGAGCAGTAGCTTTACTACAGTGATCTAATGAGCAACTAGAGTGCTAACATTCTGAATTTATGGCAAATGTGTGACACATCTGAATGCCTTCTTGATGGAATCAAAGTAAAAAACTGAAAGTATTTCCTACTGAGGAGACTGCAGTAAAGGAGGAAATTAGGAAACTTCATAACAATTAAGTCTCCCAAGACGGCCACCAGAGACAAAAGAGCCCAAATGTAGCACAAATATCACCCAGATGTAGCCCACGTATAGCCCAATGACAGAATGTCCCAGTGTGTTCTAAAGAACAACTACAGCGCTAACAGTCTTACTTATGACAAAAGTATGGCACACCTGAAGCCATCTTGATTGGAATAAACTGGTAACACTTAAAACATTTAATTTAAAAAGAAACAAAATGAGGGGGTTCATTTTGCCATAGAAATTATGATTAGTGCTGAAGAAAGAAAAATTAGGGGACATTTTGAGTGACTTCTCAAATCTTCCTCTATTTCATTAAAAAATTCTGACATGCAGACTGAAACATGCACTTTCAATACCAGCAGCAGACTTCCCTGGTAAGCAGTAGCTTTACTACAGTGATCTAATGAGCAACTAGAGTGCTAACATTCAGAGTTTATGGCAAATGTGTGACACATCTGAATGCCTTCTTAATGGAATCAAAGTAAAAAACTGAAAGCATTTCCTACTGAGGAGACTGCAATAAATGAAGGAAATTAGGAAACTTCATAACAAATAAATCTCCCACGATGGCCACCAGAGACAAAAGAGCCCAAATGTAGCACAAATATCACCCAGATGTAGCCCACGTATAGCCCAATGACAGAAGTGTGCAAAACACTTTTTTTTTTTTTTTGCAGTTTTATATAGTGCAGACTGGTCAGGTATTGGAGTGCTTTACATGAGCATTGGTTACATCACACAAGGACAAATTCATTTTGGTTGTAGACATGGGGAGATTAAGTGATTTGACCAGAATCACAGAATGTCGAGCTGAAGCAGAAACTCCAACCTGGTTCCCCAGTTGCAAAGTCTGCAGCTCTGGAAGTAACACCACATCCTCTCCCATAAGTGCAACATTTAATCAAGTGGTCAACTGGATAAAAAGACATAAAGATAACAAATAATTTAAAAGTGCTTTGTCGCTATTTGAAAACTCAGAAAATATGTCCTCATTTTAGTTTTTTAGAGCACTAACCATAATTTCGATGCAAATAAGACCCTCTCATTTCTGTAATTTCTAAAGGAAATGCTCTAGGTATTACAGTTTTGATTACATCAAGATGACGTCAGGCGTGCCACACTTTTGTAATAAATATAGAATGTTAGCAATCTAGTTGTTCATTAGGATACTGTTGAGAGGCAGAGGCCAGGGGCACTGACTCAGAAAATTGAAGGCAGGTAGGAGGGTGCAGAGGCAGCAATATGACCACACTGGGCAGGCAGGAAGGGCAGTGGCAGCACAACAGACTATGGAGGGCAGTGGAAAGGGGGGCAGGGGCAACAAACCAACAATGCAGGACAGGCAAGAGAGGCTGTGGCAATATAATAGACCATTGTGGGCAGAAGGAAGAGGCAGGGGTAGTACAACCATACATGCCAACAGACCCGATTCAGCCAGGAAACGCCCAATGTTTTTAAGCCCAAATGGGTTTATTTGATCTGTCTCCTGTCTACAATATCCTCTTTTTCAATGTAAGTCAATGGGGAAAATCAATACCCCAGTTTTTTTTTCAAAATCTCCCTCTTACCAAGTTCAAAATGTTAGCAAGTATGGTACATTGGATCATGGAAGGCAGGAGGAATTGGGGTAGGGACATGGACTCGGATAACAGAGGACAGGAGGGACATGGACAGGTGCACCAAAATGACATTACAGGGCAGGCATCAGGGTTTGCAGCAGCACAATACACCACACAGGGCATGTGGGACGGGAGTGCAGCACAACAATCCATGGAAAGCAATAGGGAGGGGACAGGACCATGCACATGGACTACAGAGAACAGAGGGTAAAGAGGCAATGGCAGCTAGCTGACCATAATGGACAGACAGGAGAGAAAGCTGCAGCATAACGGACCATAAAGGGCAAGAGGGAGGGATCAGGGACATTACAATGGAACAGACATGCCAGGAGGGAGGGACTAGGGGTCTGCACATGGAAAAAAGAGGGCAGGAGCAGCAAGCTGACCATGGAGGTCAGGCAGGATGGGCACTAGAAGCAAGACACACCATGGAGAGCAACAGTGAGACTATAATGGCATACACACAGACCATGGAGGGAAGGTGGGAGGGGGTCAGGGGCAGCTTGCTGACCACACACCGAAGGTGGGAGGGGCCATGGCAGCACAGAAGACCATGCATGACAAGCGGGAGGGTTAGTGGCAGCACAATGGCCATGATGGGTAAGAAGGAGGGGGCAGGGGCATGCACAAAGGACCATGGAGGATAGAAGGGAGGGGTAGGAGCTGGGCACAGACAAGAGAGTTCAGGGGAAGGGGCCTCACAACAGACCACGGGGGCAGGCAGGAGGAGCAATTGCAGCACAACAGACCAGGGAGGGCAGAAGGGTGTGGCAGTAAAATGGACCAAGGAGGACAGGAGGAAGGGGATAGGGGCATGGAACGTGGACAGGCAGGGTGGAGGTGGCAGGGACAGGTTACAGTCATCTGACAATGCTAGCAGGTAAGCGGGGAGTGGCAGCTCAACAGAACACTCAGAGTAGATAGGAGGGGCAGGTCCATGGAACATGGTGGGCAAAAAGGATGGAGCAGGGGCATGCACACAGACATCGGAGGGCAGGGGGAAGGAGAGTAGGGGCAGCAAGCTAAGCACAGAGGCTAAGCAGGAGGTCAATGATGGGGCATAGAATTTGGCAATGGAGGGCAGGAGGAGTGGACTGGGACATCATGCTAAATGGAGGGCAGTGGCAGCACATCAGACCATGCATGGCAGGAGGGAGGAGGCTACTGCATGGATTCAGACAACAGAGGATAGGGAGGAGGTGGATGAGGCAGCAAGCTAACTGTTCAGAGAAGGCGGGAAGGCCAGTGGCAGAACAACAGCGACACAGGGCTGTAATGAGGGAGCAGGGGCATGGACTTGGACAATGGATGGCAAGGAGGAGGGGAGGCAGGAGCAGCAAGCTTTGGTGGGGTCAGCACAATGCCAGGCCAGGCCCTGCTTCCAGCACCCACCAGCCATTGTGATAGGCATCTTACTTAACGTTAAAAAAACCTTGAAATTCGCTGGAAAAAACAAAGATTACTGGGACGTTATAGTTAGACTCAGATTTCACTCGTACAAAACCAGGGAAATTCAGCAGTTATAGTTACCTGAGCTAACTATAACTTATGCCCCCGCAATGCACTGCTTATGACCTCAGACATTACATCATTCATGACACGGTCAGTGACATCACTCATGACATCACTCATGACATCTCAAATGAGCTGTGAATGGAATGGAACTATAATCGCTAGAACTTTATTTAGGGATAGTGTGTGTATATTAACACCCCTTTCTTTTCTTTCGTGTAAGAACCATTATAATATGCAACATGCCCAGATCAATATGGCCGATAGCCTTTCACTTTAAAGTAATGTGTAGTCCATTGTTTATGTTGATGTTTGCAATCCTAAGTATGTTTATTATGAACAAGTCACGTTGATGAACATACAGGTACGGCGGTCACGGGGCAAGATATGCTGAAATGACATTGTGTGCATATTAACACTTGTTTTCTTTTCTTTATTGTATCAATTCCTGAATTTTCACATCGTGACCAGGCCAATATGGCCGCCAGCTTTTTGGATTAAAGTAATATGTAGTCCTTTGTTAATGTTGGCAACTGAAGGCATTTGTACATTTAAATAAGGAAGCTACAATGACGTCTTGTATCGTTATCAAGGTTCAGACGAGCCGAAACGCGTGGAGCGCGTCCTTTGCAGATTAAATACTTCCAAACTACAACCTGAGTGCTGATTCCTTCCTTGTAAGAGTGAGAGGAGATTGAATACATATATATAAAATTCACTGAAAAAACCACAGGTTTCAGGGACGCTATAGTTAGAAATTAGCATTTAAAAAACCTTAGATATTCACTGAAAAAACCACAGGTTTCAGGGATGTTATAGTTAGTCTGACATTTCACTCATTTAAAACCAGAGAAATTCAGCCGTTATAGTTAGCTGAGCTAACTATAACTCACGCCCGCAATGCACTGCTGATGACGTCACATATTACATCACTCATGAAATGGTCAGTGACATCACTGATGACATCTCAAATGACATTACTGATGATATCACTGATGAAATCATCCAGTGACTGTGAGTGTTTCTAAAAGGTTTAAGAATGTGATATATATATGATGATTCAGTCAGTGTGTGACTGACTGTATAAGTGAGTGATTATACGTGTCTGGGTGAATGTATGGGTGAGTGACTAATCTGTGTGAATGTCTGTATCAGTCTGTCAGTTGGTGTCTATATGGGTTATTGATTGGTTGTCTGAGTACCTGTATGGGTGCCTGAGTGTCTGTGTGTTGTGTGACTACCTGCATGTATGTGTGAGTGGGTGATTCACTGGGTGTGTGTGGGTTCATGAGTGCGTCTGCAAGGGGCTGTATAGGTGAGTGAGTGTGCATATGGCTGTGTTGGTGAGTGAATGGATGTCTTAGTGGTATATGTGTGAGTAACTGCATATGTGAATGGCAGTATATGTGAGTGTTGGAGTATATAAGTGACTGTATGTGAAAGTGAGTGATTGTGAGAGTGGATGTATGGATGAGTGTGTGCTTGTGTCAGTGATTGTATAAGAGAGTAAGTATGTGTTAGTATCTGTGAATAAGTGAGGTAGTGTGTGTAAAACTGTTTAGGTGAGTAAATGGCATTGTGATTGACTCTCTGGGTGCCTGACTAGGTCTGTGAGTGTCTGTATGGGTGAATGAGTGCATATAATAGTGGCTGTATTGATGAGTGACTGCATGTATGAGTGACTGTATGGGTGAGTGAGTGGATGTGTGTGTAGACCTATGACTCCGTGAGTGGGTATGTACTAACTGGTATAGGTGTGTCTATGGTTTCGAGAATGGTAGTCTGTATTTTAGAGTGGGTGTATGAAAGGTTATATTAGGGTGTGAGTAGGTGCATCAGAGATTAAGTGGATGATGCTATCAGTGATGTCATCAGTGATGTCATTTGAGATGTCATCAGTGATGTCATCAGTGATGTCACTGACCATGTCATGAGTGACGTAATATGTGATGTCATCAGCAGTGCATTGCGGGGGCGCGAGTTATAGTTAGCTCTACCAACTATAACGGCCGAATTTCTCTGGTTTTGTATGAGTGAAATGTCCAACTAACTATAACATCCCTGAAACCTGTGGTTTTTTCAGTGAATTTCTAAGGTTTTTTAAATGCTAATTTCTAACTATAACGTGCCTGAAACCTATGGTTTTTTCAGTGAATATATATATATATATATATGTATATTACCTACTGGCGGTCGCCAGTAGGTAGTTATAGATAGGACCTAGTTTCCATAGGAAAAGCGTTTTTTGTTTTCTCAATAACTTTGGCGCCGTTTGACGAATCTTCGCGAAATTTTCAAAACTAGTGATCAGCTCCGGTCAGCTCCTGTCTTGAAAGTTTCGGGGTGATTTGCCAAGCAGGGGCCGAGAAAAAAGGAGGGTCCCAAAACGCGTTTTCCCCATGTTATTTTCCGTAGGAAACTTTAGACACGGCTACAGCCCGAACTGCTGAACGGAATTACACCAAATTTGGCAAAAAGGTAGTGCTTGGTTCGGAAAGCAACCTTTTTTTTAAATGGTGTAAATCCGTTCTGTAGTTGCTGAGAAATTCAAAAAATAAAAGTTTCGATATCTAGGGACACGGTGGATTCGCGAACCCTCCCGACCACAAGCTTCACTCTGATTGGCTGCCAACACTCCAAACCAGGAAGTGTTGGCAGCCATCTTGTGACTCGGTAGAACCGAGTCACAAGAAAACAGTGAAACAAAGGTGAAAAACAAGAAAAGGGGGCAGGGCAGAAACACCCTGACCCCCAGGCCTGCTCAGGGGGTCCCACAAGGACCGCCAGGGTCACAAAAAGCATTTTTTAAAATAATTTTGGCAGAATTCGCGCCGGGGTCGCAAATCCCACCGATATTATAAAAAAAAATGAAGCGCGGGCTCCCGCGCTTCATTTGAATGAGGCCCCCGGGTGGGCCAGGTCCCGGGGGCATTGCCCAATTTATAATTGTGGGGGCCCGTGGGGGCCCCCGCAGCCCCGGGGACCGCCACCTCCCCGGGGCTATGTTAATAATATGCGGGAGGGCACGCGGCGCTCCCGCAGCCCCGGGGCCCACCACCTCCCGGGGCATCTTTTTTGTTAATGTGTGGGGGGCCTCCAAGGCCCCCCAAGCCCTGGGGCCTGCCACCCCCAGGGCTTTTCTTAAATATTCACGGGGGCACATGGCCCCCCTGCTGCCCCGGGGACCGCCACCCCCGGGACTTGTTTTTAAAAAAAATTAAACCTGTGTGGGGGGGCTCGAGCCCCCCCACACGCCCTGGGACTGCCACCTCCCCGGGGCACTAAAATGCAAATGCGGGGGTTCGTTACGGACCCCCGAGCCCCAGGGACCACCACCTCCCCAGGGCTATGTAAATAAAGGGAGGGGGGCTGTGCGGCCCCCCTCCTGGAGCCCTTGATGGCCCTGGGGACCACCACCCCCCAGGGCCGGCTCCAGCAGTGTCCCAGGGTGCCCACCCCGGGACACTGCTGTTTGCTATGACAGGGCGGGAGCCGTGCGGCTCCCGCCCTGTCATAGCAAACTCTGCTTTGGATTTTGGAAACGAGAGCAGGTAACCTGCTCTCGCTTCCAAAATCCAAAGCAGAATGCTTTTCCACACGGGGAGCTGCATGTCAGCAGCTCCCCGTTTGGAAAAGCAATGCCGGCTCCTGCAGGAGGCGGGGAACCGGCGGGACCGTGGGGAATTGGGGCACAGAGCTGGGCCACAGAGCTGCGTTGCAGAGAGGTGGTCCGAGGCCACGCCCCTTTTTACACCTCTCTGCAAGGCAGCTCTGTGGCGCTTACTGGAGGTACCTGGTGGGCTAGTTGGCCCCCAGGGACCCTCAGGATTCAAGGGGACTTAATCTTCCAAGTTACAACGCACCAGGGGGCGCGTTTGCACAGTGGTGCAGGGAGGGGGCGGGGCCTGATATGGCAAGTGTGCAAACGTACCCCCTGGCACCTTGTAACTTTGGGGATTAAGTCCCCTTCAATCCTGAGGGTCCCTGGGGGCCAACTAGCCCACCAGGTACCTCCAGTAAGCGCCACAGAGCTGCCTTGCAGAGAGGTGGTCTGAGGCCACGCCCCTTTTTACACCACTCTGCAAACGCAGCTTCTGGCGCACTGCTGGTGGGGTGATGAGGTCCTCTTGTGTCCTGCGGACCTCAGGACACAAGTGGACTTCATCCTCCGAGCAGCAGTGCGCCAGAAGCTGTGTTTGCAGAGTGGTGTAAAAAGGGGCGTGGCCTCGGACCACCTGTGTGCAATGCAGCTCTGTGGCACTTACTGGAGGTACCTGGTGGGCAAGTTGGCCCCCAAGGACCCTCAGGATTCAAGGGGACTTAATAGGGACATTATAGTTACAAATTAGCATTTAAAAAACCATTGAAATTCACTGAAAAAACCATAGGTTTCAGGCACGTTATAGTTAGAAATTAGCACTTAAAAAACCTTAGAAATTCACTGAAAAAACCATAGGTTTTAGGGACGTTATAGTTAGTTGGACATTTCACTCGTACAAAACCAGAGAAATTCGACTGTTATAGTTAGTAGAGATAACTATAACTCGCGCCCCCGCAATGCACTGCTGATGACGCCACATATTACATCATTCATGACATGGTCAGTGACATCACTGATGACATCTCAAATGACATCACTGATGACATCACTGATGACATCATCCAAGTGATAATCTGATGCACCTCCTCACACCCTAATATAACCTTTTATACACCCACTCTAAAATACAGACTACCATGTTCGAAACCATAGACACATCAATAGCAGTTAGTACATACCCGCTCAGTGATTCCTAGGTCTACACACACACACATCCACTCATTCACCCATACAGTAACTCATACATGCAGTCACTCATCAATACAGCACTATCATATGCACTCATACATCTATACATACACTCATACACCGCCACTCATCCATAGACTTACTCACACACCTACTCAGTCATGCAAAGAATCAATCACACCCATTTACTCACCTATACAGTTATACACAGACCACCTCACTTATTTATACAAATACTAACACATACTTACTCTCTTATACAATCACTGATACAAGCACACACTCATCCATACAGCCACTCTCACAATCACTCACTCTCACGTATTGTCATTTATATACTCCAACACTCACATATACTGCCTTTCACATATGTAGTTACTCACACATATGCCACTGAGACATCCATTCACTTACCAACACACCCATACACACACTCACCCACCCATACAGCCCTTCACAGATACACTTTTCAACCCATACACCCAGTGAATCACCCACTCACACATCTATGCACAGAGTCACCCACCCCCACCTACTCACACAGACACTCAGGCACCCATACAGATACTCAGACAACCAATCAATAACCCATATAGACAGTCATGTAGCTACTCACCAAGCCATGCAGCCACTTATACACCAACAGACAGACTGATACAGACATTTACACAGTTTACTCACTAACCCATGCATTCAGTAAGATACGCTTAATCAGTCACTTATACAATCAGTCACGCACCTACTAAATCATCCATTCAGACACTTATACACCCACTCATTCTTCAATGCACCTTGGCATATATATATATAAAACATATTTAAACTTTACAGAAACACATAGTCACTGGATGATGTCATCAGTGATGTCATTTGAGATGTCATCAGTGATGTCATCAGTGATGTCACGCCCCCGCAATGCACTGCTGATGACTTCACATATTACATCACTCACGACATGGTCAGTGACATCACTGATGACATCTCAAATGACATCACTGATGACATCACTTATGGCTTCATCCACTTAATCTCTGATGCACCTACTCACACCCTAAAATAACCTTTCATACACCCACTCTAAAAAACAGACTACCATTCTCGAAACCATAGACACACCAATATCAGTTAGTACATACCCACTCACTGATTCATAGGTCTACACACTAATCCACTCACTCACCCATACAGTCACTCATACATGTAGCCACTCATCAATACAGCCACTATTATATGCACTCATACAGACACTCACACATCACCACTCACCCATAGAGTTACTCACACACCTAGTCAGTCACCCAGAGAGTCAATCACAATGCCATTTACTCACCTATACAGTTATACACACACCACCTCACTTATTCACAGATACTAACACATACTTACCCTCTTATACAATCACTGACACAAGCACACACTCATCCATGCATCTACTCTCACAATCACTCACTTTCACATACAGTCACTTATATACTCCAACACTCACATATACTGCCATTCACATATGCAGTTACTCACACATATGCCACTGAGACATCCATTCACTCACCAACACAGCCATATGCACACTCACTCACCCATACAGCCCCTCGCAGATGCACTCATGAACCCATACACCCAGTGAATCACCCACTCACACATCCATGCAGGTAGTCATACAACACACAGACACTCAGGCACCCATACAGGTACTCAGACAACCAATGAATAACCCATATAGACACTCATGTACCTATTCACCAACCCATGCAGCCACTTACACACTATAATGAGGATCTCAACGGGGCGGACCGGAAGTGGGATGAGAGCGTGCCGAGTCCATCCCCACCGGAAGCGGTCAGCGGTCTAGTTGCGGATCAAGCCAGGCGGGAGGCGCCAGTGACGAATGCGGACCAGAGACCCACAAATAGGACGAGAGGAGAGGAGACGGTGTGCGGCAGCATCGGAGGAGGAGAGCGGATGGAGAGTGCAGAGCGGAGCAAGGAGTCAGAGGAAGGCGGCATCGGAGGTGAACGGACGGAGTACGCAGAGTGTACCAGCGAGGAGGGGGACGGCGGAGGCACGGAGGAGCCAGCAAAGCAGAATCCAAAGAGAGTATTGTGTACCACTACCATACCCGGCAGGCTAGAGGAGGGAGAAGACGCCCCGGGTCCCGACACCACGGCCCTGGAGACGGGTCGTGGCCCAAGGCGAGTACCTCTCAGGGGATCATTCTGGTGGGGGTGGTGGGAGGTCTGGGGAGGTAGGGCACACGGGTGTACCGAGTTAAAATTCCCGACATCCACCTAACCCTTACCACACATTTTTTTATGGTGACGGTAGCACAAATCTATAAAACAACGAGATCAGGAATTGACCCCGACCTATTTATTTTCTCTTCCCGGCCCTGCCCACTGGCTACAAGAGAGAGAGACCTGGAAGACCTGCCTGTGACGGACCAGAACCAGACCTCAGAAACAGAGGACCATTTTCTTTTCTTTTCTCTATTTTTTGTTTTGTGCCACCTTTCTACTTGGACCATTTGAGTGACTTTATGAAGTTCCTGAACATCCTCACTACTATAAGTGTAGCAATAAAACTTAAATACTCCACGTCACTACGTCTTGTGATTCCCTCATACCCACGACAGCACACGCGACCACAAAGTGGTGTCAGAAGTGGGATACTTGCACAAGGTGTCGAACCATGACACAACCCGCGTCTCTTGAAAGCATCATCAACCAGCTAGCGGAAGGGCAAAGGCACCTGCAGCTGGTTTTGGAACAGCAGGTCCAAACCGCTACGCAAGACAGGGAAACACTACAAGGTGCCTTGAGGGCTCAAGCCGCCCTGCTTACCACGAAACAGCAGGTCCAGGACACGGCTATACTGCGACTTATGGATGCAATAGTGGGCACTAGAGTATGCCCCAATGTTCCTGGGTCCGTTCTCCAAAAGTTTCAGGAGGGGGAGGACCCCGACTATTTCTTTATTAATTTCGAGAGGGTCGCCACTACCGCTGCATGGCCCCAAGAAAGGTGGAGCCAATATATCGCCCCTCTCTTGTCTGGAGAACTTCAAGCAGCCTATCAGGCAGCCAACCCTGCTGGTACAACCACCTACGAGGAGGTGAAACGAACCATACTCGAACGATTAGGATGTGACCAGGAGTACTACAGAACCAAATTCAGGAAAGAAAAATGGGTCGCTGGTGACAACCCGCGTGCCCTATACTACAGGATCAGAGATCTGGGGCATCGTTGGTTGACACCCCAGGTGTCTACAATGGAAGAAGTGACAGAAAAAGTAATCATGGAACAATATCTGGACGCTCTGCCAGCGACTACCCGTTCATGGGTGAAACAACACCCTAACTTGACCTCTACAACCGCAGTGGAGCTAGCATGTGCTTTCCACAGATCACCTGAGTTTAAGGCGGGTATATCACGGACTCCTTTTGTGTCTCCCAGAAACACACCCAGACCTGAATCAAAAACCCAGGCGACTCCCCGTGCCCTTTCCAAACCCTTCCAGCCCACCCCTGGCCCCAGCGGACAAGGGCCGCAATGTTATCACTGTGGTGAGTGGGGCCATATAGCCCGACATTGTCCTCACTGGGCCCCAGCAGCCGAGCCTATGGAGGTGGGATACTCTAGGGGGCGGATAATGGTAACCGGAAAAGGCCCCCAACAATACAGGAAGGATATCCTCTTGAACGGAAAAAAACAACAGGCTCTCTTAGATACCGGGTGTCATGTGACAGTAGTAGACCGAGCCCTGATACCCCAACCACAGATAAAAGAGAACAAACGTGTACATGTTACCTGTGTACATGGAGACACCAAAACTTATCCTGTAGCAGAGGTCCTTCTGGAGGTATCTAGTGACCCACAAGTACGAAGGGTAGAGGTCATACCCTCCCTACCTGAAGCAGTAATCATAGGCACCGACCACCCCAGGTTCGAGCAGTATCTGGACGAGACGACAAGGGGAGACATAGCTTGGTTGTATGAGGCCCCTTTTAACCCGTTGCGTGCGCCCGTCGGCCAAACAACGAGATCAGGAATTGACCCTGACCTATTTATTTTCTCTTCCCGGCCCTGCCCACCGGCTACAAGAGAGAGAGACCCGGAAGACCTGCCTGTGATGGACCAGAACCAGACCTCAGAAACAGAGGACCATTTTCTTTTCTTTTCTCTATTTTTTGTTTTGTGCCACCTTTCTACTTGGACCATTTGAGTGACTTTATGAAGTTCCTGAACATCCTCACTACTATAAGTGTAGCAATAAAACTTAAATACTCCACGTCACTACATATTGTGATTCCCTCATACCCACCGACAGCACACGCGGCCACACACACCAACTGACAGACTGATACAGACATTCACACAGATTAGTCACTCACCCATATATTCACCCAGACACGTATAATCACTCACTTATACAGTCAGTCATACACTGACTGAATCATAATATATATATATCACATTCTTAAACTTTTTAGAAACACTCACAGTCACTGGATGATGTCATCAGTGATGTCACCAGTGATGTCACTGACCATGTCATGAGTGATGTAATATGTGATGTCATCAGCAGTGCATTGCGGGGGCGTGAGTTATAGTTAGCTCAGCTAACTATAACGGCTGAATTTCTCTGGTTTTGTATGAGGGAAATGTCAGACTAACTATAACGTCCCTGAAACCTGTGGTTTTTTCAGTGAATATCTAAGGTTTTTTAAATGCTAATTTCTAACTATAACGTCCCTGAAACCTGTGGTTTTTTCAGTGAATTTTATATATATGTATTCAATCTCCTCTCACTCTTACAAGGAAGGAATCAACACTCAGGTTGTAGTTTGGAAGTATTTACTGCAAAGGACGCGTTCCACGCGTTTCGGCTCATCCGAACCTTGATAACGATACAAGACGTCATTGTAGTTCCTTATTTAAATGTAAAAATGCCTCCAGTTGCCAACATTAACAAAGGACTACATATTACTTTAATCCAAAAAGCTGGTGGCCATATTGGCCTGGTCACGATGTGAAAATTCAGGAATTGATACAATAAAGAAAAGAAAACAAGTGTTAATATGCACACAATGTCATTTCAGCATATCTTGCCCCGTGACCGCCGTACCTGTATGTTCGTCAATGTGACTTGTTCATAATAAACATACTTAGGATTGCAAACATCAACAGAAACAATGGACTACACATTACTTTAAAGTGAAAGGCTATCGGCCATATTGATCTGGGCACGTTGCGTATTATAATGGTTCTTACACGAAAGAAAAGAAAAAAAGGGGTGTTAATATACACACACTATCCCTAAATAAAGTTCTAGCGATTATAGTTCCATTCCATTCACAGCTCATTTGAGATGTCATGAGTGATGTCACTGACCATGTCATGAATGATGTAATGTCTGAGGTCATAAGCAGTGCATTGCGGGGCGTAAGTTATAGTTAGCTCAGGTAACTATAACTGCTGAATTTCACTGGTTTTGTACGAGTGAAATCTGAGTCTAACTATAACGTCCCTGTAATCTTTGTTTTTTTCAGCGAATTTCTAGTTTTTTTTAATGTTAAGTAAGATGCCTATCACAATGGATGGTGGGGGGTTGGAAGCAGGGCCTGGCCTGGCATTGTGCTGCACCCACCCAAGCTTGCTGCTCCTGCCTCCCCTCCTCCTTGCCATCCATTGTCCAAGTCCATGCCCCTGCTCCCTCATTACAGCCCTGTGTGGCCGTTGTTCTGCTACTGGCCTTCCTGCCTTCTCTGAACTGTTAGCTTGCTGCCCCATCCACCTCCTCCCTATCCTCTGTCGTCAGAATCCATGCACTAGCCTCCTCCCTCCTGCCATGCATGGTCTGATGTGCTGCCACTGCCCTCCATTTAGCATGATGTCCCAGTCCACTCCTCCTGCCCTCCATTGCCCAATTCTATGCCCCATCATTGACCTCCTGCTTAGCCTCTGTGCTTAGCTTGCTGCCCCTACTCTCCTTCCCCCTGCCCTCCGATGTCTTTGTGCATGCCCCTGCTCCATCCTTTTTGCCCACCATGTTCCATGGACCTGCCCCTCCTATCTACTCTGAGTGTTCTGTTGAGCTGCCACTCCCCTCCCACCTGCCTAGCATTGTCAGATGAGTGTAACCTGTCCCTGCCACCTCCACCCTGCCTGTCCACGTTCCATGCCCCTATCCTCTTCCTCCTGTCCTCCATGGTCCATTTTACTGCCACACCCTTCTGCCCTCCCTGGTCTGTTGTGCTGCAACTGCTCCTCCTGCCTGCCCCGCATGGTCTGTTGTGAGGCCCCTTCCCCTGAACTCTCTTGTCTGTGCTCAGCTCCTACCCCTCCCTTCTATCCTCCGTGGTCCTTTGTGCATGCCCCTGCCCCCTCCTTCTTGCCCATCATGGCCATTGTGCTGCCACTAACCCTCCCGCTTGCCATGCATGGTCTTCTGTGCTGCCACGGCCCCTCCCACCTTCCCTGTGTGGTCAGATAGCTGCCACTGACCCCCTCCAACCTTCCCTCCATGGTCTGTGTGTATGCCATTATAGTCTCACTGTTGCTCTCCATGGTGTGTCTTGCTTCTAGTGCCCATCCTGCCTGACCTCCATTGTCAGCTTGCTGCTCCTGCCCTGCCCCCTTGCCCCCTGCCCTCTGTTTTCCATGTGCAGACCCCTATTCCCTCCCTCCTGGCTTGTCGGTTCCATTGTAATGCCCCTGATCCCTACCTCCTGCCCTTTATGGTCCGTTATGCTGCAGCTTTCTCTCCTGTCTGTCCATTATGGTCAGCTAGCTGCCATCGCCTCTTTCCCCTCTGTTCTCTGTTGTCCATGTGCATGGTCCTGTCCCCTCCCTATTGCTTTCCATGGATTGTTGTGCTGCACTCCCGTCCCGCATGCCCTGTGTGGTGTATTGTGCTGCTGCAAACCCTGATCGCTGCCCTGTAGGTCAGTTTGGTGCACCTGTCCATATCCCTCCTGTCCTCTGTTATCCAAGGCCATGTCCCTACCCCAATTCCTCCTGCCTTCCATGATCCAATGTACCATACTTGCTAACATTTTGAACTTGGTAAGAGGGAGATTTTGAAAACAAAGCTGGGGTATTGATTTTCCCCACTGACTTACATTGAAAAAGAGGAGATTGTAGACAGGAGACAGATCAAATAAAGCCCATTTGGGCTTAAAAATATTGGGCGTTTCCTGGCTGAATCGGGTCTGTTGGCATGTATGGTTGTACTACCACTGCCTCTTCCTTCTGCCCACAATGGTCTATTATATTGCCACAGCCTCTCTTGCCTGTCCTGCATTGTTGGTTTGTTGCCTCTGCCCCCCATAGTCAGTTGTGCTGCCACTGCCCTTCCTGCCTGCCCAGTGTGGTCAAATTGTTGCCTCTGCACCCTCCTACCTGCCTTCAATTTTCTGAGTCCGTGCCCCTGGCCTCTGCCTCTCAACAGTATCCTAATGAACAACTAGAGTGCTAACATTCTATATTTATCACGAAAGTGTGGCACCCCTGACGTCATCTTGATGTAATCAAAACTGTAATACCTAGAGCATTTCCTTTAGAAATTACAGAAATGAGAGGGTCTTATTTGCATCGAAATTATGGTTAGTGCTCTAAAAAACTAAAATGAGGACATATTTTCTGAGTTTTCAAATAGCGACAAAGCCCTTTTAAATTTGTTGTTATCTTTATGTTTTTTTATTCCAGTTGACCACTTGATTAGATGTTGCACTTAGGGGAGAGGATGTGGTGTTACTTCCAGAGCTGCAGACTTTGCAACTGAGGAACCAGGTTGGAGTTTCTGCTTCAGCTCTACATTCTGTGATTCTGGTCAAATCACTTAATCTCCCCATGTCTACAACCAAAATGAATTTGTCCTTGTGTGATGTAACCAATGCTCATGTAAAGCACTGCAATACCTGACCAGTCTGCACTATATAAAACTGCAAAAAAAACAAAAAATAAAAAGTGTTTTGCATACTTCTGTCATTGGGCTATACGTGGGCTACATTTGGGCTCTTTTGTCTCTGGAGGCCATCTTGGGAGATTTATTTGTTATGAAGTTTCCTAATTTCCTCATTTACTGCAGTCTCCTCAGTAGGAAATACTTTCAGTTTTTTACTCTGATTCCATCAAAAAGGCATTCAGATGTGTCACACATTTGCCATAAATTCAGAATGTTAGCACTCTAGTTGCTCATTAGATCACTGTAGTAAAGCTACTGCTCACCAGGGAAGTCTGCTGCTGATATTGAAAGTGCATGTTTCAGTCTGTATGTCAGAATTTTTTAATAAAATAGAAGAGGATTTGAGAAGTCACTCAAAATGTGCCCTAATTTTTCTTTCTTCAGCACTAATCATAATTTCTATGGCAAAATGAACCCCCTCATTTTGTTCCTTTTTAAATTAAATGTTTTAAGTGTTACCAGTTTATTTCAATCAAGATGGCTTCAGGTGTGCCATACTTTTGTCATAAGTAAGGCTGTTAGAGCTCTAGTTGTTATTTAGAACACTCTGGGACATTCCGTCATTGGGCTATACGTGGGCTACATCTGGGTGATATTTGTGCTACATTTGGGCTCTTTTGTCTCTGGTGTGTGGTGTCCTCATCAGTCATGTCAGGCTTTCAGGTCATCCACTGTCACCAAGTTCTAGAATGTGGTGAAGGTTGCCTAGCACTGTTTAAACTGTTGGAGACAGTTATCCTTGTCTTGCTGCTGGATGGGGTCTCAGTGACTTGTACTACCTAATAAAGTCTCTCTCTCCTAAAACTCACTGCCTCTGGATATCTTCTTTGGAGAGATCGACTTCTACATTTTGACGACGATTTACCTACGCGTCTCCTGAGACCCCAACAGCCAACATTTTCTTCACAAAAGAATTCGCTGCAAGATCGTATTCAAACGATTTGCTTACCTGCCTGCATCCTCTCTTCACCTCGCTGAGCAGTGGTGGTTCCCGTGCGATCCCGCCTTCCGCTAGACCCTCATAGCTTCATAAGAAGGTTTGGACGATTCACTGAAGGTTTGGACGATTCACTGAGTTCCCCACATCGAGGGAGGTTCGTCGTGTGACTTGTCTTCACCGCTGGTTCCGTGGGTCCTCTGCCTCAAGGTATGTCCGCTGCGCTAATTTACTAAACGCTTTAAGACACTTCACTCTCCTCGCCGCGTCTTGCCTGACTTCGACGTCACTGCCTGACCCCTTGGGCCTACCTCTGCAGGTTGCAGCCCCAACGTCATCACGCACACAGCGCTGTGAACGTCAAGCTGGTTGGAAGTCTTTGTGACGTCAGTGGAGCAAGACGGCATACGTGCTCTACAGCGTCTCTACCAGTGGTTGCTTGGCAACGGCAAGATTCAGTTGTGCGCTGTTTTTCACTTAACGCTGACACGCACAGCTTTTCGCTTACATTCATAGCGTGTCAGTACTTACATGTGTGATGTCTCACAACGCTGACACGCACAGCTAAAAACCTACACTCTTAGTGTGTCAGCACAGCTTTGATGTTCACGCTGTCAGGATTCTTCATCTGATGGTGTGGACTCTATTTGCGCACAACGCTGACACGCACAGCTTCTACCTGCATTTTAGCGTGTTCAGTTTTTACCTACATTCCCAGTGTGTCAGGGTAACGCTACTGTGTTTAAATCTGCACTCACCGACATCTCCGACATCCCTGTCACACAGCTCCGACATCCCTGTCACACAGCTCTGGTAGGCACGCCATTTACTTCTTTGAGCTTACAGATACAACCAGGTCACACCTCTATTTTGTCTACACCAACACAGATTTTAATGGTGTAACAGTGTGTCCGCAATCTTCAACTTCTTTT
This sequence comes from Calotriton arnoldi, assembly GCA_963921515.1. Lineage (NCBI taxonomy): Eukaryota > Metazoa > Chordata > Amphibia > Caudata > Salamandridae > Calotriton > Calotriton arnoldi. The sequence continues at coordinate 1,172,659 of CAWUFW010001775.1, forward strand.
CCACAACGCTGACACACACAGCTTTCTATTGTTCCATAGCGTTTTGCCACCTTTACCCCTGTGAGGAATAATTATCTGGCATCATGCAAAATGTGGCTGCTCCTCCGTTTTTTCTCTCCTCTCCTGGCCCACCTCCCATTCCTTGGAAAAAGTGGAAAAAGGTTTTTTCTCACTATGCTCGAGTATGTGGCACCTCATTAAGCGCAGAAAGGAAAACTTCTCTTCTCATGCACTGTCTAGGTGCTGAGGGCCAAGAAGTATTCGAACACCTTCCTGACCTTCCCGACAGTGAATCTTCTTCACTCAATGAATTTGAAATTTGTTTACAAAAATTAGATTTGCATTACCTGCCTAAGATTAGTACTGTGCTCGAGCGCTACCATTTTGGTAGAAGAATGCAGAGACCGGTGGAATCTGTGGAGGAGTATGTTTCTATCCTACGCAAGTTGGCATCCACGTGCAACTTTGGTCAAACTTTAGACGAATGTCTGAGAGACCAGTTTATGTTGGGTTGTGTCCTAGAAAAAACCAGAGACGCTCTATGGCAAAAGGACAATCCCTCTCTCCAAGAGGTAATTACCACCGCAAAGACCCATGAACATTCCAAAGCTTGCGTTGAGGTTATAAGAAAGGAGAACCCCACTGAAGAAAAAAACCACCCTGAAGTTAAGGCTGTTGTTGACCGATGGACAAAGTCAAAAGCTGTTTCACTCCGCAAACCCATCATTCAAAAGGGGTTTCAAGGGAAATGTTATAGATGTGGTGACTCTGGTCACATGACTGATTTTAGAGGTTGTCCGGGGTGGAAGGTGATTTGTAAAAAATGTGGAAAAAAGGGGGATGAGAAGGCTTGGAAGGGTCATAGCTCTTCAGAGAGGGTGCATTGTTGAGCAGATGTTTAATATCTGTGAATTCCTTTTCACAAACGTCGGACCACTCAAACTCGCAGCCCTTTTTTAACAAAGATCTCTAGGCTGGGCGCCGAGAACGAAGAAACATCTGCTGATGCTGAGTGGTTTGGTGGAGAAGAATTTGAAGAGGAAGTCAATGTGTGCCTAATAAGTGAAGGTATCATTAGGGAAGATGAGTGGAAGGATGAACTTGTGGCAGATAAGACTTTACAAAATGTCATTGCCATGGTCAAAGGAGCGTGGTTTGAGAAGAGAGACTGTGAAGATTCTCTCAAGGGTTTCTGGAATGTCAAAGATGACTTGTCTGTAGTTGATGGGTTACTGTTGCGTGGCAGTAAGCTAGTTCCACCTCTAACCTTGAGGGAAAAAATAATCAAGAGTGCTCATGCCTCTCACATGGGCATTGCAAAAACTAAAGAGAGGGTTAGGGGAGTGTACTGGTGGCCCGGTATGGATGTCTATGTTGAAAGACTTGTTCGTGAATGTGCGGAATGTGTGAATTGTGACAAGTCATTAAAGTGCAGGACCCAACCCATGGTAATTTGGGATCAAGCCACTTCTCCGTGGTCGGATATTTGTATAGATATCTTGGGACCAGTGAGATTAAACTCACAAGATCGTTATGTCATAGTCTGTCTGGACATGTTTTCACGATGGCCAGAGATCAAGATTGTCAATTCCGTTGAATCTTCTGTTGTGGTGAACTTTTTAGATGAACTTTTTGAGCGGGAGGGCTTCCCTCTAACTATCTTGTCAGATAACGGTGTCCAATTTACGTCTCACTTTATGGAGGAATTTCTAGCCTCAAGAGGAATCATTCACAAGAAATCCTCCTTATATCATCCACAAAGTAATGGGGTTGCAGAAAGGTTTGTAAAGGTCCTTAAAGAAACGTTACAACAAGCAAGATCTTGTGGTGACAGCTGGGAATCTGCCTTAAAAAAGAAGGTCAGGGAGTATCGTTTCACCCCTCATTCTTCAACAGGGATTTCTCCCTTTCGTCTCTTTAAAGGGAGAGTAGCTAATATTGAAACTAGTCCACAGTGGGTCTCTTCCAAGAGGGTGTTGGTTGACGAGAATGTGGACAGCACAGATGGTTGGGAAGAGAGGGAGAGAAAGAAGATGAATGAGAGGAAGTTTCATTATGATGAGAGGAAGGCTGTGAAGAGCACTGTTGTCAAAGTTGGTGACTGGATCAAGATTAGGCTACCTAGGAAAGGTTCAAGCACATCTAAGTTCAGTCAACCTATACGTGTGATTAAGCTCTTTAAGAATGCCATACAGACAAGTGATCACAGGATTTGGAATTTGAACAGGGTGGCAAAGTGTTCCCCGTCTTTCTATGCCCATCCCACCAGTTGTTCTCCTTCGCTCTTACCAAGACAGGAGGCTCAAGAGTTAGGTGAGTCTGGAAGCGGTAATAGACCGGTACGTTCAAAGCGTGCTCCCCTTCATTTGCGTGACTTTGTTGCTTGAGATATGAAATTGTATTTTGCTACGTTTCCCTTATACAATGTTATGTTTCCTCCTCCCTGTTCCCTCAACATCTCCTCACCCGTGGCATGCTCCTTCCATGTTATTGTTCTGTTTGCATATGGAGGGGAGGTGATGTGGTGTCCTCAGCATTCATGTCAGGCTTTCAGGTCATCCACTGTCACCAAGTTCTAGAATGTGGTGAAGGTTGCCTAGCACTGTTTAAACTGTTGGAGACAGTTATCCTTGTCTTGCTGCTGGATGGGGTCTCAGTGACTTGTACTACCTAATAAAGTCTCTCTCTCCTAAAACTCACTGCCTCTGGATATCTTCTTTGGAGAGATCGACTTCTACATGGTGGCCATCTTGGGAGACTTATTTGTTATGAAGTTTCCTAATTTCCTCATTTACTGCAGTCTCCTCAGTAGGAAAAACTTTGAGTTTTTTACTTTGATTCCATCAAGAAGGCATTCAGATGTGTCACACATTTGCCATAAATTCAGAATGTTAGCACTCTAGTTGCTCATTATATAAGTGTAGTAAAGCTACTGCTCACCAGGGAAGTCTGCTGCTGGTATTGAAAGTTCATGTTTCAGTCTGCATGTCAGAATTTTTTAATGAAATAGAAGAGGATTTGAGAAGTCACTCAAAATGTGCCCTAATTTTTCTTTCTGCAGCACTAAACATAATTTCTATGGCAAAATGAACACCCTCATTTTGTTCCTTTTTAAATTAAATGTTTTAAGTGTTACCACTTTATTCCAATCAAGATGGCTTCAGGTGTGCCATACTTTTGTCATGAGTAAGACTGTTAGCGCTCTAGTTGTTCTTTAGAACACTCTGGGACATTCTGTCATTGGGCTATACGTGGGCGACATCTGGGTGATATTTGTGCTACATTTGGGCTCTTTTGTCTCTGGTGGCCATCTTGGGAGACTTATTTGTTATAAAGTTTCCTAATGTCCTCATATACTACAGTCACCTCAGTAGAAAAAACTTTCAGTTTTTACTTTGATTCCATCAAGAAGGCATTCAGATGTGTCACACATTTGCCATAGATTCAGAATGTTAGCACTCTAGTTGCTCATTAGATCACTGTAGTAAAGCTACTGCTCACCAGGGAAGTCTGCTGCTGATATTGAAAGTGCATGTTTCAGTCTGTATGTCAGAATTTTTTAATGAAATAGAAGAGGATTTGAGAAGTCACTCAAAATGTGCCCTAATTTTTCTTTCTGCAGCACTAATCATAATTTCTATGGCAAAATGAACCCCCTCATTTTGTTCCTTTTTAAATTAAATGTTTTAAGTGTTACCACTTTATTCCAATCAAGATGGCTTCAAGTGTGCCATACTTTTGTCATGAGTAAGACTGTTAGCGCTCTAGTTGTTCTTTAGAACACTCTGGGACATTCTGTCATTGGGCTATACGTGGGCTACATCTGGGTGATATTTGTGCTACATTTGGGCTCTTTTGTCTCTGGTTGCCATCTTGGGAGACTTATTTGTTATAAAGTTTCCTAATGTCCTCATATACTACATTCACCTCAGTAGAAAAAACTTTCAGTTTTTTACTTTGATTCCATCAAGAAGGCATTCAGATGTGTCACACATTTGCCATAAATTCAGAATGTTAGCACTCTAGTTGCTCATTAGATCACTGTAGTAAAGCTACTGCTCACCAGGGAAGTCTGCTGCTGGTATTGAAAGTGCATGTTTCAGTCTGCATGTCAGAATTTTTTAATGAAAAAGAAGAGGATTTGAGAAGTCACTCAAAATGTGCCCTAATTTTTCTTTCTGCAGCGCTAATCATAATTTCTATTGCAAAATGAACCCCCTCATTTTGTTCCTTTTTACATTAAATGTTTAAGTGTTACCACTTTATTCCAATCAAGATGGCTTCAGGTGTGCCATACTTGTGTCATATGTATGACTGTTAGCGCTCTAGTTGTCCTTTAGAACACTCTGGGAAGCTGCAGTAGAACACAAAGGAGTCAACTGACAGTCTCTGCCCTTGTTGGATGTACATGTTTTACTGAGAATGTCAGACTTCATTCTCACATGACTGAGAAAGATAATGTGAATTTACAGAAAATATGCTCTCATTTTAGCTTCTAGATCACCTTCCAAACCTCTATAGGAAAAGTATGAGAAAATAGTTTTCTCTCAAACATGATTCATGATATCTCAGCAGAAGGCTTTTTCACAGGGTAAAATCACCTTAGAACACACCACAATTCCTAAAATTAGTATGGTACCATCAACAAATGATTTATAATGTAACTAAAGTCTTATCACCCTTTATACGTTCTCCTTTTGTGACCCTCAAAACCTTCCATTCACTACAATGCATTTAAATGGGGTGCTCTTGGTCCCAAGATGGCTGCCAACACTTCTTGGATGAAGTGCTGACAGCCAATCAGATCTCACGATGAAATGTGTGGTTAGGCTCCGCCCAGATATATACATTTCTTTTTCCTTTAATATTTAAAAAAACTACTGAACGGATTTACACCATTTTTAAAAAAGGGCGCTTTCTGAACCAAGAGCTACCTTTTTGCCAAATTTGGTGTAATTCCGTTCAGCAGTTCGGGCTGTAGCCTTGTCTAAAGTTTCCTATGGGAATTAACATGGGGAAAACGCGTTTTGGGACCCCCCTTTTTTCTCGGCCCCCGCTTGACGAATCACCCCGAAACTTTCAAGACAGGAGATAACCTGAGCAGGCCATTAGTTTTGAAAATTTCGTGAAGATTCATCAAACGGCGCCAAAGATATTGGCAAAAGAAAAAACGCTTTTTGAATAGAAACAAGGTCCTAACTATAACTACCTACTGGCAACCGCCAGTAGGTAATATATATATGTATATATATATGTATGTATATATATATTTATATACATATATTGAAAATAGTATGGACTGCGCGAGGGGAAAGGTTTCCCTTCGTGATCGGCGGAGCAGGTTTTTAAGTGAGAGACAGCCAGAGTCTTTTTCGGATGCCTAATGGAGGGCTACACTGGTCCCTGGAATTACACATGAGCACTCAACCCACTGGAGGGTAGAAAAGATGCTTAAAGAAACTGCAGGTCCCAGCATGCAATGGTAAAGTGAATAAATTGGCGGGCACACCGGAGGCCAATTTGAATTTGAAAAGCGTGCAGGGGACAGTGCAGTCGCACAAAATACAGTCTGCTCATGTGAAGGCCTCTGAAGAAAGGGAAAGGATTCCCTGAAACGTGTCAGGCTGGGGGACACTATGATGGGAAGGGAAGCTGGCTGTTTCATTAATAAAATGGTTTGTAACCCACCTGTGACGGAGTGCGGCCTCATCTCTGGGCAAACTGATGAAGGTATTCATACGCGGCGGTTCCGGCCGTGGAGGCGACGCACCACCATTGAAAATAGTATGGACTGCGCGAGGGGAAAGGTTTCCCTTCGTGATCGGCGGAGCAGGTTTTTAAGTGAGAGACAGCCAGAGTCTTTTTCGGATGCCTAATGGAGGGCTACACTGGTCCCTGGAATTACACATGAGCACTCAACCCACTGGAGGGTAGAAAAGATGCTTAAAGAAACTGCAGGTCCCAGCATGCAATGGTAAAGTGAATAAATTGGCGGGCACACCGGAGGCCAATTTGAATTTGAAAAGCGTGCAGGGGACAGTGCAGTCGCACAAAATACAGTCTGCTCATGTGAAGGCCTCTGAAGAAAGGGAAAGGATTCCCTGAAACGCGTCAGGCTGGGGGACACTATGATGGGAAGGGAAGCTGGCTGTTTCATTAATAAAATGGTTTGTAACCCACCTGTGACGGAGTGCAGCCTCATCTCTGGGCAAACTGATGAAGGTATTCATACGCGGCGGTTCCGGCCGTGGAGGCGACGCACCACCATTGAAAATAGTATGGACTGCGCGAGGGAAAGGTTTCCCTTCGTGATCGGCGGAGCAGGTTTTTAAGTGAGAGACAGCCAGAGTCTTTTTCGGATGCCTAATGGAGGGCTACACTGGTCCCTGGAATTACACATGAGCACTCAACCCACTGGAGGGTAGAAAAGATGCTTAAAGAAACTTCAGGTCCCAGCATGCAATGGTAAAGTGAATAAATTGGCGGGCACACCGGAGGCCAATTTGAATTTGAAAAGCGGGCAGGGGACAGTGCAGTCGCACAAAATACAGTCTGCTCATGTGAAGGCCTCTGAAGAAAGGGAAAGGATTCCCTGAAACGCGTCAGGCTGGGGGACACTATGATGGGAAGGGAAGCTGGCTGTTTCATTAATAAAATGGTTTGTAACCCACCTGTGACGGAGTGCGGCCTCATCTCTGGGCAAACTGATGAAGGTATTCATACGCGGCGGTTCCGGCCGTGGAGGCGACGCACCACCATTGAAAATAGTATGGACTGCTCGAGGGGAAAGGTTTCCCTTCGTGATCGGCGGAGCAGGTTTTTAAGTGAGAGACAGCCAGAGTCTTTTCGGATGCCTAATGGAGGGCTACACTGGTCCCTGGAATTACACATGAGCACTCAACCCACTGGAGGGTAGAAAAGATGCTTAAAGAAACTGCAGGTCCCAGCATGCAATGGTAAAGTGAATAAATTGGCGGGCACACCGGAGGCCAATTTGAATTTGAAAAGCGGGCAGGGGACAGTGCAGTCGCACAAAATACAGTCTGCTCATGTGAAGGCCTCTGAAGAAAGGGAAAGGATTCCCTGAAACGCGTCAGGCTGGGGGACACTATGATGGGAAGGGAAGCTGGCTGTTTCATTAATAAAATGGTTTGTAACCCACCTGTGACGGAGTGCGGCCTCATCTCTGGGCAAACTGATGAAGGTATTCATACGCGGCGGTTCCGGCCGTGGAGGCGACGCACCACCATTGAAAATAGTATGGACTGCGCGAGGGGAAAGGTTTCCCTTCGTGATCGGCGGAGCAGGTTTTTAAGTGAGAGACAGCCAGAGTCTTTTCGGATGCCTAATGGAGGGCTACACTGGTCCCTGGAATTACACATGAGCACTCAACCCACTGGAGGGTAGAAAAGATGCTTAAAGAAACTGCAGGTCCCAGCATACAATGGTAAAGTGAATAAATTGGCGGGCACACCGGAGGCCAATTTGAATTTGAAAAGCGTGCAGGGGACAGTGCAGTCGCACAAAATACAGTCTGCTCATGTGAAGGCCTCTGAAGAAAGGGAAAGGATTCCCTGAAACGCGTCAGGCTGGGGGACACTATGATGGGAAGGGAAGCTGGCTGTTTCATTAATAAAATGGTTTGTAACCCACCTGTGACGGAGTGCGGCCTCATCTCTGGGCAAACTGATGAAGGTATTCATACGCGGCGGTTCCGGCCGTGGAGGCGACGCACCACCATTGAAAATAGTATGGACTGCGCGAGGGGAAAGGTTTCCCTTCGTGATCGGCGGAGCAGGTTTTTAAGTGAGAGACAGCCAGAGTCTTTTTCGGATGCCTAATGGAGGGCTACACTGGTCCCTGGAATTACACATGAGCACTCAACCCACTGGAGGGTAGAAAAGATGCTTAAAGAAACTGCAGGTCCCAGCATACAATGGTAAAGTGAATAAATTGGCGGGCACACCGGAGGCCAATTTGAATTTGAAAAGCGTGCAGGGGACAGTGCAGTCGCACAAAATACAGTCTGCTCATGTGAAGGCCTCTGAAGAAAGGGAAAGGATTCCCTGAAACGCGTCAGGCTGGGGGACACTATGATGGGAAGGGAAGCTGGCTGTTTCATTAATAAAATGGTTTGTAACCCACCTGTGACGGAGTGCGGCCTCATCTCTGGGCAAACTGATGAAGGTATTCATACGCGGCGGTTCCGGCCGTGGAGGCGACGCACCACCATTGAAAATAGTATGGACTGCGCGAGGGGAAAGGTTTCCCTTCGTGATCGGCGGAGCAGGTTTTTAAGTGAGAGACAGCCAGAGTCTTTTTCGGATGCCTAATGGAGGGCTACACTGGTCCCTGGAATTACACATGAGCACTCAACCCACTGGAGGGTAGAAAAGATGCTTAAAGAAACTGCAGGTCCCAGCATGCAATGGTAAAGTGAATAAATTGGCGGGCACACCGGAGGCCAATTTGAATTTGAAAAGCGTGCAGGGGACAGTGCAGTCGCACAAAATACAGTCTGCTCATGTGAAGGCCTCTGAAGAAAGGGAAAGGATTCCCTGAAACGCATCAGGCTGGGGGACACTATGATGGGAAGGGAAGCTGGCTGTTTCATTAATAAAATGGTTTGTAACCCACCTGTGACGGAGTGCGGCCTCATCTCTGGGCAAACTGATGAAGGTATTCATACGCGGCGGTTCCGGCCGTTGAGGCGACGCACCACCATTGAAAATAGTATGGACTGCGCGAGGGGAAAGGTTTCCCTTCGTGATCGGCGGAGCAGGTTTTTAAGTGAGAGACAGCCAGAGTCTTTTTCGGATGCCTAATGGAGGGCTACACTGGTCCCTGGAATTACACATGAGCACTCAACCCACTGGAGGGTAGAAAAGATGCTTAAAGAAACTGCAGGTCCCAGCATGCAATGGTAAAGTGAATAAATTGGCGGGCACACCGGAGGCCAATTTGAATTTGAAAAGCGTGCAGGGGACAGTGCAGTCGCACAAAATACAGTCTGCTCATGTGAAGGCCTCTGAAGAAAGGGAAAGGATTCCCTGAAACGCGTCAGGCTGGGGGACACTATGATGGGAAGGGAAGCTGGCTGTTTCATTAATAAAATGGTTTGTAACCCACCTGTGACGGAGTGCGGCCTCATCTCTGGGCAAACTGATGAAGGTATTCATACGCGGCGGTTCCGGCCGTGGAGGCGACGCACCACCATTGAAAATATTATGGACTGCGCGAGGAGAAAGGTTTCCCTTCGTGATCGGCGGAGCAGGTTTTTAAGTGAGAGACAGCCAGAGTCTTTTTCGGATGCCTAATGGAGGGCTACACTGGTCCCTGGAATTACACATGAGCACTCAACCCACTGGAGGGTAGAAAAGATGCTTAAAGAAACTGCAGGTCCCAGCATGCAATAGTAAAGTGAATAAATTGGCGGGCACACCGGAGGCCAATTTGAATTTGAAAAGCGTGCAGGGGACAGTGCAGTCGCACAAAATACAGTCTGCTCATGTGAAGGCCTCTGAAGAAAGGGAAAGGATTCCCTGAAACGCGTCAGGCTGGGGGACACTATGATGGGAAGGGAAGCTGGCTGTTTCATTAATAAAATGGTTTGTAACCCACCTGTGACGGAGTGCGGCCTCATCTCTGGGCAAACTGATGAAGATATTTATATATATATAAAGGAAGTGACTCAAGCAGATGGTATCACCAAAGAACAAAAATATATTTGCACTATAACATTTCAGCTTCCGCCTTCCTTATGTAGTACAAGATGGTTCGCTCAGGGGCTGCACGGATGACCCTGCAAGATTTTCAAAAAGCATTGTGAGTGAAGATTTTATTTGGAATGTGGAATCAATGTAGTTCTGAGTTCTCTTGTAAAATGCAGTAATTAGGTGGTATTGTCAGTGATGTTCAGTCCATCTGGATGCAGTGATTTTAAACGGTACATCCAGAGGTTTTCTCTGGAGTCCAGTATTTCTTCCTTTAAGACATGTTCCACAGGGAAAATCTTCAAATCTGATAATAAATGCTCCACGAGGTTAAAATGATTGGCTACAGGGTTGTCAAGTTTCTTAATAATTATTGCTGATTTGTGGTTCCTGAATCATGTACAGATGTCATTCACTGTTTGGCCTACATATTGTTTTGGCGTTGGCACTGATTCACATAAATAATGCACATTGAGCGACATGTAAGATGCTGTCTTATTCTATAGGTCCTTCTCATAACAGAACCAGTTACTGATTATGTTTGTAAAAGGCATTCACAAGTGATGGCCCTTTTAGAGTCAACCAATCAATCAGTGATCGTATAAAGCGTGACTACTCACCCGTGAGTGTCTCAATGTGCTGGGGGGGTAGGTCTGCAGTTGAGTCAAAAAACCAGGTCTTGAGGTCCTTCCTGAATTGCCACAGCGATGGTGATTGCCTAAGGTGCAGAGGCAGGGAGTTCCAGGTCTTCGCATAGAGGTAGGAGAAGGATCTTTCTCCAGCCGTGGTCTAGCAGATCCATGGGATGGTGTCCAGGGCCTGTTGGGCAGAGCAGAGATGTCTGGTGGAAGTGTAGAAGGAGAGGCGGTGGTTGAGATATGCAGGTCCGGCGCTGTGGAGGGATTTGTAGACATATGTGAAAAGCTTGAAGGTGTTTCTCTTGTTGACAGGTGGCCAGTGAAGGTCTCTCAGGTGGCCGGTGATGTGGTTGTGGTGGGGGATGTTCAGGATGAGTCTGGTGAAGGCGCTCCGGATGGTCTGCAGGTTTCTTTTAGTTTCAGTGTGGTGCCGGTGTACAGTGCGTTGTCGTAGTCAAGTCAGGTGCTGCCGAGCGCATGGGTGATAATTTTCCTGGACTCGGTGGGGATCCACTTAAAGATCTTATGAAGGAGGCAGAGCGTGTGGAAGCAGGAGGATGAAACGGCGTTGCTTTGGCAGTTCATTGAAAGAGAGGAGTTCAGGATGATGCTGATGTTTCGTGCATGGTCCGTAGGTGTTGGGGGAATTCCAAGCGCGGTGGACCACCAAGAGTCATCCCAGGTGGAGGAGGAGGAGCCCATGATGGGATTTCAGTCTTGTCTGAGTTAAGCTTGAGGCAGCTGTTCTTCATCCAGGTGGCGACTGTCTTCATCCTTTTGTGGAAGTTGCTCTTGGTGGATGTGGGTCAGTCTGTGAGGGAGAAAATCAGCTGGGCACCGTCGGCATAAGAGATGATGTTGAGTCCGTGGCTTCTGACGACGGCTGCAAGCAGGGCCATGTAGATTTTGAAGAGGGTGGGGCTCAGGGAGGATCCCTGAGTCACTCCACAGCTGATCTCTGTGGGTTCTGAGTTGAGCAGCGGAAGTCTGACTCTCTGCGTTCGGCCGGTGAGGAAGGAGCAGATCCATTCTAGGGCTTTGCCGCGAATGCTGGTATCATGGAGACTTGCACAGAGGGTGTGGTGGGAGACGGTGTCACAGCAATGAGTCCCTGCATTTGTTACAGCTTGCTTGAGTTCAGCTCTCACGATAAGGGAATGAAAATTGGGAGCTCTGCAGTAAACAATGACTAGCGGTTTTGGAAAAACCATTTGTAATTTTTCACAAGTGGACATGTTTTTTGCATTATATTTCTCTGGTTGGGAGATGATGGATGATAGTTAACCACAAATTGACTTTTGTCACTTTTGTTTCTGCTGTTGGTATTCCAAATAAGTGCTTTCCTGGGTAACTGAAAAGACTTGTCAATTTGTTGCTGTATGGCATGCAGAGGATAGCCTCACTTTTTAAATAATGTAGCAAGCTCATGTAGATGCACTTTACAGGTGTCCTCATTGCTGCAGATGGCTCTTATTCAGAGTGCTTGGCTGTAAATGATGCTGAGTTTAGTGTAGTGTGGTTGACATGAAGTCCAGTTTAGATACAAATGAGCATCTGTAGACTCTGTAGTACAGATCATGAATGATGAGTAGGACATCCAGAAAAAGAAGATAATGCGTCTGATTAGTATTGCTGCTGGTGAATGTGATAGTAGGATGGAGACTGTTGATATAAGCTTTAAAATGTTATACATAAAATATATATATGTGTGTGTGTATATATGCATATATATATATATATATATATATATATATATATATATATATATATATATATATATATATATATATATATATATATATATATATATATATATATATATATATATATATATATCTACTGGCGGTCGCCAGTAGATAGTTATAGTTAGGACCTATTTTCCATAGGAAATCCGCAACATTCTATTTGAAATAACTCTTGCGCGAAATTTTCAAACTTTGTGGCCCGCTCCGGTCCGCTCCTATCTTGAAAGTCTCGAGGTGATTCGTCAAGCGGGGGCCGAGAAAAAAGGGGGGTCCCAAAACGTGTTTTCCCCATTCATTTTTCCATAGGGACCTTTCATCGCAGCTACAGCCCGAACTGCTGAACGGAATTACACCAAATTTGCCAAAAAGGTAGCCCTTGGTTCAGTGTCGTGCCTTTTGCTTAAATGGTGTAAATCCGTTCAGTAGTTCCTGAGAAAATCAAAATTAAAATCACATATATATCTATGGCCGAGTAGGGTCCGCGTACCCTCCCGATCACGAGCTGCATGCTACTTGGCTGTCAAGTGGCTGTCAACACTCCAAATCAGGAAGTGTTGGCAGCCATTTTGTCCCTCAGTAGAACCGAGGGACAGAAACAAGTGCGCAAAGCGCAAAAAGGGGGCAGGGTAGAAACACCCTGACCCCCTAGGTCTGCTCAGGGGCAGAAAAAAGCATTTTTTTTTTAAAAAATCGGCGGGATGCGCTTAGGGTGCGCGGATCCCGCCGTGATTAAAAAAAAACGAGGCACAGAAACACGTCGCCAAACGCAACAAGGGGGCAGGGTAGAAACACCCTGACCCCCTAGGTCTGCTCAGGGGGTCCCACAAGGACCCCCTGGGCAGAAAAAAGCATTTAAAAAAAAAAAAATCAGTGGGATGCGCTTAGAGTGCGCGGATCCCGCCGATAAAAAAAAAAATAGAAGCGCGGTCTCCCGCGCTTCGATGTCATTTTGCCCCCGGGTGGCCCAAGTCCCGGGGGCATGCAGAGGGTGGGTTTATATTTTATGTGGGGGCAATGGTGCGGGAGGGCTCTCCGCCCTCCCGCAGCCCCGGGGACCGCCACCTCCCCAGGGCTTCTTTTTTTATGTTAATAACCTGTGTGGGGGGGCTTCAGCCCCCCCACACGCCCCGGGGACCGCCACCACCACTTAGAAAACAAATGTGGGGCTCCGTTTCGGACCCCCGAAGCCCTCCTGGAGCCCTTGATGGCCCTGGGGGCCACCCCCCAGGGCCAGCTCCTGCAGTGTCCCGGGGTGTCTACCCCAGGGACACTGCTGTTTGCAATGGCAGGGCGGGAGCCTCGCGGCTCCCGTCCTGTCATTGCAAACTTGCTTGCTTCATTGAAGCGAGAGCAGGAAACCTGCTCTCGCTTCAATGAAGCAAGCAGATTGCTTTTCCATAAGGGGAGCTGCATGTCAGCAGCTCCCCTTATGGAAAAGCAATGCCGGCTCCCGCAGGACGCGGGGAGCCGGGCGGGACCGTGCGGGGATTGGAGACCCCCCACGGTCCCCAACAAGTGGCCGGGCCCCGGGGGATGGGGTCCCCGGGGCCATTAGTGACCCGGGAGGGGGGCCACGCAGCCCCTATCCCCAAAAATATATATATATTTTTTTTTAAAACAAAAAACGTAAAGGCCGGCCCCGGGGGATGGGGTCCCCGGGGCCTTAAATGGCCTGAGGAGGGAGGCCACGCAGCCCCCTCTAAATATTTAAATTTTTTAAAAAAGAGGGCATGCCCCGGGGGATGGGGTCCCCGGGGCCAATAGAGGCCCAGGGAAGGGGGGCCACGCAGCCCCCTTCCCGTTTAAAAAAATAAAATAAAATGCTCAGGCCCCGGGGGATGGGGTCCCCGGGGCCAAAAGTGGCCGAGGGAAGGGGGGCCACGCAGCCCCCCTCCCATACAAAAAAAAGTAAAAAAAAGACCGGCATCGTGCCGGAGGCCCCGCCCCCTCGCTGCAGCAGTCTGCAAACACGCCCCCTGGCGCATTTGCAGATGGGGAACGAACTCCCCTTGAATACTGGGGGTGCCTGGGGCCAACTAGCCCACCAGGAACCTCCAGTATGCGCCAGGGAGCTGCGTTGCTGAGAGGTGTACAGAGGCCACGCCCCTTTTACACCTCTCTGCAACGCAGCTCTGTGGCGCTTTTGGAGGTACATGGTGGGCTACTTGGACTCCAGGGACCCTCAGGATTCAAGGGGAGTTAATCCCCCAACTTAAAACGCGCCACGGGGCGCGTTTGCACAGTGGTGAAGGGAGGGGGCGGGCTTCAGGTGACATGTGTGCAAACAGGCCCCGTGGCATGTTTTAAGTTCAGGAATTAATTCCTCTTCAATCCTGAGGGTCCCTGGGGCCAACTAGCCCACTAGGTACCTCCAGTAAGCGCCACGGAGCTGCGTTGCAGAGTGTTGTAAAAGGGGTGTGGCCTCTGAACACCTCTCTGCAACGCAGCTCTCTGGCGCATACTGGAGGTATCTGGTGGGCTAGTTGGCCCCTAGGGACCCTCAGGATTGAGGAGGAATTAATTCTCCAACTTAAAACGCGCCACAGGGCGTGTTTGCAGACATGTCACCTCAGGCCCCACCCCTTCCTTCACCATTGTGCAAATATTCCTCTAAAATCAGCCGAACTACGAATTCCGATTTACTCACCTGTTATCAGGAGAGACCTCAGTGCTGCATCTTTGAGCCCAGTACTGATCCTGAAAAGTAATTTTAACCGTACTTACCAGTAACTTGAATTTCCTTCCATAGGCTAACATTGACTGGTTTCACTTGGAAATTCTTCTAAGTGTGGAGTTTTGGAACTTTATAATATTCCTCTAAAATCAGCTGAACTACGAATTCCAATTTACTCACCTGTTATCAGGAGAGACCTCAGTGCTGCATCTTTGAGCCCAGTACAGATCCTGAAAAGTAAGTCTAACCGTACTTACCAGTAACTTGAATTTCCTTCCATAGGCTAACATTGACTGGTTTCACTTGGAAATTCTTCTAAGTGTGGAGTTTTGGAACTTTATAATATTCCTCTAAAATCAGCTGAACTACGAATTCCAATTTACTCACCTGTTATCAGGAGAGACTTCAGTGCTGCATCTTTGAGCCCTGTACTGATCCTGAAAAGTAATTTTAACCGTACTTACCAGTAACTTGAATTTCCTTCCATAGGCTAACATTGACTTGTTTCACTTGGAAATTCTTCTAAGTGTGGAGTTTTGGAACTTTATAATATTCCTCTAAAATCAGCCGAACTACGAATTCCGATTTACTCACCTGTTATCAGGAGAGACCTCAGTGCTACATCTTTGAGCCCAGTACTGATCCTGAAAAGTAATTTTAACCGTACTTACCAGTAACTTGAATTTCCTTCCATAGGATATCATTGCCTGCTTTTTGCTGAAAAAGTTTCAAAGTGTCGATTTTTGAAACATACAAATATTCCTCTAAAATCAGCAGAACTACGAATTCTGATTTACTCACCTGTTATCAGGAGAGACCTCAGTGCTGCATCTTTGAGCCCAGTACTGATCCTGAAAAGTAATTCTAACCGTACTTACCAGTAACTTGAATTTCCTTCCGTAGGCTAACATTGACTGGTTTCACTTGGAAATTCTTCTAAGTGTGGAGTTTTGGAACTTTATAATATTCCTCTAAAATCAGCTGAACTACGAATTCCGATTTACTCACCTGTTATCAGGAGAGAACCCAGTGCTGCATCTTTTAGCCCAGCACTGACCCTGAAAAGTAATTCTAACCGTACTTACCAGTAACTTGTATTTCCTTCCATAGGAATCCATTGTCTGGTTTTCAGCAGAAAGTTTCAAAGTGTCGATTTTCACAAACTACAAATATTCCTTAAAAATCGCCTGTATGACTTAAACGCATTCTTTCAACTGTTTACAGGAGATGCACCAGTGCTGGATCCAGGATCCACCACTGAGTAAGAAAAAGTAACGATAACACTACTTACTTGCTAAGTGAATTTCCTCCCATAGGATAACATTGGTGATTCTATGTGAAAAAGTTTCTGTCAACTTTTAAAATACAATAATATTCCTTAAAAATCACTACTGTAACCAAAACGCTTTTACTCAACTGTTTACAGGAGATGTCCCAGGACTGAATCTAGGATCCAGTCCTGTGGTTAGAAAAGTAATCCATAAAGTAACTAATTGCATTTAACTAGAAATTCACATTGAGCTCAATGTTGCATTGTGTTTGAAATTGTGTTGCCCATTGCAACAACTGTAACTACTGTACTTAAAAGTCTATTGCCTATTTGCAAAGTATTTAAACTAAAGCAATTCATTCTGAGAAAGTATATTTTGTAATGTAATGTATAATGTAATTACAATGTAATTTAAAAATAAAATATCTAAAAATAAATAGTTTAAAAAAATGTAGTAAATCAGTATCAAAAAAATAAATATAACAATTAATACATTTAAAAATTGTCATTTACAAAACCTTTGAAATTCACTGAAAAAACCATAGGTTTCAGACATGTTATAGTTAGGAATTAGCATTTAAAAAACCTTTGAAATTCACTGAAAAAACCATAGGTTTCAGGCACGTTATAGTTAGAAATTAGCTTTTAAAAACCTTACAAATTCACTGAAAAAAACATAGGTTTTAGGGACAGTTATAGTTAGTTGGACATTGCACTCGTACAAAACCCGTGAAATTCCCCCGTTATAGTTAGTTCAGCTAACTATAACTCGCGCCCCCGCAATGCACTGCTGATGACGTCACATATTACATCACTCATGACATGGTCAGTGAAATTTTTAAAAAATGAACCGCGGGCTCCCGCGCTTCGTTATCTGTAAGCCCCCGGGTGGGCCAGGTCTAGGGTGCAATGACAAATTATATAGCGGGGCCCACGGGGGCCCCCGCAGCCTTGGGGACCGCCACCTCCCCGGGGCTATGTTACTTATATGCCGGGGGACACGGCCCCCCACAGCCCCGGGGACTGCCACCTCCCCGGGGCTTCTTTTAATAAGAGGCGGGGGCCTCTCAGGCCCCCCCAAGCCCCAGGGACCGCCACCTCCCCGGGCTTTATTTACATAGGCATGGGGGGCACGCGGCCCCCAGCTGCCCCGGGGACCACCACCTCCCCGCGGCTAAAAAATTAATAAATAAATGTGTGGGGGGCTCACGGACCCCCTAAGCCCCGGGGACCGCCACCTCCCCGGATCTTTCTACAATTATTTGTGGGGGGCCTCGCAGACCCCCCAAGCCCTGGGGACCACCATCACCCCAGGGCTTTAGAAGCATTGGGAGGGGGGCTGCACGGCCCCCCTCCTGGAGCCCTTTATGGCCCTGGGGACCGCCACCCCCGAGGGCCGGCTCCTGCAATGTCCCGGGCTGCCCACCCCCGGGACATTGCCGTTTGCTATGGCAGGGCGGGAGCACGGCTCCCGCCCTGCAATAGCAAACTCTGCTTTGCTTCATTGAAGCGAGAGCAGGAAATCTGCTCTCGCTTCAATGAAGCAAAGCAGATTGCTTTTGGGCAAGGGGAGCTGCATGTCAGCAGCTCCCCTTGCTCAAAAGCAATGCCGGCTCCCGCAGAAGGCGGGGAGCCAGCGGGACCGTGGGGGCATTGGGGCTCCCCCCACGGTCCCCAACAGTGAGGCCAGGCCCCGGGGGATGTGGTCCCCAGGGCCAAAAGTGGCCCGGGAGGGGGGCCACGCGACCCCCCTCCCACGAATAATTTTATTTTTTATTTTTTTTAAAGCGCAGGCCGGCCCCTGGGAATGGGGTCCCCGGGGCCAATAGTGGCCAAGGGAAGGGGGGCCATGCGGTCCCCCTTCCCAATTAATAAAGTTCCAAAAGAAGGCCATGCCCCAGGGGATGGGGTCCCTGGAGCCAAAATTGACTTCGGGAGGGGGGCCGCGTGGCCCCCTTCCCGTTTAAAAAAAAAAAAAAAAAAGGGGTCCGGCCCTGGGGGATGGGGTCCCCAGGGCCACAAAAATAGTAAAAGAAGGGGGACCACACAGCCCTCCTTCTAAAAAATAAAAAAAATTAAAAAGCCGGCATCACGCGAGGCCCCGCCCCCTCCCTGCACCACTGTGCAAACGCACCTCCTGGCGCGTTGTAAGTTGGAAATTAAGTCCTAATGAATACTGAGGCACCCTGGGGTCCAACTAGCCCACCAGGTACCTCCAGTAAGCGCCACACAGCTGGTTTGCAGAGAGGTGGTCCGAGGCCATGCCCCTTTTAAACCACTCTGCAAACGCAGCTCCTGGCGCACTGCTGCTCGGGGGATGAAGTCCACTTGTGTCCTGAGGTCCTCAGGACACCAGAGGACCTCATCGCCCCACCAGCAGTGCACCAAGAGGTGCGTTTGCAGAGTGGTGTAAAAAGGGGCGTGGCCTCGGACCACCTCTCTGCAATCCAGCTGTGTGGCGCTTACTGGAGGTACCTGGTGGGCTAGTTGGCCCCCAGGGACCCTCAGTATTCAAGGGGACTTAATCCCCCAACTTAGAACGCGCCAGGGGATGCGTTTGCAGAGTGGTGGAGAAAGGGGGGCATGGCCTGTGTCCACCTCTCAGCAATCCCACTGTGTGGTGCTTACTGGAGGTAAGAGGTAGGCTAGTTGGTCCCTAAAGGACCCCCAGCAGCGAAGGGGACTTCAATCCCCATCCAAGAGTGCACCAGGGAGCGCGTTTCCAGAGTGGTGGGCAAAGGGGGCGTGGCCTGTTATGAGAACTTAGCAATCCTGCTGTATGGGACTTACTGGAGGTACTAGGTGGGGTAGTTGGCCCCCAAGGTTGTCGTTCGGGGCCAACTACCCCTCTTGTTACCTATAGTAAGTCCCACACAGTAGGATTGCTAAGATGTCTAAGGAGGACATGCCCCCCTTTCTCCACCACTCTGCAAACACGCCTACTTGCAGACTACGGGATGGGGGATGAAGTCCAATTTACTCCTGAGGGACTTTGGGGGCCAAAAAGCCCTCTTGGTACCTCCTCTAAGTCCTATGCAGCGGAATTCCTGAACGCTGGTTGGAGGCCCAGCACCCTTTCTCCACCACTCTGCAAACGTGACTACTACTTAAAGAAGCATCTTTCTGCACCTCTGACTTAGAGGTAGTTTTAATCCCCCTGCCCTATTATGTACTAGGGCCTTACAGAGGAGGTCATGGCAATCACAGGGGTACCCCAACGCATTGTGTTCCCTAGTGTATGTAGGTGTTTTCACTGTATTCTAAGTGTCTTTTAGCATAGCACTGGCTCTAGGCCTGGTTAGTCAGTTACCACCAGTACCCGTCAGCAAAAAGTTGGGGGCACAGGATGACTTTGCAACAAGGCCTCTTTCTGCTCCTCTGTTGGTTCTTTGTGCACATCTTTTGCTTCTTTCTGCGCCTTTCTTCGTCTTTCTGGACTTCTGTTGCCTCTTTCTGCATTTCTCTTGCTTCTTTCTGCGCCTTTTTTCCTCTTTCTGCACATGTCCTACCTCTGTAGGCATAGTTAGAAATTAGCATTTAAAAAACCTTTGAAATTCACTGAAAAAACCACAGGTTTCAGGGACGTTATAGTTAGAAATTAGCATTTAAAAAACCTTTGAAATTCACTGAAAAAACCACAGGTTTCAGGGACGCTATAGTTAGAAATTAGCATTCAAAAAAACCTTAGAAATTCACTGAAAAAACCACAGGTTTCAGGGACGTTATAGTTAGTTGGACATTTCACTCGTACAAAACCAGAGAAATTCAGCCGTTATAGTTAGTTATGCTAACTATAACTCGCGCCCCCGCAATGCACTGCTGATGACGTCACATATTACATCATTCATGACATGGTCAGTGATATCACTGATGACATCACTGATGACATCTCAAATGACATCACTGATGACATCCCTTCAAACACGCCGCCGGGATGATGGCCCCGAATACCCACATAGTACTATGGTTTGGAAAACCCAGTGGATCCTGAGGCCGGATGGCCTCTTCTAAATGCTGCTTCACAAACCATCCACTACCGATGATCCCTTATTGTCACTCATGACATGGTCAGTGACATCACTGATGACATAACTGATGACATCACAAATGACATCACTGATTACATCATCTAGTGACTGAGTGTTTTTGAAATGTTTATGAATGCTAAATATATATACCAAGATGTATTGGTGAATCAGTGGGTGTATGAGTGCCTTTATGAATGATTCAGTGGGTGTGTGACTGACTGTTTAAGAGATTGATTAGCTGTCTCATTGAATGTATGGATGAGTGACTAGGTTGTGTGAATGTCAGTTTGTCAGTTGGTGTCTAAGTGGCTGTATGGGTTGGTGAGTGGTTATGTAAGTGACTGTATGGGTTATTAATTGGTTGTCTGAGTACCTGCATGGGTATATGAGTGTCTGTGTAGGTGGATGAGGGGGTATGTGACTGCCTGCATGGATGAGTGAGTGGGTGAGTCAGTGGCTGTATGGGTTAGTGAGTATGTATGTGAGGGGCTATATGGGTGAGTGAGTGTGTGTGTATGGCTGTGTGGATGAGTAGATGTGTCAGTGGTATATGGGTGAGTTACTGGGTATGTGAAAGGCAGTATAGGTGAGTGATGGGGTATATGAGTGACTGTATGGGTGAATGAGTGAATGTGAGAGTAGCTATATGGGTGAGAGCGTGCTTCTGTCAGTGACTGTATAGGTGAGTGAGTACGTATTAGCATTTGTATGAGTAAGTGGGTGTGTGCATAACTGTATGGGTGAGTACGTGGTTGTGTGATTGACTGTATGGGTGTACGAGTGGATATGTTAATAGCTGTATTAGTGAGTGAGTGTGTGTATGGGTGGCTGTATGGGTGAGTGAGTGGATGTGTGTGCTAATCTATAAATCAGTGAGTAGCTTTGTATGTACTGATAAGGGTGTGTGAATGGGTTTGAGAATGATAGTGTAGAAGTTGGAGGGGGTGTATGAAAGGTTATATGGGGGTGTGAGTGGGTGCGTCAGAGATTCTGTGTTTTTGATGTCATCAGTGATGTCATTTAAGATGTTATCAGTGATGTCACTGACCATGTCATGAGTGATATAATATGTGATGTCATAAGCAGTGCATTGCGGGGGCACGAGTTATAGTTAGCTCAGCTAACTATAACAGCTGCATTTCACTGGTTTTGTACAAGTGAAATATGACCTTAACTATAACCTCCCTGTAACCTTTACATTTCTAAGGTTTTTTTAATTCTATTTGCTAACTATAACGTCCCTGTAACCTTTGGTATTTTCAGTGAATTTCTAAGGTTTTTTGAATGCTAAGTTTTAACTTTAACATCCCTGTAACCTTTGGTTTTTTCAGAGAATGTCCAAGGTTTTTTAACTAGCAGTTGCGTTTGCAGCATGGTGGATAAAGGGGGCTGGGCCTCCGGCCAGCTCTCAGGAATCCCGCTGTGTAGGACTTACAGGAGGTACCAGGAATGCTTCTTGGCCCCCAAGGTCCCTCAGGAGTAAAGTGGACTTCATCCCCCAACCAGTAGTACACCACGAGGAGTGTTTGCAGAGTGGTTTAGAAAGGGGGCGTGGCCTCAGAGGACCTCTTATTAATCCCGCTGTGTGGGACTTACAGGAGACAACAGGAGGGGTAGTTGGCCCCCAAGGATGTTCTTTGGGGCCAACTACCTCTCCTGAACCTCCAGTAAGTCCCACACAGCGGGATTGCTGAGACCTGATCGGAGGCCATGCCCCCTTTCTCCACCACTCTGCAAACGCACCTCCTGGAGCACTACTGGTAAGGGTATGAAGTCCCCGTGGCTATTGAGGGTCCTTGGGGGCCAACTACCCCTTCTGTTACCTCCAGCAAGTCCCACACAGTGGGTTCGCTGGAGGGTTTTTATTGGTGACGCCCCCTTTCTCCACCACTCTGCAAAAGCGCCTCCTGGCACTCTACTAGTTGGTGGTTGATGTCCCCTTGGCTCTTGAGGGTCCTTTGGGGTCAACTTGTCCTCCTGTTACAGCCAGTGAAACCCACACAGCTGGATTGCTGAGAGATCATCAGAGGCCACACCCCTTTCTCCACCTCTCTGCAAACGTGCCTCTTGGTGCACTACTGGTTGGGGTGAGAAGTCCACTTTAGTCCTGAGGCCCTCAGGAGGCAAGGGGACCACATCCCCCCACCAGCAGTGCAGCATGTATGTGTGTGTGTATATATATATATATATATATATATATATATATATATTAACACTGCTAAAGGTTACAGGGACGTTGTAGCTAGGCTCAGATTTTACTCGTACAAAACTAGTGAAATTTAGTAGCTATAGTTACCTAAGCTAACTATAATTTGCGCCCCTGCAATGCACTGCTTATGACCTCACATTTTACATCACTCATGACATGGTCAGTGACATTAACTCATGACATCTCAAATGACATCACTGATGACATCATCAAGTGAGCATGTTTTGTAAGCGTTTCTGAGACTTAAAGATATATACTAACCTACTGCATAAATTAAATTACTATTCTTTTTGTACTACTAATGAGTGATACTATTTCTAACATATGTCATCTGAGCGGCTGTGAGACTGTGTCAATGTGTGAGTGGGTGTGTGAGTGGCTGTATGGGTGTGTGAGTGGCTGTATGGGTCTGTGAGTGAGTGTTTGAGTGGCTGTACAGGTCTGTCAGTGGGTATGTGAGTGGCTGTATGGGTCTGTGAATGGGGTTGTGAGTGGTTTTCTGGGTGTGTGAGTGATTGTGTGAGTGGCTGTATGGCTGTGTGAGTGGTGGTATGGCTGTGTTTGGGGTTGTATGGGTGTTTTGGGTGGGTGTGTGAGTAGTTGTGTGAGGGGAAATTTGAGTGGGTGTTTGGTTAAGTTAGTCAGTGTGTAAGTGGCTTTTTGGAGTGGAGAATGAGTGTCTGTGTCAGTGGCTGTATGGGGGAGTAAGCAAGTATGTGAGTGGTTGTGTGGAAGTGTGAATGGGTATGTAAGTGGTTGTGTGGGTGTGTGAGTGGGTCATGTGAGTGGTTGTATCGGTGAGTGAGTGGCTATGTTGAGAGGCTGTATGGGTGAGTGAGTGTCTGTGTGAGTGGTTATATGGGTGAATAAGTGTGTGTGAATAGCTGTATGGTAAGTGTGTGACTGTATGAGTGCTGTATGGGTGAGTGTCATGATTCCTGTGTCCCCTGGGAGGGAACAGACGTTATGACTGACTGGTGGAGTGTACCTCCTGAACAGGATCCTCTCCTCTCATTTCAGCCGGATGAACAATCAGCCTGGAATATAGTACAAAGTCCCACACAGGCTGCAGAAGCCCCTTACACTCGCCACGGTTCCTTTAACTGGAATCCCTTCTACGAAGACGCCGCCCCTAGACCTGACATCACTACCTCGGAGCCAATGGTAGAGGAAGTCAGTCCGGACTTCCGTGAGGAGACCCCAAAACCCGGAAGACACGAAGGAGAAGCACCCGTCCACACCTCAAGGGGAAGACTGACTGAAACGCCAGTAGAGGAAAGACCGCTCCTGACACCGAAAACTGAAGAAGCAAGAAAAACGGGAGAGCCAGGAGGCTAACGGTACTGTGCTGCGCCCAGCCACACTCCTGGAGGTGCGTGGCTCACCCAGGTACGTGAGCGGTTCGCAGGGTGGGTCGGGAGGAGGGAGAAAGCCGGCAAATAGGTGGGCGAATCCGTCACGTCTCCTGCCTGCTTCATACCCCACTTCCTGCACTACCTCACGTCCTTAGACTCGTTTTTAAGCGCTGGGTGATCCTCCACTCCCTTCCCCAAGGTGATATCCATACAAAGACACTTACCTCACTTCGCCTTCCCGCCTTTTCTTCCTCTGAGGGAACAAGAGTCCAGGAAAGGGAAACCGAAGGAAGCACAAGAAGACGTGTCTGAAAACCAAGGCCAAAAACGCAGGATAAGAGGCATTATCCCTCACTTGAACTCTGGCTTTGCATAAAAGATGTGTATTCAAGGAAGTAAAATATAATCAATCCAGTTCTAGTGTGGGACTCGATCCTTACCAACGCTCACAGTGAGTGAGTGAGTGAGTGAGTGGTTGTTTGAGTAGCTATACGGGTGAGTGAGTGGTTGTAGGAGTAAGTGAGTGGGTATGTGAGTGGCTCTATGGATGAGTGAGTGGGTATGTGAGTAGGTGTATGGGTCTGTGAGTGGGGATGCGAGTGGGTGTGTGAGTGGCTGTATGGGATGTGAGTGGGTATGTGAGTGGTTCTATGGATGATGTCATCACTGATGTCATCACTGATATCATTTAAGATGTCATCAGTGATGTCATCAATGATGTCACTGACCATGTCATGAGTGATGCAGTATGTGAGGTCATAAGCAGTGCATTGCAGATGCATAATTTATATTTAGCTTAGGTAACTATAACTACTGAATTTCTATGGTTTTGTACGAGTGAAATCTGAGCCTAACTATAACATGCCTGTAACCTTTGGTTTTTGCAGTGAATTTTTAAGGTTTTTTAAAATTCTATTTCCTAACTATAACGTCCCTGTAGACTTTAGTTTTTTCCGTGAATTTCAAAGGTTTTTCCCATTAAAATTCCTAACTATAACGTTCCTCAAGCCTTTGGCTTTTGCAGTGAATTTTGAAGGTTTTTAAAAAAAAATATTTCCTAACTGTAACCTGTAACCTTTGTGAGTGGGTGTGTAATTGGATGAATGGGTCTGTGAGTGGGTGGCTGTATGGGTCTGTGAGCGGGTGTGTGAGTCACTGTATGGATCTTTAAGTAGGTCTGTAATTGGCTGTATGGGTCTGTGAGTGTCCATGAAGCATTTCAGATCATCTTTCAATGTGGAATTGCCGAGAAAACACACTTGCTTTGCCTTTGTCAAGCCCAGGAGGTCAAGATTGTTTGTCCTTTACAGAAGTGGAGCTTCAATTGTGGCACCTGCTATGTTTATATATGTAAGTGTTTCAAGTTGAGGTTTAATTTCTGTAAACATTAAGTAGGTCCTATGCCAGCTCCTCCTGCGACAGTTCTCCTGTCCAGCTTGCCCGCAGTCCACTACCTCTGTTGCCGGTTCACCTGCTGCCCTCTGTTTGTGAACCCCTCTCTTCATTTATAGCTCTGCTTTGCCTTTACTGCTCATTTTTCTGCCCCTTGTTTTGCGCTCTTCTGCTGTTTTGCCTTTTCAGCTCATTTTTCTGCTCTCTGTTTTGCCTTTTCTGCTTGCTTTTCTGCCCTCTGTTTTACCTTTCCAGCTCGTCTTTCTGCCCTCCGTTTTGCCTTTTCTGCTAATTTTTCTGCTCTCTGTTTTGCCCTCTTCTGCTCTGTTTTCCCTTTACTGCTCATTTTTCTGTCCTCCTTTTTGCCTTTTCTGCTTGTTTTTCTGCCCTCTGTTTTGCCCTCTTTTGCTCTGTTTTGCCTTTTCTGCTAATGTTTCTGCCCTTTGTTTTGCATTTCCTGATTGTTTTTCTGCCCTCTGTTTTGCCTTTTCTGCTCGTTTTTTCTGCCCTCTGACTTGCCTTTTCTGCTTATTTTTCTGCCCTCTGTTTTGCCTTTTCTGCCCACTGTTTTGCCTTCTTCTGCTAATTTTTCTGCCCTCTTTTGCCTTTTCTGCTAATTTTTCTGCCCTCCGTTTTGCATTTTCTTCTTGTTTTTCTGCTCTCTGTTTTGCCCTCTTATGCTCCGTTTTCCTTTTTCTCTATGTTTTCTGCCCACTGTTTTCCCTTATTGTGGAAAAAGGGCAGGGGGCTGCACAGACCCCCTCCCCGGGTCGATTTCGGCCCTGGGGACCCCATCCTTGGGGCCTGGCTCCCTGTTCTTGGGTGACTTGGGACCCACCCAGGGCACCCAGTGTGCAATGTTAGAGACTGTGGGAGGAGTCTCAATGCCCCTGCAGTCCCTGGCATGGATCCCAAATGCAGGGAGCAGCTAAACATGCAGCTCCCTGTGTGCAAGAGCCTGCCCGCTGGACAGCGGGCAGGAAAACAGATGGAAAACCACTCCAAACAAGCGGGAGCAGTTTGACAGCTCCCGCTTGCTGGGAGCAGAGTTAGTGCTTGCTCTCACGTGGCAGGAGCTGTCACAGCTCCGCCCAAGCATAAGCAAACAGCTATCTCCAGAGGTTGGGCACCTCGAGAGAAGCAGGAGCTGGCCCTGGTGGGTGGTGGTCCCCAGGGTCATTAATGACTCCAGGAGGGGGAGCATGTGGCCCCCCTCCTATCATTTTCCAGGGACTGACCCGTGGAGGTGGCTCCGGGGCCAAGAACAGCCCGGGAGGGGGGCCTTATGGCCCCCTCCATGTAAAAAATAAAGAAAGCCCCGGGAAAGTGGTGGTTCTCAGGTCCATACATGGCCCCGGAGGGCCCCCTCCCTCTATTATATACATGGCCCCGGGGAGGTGGTGGTCCCTGGGGACCTTTCAGGCAATGGAGGGGAGTTTGTGCGGGGTCGAGAAAAGGTGGGTGTCTCAAAACACTTTTTCCCCATGTTAATTTCCATAGGAACTTTAGACACAACTACAGCCTGAGCTGTTGAATGGAACAACAACAAATTTGGCAGGAAGGTAGATGCTGGTTCAAGGAAGTGCCTTTTTGTGATTTGGTATAAATCCGTTCAGTAATTGCAGAGTTACTAAAAGAAATTTCCAATTGTATATATAGGGACACGGAGGATCCGCGACCCCTCCTGATCTCATGCTGAAATCCCATTGCTGCCAACACTTCAAACCAGGAAGTATTGGCAGCCATCTTGGGACTCGGCTTGAGCTGAGTCCCAGAAAAAACACTAAAGAAAAGAAAAGGGGGCAGGGTAGAAATACTCTGAACCCATGGGCTTCTTGGGCCGGTTCCACAGAGCCAGAAAAGCATTATAAAAAGATTATTTTCGGCAGGAGTTGCACTGGATCAACAGCTCCCGCCAAAAGTTTTTAGAAAACAGAAGCGGGGACTCCCGTGCTTCTGTAATCTTGATCCCCCTGGTGGACCAGGTCCCAGGAGCATGCAGAATATATATAGGAGGGGGCGCACGGGCCCCCCTCCTAGGGCTTATAAAGCCCCAGGGATTGCCACCTCCCCGGGGCACTGTTTTTAATTTATGCAGGGGCTGCCTTCTCGGCAACCCCTGCACCCTGGGGACAGCCACCTCCCCAGGGCAAATCTGCAATTAATGCGGAGGGGCCTGCGTGCCCCCCTTCAGCCCAGGGACCACCACCTCCCCAGGGCATTAAAAGATATGTATGCTGGCAGGCCCGCTAGGCCCCTCTGTGCTCAGGGGACCGCCACCTCCCGGGGCTAAATATAACATTATTGTGGGGAGGGCC